>CM068995.1:34367778-35620278 GCA_035357415.1 Ophraella communa | reverse complement strand
CAAGTTAAATTATGATGTAAATCATGTAGCATATGATAAGAGTTGCCCTACTTTAAATTTTTATGTTCAAAGACTGAAAAATAGTATTGACTACTGTTGTCAATAGTATCGGGAAGTACTTATTTTTGTTTATATATATTTCTGCAATTTTATTTTACTTTATTACTTTATTGCCTATCTGATTATATGACTTCATACCTAAAAATTGCTAATTTAAATGTGCGTTCTTTGGTACCTAGTTTTGCTGACTTTTCAGATTTAGTTAATACTTATTATGATGTTGTTTGCGTTACTGAAACATGGCTTAACTCCTCTATTGACTCAAACATAGTTTTTTTACCTGGTTTTAGGTTTCTCAGACAGGATAGGATTAATAGAGCAGGTGGTGGTGTAGGATGTTATGTAAGATCATCGTTAAACTGTGAAGTTGTTAATTGTAATATTAAAATGAACACTATCGAATATCTTTTTCTTAAACTTAAGATTAAAACCTTGAATATTGCTGTTCTTGTGATTTATCGTCCTCCAGATTCTCGCTTCACTGAGTTTCTAAACTTTGTTAATGACTTTCTTCCACTTCTACTAATTGAATATGATTATTCTATCGTAACAGAGGACTTAAATGTTAATATGTTGCGTCCTAATTCTCTCCTTAATTTATTTCAAACTTATGGATATACCAATCTCATTAATGACCCGACACGGGTATCAGCAACATCGGCTACATTATTAGATCCTATATTTACTAATGGTAATATATGCCGTGATAGTGGCACAGTTATTTCTCATTTGAGTGATCACAATTTTATGCCTCATTGTACTTTGAATATTGAAGTCAATAAACCTAAACAAAAATTTATCACATTACGTAATTTTAAGGATTTAAATATTGTTCATTTTAAGAGAGACCTTTTACACATTCCATGGGATAATTTATATTATATGGAAAATATTAATGATAAAGTTAATTTCTTTACTGATAATCTCAAATTTATCTTTGATTTACATGCTCCCATCAAAACTATTAGGGTTAGTAAACCTCCAGCGCCGTGGCTGACTAGTAACCTTAAGTTGATTTTGAAGGAACGAGATAAAGCTCTAAGAAAATTTAAATCTGTAAGGACTAATGAAAATTGGAATTATTATAAGGAATGCCGTAATTATGCGTTAGCGTCAATTAGGCGAGAAAAAGCAGCTTACCTAAATAAACTCAATGAAGAAAAAAAATCAAAAAATTTATGGCAGAGTTTACGTAATATGAATATTCGAGTCCCTGGTATCAATGGGGATATACCTACAAACTTACGTAATCCGAATAGTATTAATGATTATTTTATCAGCGTGTTTAAGAAATCTGATAGTAGCCAGGATAAAGTAAGTTATTACTTAAATAACTTTTTTGGTGATGGTGTGTTTTCATTTTCTTTAATTAATCAAGACGTTATATTTGACACTATACATTCCATTGGATCTAATGCGGCTGGAAATGACGGGATATCATTGTATATGATAAAATTATGTCTTCCTATAATTCTTGATCCCATTACGCATATTATCAATTGCTGTTTAATGCAGGGATACTTTCCTAAGAGTTGGAGAGAATCTATTGTTTGTCCCATTCCTAAACTATCTAATCCCAGTACAGTACGGGACTTGCGACCTATAAGCCTTCTTCCAGTTGTTTCTAAAATATTGGAGCGAGTTGCTTACTCTCAATTGTATGTTTTCTTAACTAATAATAATATTCTACCTTCTGAGCAATCTGGATTTCGGAAAGGTCATAGCACCACTACAGCTCTATTGAATCTTGTGGACAATGTTCTTGAGGCTCTTGATAAGAAAATGAGTATGCTGCTAGTTTCTTTGGACTTTTCTAAGGCTTTTGACTTAATTGATCATGATTTATTATGTGCCAAACTTAAGTATTATGGTGTGGATGCTGCTGCTTTATCATTTTTTAAGTCGTATTTATGGAATCGTAGCCAACGAGTATGTGTTGATGGCAATTATTCATCTTCTAAGGTTATAGTTTCTGGTGTTCCACAGGGATCGATATTAGGTCCTCTGTTATTTCTAATTTATAATTCTGACTTGCCAAAAGTTGTTAAAAGCAGTGCAGTACAGTTATATGCAGATGATACCCAACTGCTCCATGGTTTTTGTCCTTCTAATGTCCAAAATGCGAATGTTTCCGTTAATCAGGATCTAAAGGCAATCTTACAATATTCTAAGGACCATAATTTAACAGTCAACCCATCTAAAACAACTGCTGTTTTATTTTGTAGTAGGGCTAAAAGGGCAGTTGTGGAAAACTCGGTGGAGCTTGAACTTGATGACGTTAGAATACATTTGTCAATTGAAGCAAAAAATTTAGGCTTACTTATAGATCAGTCGCTTAGATTTAAAAGACATGTGAGTAATTTACTTCAGCAGTGTTATATAAGAATGCGTTTACTTTATATTAACAAACATATTTTGAATTTTAAAATGCGTAAAAAGCTCTGCGAGTCTTTAGTTCTTTCTGTTCTAAATTACTGTAATGTCATATATTATCCGTGCCTTGATAGTGTTTCAAAAAATCAATTACAGCGCATACAAAATTCTTGTTGTAGATATATTTTTAACCTCCGGAAATATGATCACATATCATATTACATCAAGGAAATTAAGTGGTTAAATCTTAATAATTTGTTTCAATTAAGCTTTCTAAGCTTTCTAGTGTTTGTGTACCGGTTATTTAAAGCTCAAACTCCAAGATATTTGTTTGAGAAAATTATTTTTCGGAGATCTATTCATGACCGTAACATTCGGCATAATTCTTTGTCAATGCCACGACATTCATCGGCTATGTTTGAAAGATCGTTTAGCTATAATCTGGTGAAATTGTATAACTCTTATAGTTCATATATGTCATACCCGTCATTATACAGTTTTAGGTTAAATATAAGGAGAATTCTTCTGGAAAGTCAGTAAATGCTAATAAGTTTCTGTATTATTTTTCGTTTCTTTATTTTATATTATAAGTCTTTTTTCATGTTTGTAAAATACTAATTATTAGTCTGTAAGCCTTGAAGGTTAATAGTTAATGAGTAGCTCTCTAGCTAATATTCGCCTTCTTGGTGCAAGTGTGTATACATTTGTTAAATAAAGGCATTTTATTATTATTATTATTATTATAATATATCTGGTTTAATACCTAATTATTCAGCAAATAAACTACCTTTACATATATATATATATATATATATATATATATATATATATATATATATATATATATATATATATATATATATATATATATATATATATATATATATATATATTATTTATTTCCCTTTTCTCTAGATCGCAGGCAAAAATATGGTTTAGTTTATGGAGAGTAATTTTTAAATTATCTTTAATTAAATTATATAGTTGTAGTAATTTAAGTTATGTTTTAAAAAGTACAAATTTCCATCGTGGAAACGTAATTCTCGCGATTAATAAACTTAATTTTGCTTATTTGGTTCGCAAGGTATTTAATTGTTTACTAATAATAATAATAAGCTTTATTGTCGAAAAAAATTCTAAAATTTGTAGACAAAGCTGCTTAAAAAAACCAAATCACATAGAAAAAACTAAGAAAACATATTAAAACAGTAAAACAAAAGTATCTACAAGTATAATTAATTTCTTATTTAAACACTATAACTAATAATTTAGGCCCTAATAATTTTAAAATTTTATGAATTAGTTAATTGAAATAATTAACATTTTATTAATCGTCTTTTTGGATTTTTTTTCAAAAAACTTAAATTTTTCTAAAAGTGTCAATTTTAGGTACCTGGTACTTAACATAAAGTGGCCCTTAAATTTAATCGTCTAACCAAAAAAGAAAAAAAAATGTTGTATTCCATTTAAAATAGTGAAGTTGGTGTCAATTTCCGGTATAACCGGAAGTGCTATAAATTAAAAAATATTTAAGTTAAATTCAGAAGTATCGAAACCCCCTGTATACCAAATTTTATCCATCTAGTATTATCCGTTCCCCACAAACTTCTAGGTGAAGGTCGATATGGGACACGCTTTATTTATTTATGTATTTTATATATTTTTTGTTTGGATTGTAAATAAACAGTACTATGTATTATTATTAATGATTTTTAGAACTTTCATCATATTTAAATAAAACTTCCAATGCAACGAATTACTTTGAGAGAAATGTCCAACACAAAAATGTTATTAGTTCGTACATTTTAATATTTGGTGGCGTAGTATTCCTAGTATGGTGTCTTCAGCTGCTCTGGAAAAGAAGGTATTTGTATTGGTACTCTTGGGGGGTACCAGGACCTCTGTCTTTTCCAATCATAGGTGTTGCGTATTATTTTATATCTGGTACAAGCGGTAAGTAAACCAACGTTTTTTGTATACTTTACTTAATTGATTTCTGAGGAACATTGCTTATATTTTTAGATATTATGGAAAACCTTATCAAATTACAAAAACGGTACCCCTTGGCAGCGTTTTGGTTTGGTCCAAAGTTATACTACATAATTTCGAAACCAGAGCATATCGAAAAAATATTAACCAGTCCTAAGGCATTGAATAAAGACGATCTTTACAAATTTTTTTCTTTCTTCATTGGAGAAGGTCTATTTACGGCAAAAGGTTAACATTTTTTGTATAAAAATTATGTTGCTAATAAATATAAGTGCGTGCGGACCTTTAGATATGACGACAATTTCTTCCACTATTTATATAAAAAATAACTTTCTTTTGCATGTACAGTTGGTTCGAGTGAACAATCAGATAGATACATCGAAATTTAATTTTGCTTATGATATTGAATAAATAGTATTTTAACTAAACCTAGCTTATATCTTGTATTTTATATATTATAGGCCGGTTGTATAAACGCTTATCAAACCTCTGTTACTTAACAACGTGTTAACTTTTGACAAGTCCAACGATAAAGCGTGCGCGTGCATTTCATATTTATTGATTTTTAGATGAAGTTGACGGTACGGTGTTTTCGACCTATATAATTTTTCCCTGAAACCAATTAGTTAGATTTTAGATCATTTAATTTGATTTAAAAAAAACTAACTGTAATATTCATAAATTAATGGACTTTTAATCTGTATCTGTATCTGTAATTCTGGAAGAGTGGTTCGCCCCACAGCATTTAGGCCACATTAATTCCCTTTTCAACACATTTATTTAATGATGGACAATTCGTTTCTTTAGCCGACGCATTAAATACAGGGCGTATTTTTGTGGTAGCACTATCCAATTTTACTACATGTCGATGGGGTAAATAATGCTAACCATAATAATTTCAGATTCGGGAACTTCTTCAATAATATTCTCATTCAACCATTCTTTAAAGACATTGTCATATTCTTCTAAATATCCATCCTTCTCAAGCTTATTTATTAAAGTATCTAATCTCTTCTTTAAAATTTTATAATTACTGGGTACTGATTCTCAACCCAAGGTAATCTGACTTTGCATCTTCCATCTTTTCCTCTAGACACAGTTTTGTTAAAATATTGTTCAATTTTTTTTAGTTTTGTATTTTCTGAAGCAGGATCCATAATACCTACTGTTTCCAAATTCCAAAGAACCGCAATGGACGAATTTTGAATCAATAAGCCTTTGGACATCATACATAGAGAATTTCGGGAATATTCTTGATTCGTTTTGCCCATAATTGTCCAACCAATTGATGTTTCGATTAATACTAAACCGCATTCTAGTACAAACTTCATCCCAGTAAATAATTTACCGGCTATATCAGCGCCTATCAAAATTTCAATGGGGTCTTCGCTATTATCAGTTAATTGAACATCAAGTAGTTGGATTTCTCTTGTCCATGGACCATCAGGTATACTTTGTATATTGCTACATATCAAAGATTGATCCATGGCCTCAAATGTACATTCGTATTCACTATTTACATTTTTAACGTGGATTCTATAACACTTATGATTTACTGATTCTGATTTGTATCCTCCGAACAATACATGTTTAATTTCTTCGTCTTTAAGTGACTCCCATCTCCAATGCAGCGTTTTTTGAAATGTACGATCTTTGTGAACCTGTATCAATAATAGCTCTTGCTAATCTTCTGACTGTCTGATTTTTTAGTTCTACTAATAGAGTTTGAAGATAGACTTGACTAGAACAACAATGATTGGACAAGCTTTCAACATTTTCAATCTTCCTGGCTTGTTTGTCTGTTTGATTTTCAATTTTCCTATGGCAAATTACAGTAAGATGTTTTCCTTTGCATTTACCACATTTTAATTTTGGAGCTGTTCGGCAATTTCGGGAAATATGTCCAAAATTAAGTCATAAATGACAGCATTCTTTCTGGGACAAAATCTTCTTTTTCTCTTCATAGGTCATCTTCAAAGCTTTCGAACAATTTTTATTTTCATGATTTTCTTGGCAAAAAATGCATTTTGACCTATTTTGATTCATCAAACCTGCAGCTGTAGGAACGTTATGGGGATTACTAAAAACATTCGAGTCATTTTTAGGTTTATTTCCTTGAAAATCAAAACCGGAAGCCGCAAGGCTAATTCTCTCTTCTCCTTCTACTTCTTTCTTCAAAAACAACATCATCTTTTCCAATCGAACCTTTAGCGATACATTGAGGACGAATTCGGCACTTCTTTTCCATGCCCGAAGAACATCCTGGGGTAAATATGATTCAATCATCGCAAATAATATAGCTGCACATTTGTCTGAGGTTACTCCAAGAGTATCAAGTGCTCTCATTTGGGATTCTAATTTATCATATAAATTGCTTAATTTATATTTTCCATTTAAATTTTGCATAACCAACTTCAGCAATTCACGTACATAAACTTCGATAAGCAAATCTTCACGTCCAAAACGTGATTTCAAGCTTTTAATTGCCTTATCATAATTCTCGCTACTGGGTGGATAACTTTCAACTAAAATTTTAGCTCTTGACTTCGGAATCATCGATTGTATCAAATATTGAAATTTATCTTCATTGTCTAAAATTTCGTCTTCATGAATTCTTTTGAATAAAAAGGTAACCAATCAGTTATCTCACCTCCAAATTTTTCCATGACAGGTAATTTAAATTTTCGTTTACTGCTTATAGTGCTTTGATTATCGCAATTTAAAGATTTAGTAAGTAAGTCTTCGATTTTAAACCTTAATTCTTCCAATTTTCCCGTGGTACCATCCATTTCTTCCATTTCTTGGTCAACTTCATCGTCAAGCATGTCATTGCTAAGCATAAAATCTACAATATCTTGGTGAATTTTAGTCAATACTTCCATTTTTGCATTTAATATTTTTAAATTTCCTTGTAATACAAAAATCTTTGTATTATCTGTCGCTAGTAGTGCTTGGGTTTCATTAAATACACGTTCAAATGCAGTCTTGCATGCGCTTCTGGTTTTTATTAACTTTTCCATAATTTTCCTTTTTAGACTGATTTAAACTTATCTTCAATCCAACTGTCCCTACTCGGGCGCCAAATGTTACAAATATTATAAAATCTACCCGACTTTATATTATTTCTTTTAAATAGCTGAATTAGCAGACAAATTTAATTTGAACTGTATTTTTATTTAAAAATATATTGACATCTCTTTCTTCAATTAATGACAACGTCAAATTCAGAAAACAAATTCCAAACAATGCCACCTAAAACTGGCATTCCGTTGAACTCCTACACAGGCCTCTTATAGTGACATCTTCCACGCTAATTATTATTGCTTTCTGGGAGAGCATGTTGAATATCCATCCATTTACTGTCTGGGGAATGCCCCTTTCAGTTATAGCATTGGTTATTTTAGGGAAGGTGGTTTTGTCAAACGCACCTTCGATACCTATAAATACGCCCAAGGTGGACTCTTTCTTGTCCAGCGACCTTTCGATGCGGCCGGCCACAAGGTGGAGGGCCGAATCTGTAGATTTCCCTCGGGTGTATGCATGCTGATTTGGATGTAGGGGATTACTTGTAATCAATACATCACTTATGTATCTTTCACATAGTCTCTCCAAAGTTTTCATTGTGAACGATGTGAGACTGATGGGTCTGTATGCCTTTGGGATGGAATGGTCCAATCTTCCTGGTTTTGAAGACCACCTTGACTTCTTTCCAACCTTTAGGAATGTACCTCAGTGCCAAAGAGGATCTGAGGATTCCTACCAGATGCGGCATCAACACCTCCAGGCCCCACTGTAGTAGGGCTGGATAAATGCCGTCAGTTCCTGGTGATTTAAAGGGGGAGAAGCTCAGAATGGCCCACCTTAATTTGTCTTCGTCGACAACCTGGTTTGCTATTCTCCAGTCGTCGTCCGTAGGATAGTGTTGTATCTCGTCCCTCCAGGTAGCCATATTTTGGAATCTGGAGTCGGGGAAGTGCGTTGACATTAGCAGTTCCAGGCTTTCCTTCAGGTTGGCGGTGTTTGTGCCATCCTCTTTGGTTAGTATGCCAATGTTCTGGTACGGGTCTTTCGAGAGAGCTCTCTGGAGTCTGGCTGTCTGTGGAAATTCTTTAATTTCGTCACAGTAGGTTTTCCAGGCTCTTCTCTAATTTTGTCTAATGACTTTTTTATACTCTTTGAGGTGGGACTTTTAATACCAAAATATATATAAAAAAAATATTTTATAGACCTTTAATTCTTATTAAGAAGTTAATCAACATCAGTAGCTACTTCAAAAACAAAAAATGTTTCTTTATAACTTATGTGAATCTGCCGATGCTAATTTTAGCGAAACAGCTGTAATTGTATTTAAAAAATAGTTTTTTTAATAAAATGTAATTTTTTTTTCCTCAATTTGACGATGCTAGTTTTTAGTGAAACAGCTGTCATTAAGTTAAACAATCCATTTTTTAAATAAAAAATGGAAGTTTTGTTTTATTACCAAAATATATAAATAATAAATGATCCTCTTGCTTTGATGTTAATCTGTGATTTTTATTTTTTAATATGGTTATATGTGATATAAACTACTAGAATAAATAGATGGGGAATTAAAAAACAGTATTAAAAAAAGAAATTATTGAAATTATATATTTAGTAAATATTAAAATCCCTTGTTCTAATGGTAATCTATAATTTTACTCATCAAAACGAAAATAATTTAAAATATCTATTTACATATTATTATGTCAAGGATCTAGTTAATTCAGTCAAAAAACGAAGTCGCCGTTGAAATAACAAAACATAATATACAATTGTGATCTTTCCAAAATCTGGTCTATTTATTCACTCTGGAAATGTGACAACGTAGTCAAAGAATAAATTTTTACTTCTCTCGTCGACCACAAGCAACCAACGAGACGGGTAATTCGATGTTAATTTTTATTTTTTTTACAACTTAACTGTTCTACTGTGTGAGAAGGTAACGTAGATTTCGCTATTATCGTCTTCTTCTAATATTAAGTGGCCTTTTTTAAGTCTAATAAAACAATTAATTAGGTTTAAATGTACATTTGAGCGGGAAATTTAAAATGCACTAGCATTTCACCATATTTACTGAGTACATTTACATACTACAGTCGGTGTAAAAAAAAATTTGATACACGTCATCATAATTTTACGTCGACACGTATAGGCAGTGTTGCCGGACTTTTATAAGTTTACATCGATCCGAATAAAACTATCCAAAACAACTTATTGGAGTGACATCAAACAAAGTACCAACATAATTTTTATATATTTTTTTCTATTGGGTATATGGGTTTAATAAAATAAAGAGTTTAATAATATTTGCTTTTATTCGCTATAATTAGATTCATAACTACTAGTTTCAGTTTCTTTATATGGATTTATAATTATAGGTGCAATCTCTAGTGTATCCAACAATCTCTCTCTATCAAACCCTTTAAAAATTTGCTCTTCAGTATGATGGATAGTTTTTTTTTCCAAATTTCTGGTAGAATCGTTTCAAAAGCTTCAGACCACATATTTAAACAGTCTGTTTCAGTGGTTCCGTCTCTGCCAATGTGTCTGTTATAATATTGTTATTATTGGTATTAAAAATACAATGATATGGGATAAACGTAGCACTTTGTGTCCATATTGCTCGGCTAAATGATCAGCCATATATATGACTTGTGGTTTATTTCTTAAAATTAAATGATTATCCCAAGAAAATTTCCAAAGTTAGGCTTAAAATTCAAAGTACTACTTTCATTTCTTACCTATTAACAATGTTCAGAAGTTCAACCTTTAACATATTTTCTGTGAAATGAAGGTTTTGACTAGTCAACCATTCTTTAATTTGTGGTTTGTTCCAACTTGTATTAGGTATTTTATGGAGTAAAACACTGTGATATGGAGCATTGTCCATAACAATTATGCTAGGTTCCGTGAGATTAATTAACAGCTGGTTCTCAAACCTCTTTAAAAATTTATCCTGCTTCATTTCACTATGGTAATCGCTTAATTTGGTTTTTGAGAAAAATATTGCTGTCGCACCGTTAATAAACCCATTTTCATTCCTTGCATGGAGTATGATATATATACGAAAAATAAAACTTATTGTTGAACAGAAACATTTAAAATTACCATGTAACTAGGTACAGAGGCTTATACTATTAATATAACCGGAGAGTATACCTTGTACCATCAACTTTAGTCGTTTTGACACTACTTTTATAATTATTATGCCATGAACGGATTATGCTACCATTTTGAGATATCCATGTTTCATCAATAAAAACAAATTTATATAGACCTGCTTCTTTTTCTTTAATGCAGTTCCTTACAAATCTAACCCGTTTTACAGCAATATTCATTTGAAACTAATTTCCTTTAATAAATTCGATAAAGACCTTCGAGACCCTTACTTTCACTTCAGCAAGTAAAGAATTTAAAGTTACATCTTCTCCCGAAAACAAAAAAAAATAATATTATTTTTGCTGGTTTTACAATTAAAAAAAATTTAAATAGCTGTGTTCAGAGTAGGGCTGTCAAGATCCGAAGATTAAAGGATCCGGATAACCGGATCCGAAAATATCCGGATACCCGGATATCCGAAACCCGGATAATTTCGGATCCGGATACTGGATCCGAAGTATGATCCGGATATTAGATCCGAAGTTCGGATCCGGATATTGGATCCGGTGTTCGAATATATATTTTTATTCGAATATATATTTTTTTTAAACGAAGTAAATCATCCATCTCCCAAAAGTGACTTGGTAGTTGAAGAAAAGAAAAAAACTACCTAACACTTCTGACTTATGTCAACTATGACATATGTCTAAACTTTTGTTGTTTCATGCGTTCTTATATTGTACGTTTTATCATCTGTATCTCCATTTATACTGTGCGCTTCACGTGATCCTGAATTCCTTTAATGTGGTTAATTCCTTTTATCCTGATTTATTACTTTGGGTCATGGATCCTCCCATACCCACTTATAAGGTTTTTTAACCTTATGCTGGTGGTTTACACCTATTTGCTTATACTCTGCACATTTCTGGTGCAGGTAGGTAATAGGTCTAAAACCCACCTTCTTTTCCCTCATGTCTACAAAATAGACTACGAGGATTTATTTTATAACCCGTTGACTATCAACCCTACAGTTTCTCGTTATAAGGGTGCATGTGAACTTTTGAGTTCTTCTAACCCTCCTTCACGTCTTATACACTTTGGAGGTAACTATCATCAATTATTGGACCTTTCTCTCAATTCCTTCTACTTGAGATGGAATTGATTAATCAATTTTCTTCCTTTTCCATATTAATATCCATTTTTATCAATTTTTTATTTTTTATTTTCTTCCATCTCACTTTGTTGGATATAACGATTATACATAATAATTTAAATTCAATGCCATTAACAACTTCATTTTGAAAGTAAACTTTGCAACCACAATACATTCCAATCGATTGAAATCTGTGTACTACATACAGGTAAGAGTGCTCAAATTTATGTAATGTTCATTCTGATGTTGTATTGTATTCTTTTTAGCCTGATGATGGTCTTTAAATTAGACCGAAACTAGTAGCTATGTAATAGCGGTACTATATTTTATTAATAAATTTATTGGTGACATTGACATTGGTTTTTTCCTTTCTTCAATTTTTTTTTTATTGAATTGGCTGTTACTTGATGGATATCCATAACTAAGTTAAATAAACACACAAATGTTTTCACGATATCCACAATATACTGTGGATATCGTGAAAACATTTGTATGTAAGGGCCACCATTGTCTCGTTCTCTTTCAAAGAAATTTATCAAAAAAGCTACCCGTTCTTTGCAAAGACTATTTAGTTGTTTTGGCATTTTTTCACTTATTACACTAATTTTGTTCTTATAAGAACAGTTCTTTTATATTTCAAAATAACAACAAGAAAGAATAACACAAAAACCACAAACAAAATAACAAATACAAAACTAAATATACTAATCGGTGACAACGGCAACGACGCGACTTGTCAATCACGGCTACCAACTTTATTTAAACAATTTAAGTATTTTATATTGATTTATTGAATGGAACATTAATTTGAAAGTTGGGAATGATACTTTGCAACTAAGACGAAATTAGTGACGTGAATAAAATTTTGTTTTGCACCAACTATAGTTTTATAACCGTCAGCTTTCTCAATACTGGAGAGAAAATATCGTACAAACAAAATGCAAACAAGTTGTATGTTCACAGTAAATATAGTGACTTTTACAAATAATAATGGTCAATAAAAAAAAGTCAGATAATATAAACAATTTATTTCGTCAATAACAAATATATAACATTTCCAAAAATTATTTTAGTTATTTTATGAATTATTATTGAGCCTAAATATACTAAATTTTAAAATTTGTATACTTGGTGGTGAAAATTTATATATGTTTAAATTTTTCATTTTTTTTAATTGCTTCTCATTGCCAAACTACCTATTTTTTCTTCTACACCACAAAGGTATACCAATCTTCCAAACTCCCTTAATATAGGATTTTTTTACAATCTTACCATGTAATCCAACCAAAATGTATTTTTTTGCTCTAGCAAACTTTCTGTATGTTTACTTAAATTTGACATAGTAGAGTGGGCTTCAAGAAAGTTCTCAAGCAGGCTTATTCCAGTTCCAAATGTAACTATTGAAGCCTCTGCTGGATATATCAAATGATTTTCATTATCAGCCCACTCTTTAAAAGCAATAAATACATTTTAGAGAGCTTGTGAATCTCCTAGATCATTTTTACATGTTTAACAATCAAATGATTGTAGAAAGAGTTTTAAAATGAATCCTACCAGTGGAGCAGGTATTAATTGCATCAGCAACATTGCTTGTCAACAATTCTACATTCTATTGTCCTTCATATACAAGTTCCTAATTTAATATCTCTATTTAGAACAAATCTATTGTGAGGTATTGTCTAAGATTTGACAACAGAATGCCATTATCTTCCTCAAAATTAGTACCAGCTCCAAAGTTTATTAAATCATTCAAAACTTGCGTTTTGAAGCTTCCCACAAATTGCAAAGTTGTGGGATTGGCATTACACCCCAAACTAGACCTGATTGCCCCAAAGAAATTTTCAATTGCATCTTGATTAAATATTCGAAGCTTCAGCGATTGAAAATGCTATTTGCTTTGGAAATAATTCCACAATCCCTCAATATCTTTTATTGTGGTAAGCCATCCTATCTATTTACTTGATTTGAAACCACCAATTTTGGTTTTGCTTAAAAACTTTCATAAATTTACCATATTATTTGCCTTTTGCCAATAAATAACATGGGAAGATTCATTGGAAATATAACATTTTAATTTTTTTCCAGATGGTAGACGTTTAGAGCTGCCATTAAAATTATCAAACAGCTCATCAACTTGGTATATCAAAGTTACTGTTGCTATTGATCTAATTTACTCGTAACAAAATATTTAAGTTTGCAAAATGTCGTTTCTACCAATATCAGCAATAAATAAATAAAACAATTGTCCAATGTCTTACCCTGCGATAGTAATGAATATGGCTTATTCAGTATAAATATAAGTGCACGTCATCAAAGTGAACAAATCGCTCTGTTCGTTTGACTTCCTTCGTTCGTTTGCTCCTGTCAATCAGTGTCTTTTTTCACTGTAAATTTGCTAAATATTTAAGTTATTACAAATAATAAATAAATGCTTTAAAAAAGGTTACGTAATTAATTTTATATCAAATACAACTCATGAAATAATAAAATATATACTTCTAACGAACATAACTGGGGCTTAAATAGTTTATATGTTGGCAATATGCTGCCCTGATGGCGCACTTAAATATGGTTTATCAGGTGAAATTTTGATTAGGTATAAACATCAAAATAAAACTCTTTTATTAAACAAAATCACATTAAAATAAGTTTTGCTTGGGATATCATCACAAATAACTTAATATTGTACTCAAATAAAAAAAAGAATGTTATAGAAACTTCGTTTGACATTTAATATATTCTTATACTATTCTAAATGCTTGGCAACATAGTCCCGTTCTGACAGCTGTGACGTGCAATTATATTTATACTGGACAAGGTATATAAAAATGATTACATTGTTTAACTCATTATTTGAGCAGGTAAATTGTCTTTCATGGCAAATTTTAATTGTGGCTCCAAATGGTGAGCTTGTATTTTGTGCATAGCTCTGAAAATAAAAGTTGATGATGAGTCAATCACATGAGCCTTGCGAATATCACTAAATTTTGCATGTAGTAATGCATTTTATAGACTCTCCTCCTCTAACTCTACATCATATCTCCTAAATAATGATACAAAGTATTTTAATAGATGAGGAGTGTCAAAAATGTTAAAAATTTGTTTCCCTCCTACAACTATGTATAGGCTTAATGCAAAAGAACTCAGTTTTTTTAAAGCACTGGTATTGTTTATTCCACAGTCATTTTTTGTTGCAACAATATTGACATTTGCAACTCTTTGGCATGTTTCAATAACTTCAACCAATTTTAAGGAAAGCTCTGTGCCACTAACCGGACCAGTTTAAAAAAGTAGGCAATGGGTTGTTTCCAGTGGTAAAATGCAGTCCTTTAAGCATAAATACCAGTGCTTTCTTTGCAGGTTTTAATCCTTGTTGTCCATATCCACTGATACTGTCAGCATAGGAATCATATTGTACATGTTCTTTCAATTTCATCAAAAACTATGGCACAAGCTATGTGACATACTTTTCAATGAAACATTAATAAGCTCTAGCATATGACTTCACTTTTAGATGGTACCTGACTCAGTAAATTTAATTAAAGTTTTATTTACACGGCATTGGAACAATTTTTCTTAATAAATTGAAGCAGCGTGGACCTCTCTTGAGTAGTGACCATTCCAAAACTTTATCATCAATTGTCCATCTTCCTTTTGGTTGTTTTTTTGATGCTTTTATTTGTGATAGAAGAAATATAAACATACTTAAACTTTTATATTATAGCTTAGTCAGAAGCAAATTAGAATTTGGATCACTAATTTGGTTTACTGAATCCCAAAGTAACTTAAGCAAATTAGAAAAAATTCAAAATAAATTTTTAAGATTATTATACTTCAAAAAACATCGCGTATATCCTGACTACTAGCTAACGAGAAGTACAACCCTTGGAAGTAAATTTCAGATTTTATCCTTAGAAAATGGAAGACAACTTTTAGTATTAGTATTTTTTATAACTCCTCCGAACTGTTATCATTAATAAAATTTAATGCTGCACCAAGAAGATTGCGCCCGGCTCCAATGTTTAATATTCCTCCATCATTTAACATCTCGAGATTACCGTGTGTAAGCATGCTTCGACTTGCAAACCAAGTAAATATATTGATTGATTTGGAATGGACAGTTTCTCCAAGAATTTTTCGAGATTCAATTACAAAATATTTAATTTTTATTTCAATTTGATGAGTGTGAAGGTTGTGTCAATTCTCGTGCAATTTTAATGTAAAATATAGGTGCAATACGATTATATTAAGCTGTTATGCTTCCACCATATTTCATACCATGTTAAACATGTTGTATTTAGGTATATATTTATTTATGTAATTAAACCGTAAGGTTTTTTTGGATAATAAATAAATAAATAAAGTTTTTAGTCTTTGGTGAAATATCTTTAAAAAGGTTCTTTACATTTGAACGTTCATTAAGGTTGTATAATTGTTTAATGTTGTTTGCTCTTTCTTTGACAGGATTCTTTAATTTCCTAAAATGGGTTTGTTTATTTGAAATTATTTTCATCAATTTCCTTTCTCTAGGTATGGTGTCATGTATAAAAATCTAAAAAAATAGTAAATTTTAATAATTTGATAATCACAGGCAAACTCTATTGATAAATGTCAAGAAAACTCTCACTTTTGCAAAGGTTGTTTCAGTAAAAGTTACTAGCCATTGTTTGTTCAATCTTTTGTTTGGAAGTGTGATATTTTTCCTTTTTTTGCAAATATATACACACAAACAGATAAATAATATCCATATTATTATGTACATACATTAGTGAGTGTTGCCAGTTGCTGATGTTCCAGATACTGGAGGGATTTTTTCAGCAATTGTGGGCACTGCCACGCGCTGTTTTTATGCCCGATTGTTGTAATGAAAATTAATTAATGTGAAGTGAAGAGTTGTATTATGAAAGTAAATAAAATTCATGAAATTGAAATTAAATGTTAAGCTGATAGATTGTAGCGAAGTGAGCGTGTAATTATGCCAAGCTACTCCACATGCCGAAGAGTGTGAGTCGAAATTAAATGGGCGCCACTGTTTTATTATTGCTAAGCCACAACAGAGGCCTTCCTCGTTGTTTTCGAACTTCCTATCAGTTAACGTATCTAAAAAATAAATATATACTTGGCTAAAATAAAATATTGATATTAAAAAAAAACAAATATTGATAACTATTAGCTATAAACTATTTAAAGCAGAGGTCTGGCGATGAACAAATAAAACAATACAATTAGTATTATTTCATAAAATTAGTAGCAAGCGATCTCCACGAGGAAATAAAATTCCTAGAATTGAAAATTATTTTGAAATAACGATTCCAAATTATGATGATAAAACATACAAGTCGCATTTCAGATTAACGACGCCAGCTTATAACAAAGTACCTACTAGTTTTAATTGAACCTTGCTTAAGAACAAAATATTAGTATGCTCTGCCTAGAAAGGACATACAAACAAAATTATTAGCTGTACTATTGTTAAATAATTAATGGAGACTTAAATTCTGTATGTGATTTTTATAAGTTTATTTTTACAGACGTTTTATTAATCCGTTTTGACAATACAATACATTTATCTATCATAAATAAATATTTTCCTAGCAACGTGGTAAAATTATAAAACCATTTCTAACATCTTCCCCCCTCAAAAATAAATATTCAATTAAATAAAATAATAAATAAACACAGACTAGAAACCTAGTCTACAAGGTTGATGAACCACTCTTCCTAATCTGGTTCTAATAGGTTTTGAACTTAAACCTTCATCTTCTTTTGGCGTTTTCTTAGTTTTACTCTGTACTTTACTTGATGTCTCCTTTTCTTCTTCTTCTTCATCTTTTTTTATTTCTGCCAGAATCCTCGTTTCTTCTCGATTGACTTCTAAAGGATAAAGGCGTTGAAAAGGTCTTAAAATCTCTCCTTTTTGTGTTTTTATCCTTGCTGTCCTTGAAATTCCATCTCTTCCTGCTATAATTTCCATTATCTTTCCTATAGGCCAATAAATTCTTTTCACATTATCTTGACCCACCATTACAACATCTCCAACTTTTAGGCTACCACCTTCCTTCTGACAACTGAAGACAAGTTCCCCTAAGTATTCTTTTCGAAATCTAGTCCGTAGATCATCTCTTAATTTTTGTAAATATCGCAAACGTGAAACTAAGTGACATCTATCTATAGCATCAAAATCTGCAACTTGATCACTGTTTGCGAAATCATGTAAAAACATGGACGGGGTTAAAGGGCTTAATGATGAGTCCTCATCAATATAAGTTATGGGTCTGTTATTGATAATTGACTCACAATCACACAATACTGTCATTAACTCCTCATAATTTAGACAGGCTGTTCCTAAATTTCTTCTTAGTAACTCCTTAACCATCCTTACCATTCTTTCCCAAAAACCACCCCACTATGCAGCAGTGGGTACATTAAAGATCCATTTAATCTTTTGCAAAAACTGGTTTTCTAAAATTGTAGGCCAATGTATCCGTTGCAGTGCGTTATTATTACCTATAAAATTGGTTCCGTTATCTGAATATATTATTTTAACCCGGCCTCTTCTGGCAATAAATCTTCTTAATGCTAAAATAAAATTATCTGCCGACACAGAATTTACAAGTTCTAAATGTACAGCTCTGTAAACTGCACAAGTGAAAAGAACTATCCATGCTTTGCCTTCATCTTTTAAATATAGTGGCCCTGCCAAATCTATCCCACAAACTTCAAAAACTGCTGTACTGTTAATTCTTTCTTTTGACAACGGTGGCATAGGAACTATTACCGGCTTGGATGAAAATCGTTTGCATATAGTGCAATTATTGTCTAGCACTTTTTTAACTGTGCGTCTTCCTCTTATAATCCAATATTTGTTTCTCAATATGCATAATAAGATATCAGCACTAGCATGGTGGTTACGAACATGTTTATCCACAATCAATCTTTTTATCAGTTCATGATCTGACGGTAATAAAATAGGAAATTTAAAGTTATAATCTTCTTCCCCATAAACTAATCTGGATTTCACTCATTATATATTTGTCATCTACAAAGATTTTTAAATTTTTAATTTTACTTTTACTTATATCTTGAAAACTCTCCCTTTGAATAACTTTAACAATACATAGTTCTGCTTCCTCCACTTCTTCAGCTTTTAATTCGCCATATCTTTTTTCATTTTTCACACTAGAATTATTATAAAATCTCAACATCCAAGATACCATCCTTAACATTTTATCGAACCTAGAAAAGTAACTTAAATCGTTCGACGTAGTGGTATCTGTTTGTGTAAGGCTAACGACTGTCTCTTTCTTTCTTTCCGTTTCCATTTCTTTATCGTTGAATGAAACATCAAAATTTGACCCCCAATCAGAATAATCCTTAAGCCATTTCGGACCTTCCCACCACCTACCTTCTAACAAGGTCTTACAGTCGCATCCTCTTGATGTTAAGTCAGCGGGGTTCAAATCACTAGGGAGGTACCTCCACTCATTAACATTAGTAAGAGCTTTAATTTCCAGTACTCTATTCTGAACAAAGGTTTTCCATGGGCTTGAGGAATTTAACCAACCTAACACCACCATAGAATCAGTCCAGTAAAACGTTTCTAGGTTTTGAAGTTCTTTTAATTTTTTAATGCTTTCACATAATCTAACAGCTATTAAACTTGATATTAGCTCTAAACGAGGAATAGTAACATTTTTAGGTGCTATTCTAGATTTAGCTTGAATTAACTGTACTATTGTCGATTCATCTAAACTAATCCTTAAAAATATGCAACACCCATAAGCTATTTGGCTACTATCCGAAAAAACATGAAGTGTTACTTTATCAAATTTAAATGGTTTTCCTAAACTTACTGATCTAGGAACGGAACAATGACCCAAAATATAAATTTGTTTCAACCATTTTTCAAACTCATTTAGCATTTTATCTGGTACAATTTTGTCCCATCCCATTTTCAATTGCCACGTTTCTTGTAAAAGTAATTTTGGCTTAATTGTAAGTGGACAAGTGAAACCAATAGGATCAAATAGTCTTTAAGCCACTGACAGTAGACCTCTCTTTGTTCTTGGAGCATCCTCATGTCCATTCAATGCCTTTATGTCACAAGTTAGAATATCGTTTTTTAAATTCCACAACATACCTAAAACTCCAACAAACTCATCTTCTGGAGTGTGGTTTTTACCAGTGAAATTCCATTCTCTAAGATTAAAATGACCTAAAGCCATTAGTTCTTTAGATTCCTCAATTAAATTATTTAACTTCATTTTACTGTTTACACTAGTGACAAGATTGTCCACATAAAAAGAATCTTTTAATTTATTTGCAGTATTTTTTAAGTGAACTGGTGCTTTTTCTAAATGATAATTTATTGTAGCAGCTAATAAGAATGGACTTGATTTCACTCCAAAAACAACACGACAATGTCTATAAATTTTCTTTTTACCTTTGCCACGATTAGCCCACCAAAAAAATCTTAAAACATCCCTATCTTTCGGGTATACGCTAATCTGTAAAAAAGCTTTCTCAATATCCGCAGTGATTCCAAAAATCCCTAATCTAAACTTTAATAATAAATTTGGAATCAGCTCAATTAAATTTGGACCAGCATGTAGACAACTATTTAAAGAATTTCCTAAATCATCTTTAGCAGATGCATCAAAAACGGGTCTTATTTTAGTTGTTTTACTGGACTCTCTTATAACTGCGTGGTGAGGTAAATAATGAATGGGTTGGTTACCTGAGTTGTCTTCTTTAACTTCTTCTATGATCCCAAGGCTTTCCCATTCTTTTAAAGCTTTATTATAATCCTCAAACTTTTTCATTTTCTGTAGTTTTGTACTCGTTGACTTAAGTCGTGAAAGTGCAATATTTTCGTTGCTTAATACAGTTGAATACTCTTCTCTCCAAGGAAGTCGTACCTCATAGCGCCCATCTTTATTGACTTTCACAGTCTTGCAGAAAAAATCTAAAATTTGATCTTCCATTTCTTGTTTCTTTCTCGATTCTGCTGGATCTTTTATACCTAAAATTTCCAAGCTCCATAAATCTGATATAGAAAGAAAAGATAAACCAGAAAAAATATCTTTATTCGTAGAACTAGGACTTGAATATTGGCCCATAATTGTCCATCCTAAATGGGTTTTCATGGCCACAAGTCCGTTTAATAATGTCTCAATTTTCCCTGTTAATAAAAATCCAATTACATCCGCACCTAACAATAATTCTATTTCCATTGGTGCGCTTGAGTAAACATCACTTAGGATGATACCTTTTTTATTTAATTCCCTAATTACATTTTCATCTGATAGTTTTGGAATTAAATTACATATCTTATGTTGATCCAAAACTTCTAATTTAATTTCAAAACTTTATTTTAAATCCTGAACCGTTATTTCATATATTATTATATACCTTTGTCGAGGTTTGCCCACCAAATACTCCTTGTACCATTTTTTCAGATCCTATTTTATTGTATTTTAAATCATTTACACATTTTCTGGTTATATATGATTTTTGTGATCCACTATCTAATAACGCACGAACCACTTTAACTGCCTGATTATCTTTATTAAAAACTTTTATTAAAATTGTTTGTAGTAACGTATAATTTTGGTATTTGGAATAAGAAGTTATTAAATTTTCTACATTACTATCATTTGGAACTCTTAAATTTGGTGAATTTTCTTTTTGAGCAGATAACTCCGAACACATTATTGGAAAATGTTTTCTTGAACAGATTATGCATTTAACCAATGACTTACACTTATAGCTACTGTGATTATTTTTTAGACAAGCAAAACAAGCTTTCTTATTTATTATTTTTGTTTGCTCTAACGTCATCTTGTGTGCCTTAATACAATCTTGGCTTGCATGGTTACTATTATTGCAAAATAAACATACCTGTTCTGCCTTACCCTTATTTGATTTCTTATTATTTGCTAGTAAAGTAGCTGCTGTACTTTTTTCTGCTTTACCTTTCGGTCCGATGTTAGAATTGGTGAAATACATTTGGTTAGCTCCCACAGAAAAGCCTGTCTGGGCTCTCCTAATGCGCTCCTCAGAATCCACCTCACTTCGTAAAAAATCTAATAACATATTTAAAGGATTATTACAGTGATTGGAATTAAAATCCCCGACTCCCTTATCTTCATTAAAATTTTGCCTACTGGTGCGATGGCGTTCCCATACTTTTAAAATTTCGTCTGGCAAAGCCGACTCTACCAATGGAAATAGCATAGCGGCATATTTATCGCTCGTAACGCCAAGAGACTCTAAAGATTTCAATTGTGTCTCTAACCTATCATATAGAGTTGTTAATGACATACCTGAGTTTCCTAAAGTTGACTTTTGTAAAACTAGATTAAGTAACTCACGGACATATACATCTATTAAAACTTCATCCCTAGCGAAACGTGCCTTCAGTTTGTCAATTGCTTTGAAGTAATTTTCTTTTGTTGGTGGATAGCCATCTATAAGTTGCTTTGCGTTCGAACCATTCTCCATACATCCTAATAAATATTGAAATTTATCTTCAGCATCAACATCTGGGTCTTCATGAATTTTCCTAATTTGTCCCCAAAAAGCAATCTAATTCCTTACGTCGCCATTAAACTTTCTCAACTCTATTTGGGGTAATTTGAATCTTCTCTTAGTTTCATGTGGGTTCTTTTGAATTTCTTGTTGTTTCTGTTCCATTACGTATTTTACTTTTAATTTGAATTTTAAAAGATTTGTTCTATATTTTTCTTCTTCTTGTAGTTCCTCTCTTATATCTTCTGAATTTTCTTCGGTAGCATACATAGCGTCTTTGATCGTATTATCCAAATTAAATATTCTTTCTCCTTGATCTTGTAACTGGCTACTAAGAAATGTAATGTAGAAATCATACAATACATCTGCTAATATCGCTTCTTCAATGGCACATGCAGTTTTTCTAAAGATTTTTCTTAGCTCATTTCTCTCTATCTTTAGATTCTCCATTTTTTGTCAGTCCTGTCACGGTCGCCACAAATTGTTAAATTGTTTATAAGTTTATTTTTACAGACGTTTTATTAATCCGTTTTGACAATACAATACATTTTTCTATCATAAATAAATATTTCCCTAGCAACCTGGTAAAATTATAAAACCATTTCTAACAACTGTGATTGCTTGCCACTCCAGAATCATTTAGGTAAGTCCTAGTTGGTAATGGTGCTTTTTAGGTAATCTTTCTGAGGCCTATGTATAGGTCATACTCCACACCGGAAAAATTTCGGTATAGGGGAACAACTCCGATTTGAACGAATTTTTTTTTGGACACTCCCTAAACATCCCTAAGCACTACTGTGAAGTTTTTTTTTTCCGGAAATGAAAACTAAAATTTTAAAAAAATTTTGAAATTTAAAAAAAAATTTTTTTGGTTCCAATTTGCACAAAAAGTTTTTTGTAGAACCCGATAAAATGTAAGTTGAAACCTAACCTAACCTAACCTAACCTAACCTAACCTAACCTACCCCAACCTAACCTAACCCAACCTAACCTAACCTAACCTAACCTAACCTAAACTAACCTAACCTAACCTAACCTAACCTAACCTAACCTAACCTAACCTAACCCAACCCAACCTAACCTAACCCAACCTAACCTAACCCAACCTAACCTAACCAAACCTAACCTAACCTAACCTAACCCAACCTAACCTAACCGAACCTAA
The DNA here is from genome assembly GCA_035357415.1 of Ophraella communa. Lineage (NCBI taxonomy): Eukaryota > Metazoa > Arthropoda > Insecta > Coleoptera > Chrysomelidae > Ophraella > Ophraella communa. The sequence continues at coordinate 35,596,888 of CM068995.1, read as the reverse complement.
CCTAACCTAACCTAACCTAACCTAACCTAACCTAACCCAACCTAACCCAACCTAACCTAACCTAACCTAACCCAACCCAACCCAACCCAACCTAATCTAACCTAACCTAACCTAACCTAACCTAACCTAACCTAACCTAACCTAACCTAACCTAACCTAACCTAACCTAACCTAACCTAACCTAACCTATCCTAACCTAATCTAATCTAACCTAACCCAACCTAACCGAACCGAACCGAACCGAACCTAACCTAACCTAACCTAACCTAACCTAACCTAACCTAACCTAACCTAACCTAACCTAACCTAACCTAACCTAACCTAACCTAACCTAACCTAACCTAACCTAACCCAACCTAACCTAACCTAACCTAACCTTTTTTTGGAAAAAAATTTCAAAATTTTAGTTTTCATTTCCGGAAAAAAAAACTTCACAGTAGTGCTCAGGGATGTTTAGGGAGTGTCCTAACCTAACCTAACCTAACCTTACCTAACCTAACCTAACCTAACCTAACCTGTGCAAATTGGAGCAAAAAAAATTTTTTTTTTTAAATTTCAAAATTTTAGTTTTCATTTCCGGAAAAAAAAAACTTCACAGTAGTGCTCAGGGATGTTTAGGGAATGTCCAAAAAAAAATTCGTTAAAATCGGAGTTGTTCCCCTATACCGAAATTTTACCAAAACACCTATTTTATTATACACATATTGTAAATTCTAGAAAAAAAAATGAACATCTATAAACAGTATCCAATTTGTGTTTAAATCTGTTACATTTTTTAGCAGATCTGTAAGTGATAGATTTAATCTTTCAGATTGGTTTTTCAGAGTGACTAGAGCTCTTTATGAATCAGCACCTACTATTATTAAATGGCCTACTGTTGAGGAACGAAATATAATAAAGGAACAATTTAAAATGTTTGCTTGTTTTCCAGATGTAATAGGAGCCATTGATGGTACTTACATTAAAATTAAAAAAACCTTAAATCCATGCAGAAACTTACCTAACAAGAAAATATTTTTATGCTTTTACATTTCAAGCAAGCAGTATACCATCATTGAAATTTATTAACACTTTCATAGGATATGCCAGGTTGTATTAATGATTGGTATATAATAAAAAAATTCAAATAAATTATATATTAAAGAAATAAATGTTACTGATACTTACTAATTTTGTCCAAAATGAGCCACTCATCCTGCTCATTTTCCTTTAGAATGTGGCGACCTTTTTCTAATGTTACTTGTTCCATATATATATTGTATTAAAAAATAAATAATAAATATAACACGGAACAAAAATATGACAATAAATTTTCTAACCTAACTACATTCAGTTTTACCCCCTTTATATATACGTCACTTTTATCTTACCGGATTAAAATTTAATCTAGTTGGGACTTGAGTATTTCGTGTATGTTAACCACCTGTTCGAAAGCTAGAGTTTAGAACTATTTTAATGTGCACTCCTACTTTTCGAATATGAGATTTTTATACCGCACACCAGCTTTTCGAGATTTAGATTATTATTTTTGTTTTTTCATTATTTTGTTAACACTGTTTCAACGATCCACGTTAACAATACATAAATTGCTTTTAGTGAAAAACAGAAGAAACATTAGTGACAAAATTGAATTTTGTTTTGCTAGCGCCATCTGGCCTCCCTCTCTATAGTTTAAGAGGTATAGTCCGATGTGTAGAGTTATAAGTGAAACAGAAGATACATAATATTAAGAACAATAAATAACTGAATGGTTAAACTAAACTTCCACTATTTATTCGAAAAATTCGCTTTAAAATTCAATTACAGCTGTTTCGCTAATAACTAGATTGACATATTGAAATTACATTTTGTTTGTTTGTTTGTAACTAGGTACTTGATGTTGATAAGTAGTTAAGGTTCCCTGCGCCTCAGAGGGATGTGCACCATGGCGTTGCAAACATACTTCATAATGTCTTTAAAGATTATTAAACATATTGAAGAACAGTGGGTGCTACAAATGTTAAAAATACGGTGTTATTATTCTTAAACAGATACTAGCGGATTTTTCGGGTATGTTAACTCATCAGGTGGTGTTAAATCCGGTGAATGAGGTGGATATTCGAAATCTATGCGACGAGAAATTATTCTGTTACCGAAATGTTCATGGAGCATTCGGTTTTACAGCTTGTTGCACCATCCTTTTGCAGCCATTGCTTAAACTCTTAATTTTTGCCCATTGACAGTAAAAGGTCTTTAAATCTCTCACAAAAGGTGTCACAATATTAAAATCTAAAGAATCGATTTGTTTATTGGTTGAGGTAGGGAAAGGACGTCGAAGATGACGCACCTAACCAAATTATTTTTTATTGAGAGGTTAAAAAAATTGGGCGATTTTGAATGCCACTAGCCTGTAACTATTTCGGCAACCCTTTAATAGGTTTTTATTTAAATTTAATAAAGTGCACTATTTATTATGCGACTTATAAAAAAACTCATTTGTGTCATCTTATTCTCAATGGAAGACCTCAGTGAAGAGGACGCAAGTATGATTCACCAAAATAATAAATGATTTGAGAAACAAATATATTTTTCAATACAGTAATTAACAAACTATAAATACAATATTATTACAATCTTGTATCAGACTAAGAATAGTTGTCCCATTTCCCACAACTTATGTAACAAAACCATGTTTCAGTATTTTTGCCCCAGTCTCCACATAATATGCAGATTTCAGTGTCTACTCCATTGTTGCTTATGTCATGCAACTTATCGTCATTGCAAGATTTCTATGGATATTTTTTGTTATGGTTTGTACTTTGGTTTTCTCTTTATTTTTTATCAGTTTTATACCTACATTATCAACCAAGTCTTCCGACTTCGATACTTTTCCTATTTTTTATACTCTTTTTCTTCTAATGTTCCTTTTAAAGGAGTGCTTGTAAGAATTTCAGAATGTTTTTTTTGACTATTTTTGACAATTTTTTAAAATTTTTTTATTGGACACAGGAACCGGAGAAATAAGTGCAAGAGCAATATGTGCACGTTTGTTTATTATATTTTGTCTTGTGGGTGTCCTGTCGCTTTGAAGAGATTTTTGGTTGGTTGACGGACGTGGTGATTTTGGTTCTCTTATAAATGGAGTGCAGGTTCAGGAAAAACATCTCACTCTCTAGGTTAGCATTGTTTAAATTGTCAGTAGGAGAAGTCACTATTGTTGGAATTATGACAGTTTAATGAAAAAATACCACAAGCTCTAAAACCAGAAACTGCTTTCTCAATATTTGCCACCTGATCATATGCTAAATTAAAAATCACAGCCAATTCATATGGGGTGATTTTATCTGAGTTTATCTGAATTCTGAGTTTCTGATCTGCTACTGTAAAAAGGAATTGCAAGGAATTGCAATGGCAACCATAAGCATTTTTTAAAGTAGAAAAAAATGTTACATCAAGGGGTTGAAATTTATGGGATGTATGTGGTGAAATGCTAACCATAACAATCCCAATATTAATAGTACGGGATTATCGGGACTAGACAAAACTTTTTTTTGAAAATGTTTCAGACACAAAGAAAACACAGACTCATTAGTTCATCCATTATATGCACCGTTTGGTCCATTTTTCTGAAGCTGTGGACTCATCCTCTTCCTAGGAAACCAAATAATGGTGGAATATAATTACCAGAAGCACTTAATGCTATCCTTTGGGCCCAAGCCTTTTACTGGATTCCATAGGAACCGTAGGTATGCCGGTCTCATCGACATTGTAACTGTGATCTGGAAGAAGATTATATTTTTCTTGAACTTGCTGCAAATTTTGAAAATAAGGGTCCATTTTAAATTTGTTAAAAGTTGTTATCCTATTAATATTGGTAGTTTCGGGTTTTCTCAAAGAAATTTGAAGATTTCTTTTTATCAAACCTTAAAACCAGTTCTTGCTCTCCATTTGTTTATATTTATTTAAAATTATTCTTAGTTTTATGCAAGTGACACCAAAAAATAAATTTTCCAAATTCAGAACATGATCCACAATCTCTTGTTCTTGACTTGGCGAAAACAATGGTGCTCTATCAAGCGACTCGGATTTGACTTCCTTCGTTAAATTTTTAACTTAAAACTTAAATTTTCGCCTCAAAGTAGCTTCATGTATTCTCGAATTTTACGACCTTCGTCCAAGCCTTACTTAAAATGTAATATTGCCTCTAAGTAATTAATATTTTTTACGACATTAATAATTTATGGTAACGAACTGAAACCATAAAAATAACGCAATGTTTCGATAAAAATAACGCAACCTGCGTCAACTTAGCCCATTCAACACAACATAGAAAAAATTATTATTAAAATTGTTTACCATCAAATATTTAACAAGTAAATCCGAGCTAACCAAGAATAAATCTCACTTAACATAATTCTATAAAATTAAACAATATAGAAAGAAATCATTTTTAAACAACTTAACGTCAATATTTACTGAATCAATAATAACAAAATTATCACTTTTAAGTAATTCAGGTTAGGTTAGGTTAGATTAGGTTAGATTAGGTTAGATTAGGTTAGATTGGGTTAGATTAGGTTAGATTAGGTTAGATTAGGTTTGATTAGGTTGTATTAGGTTAGGTTAGGTTAGGTTAAATTGTGTTAGGACAGGTTGTGTTAGGTTAGGTTAGGTTAGGTTAGGTTAGGTTAGAACCAGTTAGGTTAGGTTAGGAGGTTAGGTTAGGTTAGGTTGGGATTAGGTTAGGTTAGGTTAGGTTAGGTTAGGTTAGGTTAGGTTAGGTTAGGTTAGGTTAGGTTAGGTTACGTTAGGTTAGGTTAGGTTACGTTAGGTTAGGTAAGGTTAGGTTAGGTTAGGTTAGGTTAGGTTAGGTTAGGTTAGGTTAGGTTAGGTTAGGTTAGGTTAGGTTAGGTAAGGTTAGGTTAGGTTGGGTAAGGTTAGGTTAGGTTAGGTTAGGTTAGGTTAGGTTAGGTTAGGTTAGGTTAGGTTAGGTTAGGTTAGGTTTGGTTAGGTTAGATTGGGTTAGATTAGGTTAGGTTAGTTTAGGTTAGGTTAGGTTGGGTTAGGTTAGGTTAGGTTAGGTTAGGTTAGGTTAGGTTAGGTTAGGTTAGGTTAGGTTAGGTTAGGTTAGGTTAGGTTAGGTTAGGTTAGGTTAGGTTAGGTTAGGTTAGGTTAGGTTAGGTTAGGTTAGGTTAGGTTAGGTTAGGTTAGGTTAGGTTAGATTTTATCTGAGTTTATCTGAATTCTGAGTTTCTGATCTGCTACTGTAAAAAGGAATTGCAAGGAATTGCAATGGCAACCATAAGCATTTTTTAAAGTAGAAAAAAATGTTACATCAAGGGGTTGAAATTTATGGGATGTATGTGGTGAAATGCTAACCATAACAATCCCAATATTAATAGTACGGGATTATCGGGACTAGACAAAACTTTTTTTTGAAAATGTTTCAGACACAAAGAAAACACAGACTCATTAGTTCATCCATTATATGCACCGTTTGGTCCATTTTTCTGAAGCTGTGGACTCATCCTCTTCCTAGGAAACCAAATAATGGTGGAATATAATTACCAGAAGCACTTAATGCTATCCTTTGGGCCCAAGCCTTTTACTGGATTCCATAGGAACCGTAGGTATGCCGGTCTCATCGACATTGTAACTGTGATCTGGAAGAAGATTATATTTTTCTTGAACTTGCTGCAAATTTTGAAAATAAGGGTCCATTTTAAATTTGTTAAAAGTTGTTATCCTATTAATATTGGTAGTTTCGGGTTTTCTCAAAGAAATTTGAAGATTTCTTTTTATCAAACCTTAAAACCAGTTCTTGCTCTCCATTTGTTTATATTTATTTAAAATTATTCTTAGTTTTATGCAAGTGACACCAAAAAATAAATTTTTCCAAATTCAGAACATGATCCACAATCTCTTGTTCTTGACTTGGCGAAAACAATGGTGCTCTATCAAGCGACTCGGATTTGACTTCCTTCGTTAAATTTTTTAACTTAAAACTTAAATTTTCGCCTCAAAGTAGCTTCATGTATTCTCGAATTTTACGACCTTCGTCCAAGCCTTACTTAAAATGTAATATTGCCTCTAAGTAATTAATATTTTTTACGACATTAATAATTTATGGTAACGAACTGAAACCATAAAAAATAACGCAATGTTTCGATAAAAATAACGCAACCTGCGTCAACTTAGCCCATTCAACACAACATAGAAAAAATTATTATTAAAATTGTTTACCATCAAATATTTAACAAGTAAATCCGAGCTAACCAAGAATAAATCTCACTTAACATAATTCTATAAAATTAAACAATATAGAAAGAAATCATTTTTAAACAACTTAACGTCAATATTTACTGAATCAATAATAACAAAATTATCACTTTTAAGTAATTCAGGTTAGGTTAGGTTAGATTAGGTTAGATTAGGTTAGATTAGGTTAGATTGGGTTAGATTAGGTTAGATTAGGTTAGATTAGGTTTGATTAGGTTGTATTAGGTTAGGTTAGGTTAGGTTAGGTTAGGTTAGGTTAGGTTAGGTTATGTTAGGTTAGGTTAGGTTAGGTTAGGTTAGGTTAGGTTAGGTTAGGTTAGGTTAGGTTAGGTTAGGTTAGGTTAGGTTAGGTTAGGTTAGGTTAGGTTAGGTTAGGTTAGGTTAGGTTAGGTTAGGTTAGGTTAGGTTACGTTAGGTTAGGTTAGGTTAGGTTACGTTAGGTTAGGTTAGGTTACGTTAGGTTAGGTTAGGTTAGGTTAGGTTAGGTTAGGTTAGGTTAGGTTAGGTTAGGTTAGGTTACGTTAGGTTAGGTTAGGTTAGGTTACGTTAGGTTAGGTTAGGTTACGTTAGGTTAGGTAAGGTTAGGTTAGGTTAGGTTAGGTTAGGTTAGGTTAGGTTAGGTTAGGTTAGGTTAGGTTAGGTTAGGTTTGGTAAGGTTAGGTTAGGTTAGGTTAGGTTAGGTTAGGTTAGGTTAGGTTAGGTTAGGTTAGGTTAGGTTAGGTTAGGTTTGGTTAGGTTAGATTGGGTTAGATTAGGTTAGGTTAGTTTAGGTTAGGTTAGGTTGGGTTAGGTTAGGTTAGGTTAGGTTAGGTTAGGTTAGGTTAGGTTAGGTTAGGTTAGGTTAGGTTAGGTTAGGTTAGGTTAGGTTGGGTAAGGTTAGGTTAGGTTAGGTTAGGTTAGGTTAGTGTGGGTTAGTGTAGGTTAGGTTAGTTTAGGTTAGGTTAGGTTAGGTTAGGTTAGGTTAGGTTAGGTTAGGTTAGGTTAGAGTTAGGTTAGGTTAGGTTAGGTTAGGTTAGGTTAGGTTAGGTTAGGTTAGGTTAGGTTAGGTTAGGTTAGGTTAGGTTAGGTTAGGTTAGGTTTCGTTGGTTAGGTTAGGTTAGGTTAGGTTGGGTTAGGTTAGGTTAGGTTAGGTTAGGTTAGGTTAGGTTAGGTTAGGTTAGGTTAGGTTAGGTTAGGTTAGGTTAGGTTAGGTTAGGTTAGGTTAGGTTAGGTTAGGTTAGGTTAGGTTAGGTTAGGTTAGGTTAGGTTAGGTTAGGTTAGGTTAGGTTAGGTTTCGTTAGTTTAGGTTAGGTTAGGTTAGGTTAGGTTAGGTTAGGTTAGGTTAGGTTAGGTTAGGTTAGGTTAGGTTTCGTTAGTTTAGGTTAGGTTGGATCAGGGTAGCATCGCCACCCGTTACTGAATTTTGCGAGCATGTTTATCTTTGTCTTATCTTTCATAATATGCAAAAAGTCCGATTAGTTTTGGTTAGTAATAATCTCTCTACATTTTACATTTTATTATGAATATTTTTATATATTTATGATGTAAAATAGTATATTGTTTTATTAGGAGTAATAGTATAACTTTTTACTATAGAAACCAGTCCCTTTTTAGTGTTAATATTTTTTTGCGAAATTCGTGTGTTCCTATTCTACACCGGACCCCTTCGATTACCTGAAGAGCCTTTACGTTGGCATAATAGACCACCAGTGCTCAGTATCCGCTAGCATTACAGCAGTACTAGGGGACTTCTTGTTAAAATATTGTTGCCATCTTCCTGACACTTTTTTCCCACATGGCAACTCAACCAACTTGTCAAGCTGACAACTTCCACAGCTTTCTTAATTTCGGTTATATTTATTTTGGCGGTGATCAAAGTATCTTTCCATTCTAGTTTAAAACATCAATTTACACTCCGTTATCTAAAAATGGCTATACATTGAAGATCACAAAGTACCGACCAATATTCTTAGTCAAAAATATTTGAGGAAATAAATAGAAACTTGGTTCATTCTTAAATAAATATAAATTTGTATTTAGAGAAGTTATTTCCATTTCATAAAGAAAATATTGGCTTGCGATAATGTCAACCACTACAATCTCTTGCAATCCTTAGAGAATCTTGAAATGCGCGGAAATATATCTGAAACCATTAAGGACTTAATAGAAATATATCAATTGGTAAAAATTAAAATGAAAACTTGTAATTACTGTAATAGAGTGCAAACTAATATTTTAGGTTATGATGGCAAAAATCTTAGAATTAAACAATATAACACCAATAGCAGATAATGTAATCTAAATTATTTTTAAATGCTGTTTACTTATATTTAAGCTCAAAAATGGAGAAAGCACAAAAAAGTAATATTGCCCGCTTTCAATCAAAACGTATTAAACTCCTACCAAGAGGTTTTTGCAGAAAAAGGGGAAATTTTCGCTGAGGTACTACAAAAATATGTTGGTGACAAAGAAATGAACTTGTTTGATCTCGTCTCCAAATGCCAACTCGACATCATTTGTGGTAAATATTCTTTTTATTTTGCTTTGACTTTTTCAAAGAAAAATGCTTTTTTAGAGACAGCGATGGGTTTGAACATGAATATTCAAACTAATATTACGGATATTTGTAAAACAATGGACAAGTAAGATATTCAATAAATATTTATGAATGTCCATATATTTAGTTAATAAGGAACATGAAATTTTTATTTAACATTTTCTTTTCTAGGATCCTGGAGATAACAACTTACAGAATTTTTCATATTTGGCATCATTTGGAATTCACTTGGAATTGGTATCCTATAAGTAAAGAATACGCTAAGGTTATAGAAAAGTTTAAAAGTTTCACCGGAGAGGTAACAATAACAATTAAGAAAGGAATACATTAAATTGATTGTACTAACCCTTACTTTTTGGAAGTCCATCTTATCAAGAATAATAAAAAACTCTTCGTTTTAACAAACTTCCACTATTTATTTAAAAAACTGCTTTTTTAAAACTCAATGACAGCCGTTTCGCTAGACAACTAGCATCGTCAGATTAACATATTGAAGTTTGTTTGTTTGTAGCTAGGTACCTGATATTTATTAGGTAGTTATAAGGCTAGACCAAGTATGGAAGTAATAAGACATAACAATATTAAAGCCTAGATGTTATTAGCCCTAAGGGATTATCCTGGATGTATTTCCCTCTAAGATCAGTATAACTGTGCAATGATATAGAAAAAACAAAAAAAAACTATATCATGTGGATCTTTACAATAACTTAATATATTTGTGTTACAATTACGTCTTATATATGTATAAAATGAGTGAAATTTATGGTACTAACCCTTACTGTGTGAAAGTTCATCTTATTCAGAACAATAAACAACTAAAAGGTTGAATTAACTTTCACTATTTATTCTATAAATACTTTAAATGCAATTACAGCCGTTTAGCTATCGAAATAGCATCGTCAGATTGACATATTGAAGTTACATTTTGTTTGTTTGTCACTAGGTACTTGATGTTGATAAGTAGTTAAGGCTAGACCAAGTAAGGAAGTAATAAGACATAACAATATTAAAGCCTAGATGTTATTAGCTCTAAGGGATTATCCTGGATGTATTTCCCTCTAAGATCAGTATAACTGTGCAATGATATAGAAAAACCAGGAAAAAACTATATCCTGCTGATCTTTACAATAACTTAATATATTTGTGTTATAATTACGTCTTATCTATGTATAAAATGAAGACTTAATCAAAGTAAACAGTTTAATAGTGGTGAACTTCCAAGATTTATTTGTTTATTAACTACTTTATATTGTTAATCTGCTAGATGTCTTTTGATTTAAAACTTTTGATTGGCAAACTATGCCAAACACGTTCTTGAACATCCACACTCACTCATACACACCAATGACATTCAAATATTACACACCTGTGATAAAAAACAAAATTTAGATTTCCTCGAAGAACTTGAAATCAAAAGACATCTAGCAGATCAACAATATAAAGTAGTTAATGAACAAATAAATCTTGGAAGTTCACCACTACAAAATTACCTAAATTAAAAATCTGGTGTTTACAAAATTAATTGTCCAAAGTGTATTGCTGTATATACAGGTCAAATACAAAGAAATTTTTTTTTTCTTATTATGATTAACGTGTCTCGAAAGCAGAGGTCATTGACACGGGAACTAATTACAAAACAATAACGTATTACATTAAATTAAATTGTATAAGTGACATTCTTTTAAAAAGTTTATCACAGCACCAAATAGATTTGGTGATCCCATATCTTTCAGGTTTCCATTTAGGTTGTGGAGGCGGCGGGCGTAACGATGGAGGTAACAGTCAATAAGAATGTGTTCTACAGTCAGTCGTGTATTGCAATGTGGGCACACAGGAGGGGCTGTTGAGGACATGAGATATCCATGAGTCAGACGAGAGTGTCCAATCCGAAGTCTTCTTATTATGATTCTATCTTTTCGGCTCATTGAAGGAAATTTGGGAGAGTGAATAGTGGCTTGAATGTGGCGCAGTTTTGAAGTTGATCTATCCCAGCGGCTTTGCCAAGTATGGTACATTCTTTCTTTGATGGTACGTCTTAGATCAGTTCACAGTTGAATAGCTTGAGGAGGTGAATTGGAAGAATATGCTTCTTTTGCTGCTTTGTCTGCTTTCTCATTTCCTGAGATTCCTACGTGAGATGGAGTCCAGATGATGGTCATTGAAATAAGTTTCTCTGCAAGGTGATGACATGTTTCATGTATTTCCTGAACTATTGGATTCTGTGAGTATACATTTTTAATAGAATGGATAGATGACAGTGAATCCGTACACACCGCTACACTTTCCCTGCTGCACATAGGGGATTTCAGGGCTTTTAGTATTCCAATTAGTTCAGCAGTATGTATGCTGCAGTTGGAAGATAGACGACTCCTTACTGTGGTTGAACCTTCGGAAACAACGGCATAGCCAGCAGTCTCCTCGTCTTTCGAAGCATCTGTGAAGAGGACTTTGTCGTAGCTGTTAGTGTGTATTAGTTCTAAGAACGCCAGTCTTAGATTGGAACTAGGAGTATCTTTTTTATTGCCGTTAAAGAGGCTGGTGTTGATCTTGGGGAGATTGGGTGGGAGATTGGGTATCCAAGTTGGATTTGTGAGTGACAGGTCGATGTTTTCTAATAAGGGAAGTAATGTTTGGGAGGTAGAAAGTTTTGTACTTGGTCTATTGTCAGTAGATGGTTGTGAGGTATCGATTAGTCTGAAAACAGGATTAGTTGGATGAGCAGATATTTTAGTAAAGTAAGAGAGAAGAAGATGTTGACGTCTTATAAATAGATGGGATTCAGAGGATTCTATGCAAAGACTTTCAGGGGGGCTCGATCTGAAGGCTCCAAGACAGAGTCGTAGAGCACTGTTCTGTATAACGTCAAGCGGTTTTAAGTTGGACTTGCTGGCATTCATATAGAGAATGCAGTCATAATCTAATTTGGATCTTATCATAGCTCTATATATCCTAAGAAGAACTGCTTCTTCAGATCCCCATTGATGGTTAGATAAGGATTTTATTAGGTTTAGTCTATTAGAACAAATTGATCTTGTGATCTCTATGTGGTGTCTCTAGGTCAGTCTATTATCAAAGATAACCCCCAATAGCTTTAGATTGTCAACTGTTTCTAATGCAACTCCATTTAAAGTTATGTTTGGGGACTGGTGAAATCTCCTTCTGCTAAATTGTATGACCTTAGATTTGGAAGGCGAAAATTTAAAGCCAGAACCATTTGCCCAATGGCAGATGTTATCTAGATCTTTTTGAAGGAGGAAACATGTACTGGATGTCACTTTTCCTTGACAGAAAATGATGAGATCGTCTGCGTAGATTGCATATTTCACAGGAGAAACCACCATAGAACCTATGTTATTAATAGTAAGGAGGAATAAAGAAGTGCTTAGGACCGATCCTGGGGCACACCATTTTGTAAAGACTGTTGGTCAGAAAATTTTTCATTTGCAGCAACATTAAAAGATCTATTAAAAAGGAAGTTTTGTAAAAAAGAGAAGAGATTTAATAAACATTTAAGAGCATATAGATTAAAACAACCAGATAAATCAAATTATGCAAAACACCTACTTGAACATCCAACCTCACTCTTACAGACCAATGACATCCAAATACTACACACTTGTAATAAAAAACAAAATTTAGATTTCCTTAAAGAACTTGAAATAAAAAGACATCTAGCAGATCCACAATTTAAAGTTGTTAATGAATAAATAAATCTGACTTAAAGTGTTTGCTTTGATTGAGTCTTCATTTTATACATAGATAAGACGTAATTGTAACACAAATATATTAAGTGATTGTAAAGATCAGCATGATATAGTTTTTTCCTGGTTTTTCTTATCATTGCACAGTTATACTGATCTTAGAGGGAAATATATCCAGGATAATCCCTTAGAGCTAATAACATCTAGGCTTTAATATTGTTATGTCTTATTACTTCCATACTTGGTCTAGCCTTATAACTACCTAATAAACATCAGGTACTGTAACATTAAGACATACCTTAATGTAAACAAACTATCTTGATTTACTTTTGACAAGTGTCATTATATCAATGTAATAAAATATAATTGTCATACACTCACAAATCTTTATTTTTATAATAAATAATATTACATGGTGTCAGAAGTGGTTTTGATAGGCAATTGAAAGGCAAGATATATTTCAAAGCTAGAGATTAATAATTAAATAGTGAAAATGCCTGATGAATTACCTACCCACGATATAGGTGCTTCAGGAATTCGTCTACCGAAAAATATAGTCCTGAGCACAGAAAATATGTCATCTAGTTGGAAAATTTGGAGTCAACAATTTGATTGGTACTCAACAGCAACCCAACTCTCCAAAAAGCCACCAGAAGTACAAGCCGCATTATTTATGACAGCCATAGGTCCAGATGTCATCCAAATTTTTAACAATTTTAATCTCACGGAAGAGCAGCAAAAGGATATAAAAATTATCAAAGATAGGTTCGAGAGATACTTCAGCCCAAAGGCACATATTCCGTTTGAGCGCTACAATTTTTTCAAAATAGTGCAAAAAGAAGGTGATACATTTGACGAATTTTTGACTTTAATTAGTTCACAAGCTAAAAAATGTGATTTTGGAATCCTACTAGATAGCTTATTAAGAGACAAAATAATTTTTGGAATTCGTTCTGATAAAGTGAGAGAAAAATTGTTAACAGAAGATAATGTGGAACTAGACAAAGCAATAGCAATATGTAGAGCCAGTGAACAAGCTACCAATCAATTAAGAGAAGTTCAGAGTTCAGAGATTAGTCAAGTGGATTTGCTAAGAAATAAGCAGAAAAAAGCTGAAAAAGAAAAATCACAATTATTAACAGAAACTTTCGCTTGTAAAAGGTGTGGCACAAGACATGGACTCAAATGTTGTCCTGCATTTATGTATAAGTGTGAATCATGCAATAAAAAAGGGCACTTTTCACAACAATGTTTTTCTTATAAGAACAAATCAAAAGGTAAAAATATAAATTCGCTAGATGATGAAGATGGAAGTGAAGAAACTGAAGAAGAAGTATTATACATAAGATCAGTGGCACATAATAAAGATGAAGATTGGCATGAAATAATAAAGGCTAATAAGAAGAAGTTTCAAGTAAAGCTAGATACTGGAGCACAGTGCAATGTTTTACCGAAATATATAGCTGAAAAATTAGGTTCTAAAATAACACCTTCCAAAACTAAAAGACTGGTAACCTTTAGTGAAAGTACAATATCTGTCATAGGTGAAATACTAGTCAAATGCCACTTAAAAAATTCAGTTGCAAATGTACTTTTTAAAGTTGTTAATGAAGATGTACCGCCAATTTTAGGTAGAAAATCTTGTCAAGACTTAGGATTAATAGTCAGAGTAGAAGAAATTCAAGACATTCAAAAAGATGACATATTTAAAGGTCTGGGATGCATAAAAAATTTTATATACGACATAGATCTGATTGACAATCCTAAGTTTAATATACAGCCCGCAAGAAGAATACCCAATGCAATAAGAAATGACGTAAAGGCAGAGCTAGACAAAATGGTAGAATTAGGGGTAATAAAACCTATAAAAGAACCTACACCTGTAGTCAGTCCTATGGTGATAGTACACCAAAAAGGTAAACTCAGAATTTGTCTAGACCCTTCTGATGTCAACAAAAACATTTTAAGAAGACATTATCCATTAAAAACGCTTAACGAAATTGCCAGCAGAATACATGGAGCCAAATGGTTTTGTCTTTTGGATGCAAAAAGAGGTTTCTGGCAAATTAGGGTCACAGAAAGAACACAAAAGTATTTAACATTTGCTACCCCATGGGGAAGATACAGTTTTACCCGTTTATGCTTTGGTTTGGCATCAGCACCTGAAATATACCAAGAAATCATGTCTTCTCTTCTGGAAAAAGTTCCAAATACAGAGTGTTCTATGGACGACGTCTTATTATTTGCAGAAACAAAAGAGAAATTACGTGAAATTACAGCCAAAGTTATAAAAATACTGAAAGAAGCAGGTGTAAAATTGAATAAAGAAAAATGTATATTTGAATCTAGACAAGTCAAATTCTTAGGTCATTTACTATCAGAAGAAGGACTGTCAGTTGATCCTGAAAAGGTTGCTGCCATCAAAAACTTGAAAACGCCAACAAACAAGATAGAGATACAAAGGCTTTTAGGAATGGTAACATATCTTAGCCAGTTTATAAAAAATATGTCAGAGCTGACACAACCATTAAGAAAGTTATTAAAAAAAGACGTAGAATTTGATTGGAGTCATGAGCAAGACGATGCTTTTTCTAAAATTAAACAACAATTAACATCTGCTCCTGTTTTAAAATTTTATGATGTAAACAAACAAGTGACATTATCTGTAGATGCAAGTTCAAAGAGTGTAGGAGCTGTACTTATGCAAGAAAATCAACCAGTTGCATATGCAACAAAAGCACTCACGAATTTTCAAGAATCCTATCTACAGATAGAAAAAGAAGCTTACGCAATTAAATTCGCCTGTGATAAGTTTCATCAGTATATTTACGGAAAACAGCTAATTATAGAGACTGACCATAAGCCTCTAGAGGTAATATTTAAGAAGCCCATACAATCAGCACCTCCGAGACTTAAAAGAATACTTTTTGACATAACACAGTATTCACCAAAAGTCATATACAAAAAAGGTGCAGACATACCTATTGCTGACATCCTTAGTCGTGATTGCCAACAACAAACTGTCACAGATGAAGAAGAAGAACTTCAAGTACAAATCGTGTTATCGATGTCCAGAACTGCTAGAGAAGAGCTTGTTTTAGCAACTGAACATGATAATGAGCTTCAAACATTGATAAACTTTATTCAAAATGGATTTCCCGAACTAAAACAAGAACTGCCTGTAATAATACAACATTACTTTAATTTCAGAGAAGAGCTTGCTTTTTACGATGGTTTGGTATTCAAAGGACATAAAGTATTAGTACCAAAATCTCAAGTAAATAAAATGCTGAAAAATATTCACTTAGGGCATTTAGGCATTCAAAGCTGCTTACGTAGAGCTAGAGAACTTCTATATTGGAAAGGACAAGCAAACGACATTATTTCATATCTCAAAAAATGTGCTGTATGTGAAAGAACTCAAAAAGCAAACACACAATTAACAGTACTTAATAAAGAAGTACCAGATTTACCTTGGCAAATTGTTGCCTCAGATATATTTCATTTTAAAGGACACGAATATCTCTGTATTATAGACAGCTTTTCAGGTTACATTGATTTTAAATTAATTAAAAGTTCTACATCTAATCAAGTTATCGAACAGTTTAAAGAATGGTTTTCTACACTTGGTATCCTCGAGAAATTAGAAAGTGACAACGGCTTTTGTTTTTCATCAAAAGAATTCAGAGAATTTAAAAATCTATGGGGTTTTGAACACCAGACGAGTAGTCCTCATCATAGCAGAGGAAATGGTCTTGCTGAAAAAGGTGTGAGCATAGCGAAAAATATTCTGAGAAAATGCAATATAGATAAAAGTGACATACAGCTAGCACTTTTGAATTGTAGAAACTCACCTAGAACTAACTTGGGTTCTCCCAATCAACGTCTATACAGCAGAATGACCAGATCAACAATCCCTATATCGAAGGATAATCTTAAACCTAAAATAATTACCAACGTTTCAAATGAATTAAGGACACAAAGAAAAAAACAAAGATCATACAGTAATACTAACAAAAAAAAAACTATAACAATAAAGTAGAAATAGGTGACCGAATAAGATTTAAAACTGCTCACAGACAATGGGAAGGAGGACAAGTTCAAGAAAAGGTTGAAGAAAATCCAAGATCTGTTATTATAAAAAGTGATGATGGAGAGTTATACAGACGAAATGCAGAAGTACTACACAAGACTGAATCAAACATGATTAAAGAAAAAGAAGCTGTAGTTATACCTAATAGTGAAACAAATAACATTCCTTCGGCAGAACATCACTCAGAACCTGAAACTATCGGAGAGAAAAATGATCTAAAAAAAAATACTACAACAATAAGTCAAGATAATTATGTTACAAGGTCAGGAAGATTGGTTAAGCCAGTGAAGAGGTTCAATATTTAATGTTTTGTTGCAAAGTTTATATTTTAACATTATATTCGTATATTATTTAGCTTCACTTTAAAGGGAGGATGTAACATTAAGACATACCTTAATGTAAACAAACTATCTTGATTTACTTTTGACAAGTGTCATTATATCAATGTAATAAAATATAATTGTCATACACTCACAAATCTTTATTTTTATAATAAATAATATTACAGGTACCTAGCTACAAACAAAGAAATAGTAACTTTAATATGTCAATCTGACGATGCTAGTTGTCTAGCGAAACGGCTGTCATTGAGTTTTAAAAAAGCAGTTTAAATAAATAGTGGAAGTTTGTTAAAACGAAGAGTTTTTTATTTTTCTTAAAGGAATATATACTGATTCCATGAATCGCGAATACCTTTTTTAGGTAATAAGAAAAAAAATGGAGTTATTTAAGAACAAACAATGCGGTAAAAATTCAATAGCTTCTAACACAGAACAAGGTAAGTCAAAAAATCCTGTTTATCCATTTATTTATCTTGTTATTTAGACGATCATTATAATGTTTGATTTTAGAGATGACTGGAAGGTTGGCATTCTTGGACCTAATATTGGAAAATTCAAATTTCACTGAACTAGAACTTCGTGATGAAGTTGACCTTTTTATTATAGCGGTAAATACTTTTTCGTATATATTTTCCCAATTTGGATAATATTTTGTTTTTTATATTTTAGGCTACAGATACAACAGCATCAGTAATTTGTTGTACTTTTACGATGCTAGGCATGTTTCAAGACGTACAGGTAAGCGAAATATTCTTCTATAAATAATTTCTCTTTTAAAAAGTCTGTTAAACTTATCGTAAGGTCTATACATACTTTTTTCTACAAGCGTGCTTGATTCGCCCTATAATCTTACAGAATTTAGTTCAGTGTCATTTTCCCTCACTAGTGCGGGAAAAACAATGATATGATAATATCCCAAAATATAAGTGGCGGGTGACACTACATGATTATTTTAGGGTTTAATGTTGCAGTATTAAGTATGTTTGTTCAAAATTATCCATCAAATTGCAAAATTTATTGAAAAATAAAAATATGTTACTCTTGTTAGTTGTCCCCATTTGCCGAAATAAAGAATTGAAAAAATTAATGTATCTATATTTTCTACGCTTGTAGAATAATAGAAAAAGTAACACTTTCCGCACTTGTTAGGAAAATTACTGTTTCCTAAGACCACTCGGTGTGGGAAGTAATTTTCACACGGCTGTCAATAAACCTTGAATACCGTAAGATTTACAGATGAAATTATTTATTGTTTTTCTTTATTGATATTATTTACATTAAAACTGTATTAAAAACTAATTATTTATAAAAAATAAAGAGAAAACAAAAATTATTAACGCCGGGAATCGAACCCACACCCTTGAAATCGCCCCTATAAGTGAAGGGGATGCACAGAGCGGAAAAGGTCTTCGTTGGACCACCTTATAGTCGATTTACATTATTCTAATCATATTTCTTTTGTATTTTTTTTTAAATAAAAATTAGCTAATTTAAAATAAAAACTGTCATTTCAGTAGTTGACTTTAGACTGACATTTTCATATCATTTAATAAAATAGGTGGTCGTGGGAAAAACAGTGTACATTACTTGGGTGAAAGTGATTTCTGTCACTTTCCGCCCTAGTCGAGTAAAATTCCGATAAAAGTATTTCAAAAGCATATAAAAGTGTGTGTAGCTGTATCTGTTTTAGCAAAAAGTTTTGGAAGAAATTTTGGAAATCGTAGGACCCGATAGAAGAGTGATTCCTTCCGATTTACCCGAAATGAAATACACAGAAAGAGTAATCAAGGAAAGCTTACGATTATTTCCGGTTGCTGCTTTCTTTCTTAGAAAACTAGTTGAAGACATTGATGCAGGTACCGATTAATTTGGAGATTCATCTAACAATACTTATCTATTTCAGTATAGGTATTCTTAACTAAATTATATTTTGGAATTTTAGGAGACATAGTATTTCCGGCAGAAAGTTCAATATTTTTCGGCCCCGTTCATATACAACGAAATCCTGAATACTGGCCGGATCCGTTGAAATTTGATCCCGACAGATTTTTACCCGAAAATGTGGCAAAAAGACATCCGTGTACACACATACCTTTTTCATATGGACCCAGAAACTGCATAGGTAAGAAAAATAACATTTTTCTCTTTCCTTTTAAAATAGTAGTACAAAGGGAACCTTTCGATACGCTACAATTGTAACCAAATTACTTATCGAGAAGTAACAACAATCTAGTGGTTTTTAAATTATTAGATTTTAAAGAATGTCCTTATAGTCTACAGTAAAATCTAATCTATCGCAACTAGAACGGTATGCGTTGATACATAAAACATAATAGATAGAGCTATTTATTCATAAAATATAAAATGTTTACATTCCAACAGGTCAGGTCTGGTCAGGGACAGTGAGGAGGCACAACATATCACTATTGTTGTAATATGGCGGCCGACAGTAGAAAAACAGCCGGAGAAATAAGAGAGTAGAGATTGAATTGCCTTAATTGGGAAATTCTTTCACAATATTTAAATTTAAAACTTACTAAATAATTGTGTAATGGAAATAAGTTGTATAACGAGTTTTAAAACTGACAGAAAAGTAACGTTTATATTACTTATATTAGACATTATTAGACAAAAATTATTTACATACCCGCCTATGAATAATTACTCCAACTTTCCAGTGAAAAGTTAGGCTAGGGTTTGAATAGTGTGGCACACCACACACTGTCTCACCATATTTTTATTTTTTAACACCTTTGCTTGACTAGTACATCTAAACCTAGGTAACATAAACACAAACACTAGTACCTGTTATGACCAAAGTTAATAGCTACCCGCTAAATTCCAATCACTAATATTACTCTAGAAAACACTTCATTGTTCTATCATCCCCAATAAGAACAATTTTCCCCAAAGAAATTTTACTAGCAACTTTATTCTTTTGAATGAATTTTAGCTGTGCTAAGTAGTCATTCCTGAATCGTTGTCTAAAATCGTTTCTGAGTTTATGCATATGTCGATATTTTCGACTTATTGATGACTGATCTATTAAATTGCAATCAGGCACACCACATTTAGGCTGGTCACTCAAAAACATTGCAGGAGTTAGAGCTACTAGATCGGATGAATTATCCGATAGATATTTAATCGGCCGGGCATTCATTACAGACTCACACTCGCATAATATAGTTGAGAGGTCCTCATAGTTAAGAGCAGCTCGCCCTTAAAGTTTACGAAGCAATCCTTTCATAACCCCTATAAGACGCTCCCAAAAACCACCCCACCATGCTCCTGTTGGCGGACTAAAGCGCCACCTAATACGTTGCTGACAAGAAAACTCTGAAATTTTACCCCAATCCAATTTATTAAATGCATTTTCAGTGCCGCTAAAATTACTTCCATTATCACTATAAATGACATTTGGACGTCCACGTCTGGCAACGAATCGACGAAAACACTGAATAAAGTTTGGAGTAGATAACGAACCGACAAGTTCAAAATGCACTGCCCGATAAACCGCACAAGTAAATAAACAAATTCAGACCTTTTCATTTGATTTAAGATAAAGTGGACCTGCCAAATCAATCCCTATGATTTCAATAGTAAAAGCATCACGAACACAGTCATATGGTAATGGTGGCGTCAAGACTTGATAAGGTTTGGACGAATACCTCTTACATATTTGACACTTTTTTATAACAGAACGAATAGAACGGCGACTACCTAAAATCCAAAATCGTTTGCGAAGCAAGCTTAAAAGTCCCTGAATACCTATATGACACGACCTTAAATGATAATCAAAAATCAACTGAGTAATCACAGGATGTTTCCCAGGTACTACCACTGGAAAACGGAAATTTTCTGTGTCATCTCTAGCAGTGATACGTGTTTTAAGACGAATTAAACCTGACTCGTCACGAAACCCATTTAAACTAAAAATACGCTTGTCAGTTTAATTTTTAAAACTTTCATTCTGTACTGTCTTTAATACAAATATTTCTCCTTTCTCTATCTCTTCCACGGTCAGTGAACCACTACGTCTACTATCAGAATTCTTCAAATTGAAAATAAACCTCAAAATCCACGCCATCATTCTGACAGTTTTGTTATACTTCCAGAAATAAGCTAAATGCCAAAAATCAGAACTAGAAGAAAGAAATAAAGAAATCATTTTTTTCTTTTTCTCCTGTGCTATCAGAGACTTGTCATACTGTATGTGTTCACTGGGCCACACAACTGAATCGCAAGTAAGCCACTCAGGTCCCTCCCACCATCTTGATTGTAAAAGATACCGAGCATTACAACCTCGAGATGGCAAATCAGCTGGATTTAAAATGCCTGGCACATGTCTCCATGCATTGACATCAGTTAATGTCCGAATCTCCTGAACTCTGTTCCATACAAAAACACCCCATTCTTATATACGTCGAATCCAAGCTATGACAGTTGAATAATCACTCCAATAGAAACACTCTATGTTTAGATCAAATTCTTGCCTAATCGAATCACATAGCCTGGCACCAATCGTCGCTGCCAAAAGTTCTAGACGTGGTATGGAAAGTGTTTTTAAAGGTGCTAGTCTGAATTTTGCTCCCAATAGAGACACTTTAACAATTCCATTTTCGACAGGTCTCAAAAAAATACATGTGGAGTACGCCTTTTGACTTGCATCACAAAACGTGTGCAGACTTAAATGGTCTGCGTCACAAGGACCTGCACAAACCCACCTAGGTATTCTAATATTTAATAATTCTGGTAACTCCTTCACCCATGAAATAAATATGTCAGCTATTTCCTCATCTACTGCCATGTCCCAATCCATCCGTTGTTCCCAAGTCCGCTGAAGTAATATTTTTGGTAGCAAAGATACAGGACTAGTAAACCCTATCGGATCGAATAGTTTTTGATCCATAGAGAGAATAAGCCTTTTGGTTATAGTTTTATTTGTAATATCTCCTATATCTTTTACAATTTCTTTATTTATAGCGAATATATCATCTTAAGTGCTCCAAATCAAACCAAGCACTGGTGTACACTCGTGTGAAGTATTTCCAGAAACCTCCAAATTCTGAGTATACTCCCACCCTCTAAGGTCAAATTTACCTTCATCCATTATGGCTGTAGACTCATCTATAAAATTTTGCAAATCGCTATAATTACTTAGACTAGTCACACAATTATCTACATAAAAACTTTTCATCAATGTCCTTATTATATCCTCTGAATATTTACCGCTCTCAAGGATGCGAGATAGGTGAAATTTTGTACATGCCCCAAGTAAAAACGGACTGCAATTTACACCGAATACAACTTTCTTATGGCGAAATATTCTCTCAATATTTTCTTTATTTACCCATAAAAATCTTAGACAATCCCTATCATGAACATTTACACTGATTTGTAAGAAAGCCTTTAGTATGTCAGAAACAACTCCCAATTGTTTCTGCCGAAAGCGAATTAAAATCGAAGGAATAATCTCGAGGAGATTAGGACCCTTTTCAATACAATTATTTAAAGAAGGCTTGCCTCTTTCATGAGAAGAAGCATCGAAGACTCGACGAATCTTGGTTGTCAAACTAGTTTCCTTTATTACTGGATGATGAGGAAAGTAATGAACTGGACCGTTCATCTTTTCCTCTATTATTTCCTCTATTATACCTTCTTTCTCCCATTCCTCAAATACTTTGTCATAATCCTCTACTAAATTGGAACTGTTTACTTTTTTAATGTAGTGGAGGGTGGTCCTCCATCCAAGGCAATCTAACCTCGTAACGACTTTCGCTATCTACTTTTACTGTTTGCAGAAATAATTCTAAAGTTTGTTGTTTTAACTCTTCTTTATCTCTTTTCTGCATCGGCTCAATAATACCTAATACATCCAATTTCCAAAGATCAGCAATGGGAGAATTGTCAACCAATAGGAAAAAAACAGACATTGCCATTGTACTCCTTTTAGACTGTTCTGGAATTTTACCCATAAGCGTCCAACCAAGTTTTGTCCCCATGGCAACTATACCACATTGTAAAATATGTATTTTACCAGTGTATAAATGACCTGCTACGTCAGCACCAATAAGTATATCAATGGGAGTTGAATCATGGACATCACTAATAGTCACATTTAAACCCTGCAACTCATTCATCCAAGGCCCTAAAAAAACTGAAGGGACACTCAAAATTATCAAAAATTAATTTATTTTTAGATTTAGATGAAGAAATACCTGAAAATTCAGCAGATCTTTGCCATACCCTAAGCAATTCATCAGGAAGGCAATATTCGATTAGCGGATAGATCATTGCTGCACATTTATCTGATGTTACAACCAAAGTTTTAAGTGCTTGCATCTGTGTTTCTATCTTGTCATATAATGTCGAAAAATTACACGTTTCTTAGCCAAAGCATTAATTAATAGTTTTAATAGTTCTCGAACGTAAACTTTAATTTGAAGATCTTCTCTACCAATTCGAGACTTTAAACTTTCAATAATCTTGTTATAATTGTCCCCTAGAGGTGGAAAACTTTCTACAACTAATCTTGCCTGACTATCAGGCATAGTGGCCTGTATAAAATATTCAATTTTGTCTTCCGGGACAATATCAACATCATCATGGATTTTTTTAAATTGGGACCAGTATTTGAACCATTCGCGAAGATCAGCACTGAACTTTTTAAATTCTATGCGTGGTAACTTGTAATTTCTCTTTCCTAAAGATGAAGATACGTTTGAGCTTTTATTTCCTACCGACCTTTCATCATCTTGACAAACAGCTTGGTACTGTAGTTTTTGCTCTAGGTATATCTTCCGATATTCGTCACATGAATCTATTTCAATAGTCCATTGTTCCTCTGTAGCACCAACTTCAATAAAACCAACAGATATTTCGGCATCTGTTGTCTCATTATATTTTTGCTGAACGATTTCCCAACTTACTGAAATTGTTCGAACATTACCAGTGGACAGTGAAGTTGTCTTTCTTTTCTTAAAGATTTTTCGAAGTACTTTTTGTAAAATCTTCCTTTGTTCCTTGTTGTACAAACCTGGCAAAGCCTCGGATTATTTTGAATATAATTTCAAAACTCCGTAACAGTTTGTCACAGGAAAAAAATAGAACTATAATAGCTAAGCTAACAAAATCAAAATTCTTGTTTTCTAGTATCTCGCCGGGGCCTCCACAAATGTTGTGACCAGAGTTAATAGCTACCCGCTAAATTCCAATCACTAATATTACTCTAGAAAACACTTTAAAATTAAATTTTTAGACTCTTCAAAAAAATTACGTTTATTTTGTCAACTTGACATTACAATACGGGGCCGGTTGAGAATAGGTGCACACGAGTTTCGACAAAAAAAAAATTAACACTAAAAAGGGACTGGTGTCTATAGTAAATTTTCGTAAAAAAATTTGCGGATTATCCAGAATTTTTCAAGAAGAATGGAATCAAAAACTCAATTTTTGTAGGTTAAACACACAAATTCACTGTCCAAGGTGCGTTATGTCAAGTAGATACCAGCGTTGCCACATCTCTAAATAATACCTAAATATTAGGATAATATTTTTTTACATTATAAATATATAAAAAATATTGATAATAAAATGTGAAATGTAGAGAAAATATTACTAACCAAAACTAATCGGTCTTTTTGCATATTATAAACGATAAAACAAATATAAACAAACACGCGAAATTCAGTAACGGGTAGCGATGCTACCCTAACCTAACCTAACCTAACCTAACCTAACCTAACCTAACCTAACCTAACCTAACCTAACCTAACCTAACCTAACCTAACCTAACCTAACCTAACCTAACCTAACCTAACCTAACCTAACCTAACCTAACCTAACCTAACCTAACCTAACCTAACCTAACCTAACCTAACCTAACCTAACCTAACCTAACCTAACCTAACCTAACCTAACCTAACCTAACCTAACCTAACCTAACCTAACCTAACCTAACCTAACCTAACCTAACCTAACCTAACCTAACCTAACCTAACCTAACCTAACCTAACCTAACCTAACCTAACCTAACCTAACCTAACCTAACCTAACCTAACCTAACCTAACCTAACCTAACCTAACCTAACCTAACCTAACCTAACCTAACCTAACCTAACCTAACCTAACCTAACCTCACGAAACCTAATCTAGCCTAACCAAACCAAACCTTACCTAACCAAACCAAACCTTACCTAACCAAACCAAACCTTACCTAATCAAACCTAACCTAATATAACCTAACCTAACCTAACCCGAAGGGAAACTATCCTCGAAATGAAATCGGTCAGTGTAAAGATTCGCATAGAAGAAAATATCAAAAACAGAACCTGACGATGTTAGTTTATAGTGAAACAGCTGTCATTGCATTTAAAAATGTATTTTGCGAATAAATAGTGGAAGTTTCGTTCAACCGTTTAGTTGTTTACTGTTCTTAGTAAGATGGACTTCCACAAAGTAAATCAATTTCATTAAATTTTTCTACTATAACCAAATCACCATTCCATCGTCATTTTTTTTGTTACGTATATTTACTACATCTAAAATATTCTTCATTCCCATTTTAAATTCAAAAATAAATAAAAACCAGTAATTAATATTCTAACCAACAATTGTGAAAACATATGGCAATGTTGGATTGTTAACGTTACAAAACTTAATGTTAAATGTCAACGTCGAAACAGTATATTGTCATAAAAATCGTAGTTCCATGGGAAGAAATTATTCTAAAAGTGAGGTTAATCAATGGTTTATTAAAATTTTTTGCAATATAAATTAAATTAGCATATAAAACTCAATTTTCCGCACTTAATTTGAGTTAAAAGCGTATAAAAAATAAGTGCCTTTAATTTTCAGATGAGTAAACTTCGAAATGAGTGTGCACCTATATTAGAATGAAACCTTACAATCCATATTGTAACTAACATTAATTCTACAATAAAAACAAAAACAAAATTTAAATATAATTCGGTAGTGCGTCTTCTTTTCTCGACAGTACCCATTTGTCGATTATTAATGAAATAATATTGGAATAAAGTGGCAGCTTGTTGTGTAGTTTGCTATCTTCATTGTCTACATTGTTGTAATTAAAATATAATTTAAAGGATTCATACCTACTCAAAAAATAACAAATGTCTACATATATAATATTAACAAATAATTATATATTATTCATCTGGTAGGTAACGCTGCATTGCTACAAATTAATTCGTAGTAAGTAAAAAATTAATATTGGCACATACAAATTTTGTAAACAATTCTGTCTATTATATTTTATTTGTCTGTAATTTAAATCAACTTACTTTTATTAGCATTATGGCTTATTAGTTCAAAAACTTTCGTAGATTCTATTGTAATCTAGTTTAATCATCTACAAATAATTTCCCTAGTTACGTTCCTCCAGGTAATATCGTCCTCTATTAAGAGTCCATCTTAGTAAGATGGACTTCCACAAAGTAACGGTTAATACAATCAATTTCATAGTAATTATTACTACATGCATACTACAATTTATTTAAAAGTACCTTAATACTAAGAACCATCAAATGGGAAGGATGTTCAGTCCTGATAATCAGTCCTGATGGTACGCAACGCAAAACGGATGCCTTTCACACGTTGCGTATGAAACAGTTTGAAATATGTATCTGAAGCGTGCGGAACGACGCACTGTTGCCGCTTTATGCATTAAACGATTATTAGAGCCTTATTTTTCTAGTCTCGATCTTTGTAATGCTCATTTGAGCTGTCCCAAATACATCTTTTTCTTCTATAAGACTTTTCTGTATCTGTCCGTAAGTCATCGGTTTTCGCCATCATGCTTTAAAAAATAGTAAAAGTACAACGGTGTATTTAATTGTGATTTTGAACGCAACTTTTGTAATGATTTATTAGTCAAATGTGTAAGAGGCTTTGCGATTTCATTTTTAATGACTTTTTTTGTTAATTTCAGCAGCCAGCTTTTTACCTACAGATACGAAATGTTCATTAAATATTTTAGCCACTTCTAAGGTTTAGTTACAAGTACATTTTGATTATTTTTTAACACATTTATAGGAACAGATGTAGGAAAAGTGAAGAATTCAATTGTAGTTTTCCATATATTTGTGGAGGTATTTTCTTGTTCAATGCACTTTCGGTAGTATTTATTTTTGGTCTCTTTAATTAACATATTTAATTTTATTTTGTAGTTTTGATAATTTTGCTTCATTAACTTGTTCTGTGGAAATTTTTGTGTTGTTAAAATATTTTTTTATTTATTTATTGGGGTGATAAAGCCGTTAGTTATCCAAGGCTTTATTTTTTTCTGATAATTTTTAATCCTTTTATATTTTGTACATATATCTACACATTTTTTTATTTTTTTATTATATTAATAAACTTGCTTGTTTCGGATTCTACGTCATCACGTAAGTAGAGAACCAAGTCCCAAGAAACTGTCTGACGTTCTATTTTTAAAATCTATTCGTCTATTATTTTAATTAAGTCATCTCCCACATCATGTTTTTTGTTAACATTATGAAGTACAGTTTGAGCTAATATTGCATAATGATCTGTTATATCAGTTTCTAATGTCAAGGGAATTATGGTATCATAAATCATTCTTTTATTTTTAATAAATATACGATCAATACAGTATTCTTTAATAAATCTATGTTTATGTCTCCTATAAATATTTTGTAGTCACCTGTTTTATTTTCTTGAGATAGAAAATCTTGCACGTCTTTAATAAAATTATCGGTTAAGGTAGCGGGTGACCTGTATATGGCATTTATTATAAAAAAATTAATTTTAACTTGTAAGAGTTAGCTGTTATTAAACCTAATAACATCATAAAATTCAAAAATTTTATTTTTTACAAATATTACAACGCTGTCATTTTGGTTTTTGATCTCCGTGGTTGTATAATGTTTTATATCCACGAATGTTAAGAATTGTGATATCAGGGACACTACACGTCTCTGTAAAAACTATACAGTCAAATGATGTATCAATATCATCCAACAGTAACTTAAATTCGTCAAAATTATGGTTTATGCTACTTATGTCGTTGTGAATTATGTTAAAAGTTTACAACAAATGGTTCACTTTTAAGATATCTTTACTGCTTTAATTGAACATTTTCTATTTGTTTTACAGAGAAATCTCTAATATATTGATCCAAATATATTAGATATATATATATCCAAATCCAAACATAAAAATATATAATTGTCTATATTTATAATTTACCAGAAGTAAAAAAAATAATTTTGAAGTATATTTTCACAATTTGCGTTGGTTTTTACATAGCATTATCCAACTATGATATGTGCAAGGTGTTTTGTTGGAATTTAGTGTTATGAAACGTTATTTCCTAAATTAGTTTTTACTTAAACACACTTGTCTTATTTTAGTCGATTTGGTAGAAATGTGAGTTTTGAGAGACCTGATTTTTCTTTATACTTTTTTAATCTTTTAAGTTAATTATTATCTTATATCTTTATTTGTTATATAATATAGACCCAACCTAAGGGATTTACATTTATAAATTAAAACCACATACTGGGTGTTTTATAAATTTATCCTATTTCTTTCGAACCTCATAACTTTCGAGTTACCCTGTATATTATTTTGAGATTTGGTACACGTAATAACCATTACCTAGAGACTCCATCAAAAGCATCTCCAAAAAGATAATGCAGGTCCGGCTTAACAAAAAATTTCAAAACTCGTCTTTCCTAAAAACAACACCCTGTATATAGATTTTCTGAAAATTGCTCTTTGTAATAGAAAAGGGTATGAAAAATCGAATCTACTTATTTCTTTTTTATTTTTTCGCAGACAATTTTACTACCAAAAATTCACCGTCAAACTTATAATTTATGCACGTTTTGGGGGTTAATAATGGTATCGGAGAGGTTTTTTTTTATTTTTTAGCTTGAAATGGAATCCATTCAATGCATCTAGAGAAGCATCCTAGAAATTCAATTGAGTGTGTATGTTTACGAGTACAGACCACTAAAAATGTGATTACGGGGCCGTACTTAGAACATACTCATTCAGTATGTTTTGAATATCTCGAACACCCTGTATAAGGATATGTATCAACAAAAGTAAAATACGAGAAATAAATTTATTTATTTCAAATAACGAAGAGATTTTCATAAATTTAAATAATTAACATGAACAGAAAACAAGAAATTCTAACAACATTGTTCAAACAAAAAAAGTCCAACCTACAAAAATTGCTCAAAATGACCTCCATTCTGCTCTATGCACTTTCTTGCCCTTTTTGTAATATTGCGAATGGACCTTCTAATCACATCTGGATTATTTCTGATTTCTCCGCAGGCATTCTCTATTCTTCGAAGAAGTTCTTCTCTGCTATTGATGTCGGTAGCATATACTTTTGATTTTAGATATCCCCAAATATGGTAATCCACAGGATTGAAGTCAGGTGACCTTGAAGGCCATTTATTGGGACCACCTCTGCCTATCCATGAATTAGGAAAATTTTTATTTAAAAAATTCCTCACTATTACTCTGTAATGCACCGAAGCACCGTCATGCTGATAATACATTCCTGCTACATTTACGTATGCATCATCTAATAGCACTGGTAAAATATTCTGCAGAAAATCCAAATAGACTTCGCCAGTCAGTCTATGTGGAAAGATGTGTGGTCCTATTAATTTATTATCAATGACACCGCACCAAACGTTAACAGAAAATTTGTGTTGCGAATGGGTCTCTCTTGTAGCAAATGGATTTTCTTCTGCCCAAATGTGCGAGTTCTGTAAATTATAAACGCCGTCTCTTGTAAATTGAGCTTCATCCGTGAATAGCACTCTACTTAAAATTCTTGCATTTTGAATGATCCAATTGCTAAAATACATTCGTGGAATTTCGTTCCCTGCTTGAAGTCGCTGTACTTCTTGTATATGAAATTGATAAAGGTTATGTTTTTTTAGTCGCCTCCAAACAGTAACATGAGGTACATTTGTAGCATGTCCAATTCTTCTTGTACTAATCTCCGGATTATTATCAACAATATTCAAAATATTTTGTTCCATATTCATATGCCGTCTTTCCTGATGTTCATTTAATGTAACCGTTGGAAATCTGCCGTGTTTTCCTAAATAATTAAAAACACGAATAAATGTTTTACGGTTTGGTAACCTT
Source organism: Ophraella communa (assembly GCA_035357415.1). Lineage (NCBI taxonomy): Eukaryota > Metazoa > Arthropoda > Insecta > Coleoptera > Chrysomelidae > Ophraella > Ophraella communa. Next base: position 35,566,798 of record CM068995.1, on the reverse strand, counting down.
CGGTTAGGGAACCTTCTTCCGTATTCAGTTTGTGCAGCTGTACCATTACCATTACAAAATCCATAAATAAATAAAATATCTGCGTATTCTCGGTTAGAAAACTGATAAGGCATAATGATTTAATACTCACTAGGCAAAAAGAAAATACTGTAGGGAGTTTAAAACATCAAACACTGTTTGACAGAAACTAGAAGCAAATGACACACTTCAATGATGTGTCTAATCCATAGCCTACTTGAAGTATTATCTAGTTTATACGAGTACTTTTAACGTTTTTTTGAAGTATAAATTTATTCCTGGTATTTTACTCTTATTTTAAATGTAGAAGTACATAGTTTCCAGATACATATCCTTATACGAGATATTTGAAACATACTGAATGAGTATGTTCTAAGTACGTCCCTGTAATCACATTTTTAGTGGTCTGTACTCGTAAACATACACACTCAATTGAATTTCTAGGATGCTTCTCTAGATGCATTGAATGGATTCCATTTCAAGCTAAAAAATAAAAAAAACCTCTCCGATACCATTGTTAACCCTCAAAACGTGCATAAATTATAAGTTTGACGGTGAATTTTTGGTAGTAAATTGTCTGCGGAAAAATAAAAAAGAAATAAGTAGATTCGATTTTTCATACCCTTTTCTATTATAAAGAGCAATTTTCAGAAAATCTATATACAGGGTGTTGTTTTTAGGAAAGACGAGTTTTGACATTTTTTGTTAAGCCGGACCTGCATTATCTTTTTGGAGATGCTTTTGATGGAGTTTCTAGGTAATGGTTATTACGTGTACCAAATCTCAAAATAATATACAGGGTAACTCGGAAGTTACGAGGTTCGAAAGAAATAGGATAAATTTATAAAACACCCTGTATCTCGGTTATAAAGTACAGCAGACACATTAAATATAGGTTTTTGGAACCACCAAAGTGATCCCCATCAACAGTTAAAGTTAGGCCCTTTCCCAATGAAACACCCTACCCTGTATGTATTAACAGCTAATTGTTAAAAGTGTTTTTCTAAATAGGCATGATAATACTGCCCTTATTGTTCTTATAATGTGTTATTTGTTGAATAAGTATAAATATAATAGCTTTCTCTTTAAAAAAGTATTAAATATTTTTATATAAAATGGTGTTAATTTGGGTCAGATACTGGATATGTCTGTTATCTTTATTCATCCACGGCAATACCATCTTATTTTCTTTACTTTCACCATTAAAAGTTTTCCAGTAAATAATAGAACAGATAAATGGTTTTCATATTCATGTCAAAATGAATTTCATATTTATCGATATTATTGTGAACTCAGTACATATTATGAATGAGAAAATAAAACATAAAAAAAACAAAACATTTATTTTTTCTTTATTCAATAAAATCTAGATATTTTTCGGAAATGTTTAAAATGAAATTGAACAGTAACATAAACATTTATAATTTAATACAGTAGGCAACAGCAAAATGGTTTCCGTATTGGTTTATAATTTTACATGCATAATAGGTATTTACTATAAATTGAATATAACCTGTTTGGGCTATTACTGTAATTTCAAATGATTCTACAAAGTCTGGGGTTGACAGTTTTGGTATATACTTAATTAATAAAGTCATAATTTAATAATAGGTACAATTAATTTTATTAATATATACCCATGACATTAACAATTATGTTTAGTAGTTTTTTATTATTCTTAATAAGATGGACTTCCAAAATGTAAGGGTTAGTACAATCAGTTTGTAGGTAGGTAATAATAGTTTATTAAAATAAGTTGACCATATAGTAAAACAATACCTTACTAGGATATCAATATCACAATGTTTATTACATTGAAAAACTGAAAGTTCTTTTATATATGGTACCCTAATAAATAGGTATTGCTCAGAGTTTTTCATTTATATACCAGTTAAAAAATTATAGTTACAATTCTATTGGATACATTTTAATTTCAAATGATTCCACAAAGTCTGGGGTTGACAGTTTTGGTATATACTTAATTAATAAAGTCATAATTTAATAATAGGTACAATTAATTTTATTAAGATATACCCTTGACATTAACAATTATGTTTAGTAATTGCAAGAGTATTGTTAGCCAATTGCTCATAGTCAGTTTATCACACTTCTTCAGGTATCTTAAAAACAGGTGCACAAAGTGTATTTCTATTGATACTAAATTCGTTAGTTTTCATCGTAGGTTATTAAAAACATGGAAATATTTTTTTCTTGCGCCACATTCTCAAAATAAAAATAAACTATAAGCTTTATTGTAGGGTGTACTTTGTACCCAATTTTTCATTACATCATGGATTTGGGTGGTAATTTACGTAGGTATAACCAATACTCTTTAAAAAATAAATGGTATTTATTTAGGTTGTAAATATAATTAGCAAAGTACCTACTCAAAGTCATATTGGAGTCTTAAATAAAAAATTCATTGACCATTTCAATTTATCTCAATTTAAGACGATTGATGAGCTTATTATTCTTGAGTTCTTTTGTGGAAAATACTAGAAAATGTTATTGTATGTATTTACTTTTACAATATTTTTATTTTCATATGTATAAAACTAAATACATACTGAAATTGTATAAAATTTTAAAACATATTGTCTTTGTGGAATATATTTAGACACCGTGATGTTTTTACTATAATAAGGTAATATTTTTAGTAGGTATAATAAATATCGTATTTTTTAATTATTTGCTATTTAGAAAAAAAATGTTTATATAGGTATTGATATTTTTAATTCTTCAAAAAAATAAATTTGTTTACCTGCGCCCTCGAAACACAACAAAGTACCAAAGTGGATCCAAATAACATTTTAAATAAAAAATATACAGAGGTATTTTCATCTGTTTATGGTCTCAAGGTCAAATGTATGTGTATGTCGTAAAAATATTCAAAGATTTACGAAGCAAAATTCATATTCTCATCTCTGTCTTAAATAAAGAAAGTCAACAGGCTTAAAAATATTTGAATTTATAATAAAAATACTAATTTGAAACCACTATCGCCATTTACTCCATATTCTTGTAATTTAGAAATAACCAGATTTTTTACTAAATTCAGGCAGTCTTACCAAATTAGAAACGCCCCTTTTAACAAGAGGAACATTTGACAAACGGATGAGTTGTTTCAAAATTATTTATACTTTAGAAGCATATCAAATTTAGATTAGAATTCCTAGCTATCGCAAACTTAGCGTTCTAGTGGAAAAAAGGTATTTAGCAGTGTTAACATTTACTGCTTGCGAACGTCTCATTGCTGACTAGAGCTTGCAATCTCTTTTTTCGGCTGAACGTCCCCAAGTACTTGTTGTCTATAAGAGTCCTAGTATGTCTTAGGATTGCCTTGGGGTGCCTTAGGATTGTCTGCTTCCTAAGGTGGTGCCTGTGATAATGACCTGTTAAAATACTATTAGATCTTGGCCGAAGTACCGATTTTTTATCCAATATTATTTTATTAAAAAATTATACGTCGTGTCAATTTGAAGGATTTATTTTTTATTCCCAGTCCACCATATTTTTCAGAACAAACTTAACGTAATAGTAAACTAACTTTTTACTAAATTTTAGATAAAATAAAATATATAGTGTGTCCAAATAATAAATTTTAAATACAAAAATAAATTAAAATATAACAAATTCTCCCCACCAGTAATTGTTTGTGGGGATCAAGCTAATAAACAATTACTAAATCTTTATTTTCAGATTCGTTGTTAGCTTGTAAATGTAAAACACAAAGTCTAGAAGCAGGTCTTCTTAAAATGGTTCCGTTTGCTAGTTGGACATCTGCCACTTTTATTCTTATTCTCCTGCTGGGTAAAGTTTTACAATTCTTCCCTTAAGCCATGTATTTCGGGGTCCATTTATATCAACTATAATCACTATGTAATTGATTCTCAATTTCTAATCTTGATACCATTTGCTTCTTTTTATAAGATATGGTAGGTATTCCTAAGTCCACCTCTTCCAAAAGAGATCACTTAATCTTTGAGCAGCTCTCCATGTCGACAGTAGATTTAAATCACTTTCTGAAGTTTTTGAACAGGAAAGTGCAGCGTATTTAGGATCAATAAGAAAGTGATTCGGTGTGAGAGGTTCAGGGTTATTTGAGTCGTAAAATATGTGAGTCAAGGGTCTTGAGTTTATTATGTTCTCAGTTTCGGCAAATAGTGTTCTTAAGACATATTCCTGAGGATATCTATCGTTAAGTGTTTCAGATAGAACTTTCTTTACACTTCTGATGAGTCTTTCCCATGCACCTCCCATATTTGGTGCATATGGTGCATTATATCTGAAAAGAATATTTTGAGTCACACAAAATTTATTGATATCATCTTTATTTTTTTGAAGAGCTTCTCGCAATTCTTTGTCCGCTGATTTAAAATTACTTCCGTTGTCGCAGAATATTTCTTCTGGAAAGCCTCTTCTGCATCCAAAAACTCTCAATACCTACTTGAATAAAGCTATCAGTGCTAAGATCGTCGGCTATTTCCAGGTGTATTGCTCTTGTAGCCATACATGTAAAAATGACTCCATACCGTTTTTCATGACTGAGTTTAACGGTTACTTGTATTGGACCAAAGTGGTCGACACCTGTTGTAATAAAAGGGGTTTTTGTTGGTTCCAAACAACAATTAGGCAATTGTCCCATAATAGGCACAGTTGGTTGGGCTTTTCTATTTTTACATTTTTGATAATGAATCCATGCACTTCTAACAGCCTGTCTTACTCTTAAAATCCAATATTTTTGACGTAGGTTATTTATACACGTGTCTTGTCCATGATGATACAATTGTTCGTGATAATTACCTATAATTAATCTAGTTATTGCATGTTTGGATTCTAGAATAATAGTTTTTTTTTAATATTCGGTAAATCCATCCAAGTTGTTTAACCTTCCATTAAGACGAATGAGGCCATATTGGTCGAGGATGCAGTTCAAAGTAAACAGTTTGCTACTTTTTTGCACAATAATATTTTGCTTGAAATTATGTATTTCTGTAAAAAATGCATCATGTTGGATACGTTTTAAAAGAAGTTTTTTAGCTTCATCCAATTCATCTATATCTAGTTCTTTTATTTCCAAAATAGGTTTTTTTTCTTATCCTTATCTTGTCTTATTTTTCTCAAATTTCTTGTAGATCTTATCATCCATCCAGTAGAACCTAGTAATTTATTCCATTTCAAGAAGTATTCTGGAAGATTTGTTTTTGTAAAAATAACAAATATGTGGTCTTTTCTTTCTTCATAAAAACTTGTATCAATCATTTCCTTGTCTCTAGTGTCTTTTTCTTGAGGCTAGTGCTCAATTGAAAGCCGTAGGAAGTTTGGTCTATAAAGCCATCCGACAAATCCAATTTGTGAGCTCTTTTTGTTGCCTCATCTGCAACATTTTCGTTGGAACCAACGTGTCTCCATTGTTCAGGATTTGTCAAGATATAGATTTCTCCTAGTCTCTGAGCTACAAACATTTTAAATCTTAGTGCTTCTGAACGAATCCATTGTAACACACTTTTATGTCACTCCAAAAGTAAGTCTTGTTAATATTAAGATCAAGATTTTGATTTAAATAAGTTCCTAGCCGCACTCCCATCAATGCAGCTTAAAGTTCTAACCTAGGGATCGAGATTGGTCTGAGACTTTCAACTTTTGCCTTGGCATTAACAAAAGAAACTTCTATGTTATTTTCTTCTTGAATTCGAATGTAGGCCACAACTGCCATTGCTCTGTCTGATGCATCACAGAAAATATACAATTAAATGTCACTTGAATTTCAGGTTCTTTATCTCTGTCCATTTTTCCAAATATAAATATTTAAGGGGCACAATCTTCTGGGCGTACTTTAACCTGTAAAAACATTTCTTTTATGTCTGAAGTGAAAGCATATTGTTTAATTCTAAAATTTAGTAAAATTTTAAAAAGAGAGTTGTAAAGGTCCGGTCCAGTTAAAAGACAATCATTTAGGCCCAGATCATGCGATTTGGCACTAGCATCAAATACAATTCGTAACTTATTAGGTTTGTTCGGATTTACAATGCCAAAATGAGGAAGATATCATATTTTCGAATTTTCTGTTTTCACTTCTTCTTCACTAAGTTTACAAATGTATTTTTTCTTCTCCAAATCATCCATTTTGTCGCAATATGACTTCCCATAATGTTTATCCATTTTCTTTTCCGTGCTTTGTAATCTCCGCATTGCATTGTTACGGCTTTCTGAAAGAACCATATTTTCATCTATCCATAATAATCCTGTTTCAAAATGGTTATCAACTCTTTTCATTGTTCTGTCTAAAATATCTTTCGCTCTTTTATCTTCTCTAGAAAACCCCTTATTTAAATTATCTAGTTTCAATTGATCTTTAACTAATTCGTGTAGCAAATCTAAGTCGTCTCTTTATTTAATACTAACCTGACAAATATATCCCTCTGCTGTATTGAAATGATGTTCTTTCCCAATATTGCCATCAATTGCTCACCCTAAAAGAGTTTTACTTAAAGCTGGTCCGTTCTATGGCCCTGTTATTACCTTTCTATTGATTAGTAATGGCCAATTATCCTAACCTATCAGAATTTTGGGTTTAACAATTGTCATTGACGTAGATTTGTTATAAATATAAGGATAAATTTTAGTTAGTTCAGAAATATCTACAGTTTGAGTGGGAAGTGATAGCCATCTCAATGTTCTTACGTGTCTTAACTGAAAATTTCTTGTCCCATCTTCGTTACTGATAGTGAAGCTAACTGTCCTTGAGTCATGTTGTTCCTTGGTTTGATTGTTTGTCCACTGGATGCAAAGTGGCTGTTGAGGTCCATCTAGATCCAGGATATCGGCAAAGTCTTGATCAATAAGGGAAACAATTGAAGCATCATCTAAAAGTACATAAGTATTGATACTTTTGTGATTAAACCTTTTAGACACCAGTAGATCTTTCAAAAGAACACGAGTCTTATTATAAATGTGACAATTTACTTGAGAGTTAATTTCATTGATTGTCTTCGAAGTAGATGGAACTGCTTCGATTTGATTATTTTTGGTGACGTCATCTTTATGTAAAAGAGTATGGTGGTACCTTTTACAATTATTAATACCACATGCCTTTTTGCGTCGACAATCAGTCAGGTTATGGTATGGAACCAAACAAGAAAAACAAATTTTATTTGTTGTGAGTAAACTCCATCTTTCGTCAACTGTAAGATCTTTAAAAGTTGCACAGCTACTTAGATGGTGCAATTGTTTATTGCAACAAATACAGTTTTTCTTTGAAAATGTTGTCATGGTTACATCTTTTTTAAAAGTAGTTCTTTTGAATCTTGAACTTATGTCAGTCGAAACTTCAAAATAAAATTTTGGAGGTTGAATTTGACATGCCGTCATGGCTTTTCTGTCGAGCCAGCTGAAAATTCAATTAATTTATAATTTGGCAAGGTATTGTCTGAAATATATTCTATCCACATCATTTTATAAGTAGTAGGTAATTTATTAACAAGTTAATGGAGAATAGGATTCTGTAAGTGATCTTTAGCGTCTAACGATTCTATAGTTCCTACAAGATTTTTCGTCAGAAAAGTTATTTAGCATATCCAAACGATCGTCTTTTACGGTAGGAACGTTTATTACCTTATCTATTAACATTAAAACAATATGTTCAGGTTGTTCAAATCGTCTCTCTAAAATATTGATTATTTTGTCAACATTTTGAGGCATAATCAATAAACTTTGGACAATTTTAAACGCATTGCCTTTAAGTGATTTCTGTAAACGACAGTGATTTTCTTCTTGCGAGTATCCACATAGGTAACGCCGTAGAATGTTTAAATTGATAAATAAAATTAGGCCAATCGATTGGATTTTCAGAAAATCCTTGGGCATTGATTGACTAGTTAAAATTTTAGTAATGTGTGCTGGTATTATTTGACTATCATAGACGTTCTCATCACTGTTGTTTGAAAAAAAATTTGGTACAGTGTTTCTTACCTCTTTAATCGATTTCACTGTTTGTTCCTCCCATGGATTATCTTCATCTAGCCATTCCTGTATATTAAGTAGGCTAATAGTTCACTCACCCTCTGACTCAGACTCCTCCTCATCTTCTTCTAACCTTGCCAATTTCATGGCGTACTCCAGGTCAAGTAGTTCCTGTTTTTCTTGAGCTGCTAATGCCCCAATTCTTTTTTCTTCATAGCAAACTCTGAGTCTAATTTTAGTCTTCCCGATTCAGTCATTAGTCTTTTTGGTCTTTGATTTGCTTTCATTAGTCTTCTTGGTCTTTGATTTGCTTTCATTAGTCTTCTTGGTCTTTGATTTGCTTTTTATACTAACCATAACCTTTTGAACCCCGAGACTTCGGTGGCTCCAGACATGATGAAGGTTCTGGTAGTGGCTTATTTGCAGGTTGTATGTCTTCTACTATGTCTTTGGACTTTTTGTAGTCTAGATTCTTTGCCTTCAGACGTTCACTCCTTCGTAGAGACATTTTCCACAGTGCAGTTCAGTTTTTAGACGAGAAGGACCATATGTTATGGTTTTATGATTAGATCTCGGCCGAAGAACCGATTTTTTATCCAATATTATTCCTATATTATTTTATTAAAAAAATTATACGTCGTATCAATTTGAAGGATTTATTTATTATTCCCAGTCTACCATATTGTTCACAACAAACTTAACGTAATAGTAAACTAACTTCTTACTAAGTTTTAGATAAAATAAAATATATAGTGTGTCCAAATAATAACAAATTTTAAATACAAAAATAAATTAAAATATAACAGTGCATTAGGTTGTCTGTGGGGTACTTTAGGGTTGCCTTAGGGCTGTGTTTACCACAGCAAATGAAGGTGCCTAGATAAAATAGAGAGATCGGTATCGGTATGTTTCCTTCGTGACAGTCTTTAACGGAAAGGGTGGCTTTAGCGATCCGCTTTTCGGCTTTTCGAAGGGAACCCTTGGCAGGGTTCGGGGAATGGAAATGGCCAGTGATACAGCGAGCAAAATACGTATTATAATGACTGTACTTGGCCTTCAGTTTTCTAAATGAGTCAATACAAGAATTGTTTTTTAAAATACTAGTAATTTACTTTTAAACTGAGGTGTCCAAAATGTTTTTAAAGTTTTATTTATTTTCTATTTATTTTTAGGTAGGCAATACGCCATGATGGCAATAAAAACAGTTTTGGCAACAATCTTGAGAAAATATAAGCTATTTACAAAATATAAGACCGTGGAAGAGATTAAGTTGAAAATCAACGTGCTACTTAGAATGAAGGACGGACCCAAAGTGTGGATAGAGAAACGTTAATTTAAAATGGTTTTTGACTATTACGAGTACTTAGAATATTAAAAACTATTGAATTTATCCATTTTGGGTTGAGTGTTTAAAAATTATTAAAAAAATAAAACAATAAACTCATTGGTTAGGGTTTCTTAATTGAAATGGGTACACTTAAAATGTATTGCACAGCTAGGTTGCATTATTATGTTTTAAATTTAAATTACTAAAATATAAAACTAAGGCTGTTTATTTGGTGCATAATTTCAGGTTTTTTCTAATATCTCCGTTATTTTATATTATTTTGCCGAGGTATACAAAACTAAACTCCGAACAATCTGTAGGTATGAAATTTTCATGACAGGTCCTCGTTTATAAGAAAATATACTAATATTTAATTCTGTCAATTTGCAATATCGCGATGTTGCTCATTTCTGCTTTCACCACTACATCACGCTACGTTGACAGAAGCAAATATGAGTCCCGGAAAATATGCGAACTAAAAGAAAGTTTATCGCAACCAACCAATTGCGAACTATTTTTAACGATTGTACATTAGAAATTGTAAATATAATCGATGTAATACTGTGACCGAATAATTTTTCAAAATAGTGTTTTTGGGGATTTTCCATATTGATTAGCGTCGAAAATTTTATTTAGACTGAACTAATATTGTGATGTTACTTATGGTATTGCTATTTGGTTATCGATTCAAAATATCGATTGTAACTACGAAAATACAACTACAGCGACATGGACACTCCCTGTACCGAAATTTTTACTACAACTTTCTAATATCCGAGTTATTTATAGATAAAATCATTAAACTTATCTACTGAGGTATTCAATAAATTTATAGTTTTTGAATTATTATTTTAGATATATTTTGTGAGATTAAAAAAATTAACCAAAATTGTTCTTGATATTTTCTAATTAAATCTTACTTGATTATTTTTGCTACTATTAAAACATAACTTGGAGATAATTAGTTTCAAAATATTATTATATACTTAGAGCTGGTGGAATTTAATCGCCCTCTTTATTTTTCCTAGGTACTATCACATATACATCAAATACTAGGCTAATAAAAAAATTTCAAAAAGTTCTAGAACTAGAGGATTTTTAACTGTTAAATCTTTCCTAGTCCAACTTGTCACTTTTCCGGTCCCTAAATTGTAATTTTGATATTTGGTGAAACCCTCAGTATGAAAAAATAAAATAGATGCGGAATGTCGGCGTCGGCTTATTGTTTGTAAGTTACATCAACCCCACCAAGTTCGCTTGTGTTTACTTCTTTGACAGGTTTGACAGTTTGGTTCCTAACAGTGACTGAAGCGTTTGAAACGAACCGGGAATTTATTCACATATTATTGGCTCAGATGAACTAGCCAATACGATTGTAGAACCAAAACGTCACACATTAATATGAAAAAGTACAGCCATACTTTTTTTTCCTAAGAAAAAAGATATTTTTCATAGATACTTACCTAAATTGTTTGTGGCAAATGCAAGAAAATAATGTTTCTTTTTCTTCCATGAATATATCAGTTCTGTTGAGATAAAAAACATATTAGAATAACCAGTAAATTTGTATTGTGTTACGCCCTCAGAGTAATAAGTAAACATAGAGTGGGCATTAGACTGGGCCAAAAAAATTGACTATTTTTTTTTTTGAAAAATATATCGAGAATGTCATTCAGAATGACAAAAAAAAAATTTCGTGAAAATTTAAGCCCTTAATATCAATTTTAAGAGGTCTATCATCGCTATTTTTGATTTTTAGTCATAATTTGATGTTTTACGTTAGAACTGTCAAAAAATTGAAATGCAAAAAATTCTTTTTCACTTATTTTGATACAAAATTAAATTCTCTACAAAAAAGGTCTGATTGAAAATTTTTGTCAGACGAGCCGTTTCCGAGTAATTGAGCTTAATAAATCGATGTATTTTTTCGATTTGCCCTTTTTATTTTGAAATTTTGTAACTAATGAACCAATGAATGGTTAAAAAAGCTCATGTCGGATTCTTAACGGGAATTTCATGTTTTACAAAAAAGGTCTCTTAACATTTTTGCCTAAATGCAATTTTTCAAAAGTTATTCACGATTGAAATCGAAGAAAAAATTGAAAGTTTAAATTTAAAATCGTGAATAATTTTTGAAAAATTGCATTTAGGCAAAAATGTTAAGAGACCTTTTTTGTAGAACATGAAATTCCCGTTAAGAATCCGACATGAGCTTTTTTAAATATTCATTGGTTCATTAGTTACAAAATTTCAAAATAAAAAGGGCAAATCGAAAAAATACATCGATTTATTAAGCTCAATTACTCGGAAACGGCTCGTCTGACAAAAATTTTCAATCAGACCTTTTTTGTAGAGAATTTAATTTTGTATCAAAATAAGTGAAAAAAAATTTTTTGCATTTCAATTTTTTGACAGTTCTAACGTAAAACATCAAATTATGACTAAAAATCAAAAATAGCGATGATAGACCTCTTAAAATTGATATTAAGGGCTTAAATTTTCACGAATTTTTTTTTTTGTCATTCTGAATGACATTCTCGATATATTTTTCAAAAAAAAAAAATAGTCAATTTTTTTGGCCCAGTCTAGTGGGCATATTCCCTACTACTTGTCGTCGAGACAAATTTGCTTACCAGCAGAGCATTGCCAGACGTTGTGTTTTGTAAGTACAAAGTAGGAAACAAAAACTTAATAATATAATTTACAACAATTTTATTTACCTTTTAAGAGAAGATTTTTATTCAGAGAAAATATTCTATAATACATTTTAATATTCACTTTCTTACCTTTCTTTAATACTGATTAAAAAGCTCTAGACCAATTGTATCAAATACCCACACCGAAAATTTGGCAGTGCCTTTGTTTGTAATTGTCTAGAGGTGATTAGCGCTTTGTTCGATTTTTCCTGAATTTTTATGTATAAGTAAACTTTATAAAGTGTTTTTATTTATTTTAAATATTAAAAATGGTGAGACCCCGAAAAGCGTCTATAATATGTGGTACTTCGCAAAATTATAATCTAACCTATCACCGTTAAGTTAGTCACTACATTGGCGTACAATTAGCAATTTTAATTAAAATTTATTACAATTAAGAAAATCAAATTAATAATGAAATACATATATCCTTTTAGATTTCCTTCCGATAAAAATATGTTAGACGTATGGTGCCATGCCATAAGTGTAGATATAAATTCCTTACCAAAATATGCGTATTAAATTATTTAACTAACATTTATATGGGTATTACGGTGAATTCTAACCAATTACACGCCACTGTACGGCTATGTTTACCTACACCGCTAGATTTTCCATCTCTCTCAATTATAGGTTCATTGCTATTGACTACAAACTGTATGTTATTGTGTTGTTGTGGTACCTCTATGTTTACTTATTACTCTGGGGTTACGCCTCTTTGATATAAACAAACCTTGCCTCACCTTCTACATGCTGTGTTGTTTTATGTAGCTTAAAAACGCTGTTTTAAAGAATATATCTTTATAGGAGGGTTGCCTTTCATATGTCGGGATTAGAGAACAAAAACAAATCTTGATTATCAAAAAACACTTTACTGTTTTTCAAAATATTCCCATGAAGATCCAAAAAGTTTTGCATGCGTTTGAACCAATTGTCGAAGAATGCATTCTGAATGTAGCAACTGCCTTTTCAGGTGTCGAAAAACGTTGACCTCTCAGTTTGTTTTTTAAGTACGAAAAAAAAGAAGTCAGGACTATACGGTGGATGACTCATCAATCGATGTTTTGGGTTTTCCGAAAAAACAGGCGACCATTTGCTTGGAAGTGCTTCGTGGGCGAACAACTTTTGTTGGATTGGGCTCATCTTGAAACACCCATACAGTCAACTGCTGTTTACTTTCCGGCTCATACGCGTAAATCCATGATTCATCACCTATCACGATGTCATAGACGTGTTTCGAAGCACTGTGATCGTATTTTTTGAGCATTTCCTTCGACCAATCGACCCGAGCCTTTTTTTGAGCGATTGACAAATTGTGTGGGATTCAACGCGAACAAATTTTTTTGACCGTCAAATATTTATGCAATATTGAATGTATGCTGGCCCCACTGATGCCTAGGATTGTCTCAATCTCACGATAGGTCACATGTTGATCTTGCAATATTAGTTCGCGCACAGCATCAATGGTTTTCGGAACAACAACTGATGTTGGACGACCTGCACGGAATTCGTCTTGGCGTGAACTACGGCCATGATTAAATTCACCATACCATCGATAAATACTGGTCCTCGATGGAGCTTCATCGGCAAAAATTGAATTAAGTTCATCCATGCACTGTTACTGTGTTAATCCACGTTGACAGTTATAAAAAATAATCACATGAAAATGTTCACGTCTTACTCCCGTTTCTGCAGAAACATGGTAAAGTTATTTTTCTTCTCATATTTAATTTAAAAAAAGTGACATTATATCAACGCAACATGTGCGACATGAAGTTCAATCTCATTGAGCATTAGCGTGGTCAAAGTACACCAAATATTCGTAAAATGCTGCAAAATGTACAAACCTTTTGGAAATTTAAATTTAGGTATTTAAGAGGATTGTACTTAATATGAGACAATGTGAGCAATTTTCCGAAAAAACACTGGTCGAAAATTTTTTTATTGGCTTTTTCAATCTAATTGTTTAAATAATGAAAATACAGAAAAATTTTTTAAATAAAAATTGTAGCTAATGCATTTACCTATAAAATTGGTCTAAAAATTTTTTTGATATTTTCATTAGTTTTGGAAATATACCAAATTTTTATTTTTTTAAACATCGTCAATTTTCAATTTTTTAATTTTAAGATAGTAAATAAACAATGACACATAGAAAAAATTCTTTCACATAAAATTTGCTATAAATGAAGGTATCTACAATCATATAAAAAAAAGTTTTTTTGTAATAATTTTTTAATGAATTATCACCGATTTTCCACATAAAATTCTCCTAAAAAGTCGTTTTTTTACAAATTCTCTCTACTAAACATTAAGAAATTAAACAATTTAATTATGTACTTGAAAGATTATGGTTTAATACAAAAAATGTATTTGAAATTTTTTTTTGTAACTAGAGTTTCCGAAAAGATACATACGATTTTTCAAATGCTACCGTCGATATGAGCAAATTCTCAAAGTTTCAAGTTTCTGCCATGCAGAATGGGGAAACCTATAAATACTTGGAATTTCAACAAGCCAGATTATTAGACCAAAAACAGTCCAAGTCCAAAATCAAGGATCAGTATACACAGAGGGTTAGTTCATTACTAAAATCGGAACTGAACGCAGGAAACCTTAATCGAGCAATTAATACATATGCCGTACCTGTGTTAACTTATTCGTTTGGGATTCTAAGATGGACAAAAACTGAATTGGAAGATATTCAGAGAACAACAAGGACTATGATGACCAAGTACAGATATCACCATCCAATATCGTCGGTATTTAGAACAACATTGCCGAGAAAGGAGGGAGGAAGAGCTCTATGTGACATAATCAATCTACACAATAAGCAGATAAATAAATTACGAGACTTCTTTATTACTAAATCAACATCATCTAATCTACACAAATTTATTGTAGGAGCAGATAAAAATTATTCCCCTCTAAATTCAGCAGGTCCTAATGTGGATTTAGAAGTAACAACAGATGCTGAGAAACACGTAAAATGGGCCCAAAAAGCTCTACATGGTCGACATCATCACGACCTTAACCAACCACACATTGACAAAATAGCATCAAATAGGTGGCTTGCTGACGGTACCTTGTTCCCAGAGACTGAAGGATTTATGATGGCCATTCAGGATCAAGTAATTAATACGAACAACTACAAAAAATTTGTTATCAGGGACCAAACTATTACATCGGACAAGTGTAGACGGTGCCAACAAACGTCGGAAACCATACAACACATCACATCAGGATGTTCAACCATAGCCAACACGGATTATTTACGCAGGCACAACCAGCTGTGTAATATTATCCACCAGAAACTGGCCAACAAATATGGACTGCTGAATACATATACACCGTATTACAAGTACAATCCACAGGCAGTGCTCGAGAATGCAGATTTTAGACTCTACTACGATAGGTCCATTATCACCGATAGACAGGTGACGAATAATCGACCCGACATTGTAGTAGTGGATAAAAAATTTAATTCAGTGCTGTTAGTCGATGTTGCAGTTCCAAACAACAACAATATTTTGGACAAATATAATGAAAAAGATAGCAAAGTACACCGATCTTGCTATAGAAGTAGGGCAGATGTGGCATGCAGAAAAAGTGGAGGTGGTACCGATCATCGTATCATCAACTGGACTCATTCCCAAAAGTCTTGAAGACAGTCTTAAAAAACTCGATCTTCATAAAAACACTTTTATTGACTTGCAAAAAGCGGCAATTTTAAACACATGTCATACTGTTAGAAAATTTTTAAATATGTAAATTTTGAGCCTAATCCCATTTGCGTTCACGCTCGGGATAGGTAAATATTACCAGCGAAAGCTGAGTAAGTGCATAAGTCTTTTGATAATAATAATAATAATAATAATAATAATAATAATAATAATAATAATAATAATAATAATAATAATAATAATAATAATAATAATAATAATAATAATAATAATAATAATAATAATAATAATAATAATAATAATAATAATAATAATAATAATAATAAATGCCGAACGCAGAACACTTAGAAAACTATTGGAGACAGTTGTACGAGAATAGGGTCATGCACAATGATAAGGCGAGTTGGTTTGAGCTAATCAACAATACTGAGAGCCAGCACAAATGGAGAGAAATAACTGAAGAAGAAATCCGGAAAACTATACTAAAACAGCACAATTGGAAGAGTCCAGGTATAGACCAGGTTTCTAATTTTTACATCAAGAAATTGCCCTCGATACACAAACACATAGCGAGAGCTTACAACGAAATTATAGAAAAAAATGCCTATTCCCCAGATTGGTTTACCCTCGGAACTACTTACCTCATACCAAAGAATAATCATACGGAGGAACCCTCGAATTACCGTCCAATTACTTGTTTAACGACAATGTATAAACTGTTAACTGCGGTAGTAGCACAAAGAATTGATGATCATCTGACCACTAACAAAATAATACCATCGGAACAAAAGGGATGCCGTAAAGCAACTATGGGATGCAAAGACCAACTATTGCTGTCGAAAGCTATTATGGAGGACTGTAGGAAGAGACATACCAATTTAGGCTTAGCGTGGATCGATTATCGCAAAGCCTACGATAGTGTACCCCATAGTTGGATTATTCAGATGCTTAAGAACATAAATATCGATAATAAAATTGTCAGCTTTATAGAGAGCTCCATGGCGAAATGGCAAACCACGATTATCCTGCAGAACAATGATAAAACCATCAAAACCAACCCAATTAAGATAAACAGGGGAATATTCCAAGGAGATGCTTTATCACCACTTCTGTTTTGCATAAGTCTGGTACCACTATCAAAATTACTAAACGATCTAGAGGTAGGTTATAAAATACAAAACCATCACGTAAACCACTTGTTATTTATGGATGATCTGAAATTAATTTCAAAAAGTGAGGTAGACATGAAAAAAACAGATAAAGACAGTGAAAACATTTAGTGACGACATCAAGATGAATTTAGGATTAGACAAATGTGCAGTAGCTCATTTTAAGAAAGGAAGGTTAACAGAAGGAAATAACATGATCTTAGGGAGCAATGAGGAAATAGAACACTTACAGTTAGGAAAAACATACAAATACCTTGGGATTGAAGAAAGGGAAACAATAGAACATGAAAGAATGAAACAGAAACTAAAAAAAGAATACTTTACGAGGTTGAAAAACATCTTAAAATCTAACCTTAACTGCAAGAATAAATTTCAAGCCATCGGAATATATGCAGTGCCAGTCTTGCAGCACAGTTTCGGAATAGTTAATTGGAGGATCCAAGAATTAGCTCAGGTAGATGCAGAAACTAGGAAAAAATTAAACATCTATGGAACGCATCATCCCAAACCGGACGTTGATCGACTTTATGTAAGTAGGAAAGAAGGTGGAAGAGGAGTGAAACAAATAGAAGGTGCCTTTAAATCAACTATAATAAATCTGAGCAACTACATAAAAGAAAAAGAACAACAAGAGACATTTATAAAGATTATTAAGAAACATAATGACAGCCTACCAGAAATCAACTCAGTGACGAAATTAGGTGCTAAATTTGAACGGAAACTCAGCATTCAGGAAGGAAACACGAATAACAGAGGAGTGAAACAGGGAGTATCAAAAGATATTTACAACAAATGGAAAAACAAGATCATGCATGGACAGTATATAAGAACCTTGGAAGATACTACCACTATCGACAAAGAAAAGTCATTCGGCTGGCTAAGCAGAGGGACACTAAAAGCAGAAACTGAGAGTTTTATCGTTGCTGCCCAGGATCAGGCTTTGAAGACGAATTATTACGCCACCAAAATATTAAAATCAAATACAGACAGTAAATGCAGAATGTGTCAACAACAGGATGAAACCATAGATCATATATTAAGTCAATGAGGAATTCTAGCAAAATCTGAATATCTGAAAAGACACAATGACGTATGTAAGATGGTTCACTTTGAGATTTGTAAAGCATCAGGAATTCGAACAGCTCAAAAATGGTACGAACATCAGCCCGAACAGGTAATGAACAATGAGGGTGATCAAATTACAATTCTATGGGATCAACATATTATTACTGACAGACAGGTTACAGCCAACAAACCAGACATAGTAGTTCGCTCTGCAGAGTCTGTTTTGATCATAGACGTTGCTGTACCAACAGATCGAAGAGTGGTTGAGAAAGAGGCTGAAAAAATCTTAAAGTACAGAAGTCTTCAGATAGAGCTACAAAGAATGTGGAATAAAAAGACAATAATAATACCAATTGTGGTCGGGTCTCTTGGAAGTGTTAGCAAAAAATTTGAAAAATATTTGGCAGAAGTTCCAGGCAACCATAGACCATCGGTAATTCAAGAAAATGCCATTAAAGGATCAGCCCACATTTTAAGAAAAGTTTTGTCTTAGTACTAGTCATTGTCCTTAGGAAAGAGTTATTTCTCGGACAATTTTCAATAATCCCAAATAAAATTGGAGAGTTAACAAAATAATAATAATAATAATAATAATAATAATAATAATAATAATAATAATAATAATAATAATAATAATAATAATAATAATAATAATAATAATAATAATAATAATAATAATAATAATAATAATAATAATAATAATAATAATAATAATAATAATAATAATAATAATAATAATAATAATAATAATAATAATAATAATAATAATAATAATAAACCCGCACGGGGTAGTTTTTCTACCTGGGGAGTAACGCCCCCACGGGTCCGAGTTACCTGAGCTACCAGGGGAAAATGGTAGTACCTGGCAGTAGGTATAAAATGCTTCAATCACAATGTCGAGTTTTAAAACTAAATTACCCCAGGTGGGTAGAGTACTACGCTCACAATCCCACACGGCCGGTGTACCTGGTATGTCGGCTGTCTGCTCCACGGATTCTGGGGGGAGCAGTAATTCGATTGTTACCGATACCTTAACACTTAGGAATCGTCTGGTGAATCGACATGGCAACACCTACAACTCTTGTCGCGTTCAAGTTGATGACAGAAGGGCTTGTTCGAAAAATGATGCATCTTCTTCCTCGGTTAGCGGCATGCGCAGCGTGACACCGAGTATGGCTACTGCGACAACAGAAGAGGAAAATAATACCAAATCTCCTCCACCGGTTTCTGCTGTTTCTGGAGTATCGCAGGACGGTACATCTATGACCACTAAAGCCGGAAAGCCCAGGAAGCGTATGAAGTGGACTACAGAGATGAATTCTTTCATTATACGTTCCTATTTTAAAATCACTAAAATTGAGACAGATCTAACAACTTACAGATTCGCCCTTCATCGAGCATTTATAGAACAATATCCGGAGTTTCAACATGTTACGGAGCAACGTATTGCTGACCAGCGTCGAACAATTCTAAAAAACAATTTACTACCTGGTCCACTATTGCAACAAATACGAAGTGAAGTACTTCTTGAGCTCCAAACAGAAGACGATCATAATGTAATCCAACATACAAATGATCAGCTGGATAATATAAGACTTGATGACCACACTAGCGAGGACACACCAAACATGGATCAAAACGAAAACATAGATAATGACACAGAAACAGACGAACACAAAAATGCTGTTGCCGAACTCTCTAAAGCAATAGTAGAATTTGATGGTACCAACCCAATTCAGCGACCAATATTGCCCAAACTGAGATCAAATAAGAACACCAATAGGATTCTTGCACTTTTTAATCTACTTTTAAATGATCGTGCTAAGGACTGCCAAACACTGGAAGAAATCCACACCCTTATCTACTGTGGTGCAGTTGCAGTGCTACGAAGTCACAACCAACAAATCCGGTTTCCGAACAAAAACTGTTCCGAAAAGAAGAAGCAACATAAACCTTGGTGGCAACAGCGACTCGAGAAGTCCATTAATGACATAAGGAAGGAGTTGGGACAACTTACAGAATTTAAAACCAGCACTAAACCCTCCAGACGCTTAACTAATAGGGTCAAGAAAATCTTTAAAAAAATTAAAACTAACACAGAACATCCAAGACATAAGGAACACTTATGCTCATATATGGACCTTCTTAGACAAAAGCTAAAAGCCAAATCTAAACGATTGTCTCGATACGTTAAATGTACTAAAAAGAAGCAACAAAATCACTTATTTGACAACAATGAAAAGCTGTTCTATACACAACTGAGTAGCGTAGGAACAAACAGCAACGATAATCTCCCAAGTAAGCATGAACTTACTGACTATTGGTCTTCAATATGGTCCAATCCTCAAAAACACAACGAGGGT
This sequence comes from Ophraella communa, assembly GCA_035357415.1. Lineage (NCBI taxonomy): Eukaryota > Metazoa > Arthropoda > Insecta > Coleoptera > Chrysomelidae > Ophraella > Ophraella communa. Next base: position 35,546,515 of record CM068995.1, on the reverse strand, counting down.
GCCGAATGGATTCAATCTGAGAAGGATAAGTCAAACATTGCTCCAATGTTGTTTAACAACATAACAACAGCTGAAGTAAACCAAGCAGTAGGAGAAACTAACAGTTGGAAAGCTCCAGGAATTGATAATATCCAAAATTTCTGGTACAAAAATTTGACAGCTTACACGAGATAATCGCATCAAAATTTACACATATTCTTCAACATCCAGAAGACATTCCAGCCTTTCTTACTCATGGTTTAACTCATATGCTTCCCAAAACAGCTAACACACAGGACCCTTCACAGTATAGACCAATCACATGTCTTCCAACGCTTTATAAGATACTAACATCTTGCATTACTAACCGAATTTATAGACATGTCGACCAAAATAACATCTTGGCAGAGGAGCAAAAGGGATGTAAACGTGGTCACCAGGGATGCAAAGAACAACTTGTTATTGACTCTGTGATCCTACGGCAAGCGCAAAAGCAATGTCGCAACATATCGACTGCTTTTGTAGACTACCGTAAGGCATTTGACAGCGTACCACATTCCTGGCTCTTAAGTGTTTTAAACATCTATAAAGTACATCCCACCATAGTTACTTTTCTTGAAACTTCTATGAAGCAATGGCGAACAAGCCTTCAGGTAAACATTAATGGACAGTATATTAAGACTAACGAAATTGTTATTCGCAGGGGAATATTCCAAGGTGACTCACTTAGTCCACTGTGGTTCTGTTTGGCAATGAATCCACTGTCTACCATGCTCAATGACACAAAATATGGCTTCAATCTTAAGACTAATAGAAACACCAACTGCACCGTTTCCCATCTTCTTTATATGGATGATATAAAAATTTTTGCTGCTAATCAACAACAAATTGAACATCTTCTGGATATAACCGAAAGGTTCTCCAGTGATATACACATGGAATTTGGTTTAGATAAGTGCAGAACCTTAAACATCGAAAAGGGAAAAATTGTCAATGGAGATGTGGCGCTGCCTAATGGAGATATAATCGCTGCCATGCAGAATGGGGAAACCTATAAATACTTGGGATTTCAACAAGCCAGATTATTAGACCAAAAACAGTCCAAGTCCAAAATCAAGGATCAGTATACACAGAGGGTTAGTTCATTACTAAAATCGGAACTGAACGCAGGAAACCTTAATCGAGCAATTAATACATATGCCGTACCTGTGTTAACTTATTCGTTTGGGATTCTAAGATGGACAAAAACTGAATTGGAAGATATTCAGAGAACAACAAGGACTATGATGACCAAGTACAGATATCACCATCCAATATCGTCGGTATTTAGAACAACATTGCCGAGAAAGGAGGGAGGAAGAGCTCTATGTGACATAATCAATCTACACAATAAGCAGATAAATAAATTACGAGACTTCTTTATTACTAAATCAACATCATCTAACCTACACAAATTTATTGTAGGAGCAGATAAAAATTATTCCCCTCTAAATTTAGCAGGTCCTAATGTGGATTTAGAAGTAACAACAGATGCTGAGAAACACGTAAAATGGGCCCAAAAAGCTCTACATGGTCGACATCATCACGACCTTAACCAACCACACATTGACAAAATAGCATCAAATAGGTGGCTTGCTGACGGTACCTTGTTCCCAGAGACTGAAGGATTTATGATGGCCATTCAGGATCAAGTAATTAATACGAACAACTACAAAAAATTTGTTATCAGGGACCAAACTATTACATCGGACAAGTGTAGACGGTGCCAACAAACGTCGGAAACCATACAACACATCACATCAGGATGTTCAACCATAGCCAACACGGATTATTTACGCAGGCACAACCAGCTGTGTAATATTATCCACCAGAAACTGGCCAACAAATATGGACTGCTGAATACATATACACCGTATTACAAGTACAATCCACAGGCAGTGCTCGAGAATGCAGATTTTAGACTCTACTACGATAGGTCCATTATCACCGATAGACAGGTGACGAATAATCGACCCGACATTGTAGTAGTGGATAAAAAATTTAATTCAGTGCTGTTAGTCGATGTTGCAGTTCCAAACAACAACAATATTTTGGACAAATATAATGAAAAGATAGCAAAGTACACCGATCTTGCTATAGAAGTAGGGCAGATGTGGCATGCAGAAAAAGTGGAGGTGGTACCGATCATCGTATCATCAACTGGACTCATTCCCAAAAGTCTTGAAGACAGTCTTAAAAAACTCGATCTTCATAAAAACACTTTTATTGACTTGCAAAAAGCGGCAATTTTAAACACATGTCATACTGTTAGAAAATTTTTAAATATGTAAATTTTGAGCCTAATCCCATTTGCGTTTACGCTCGGGATAGGTAAATATTACCAGCGAAAGCTGAGTAAGTGCATAAGTCTTTTGATAATAATAATAATAATAATAATAATAATAATAATAATAATACGAAGGAATGGATCAGCCACGTCGCTCTTCTCTCCCTAAGCTGAACAGTAGCAAACAACTTGCACTTGCATATGAACTTGGTCATATTGCCAGAGTATTTGAGAGAACATACTTCTTTTGAAAACCTTAATTTGGGAGTATACTGTGCTGCTGTCTCGATTACGAGGATGTTAGGTTTAAAGGAACATAGCTCTGATAAAAAATCGAAATCAAAGAGTGATCCACCCTGGCTTAGGAGGCTAAAAAATAAAATAGATAAGCTCAGAGTTAATATTGGACGACTGCAACAATATCAGCAAGGTAGTCGATCTCCAAAATTGTGTAAGAAAGTCGAGCATTTATTGGCAACAGTGAAACATCATGCTTCATATAATCCTGAGAACTCCTCAGTCAACGACGTACTTGATACTCAGACGCAAAAACTGAAAGCTCTTTCACAGAGAATACGCAGATACATGGAGTCAAACCTAAGGAAAAACCAAAACAACCAGTTTTACCGCAACGAAAAACAATTTTATAGAGAAATACAGAAAAAGATACCTGATGATGGGAATATAAGTTTGCCTTCTACAGATGAATTGGTTCAATTTTGGTCTAGAATCTGGGCTGCACCAGCTGTACACAACGTCAATAGTCAATGGATTCAAAGAGAAGAACAAAGAATGCATCAACTTAATCAAATGTCATACAAAACATCTGAAATTGTAACTGAAACAATCCGGAACACCATGAACTGGAAATTACCTGGGGTAGATCAAATTCACAATTTCTGGTATAAAAGACTCACTTGCACACATAGCCTTCTTGCCCAATATTTGACCGAGTTCCTGAACAACCCTTTATTAATACCAAGGTTTATGGTCCAAGGAGTCACATATTTACTACCCAAAGGTAATTACACTACTGACCCATCTAAATATAGACCGATCACCTGTTTGCCTACTGTATACAAAATCTTTACAGCCTGTATCTCCTCTGCAATATATCAACATTGTGGATTAAATGACATACTCTCCGAAGAACAGAAAGGATGTATCCGTGGGTCTCAAGGTTGTAAGGAACAATTAATTATCGACTCTGTCATCCTAGGCCAGGCAAGGAAGAAGCGGCGTAGTCTCTACATGGCTTATAATGATTACCGAAAGGCATTCGACTCAGTCCCACACTCGTGGCTAATAAAAATATTACAAATTTACAAAGTTGAACCATTAGTGATTAATCTGTTGGAAAACTTAATGTCCCTATGGAGCACAAGACTCCATGTCTCTGCACATGGTCACAACATCCGGACAAATTGTATTTCAATAAAAAGAGGTATTTTTCAGGGGGACTCATTAAGCCCGTTGCTCTTCTGCATTGCCTTAAACCCATTATCTCAAATGCTAAACGACACTGGTATGGGATATTCCATCAAAGCTCCAAATTTACAGATTAAAGTTTCTCATCTACTTTATATGGACGACCTGAAGATATATGCAGCTTCAGAGGCAGAACTAAAAAATCTACTTTCTGTTACGGAAACGTTCACTCGTGACATTTCCATGGAATTTGGTCTCGACAAGTGTAAAACAGTATCAGTAAAAAGTGGCGTACAAAAAAGTGTTGGATTCGAGCTGCAAGATAGAGCAACAATAGACCCTCTGAATGAAGATGCAACTTACAAATATTTAGGTATTCAACAGGCCCTTAACATCGAACATAAAAAAATGAAAGAAGAAACAAAAGAAAAATACATCAGTCGTTTAGAAACAATCTTAAAAACAAAATTGTCAGGTAAAAACATAGTAAAAGCCATAAATACGTGGGCTGTTCCTGTGCTTACTTACACCTTTGGTATTATCCATTGGACAAAAACAGATATAGAGGATTTAGAAAGAAAAACACGTGTTGCCCTCACAAAGCACAGACTTCACCATCCCAAGGCAGCCTTTGAAAGAGTTATGCTTTCGAGGAAATGTGGAGGGCGTGGATTTACCAATATTCAAGAACTTTTATCCACACAAATAATTCGGCTACGTGAATACTTCCACAACCAAATTAATAGATTACATCAAGTAATTGTAAAGGCTGACGACAAATATACCCCACTAGACCTTTTACATAACGACCCCAGTACGAATTTGGCAACAGAACAACAGTTGGAAAACAGTTGGAAGACAAAAACCCTCCATGGAAGACACCCCGCTGACTTGAGCCTGGATCATGTTGACAAAGAAGCGTCAAACTATTGGCTTACGCACGAAGATCTCTTTCCAGAAACCGAAGGCTTTGTCATTGCGATCCAGGACCAAATTATCGCAACCAAGAGCTATCTCAAGTATATTATTAAAGATGGTAGTGTACAAGATGATAAATGTCGACAGTGTGCTGCTGCTCCAGAGACAATACAACATATCACGTCAGGTTGTAGGACGTTATCAGGCACTGACTACACACACAGGCACAACCAAATGGCCAAGATCATTTATCTACAACTTGCCAAAAAGTACCAACTGGTTAGTGATGTAGTACCATATTATAAATACACGCCAGAAAATATAGTTGAGAATGAAAGTTGTAAGATGTACTGGGACCGGTCGATAATCACTGATAGAACTATCTCTGCCAATAGACCCGACATCGTGCTAACATTGAAAAATGGGAAAACTACCTACATCATTGATATCACCATACCCAATACCCACAACCTACAACAGGCTAACATGGAGAAACTACAAAAATATTCCGAGTTAGCACAAGAAATAAAGAAAATATGGCATCAAGATAAGGTGGTTATAGTTCCGATAGTTTTATCGATGACAGGAGTAGTTCCACGTTCTCTTTTAAAAAGTCTCCAAAGCTTAGAATTAGAACACCAAATTATTATTCAAATGCAAAAAGCAGTTTTAATCAACACGTGTAGCTTAGTTATAAAATTTTTAAACATACCACAATAAGCAATAGAAACTAACATCTTGCCTCTTGGTCGATGTTTAGTAACAATATCAACCTTCTAAAAGAAGAGAATTAAAAGAATAATAATAATAATAATAATAATAATAATAATAATAATAATAATAATAATAATAATAATAATAATAATAATAATAATAATAATAATAATAATAATAATAATAATAATAATAATAATAATAATAATAATAATAATAATAATAATAATAATAATAATAAAAAAGTTAAATAAAATTAAACAGTGTTTGAAGCAACGGATTAAAGAAGAGCGCATCAAAACATGGAAGAGCAAACCACTACACGGGCAAATAGCAAAGGAGGCTGCCAAAGAAACCATTAACCAGGACAATACGTGGGCGTGGCTTACATACGCAAATCTGAAAACTGAAACGGAAGCTCTGATAACAGCCTGTCAAGACCAAGCCATTGCAACAAATTACATCAAGACAAAGATAATGAAAACCGACACTGACCAAAAATGCAGACTCTGTCGGTCTTTCAGCGAAACAATACATCATATTGTTTCAGGCTGTCCCATATTGGCTAAAAAGGTGTACCTAGAGAGACACAACACAGTGACCAAACAACTTCACTGGAATATCTGTAAGCACTTTAAAATAGATGTCAATGAGAAGTGGTACCAGCACACCCCGGACCCTGTTGTGGACACAGAAAATGTAACAATTATATGGGACACGCAGATACAAACTGATAGGAAAATAGTTGCAAACAAGCCAGACCTGATAGTTAAAGATAAAAAACAAAAACAATGCCTAATAATAGATGTGGCGATCCCTTCTGATTACAACATAACAAAGAAAGAAGCGGAGAAAATGATTAAGTACAAAGACCTACAAATCGAGATACAAAGAATGTGGAATCTGAAAGCTAATATAATCCCCGTCATCATCGGAGCTACAGGACTCATCTCTAATGTCACCACTAATATAATGAAAGAAGTTCCAGGAAAGCACAATCTTCTCCAAATGCAAAAAGCCGTGGTCCTGAGTACTGCCCACATAGTAAGGAAAGTACTATGAACCAACTACATATGTCACCAGCAATGAAAAGCAACACCCTAGGTTCACGGAGTGCACTCGGTGTTGATATAAAAATGAAGAAAATTAATCCTTAGCACAAGTGCTAAGTGGAAACAAGCAATAATAATAATAATAATAATAATAAGCATCAAATAGGTGGCTTGCTGACGGTACCTTGTTCCCAGAGACTGAAGGATTTATGATGGCCATTCAGGATCAAGTAATTAATACCAACAATTACAAAAAATTTGTTATCAGGGACCCAACTATTACATCGGATAAGTGTAGACGGTGCCAACAAACGTCGGAAACCATACAACACATCACTTCAGGATGTTCAACCATAGCCAACACGGATTATTTACGCAGGCACAACCAGCTGTGTAATATTATCCACCAGAAACTGGCCAATAAATATGGACTGCTAAATACATATACACCCTATTACAAATACAACCCACAGGCAGTACTGGAGAATGCAGATTTTAGACTCTACTACGATAGGTCCATTATCACCGATAGACAGGTGACGAATAATCGACCCGACATTGTAGTGATGGATAAAAAAGCTAATTCAGTGCTGCTAGTCGATGTTGCAGTTCCAAACAACAACAATATTTTGGACAAATATAATGAAAAGATAGCAAAGTACACCGATCTTGCTATAGAAGTAGGGCAGATGTGGCATGCAGAAAAAGTGGAGGTGGTACCGATCATCGTATCATCAACCGGACTTATCCCGAGAAGTCTTGAAGATAGTCTTAAAAAACTCAGTCTTCATAAAAATACTTTCATTGATTTGCAAAAAGCGGCAATTTTAAATACATGTCACACTGTTCGGAAATTTTTAAATGTATAATCTTTGAGCCTAATCCCATTTGCGTTTACGCTCGGGATAGGTAAATATTACCAGCGAAATCTGAGTAAGTGCATAAGTCTTTTCATAATAATAATAATAATAATAATAATGGATGGGAAACCTATAAATACTTGGGATTTCAACAAGCCAGATTGCTAGACCAAAAACAGTCCAAGTCCAAAATCAAGGATCAGTATACACAGAGGGTTTGTTCATTACTAAAATCCGAACTGAATGCAGGAAACCTTAACCGAGCAATTAATACATATGCCGTACCTGTGTTAACTTATTCGTTTGGGATTCTACGATGGACAAAAACTGAATTGGAAGATATTCAGAGAACAACAAGGACTATGATGACCAAGTACAGATATCACCATCCAACATCGTCAGTACTCCGAACAACACTACCGAGAACGGAGGGAGGAAGAGCTCTATGCGACATAATCAATCTACACAACAAGCAGATAAATAAATTACGAGATTTTTTTATTACTAAATCAACATCATCTAATTTACACAAATTTATTGTAGGAGCAGATAAAAATTATTCCCCTCTAAATTTAGCAGGTCCTAATGTGGATTTCGAAATAACAACGGATGCTGAGAAACACGTAAAATGGGCCCAAAAAGCTCTACATGGTCGACATCATCACGACCTTAACCAACCACACATTGACAAACTAGCATCAAATAGGTGGCTTGCTGACGGTACCTTGTTCCCAGAGACTGAAGGATTTATGATGGCCATTCAGGATCAAGTAATTAATACTAACAATTACAAAAAATTTGTTATCAGGGACCCAACTATTACATCGGATAAGTGTAGACGGTGCCAACAAACGTCGGAAACCATACAACACATCACTTCAGGATGTTCAACCATAGCCAACACGGATTATTTACGCAGGCACAACCAGCTGTGTAATATTATCCACCAGAAACTGGCCAATAAATATGGACTGCTAAATACATATACACCCTATTACAAATACAACCCACAGGCAGTACTGGAGAATGCAGATTTTAGACTCTACTACGATAGGTCCATTATCACCGATAGACAGGTGACGAATAATCGACCCGACATTGTAGTGGTGGATAAAAAAGCTAATTCAGTGCTGCTAGTCGATGTTGCAGTTCCAAACAACAACAATATTTAGGACAAATATAATGAAAAGATAGCAAAGTACACCGATCTTGCTATAGAAGTAGGGCAGATGTGGCATGCAGAAAAAGTGGAGGTGGTACCGATCATCGTATCATCAACCGGACTTATCCCGACAAGTCTTGAAGATAGTCTTAAAAAACTCAGTCTTCATAAAAATACTTTCATTGATTTGCAAAAAGCGGCAATTTTAAATACATGTCACACTGTTCGGAAATTTTTAAATGTATAATCTTTGAGCCTAATCCCATTTGCGTTTACGCTCGGGATAGGTAAATATTACCAGCGAAAGCTGAGTAAGTGCATAAGTCTTTTGATAATAATAATAATAATAATAATAATAATAATAATAATAATAATAATAATAATAATAATAATAATAATAATAATAATAATAATAATAATAATAATAATAACCCCGCACGGGGTAGTTTTTCTACCTGGGGAGTGACGCCCCCACGGGTCCGAGTTACCTGGGCTACCAGGGGAAAATGGTAGTACCTGGCAGTAGGTATAAAATGCTTCAACCACAATGTCGAGTTTTAAAACTAAATTACCCCAGGTGGGTAGAGTACTACGCTCACAATCCCACACGGCCGGTGTACCTAGTATGTCGGTTGTCTGCTCCACGGATTCTGGGGGGAGCAATAATTCGATTATTACCGATACCTTAACACTTAGGAATCGCCAGGTGAATCGACATGGCAACACCTACAACTCTTGTCGCGTTCAAGTTGGTGACAGAAGGACTTGTTCGAAAAATGATGCATCTTCTTCGTCGGTTAGCGGCATGCGCAGCGTGACACCGAGTATGGCTACTGCGACAACACAAGAGGAAAATAACACCAAATCTCCTCCACCGGTTTCTGCTGTTTCTGGAGTATCGCAGGACGGTACATCCATGACCACTAAAGCCGGAAAGCCCAGGAAGCGTATGAAGTGGACTACTGAGATGAACTCATTCATTATACGCTCCTATTTTAGAATAACAAAAAATGAGACTGATTTAACAACATACAGGTTCGCCCTTCATCGAGCATTTATACAACAGTATCCGGAGTTTCAACATGTTACGGAACAACGTATTGCTGACCAGCGTCGAACAATTATTAAAAACAATTTACTACCTGGTCCACTTATGCAACAAATACGAAGTAAAGTACTTCTTGAGCTCCAAACAGAAATCGATCATAATGTTATTCAACATACAAATGATCAGCTGGATAATGTAAGACTTGATGACCACACTGGCGAAGACACACCAAACATTGATCAAGACGAAAACCCAAACACAGACAGTAACACACAACCCGACGAACACGAAAATGTTGTTACCGAACTCTCTAAAGCAATATTAGAATTTGATGGTAGCAATCCACTTCATCGACCAATATTGCCCAAACTCAAATCAAATAAGGATACCAATAAAATTCTTGCAGTCATTAATTCACTCTTAAAGGATCGTGCCAAGGACTACCGTACTCTGGAAGAGATACACACCCTTATCTACTGTGGTGCGGTTGCAGTTGTCCGAAGTCACAACCAACAAGTCCGGTTCCCGAACAGAAAGTGTACCGAAAAGCAGAAGCCATATAAACCTTGGTGGCAACAGCGACTTGAGAAGTCCATTAATGACATAAGGAAGGAATTGGGACAACTTACAGAATTTAACAACAACGCTAAACCGTCCAGACGCCTAACTAATAGAGTCAAGAAAATTCTTAAGAAAATTAAAACTAACACAGGACATCCAAGGTATAAGGAACACTTATGTTCATATATGGACCTTCTTAGGCAAAAGCTAAAGGCGAAATCCAAACGATTGTCTCGTTACGTCAAATGCACTAAAAAGAAACAGCAAAACCACTTATTTAACACCAATGAAAAGCTGTTCTACAGACAACTTAGTAGTGCCGGAACAAACAACTACCACAATCTTCCAAGTAAGGATGAACTTTTTGACTATTGGTCTTCAATATGGTCCAATCCTCAAAAACACAACGAGGGCGCAGCATGGATAGAATCCGAAGCGGACAAATCAAACATTGCTTCAATGATGTTTGATAACATCACAACAGCTGATGTAAACCAAGCTATAGGACAGATTAATAGTTGGAAAGCTCCAGGAATTGATAACATCCAAAATTTCTGGTACAAAAAATTTAGCAGCTTACACGAAGTATTGGCATCGAAATTAACACATATTCTTCAACATCCAGAAGACATTCCTGCCTTTCTTACTCATGGTTTAACCCATATGCTTCCCAAAACAGCTAACACACAGGATCCTTCCCAGTATAGACCAATCACATGTCTTCCAACGCTTTACAAGATATTAACATCATGCATTACTAAGAGAATTTACAGGCATGTGGACCAAAATAACATCTTGGCAGAGGAGCAAAAGGGATGTAAACGTGGTCACCAGGGTTGCAAAGAACAGCTTATTATCGACTCTGTTATCCTAAGGCAAGCGCAAAAGCAATGTCGCAACATCTCGACTGCTTTTGTAGACTACCGTAAGGCATTTGACAGCGTGCCTCATTCCTGGCTTATAAGCGTTTTAAACATCTATAAAATAAACCCCACCATAGTTTCTTTTCTTGAAGCTTCGATGAAGCAATGGCGAACAAGCCTTCAGGTAAATATTAATGGTCAGTATATTAAGACTAACGACATTTCTATTCGAAGGGGAATATTCCAAGGGGACTCACTTAGTCCATTGTGGTTCTGTTTGGCAATGAATCCACTCTCTACCATGCTCAACAACACTAAACTTGGCTTCAATCTTAAGATCAATAAAAATACTAACTTCACCATCTCCCACCTCCTTTATATGGATGACATCAAAATCCAACACCTTCTGGATATAACCGAAAGGTTCTCCAGTGATATACACATGGAATTTGGTTTAGATAAGTGCAGAACCTTAAACATCGAAAAGGGAAAAATTGTCAATGGAGATGTGGCGCTACCTAGTGGAGATATAATCGCTGCCATGCAGAATGGGGAAACCTATAAATACTTGGGATTTCAACAAGCCAGATTGTTAGACCAAAAACAGTCCAAGGCTAAAATCAGGGATGAGTTTTCACAAAGGGTAAGTTCCCTACTAAAATCTGAGTTGAACGCAGGAAATCTAAACCGAGCCATTAATACATATGCCGTACCTGTGTTGACCTATTCTTTCGGTATTTTACAATGGACAAAAACCGAATTGGAAGATATTCAGAGAACAACCCGAACTATGATGACAAAGTACAGATGTCACCATCCAACATCGTCAGTGCTTAGAACAACACTACCGAGAAAGGAGGGAGGAAGAGCTTTATGCGACATAATAAATCTACACAACAAACAGATAAATAAATTGCGAGACTTCTTTGTTACCAAATCACTGTCATCGAATTTACATAAATCTGTCATAGGAGCAGATAAGAAATACTCGCCTCTAAATTTAGCAGACCCTAATATGGATTTAGACATAACAACTGATGCTGAAAATTAAGTGAAATGGGCCCAAAAAGCTCTACATGGTCGACATCATCACGACCTAAACCAACCACACATAGATAAAATTGCATCAAATAGGTGGCTTGCTGACGGTACCCTGTTCCCAGAGACTGAAGGATTTATGATGGCCATTCAGGATCAAGTAATTAATACGAACAACTACAAAAAATTTGTTATCAGGGACCCAACCATTACAACGGACAAGTGTAGACGGTGCCAACAAACATCGGAAACCATACAACACATCACATCAGGATGTTCAACCATAGCCAACACGGATTATTTACGCAGGCACAACCAGCTGTGTAATATTATCCACCAGAAACTGGCCAACAAATATGGACTGCTAAATACCTATACACCGTACTACAAGTATAATCCACAGGCAGTGCTCGAGAATGCAGATTTTACACTCTACTACGATAGGTCCATTATCACCGATAGACAGGTGACGAATAATCGACCCGACATTGTAGTAGTGGATAAGAAAGCTAAATCGGTGCTGTTAGTCGATGTTGCAGTTCCAAACAATAACAACGTTTTGGATAAGTATAATGAAAAGATGGCAAAGTACATCGATCTTGCCATAGAAGTGGGACAGATGTGGCATGCAGAAAAAGTGGAGGTGGTACCGATCATCTTATCATCAACTGGACTCATTCCTAAAAGTCTTGAAGACAGTCTTAAAAAACTCGATCTTCATAAAAACACTTTTATTGACTTGCAAAAAGCGGCAATTTTAAACACATGTCACACTGTTCGGAAATTTTTAAATATGTAAATTTTGAGCCTAATCCCATTTGCGTTTACGCTCGGGATAGGTAAATATTACCAGCGAAAGCTGAGTAAGTGCATAAGTCTTTTGATAATAATAATATAATATCGTTTATTGCCACTTTACATATTACAATATGTGTGAGGAGTACAAAAGTATGAAATAGTTTGTATATGAATTGAAAAATACAGTTAAAATAAGATATAAAAATTAAACAATATCGTAGCTTAAAAAATTATACATGGAATATAAAACAGGTTAAAAACAACAACGTAGTTTACATTAAACAATAAGATTACATTAAAATGGATTTACGGTAACAGGTTTAGCGATAGATAATCTTAATAATTAAACACCTATTTAAAAGATAAAAACTCGCTTACTGTATAAAAACAATTCTCAAGCAGAAATTTTTTTACTTTCGTTTTAAATGATCGATGTGACAAATTTTTAATATTTACATCTTTAAAAATAGTTAGAACTTTGTTATATAAATTTATATCTATTTTATTTTTTGATGCACTTAGTATTCTAGAGTACTGAGGAACTAGTTTATTTAAATTTCTAGTAGAATAGTCATGATTGTCCGAATGACTGACATACGAATTTAAGTTTTTATGAATTAAGATAACGGACTCTAGAATATATAAACATGAAAGAGTCAAGATTTTATAATTAAAGAAAAACTCTCTACAATGCGCATCGTAAGACGCACCAGCTATAATACGTACAGCAGCCTTCTGGAAAAATCTTTTCCACTCTGGCAGAACTACCCCAAAGAGTAATACCATAGTGGAGGCGCGAATGGACGGTAGCAAAATATACCATTCTTATAACATGAGTATCTAAGTTATAGCTCAGTTGACGTAGTGCAAATATCTGACCAGCTAACTGTGAACATAAAGAATTTACATGTGGAGACCAAGTTAAACGTGAGTCAAGCATAATGCCCAAATAATTTATGGGTTCAGATCCACCAGCAAGTCTACTAGATGTAAATAATATATGTTGTGTCTTATCTTCGTTAAGTTTGAGTTTAGTTGTAGAAAACCAATCTTTTGCAATATTGAACTCATCCGTTTTTAGTTGTTCATCCTTTTGTGATGCTATCATTGTATCATCCGCAAATAGTATGCACTTAGAAGATTTCAAAGCGCCTGGCAAATCGTTAATATATAAAAGAAATAACAGAGGACCTAGTACTGATCCCTGGGGTATACCAACCGAAATGGGGAGTAGATCTGAATCCACATTATTACAACTTACAAATTGCCTTCTGTTGTTTAAGTATGAAGTAAGTAGCCCAAGCTCCTTGGATCTGAAACCGTAATTTTCAAGTTTGGATAGTAGCAGGCTCGTGTTAACACAATCGAAGGCCTTGGTCAGATCACACAACGTGGCTAACGTATTTCTGTTCCCATCAAAGCCCTCAACAATGTCTACGAGTCCACTTATTGCTTTCGCTGTAGAGCAATTTTTCCTAAAACCAAACTGCGACGGTGTTAGCAAGTGTTTGTCATCACAGTAGCTTGTAATTTTGTCACTTATTAAATATTCCAAGATTTTACTAATGACGGGCACAATTGCAATGGGTCGGTAGTTACTAACATCATCTAAGTTTCCCCTCTTATATAATGGTAATATTCTGCTAATTTTCAATGAGTCTGGCCAAATTCCAGCTTCCAAACATTTGTTAAAGAATACGGTTAAAAGAGGTATTATCGAATTCATAGCTATCTTTATCATTTTACTATTAAGACCATAATAATCAGGAGCATCTGAATTTTTGAGTCTCAAAATAGCCTCTCGAGTATCAGATTCCAGTATAGGGGACATAAAAAATGAAAAAGATGTCCTTCTGGATACACTAGGAACCGTGGAAGGTGCTATAATGGAATTTGTAATAATACCAGCAATAGAACCAAAATAGCTATTGAAATTATCAGCAGATATTGAAAGTGAGGTTTTATTATTATGTTTGGTTTTACGCTCAGAATTAACCAATTTCCAGGTGGTTTTTTGCTTGTTTTCAGAGGACATAATCTGCGAACTATAGAAATTTCGTTTTTGAAGTTTAAGAGATTTTTTATATAAGTTTCGATATGTTCTATACGTAGTCCAATCATTATCAGAATTAGTCTCTTTAGCTACTTTTTTATACGCAAAAACCCTCTGTCTCATGCACCTAAGCTCCTTGGTGTACCACTTTACATAATGTGGATTTTTTACAGTTTTCAACGGAAAACAAGAATTCACCCTATCAGAAAGACAACCCAAAATCACATCAGACAAATGATCTGGCTCCAAGGAATTTATATTATAATCAGACCAGTTAATAACACTAATTTGATCCGCAAACTTTCCGATATTGTGATTATTAATAATTCTCTTTACCTGAACTGTTTCCTTAGGTTTTTGAAGATTTTTTATTGATAAAAACAAAGCAAGATGATCACCAATATCCAAGTCCAAAACACCCTCAACAATATCATTTCTATTAATATTTGTTATAATATTATCCAGACAAGAGCTAGTAGTAGACGTAACCCTAGTAGAAATATGAATTAAGTGATCCAATCCATACATTTTAAAAATGTTATTAAGCTCCAGAGAGTGGCTACTGTTAGTATTAAGATCAATATTAAAATCACCAATTAAAATAATTTTCTTATATTTATTAAATAGATAGTCTAGCAATTTTTCCAGATTTTTGATAAAAGGTAAAACATCACCATTACAAGAAGATCTATATACAGTAACCAATATACAATTTTGATTTATAAGTTCAGCAGCACAAAATTCAGCATGCACCTCTAAACAAAATTTAGCGATGTCAACTGCCTTCAGATTGCTATATGCTTTAGAAAAAATTGCCACACCCCCATGTGCCACATAGTCTCTGCAATAATATGAAATTAAGTTATAATTTTTTAATTTAATCAATGCAAGGTTATCAGTACTCAACCAATGCTCAGAAATGCATAATATATCTGGACAATTTTCAGTCGAAAAAATTTCTATACTATCTATTTTATTACACAAACTCTGCGCGTTAATATGAACTATCGAAAAACTTTTACGAATTAAGTCATCACTGAACTGATTATCAGTAATTGCTAACGGCGGTCCGTTAATGAGGTTGCGAGATTCATCAATATTTTTCTTGCCTTCTTGGGACGACTGCCTGTTATGAAGCAACATAGCGTCTGCGCCGAAAAAACTGATTCAAGTAGACACCTTCAGGCCAAATTTCTGGTTGTAATAATTTAGACTCAATTTCAACCGGGACGGAGATTTTAAATGACGCATAGTTATTTGGATATCTACTATTAAGCTTGAAGATTTCAATTCTAGAATCAATCTGTTTAAAGTAGTCCTTGAGTTCACCTTCTGATGTGTTTGGATTCCAATTAGTAGAGTGATAATGCTTAAGGTTAGTTTTTACCGCAGCGTGTAAAACTTGATCTTTCCCATTCATTGTACCAACCAAGATTTGCCTGGGTTTTGGTTGTTGCGCTCCGCGATTTAACTGGTTAGTTTGCTTAGAACTGCTCTCTTTATTTATATAGATTAAATCATTACATATTTTAGCCGCATTAACCTCATGAATGGCAGCAGATACTACTTTTGAGTTCAGGTTTTTTTCTGAATCGTTATTTCCCACCTTATTTCCATTAGTTAAATTTATATTGGTTTTAATTGCACTTGGAGTAGGAACATATTTTGTATGATGACTTTGATTCGAGCTTCTTAGCATGACTATTTCACGATTCAACAAATCAACTTGACTCTGCAATGATTCAATTGCTATTTGTTGATTTTTTATTGTTATTTCCTTTTGCGCAAGCAATTCATCCATAAATTTTATCTTAATCATATCAATCATGGTGCTAGATGTCTGATTATCGTTTTTTACGGATGGACTTGAACTTACAGGAATTTCAGAGCCATTACCATCAACACCTGTGTCTAAACAACAGTTAATAGTTTCACTGTCGATGTACTGTATATTCCTTAACGATGTTAAACAGCTTTTATGTGATATAGTACCACAATTTATACAACGTAATCCAGTTTTCGCCGGATTTCTACACCTCTTGCACCGGTTTAGTGAATTATCCTTGTTTTCATTGCCCATTACGAACGTAAGATAACTTCAAAGTAAATTCAAGACCGAAAACAGTCACTTTTAGTCAACAAAAATTAATTAAAAATTTACCGAGGTGGAATGAACCCGGTTTATCACAAAATAAGAATTCCGAAGTAGAATATTTGTTTTTAAAAACTTTATTTTACTAAAAATACAATTGGTTAATTCCCGACAATTTATTACGACTTGTTTCTTTAAGATTTTACTGTAGACTAACTTAGCAAAAGAATTTACTTAAAAAGAAAGTTATTAACATCAGCGAAATAAATATGATTACAACATCATTTTAATATGATCTTCGTTATAGAGGGTGATATAATTCCTCCCCCCTAAGATTCGGCTTCTGAGGGCTGAAGGTCAAGGAAGGCGAACATCTTCTTCAATATTTTCTTGAGTGATGTCTGCTTGAAGTCTTCTTCTGCAGGTACATTTAGAGTAGATTGTGTATAATATTAATATTAGCGGAATAAGGTAAACTATAGCTTTCATGGCGATTGAATGACTGGCTTCGACTACGTCTAAATTTGGTTGGTTTCTGATAATTCTTGATCGTAAGGTGTGAAGTTCGTCTAAATTTAAAGGAGGTAAACTTATATTGAAATCTTGATTATTTTCTTGGTTGTTAGAATTTATTATTAGCTCAGGAAATATCATCGGTTTACTTTGTATTTTTACTGCTTCTTTATTAATAATATGGATTCCGCCTACGTCAATTTGGCAAGAGGCAGGAATATTGATTAGGTGCGTACCTAACAGGTTAATGATTTCTTCTTGTTGGTAGCATCTCAAATGTAAATTAGTATTTTGTGGTAAGAAAGCGAGCCATTGATTAGTTGAATGTAATCTCTTGATAAGTATTTGAGGAATGAAAATGTTTACTTGTTTGCACGTAGAAGTAGTTTTTAGGTTTAACATTTGGATTTCGCATGGACTTCCGTCGTTGATTTCTTGTAAGTTGGTTTCGTCGCAGATGTATTCTTGTGTTGCCAATTTTTTGCATGAGTCGCTCAAGTATGTGAAGTACAATTTATTTTTTAAAATGAATTTATTTTCGGGTACTATTATTTTAGTGTGGTTCTCTTTTAAAATAGGTACAGGATAAATGCGGAACAAATTTAATTTTTCTGGATAAGTTATTGGGACATGCAGTATATAAGTAATTTTATTATTTAAAATGAAACAAGATATTTTGATAATGTTTTCGTATGTTGAAATTGAGTTTAAATTTAATTTAACAGGTATTTGAGATTCTTCGAGGTTCTGGTATAATTTTTCTAGAATTGATAATAAGTCACTGGTTTGTATTATACTCGGATGCATAATACCGATTTTCGTAAAAGAGATAGAGTTTTCTATGTCTTGCAAAACTGAGATTAATATTTCGTACATGTCAAATATTTGATTAAGTGCATCTTTAACGTAAATGAAATTATTACTATCGGATTTATTTTTGAATTATCTCGTATATGTATTTAATTTTATTTCCTAAAATTTTTTCATTTATATTTATTTGTTGAATAGTTGAATTAAAATTATCGATTAATGAAACTGCTAGTGAATTTTGAGTTTTGATAGATCCGGCTAGTTTATTTTGATTTTGTTGAAGTTCCTGAATGAGTTTCTCGTAACGTTCGCCATCACTAGCGTCTAAATTACCGCTGATAGCTTTAAAAATGGAACCAAGTCCGTTAACAAGACCTCTTTTAGTTCTTTTGTGCGTAGATAAAATTTCAGATAATTTATTTTCTATTTTTATTTCAATGAGATTAATAGTATTTAGATTATGAGGTAGATCTTTAATTTGTATTTTACTAGTATTAATAAGTTCAAATGTTTGAATGGTTCTTTCTTTTTAATTTTTGAAATTCAATATTTATAGGATTTAAATCGTAATAGTAAAAAATTGAATGGTAGTATTCAGTTACTTTAGCAGTGCCAAGTTTAACTGGGAGAATGCCGGGGTTATCTTGCAGATTCTTTATCGTTATACTTTCCTGGTATCCGAGAATCCCGGGTAATCTGAAATAATAACGGTTAGGTATCAAATGAATATAATCTTTTAAGTGGGCGTTTAACATTGTCCATATGTATTTTACCATGTTTAGCAGTTGTTAATGTTTTACGGTTTTTATTTATAGTTTTAAGAGTAATTGGTTTGTCAAATTTATTAGAATTTTTCTGTCTCTTTTCTCCTTTTTAATAAATATTTTTTCGTCGGGTATGAATATTTCTGGATTTTCTTTATTTTTATTAATCTTTTCTATTAGTTTCTCTTTTTTATCTATTAGATCTGAATTTATTTTTCGCATAAAGTAATTTAGAGCGTTCTTTGTGTTGATTAACGTAATCGTTTATAAGTAATTTGTCTATTTCTAAATCGAATGGGTCGTTATCTGTAATATGACCGTTAATTATATCAATGGGTTTTAAGTTAACAGCGGAATGTATTGAGTTATTGTAAGCTAATATTGCATTTGTAATTTTAACTTTTATAGGAGTATCAGAAAAACCTTGTGAATTTAGTAATCTTAAGTGTTCAATGATAGTAGAATGGAACCGTTCAATAATTCCGTTTGATCGAGGATGATCTGGAGAACAAAAATGTAATTTAATTTTGTGAAGTCCGAGAAGTTCGGTGATAACCGTATTTTTAAATTCGGTGCCGTTATCGCAAATTATTTGTTTAGGTATACCGTGATGAGAGAAAAATTTGATAAGATTATTGGCTACTTCTGTTCCCGATAAACCGTTCAAATAATAGGCTTGGGCATATTTCGAAAAACTATCTACAATTGTTAAAAACTTTGAATTCTCGAAAGTAAATGAGTCTATGTGTATTATTTCAAATGGTTTGGTTGCTGTTGGGGTTAAATTCATCTGAATTTTGACTGGATGTCTGTCGTATTTGCATTGCTGGCAAATCTCGCATTCATTAATAAAAGTTTGGATTGATTTTTTCATGTCTGGCCAAAAATATTTTTCTTTGATTCTTTGAAGGGTTTCATTAATACCCCGATGATTAGATTTACCTTCGTGGTAGTTTTTAATTGTTTCCATTATATCTTGTTTGTTTATTACATCGATAAGTTTAGTTGTACATTTTTTAAATTTTAAACTGGAGGATTTAAAGTATTGTTGTAAACATACCGACAGTGGCTCATAAAGGTTTGGGTCTTCGAAAAATAAGTGATAAGTGATATCTGGTACAACATATTCCTTAACAAAATTTATAACGTCATTATTAAAATTATTTTTTGATAACTGAATGTAAAACCTTTGTTTATTTCCGAAAAGAATTTTTAATTTAGGTTTTGCAGGAGAATGTAATACTGAATCTATAAATATTTGGTTTTTGCCATAATTAACTGCGCATTCAACGATAGGAATACCCACTATCGGGTGCTCATCGTGGTTTGAGTGTACGGTGTTATTATCGTCAGAAATATTTGTGTTTTGGTTATTTTTGTCATTTAATGTATCATCAATATTTACAATCATAGATAAATCATCAAAGTTATCGTTTAAGTCATTTATGTCAGGATTTTCAGGTTGTGTATTTGTTATTAATGGAGGAGTATTGAGACTACAATTGTTTTGATTAGTATTTATGGGACGACTATAATAATTATCTGCTTCGCCTAAGATTTCGTCTATGTCTGTCCAAAAAGATTTATCATTCCAGAATGGTTGCGAGTCTTTTGTATGAATTTCGATACGTGAGAGGCAATCTGCATTAACATTTGATTTCCCGGACCGGTAAATTACTTGATAATCGAATTCTTCGAGTTTAATTCGCCAACGCAAGAGTTTTGAATTTGGTTCCTTGAGTGAATTAAGCCAAACTAGTGGTTTATGATCAGTTATAATATTGAATCTTCTACCATATAAGTAGGGTCTAAAGTATTTAGTTGCCCATACTATTGCTAGAAGTTCCTTTTCAATAGTTGAGTAGGACTGTTCAGAATCATTAAGGGTACGCGAGGCGTATGCTATAGGGAGATCTTGACCTATTGGTCCTTGAGATAAGATGGCTCCTAAAGCAACGTTTGATGCGTCCGTTGTTAAATTAAAGGGTTTTGAAAAATCAGGGAACTGTAAAATAGGTTCATTCATAAGTAGGTTTTTACAAGTTTCAAAGCAATTAGTATATTCTTCATTTAATTCAATTTTTGCACCTTTTTTAAGACATTTTGTTAATGGTTTTGTAATATTCGCGAAATTTTTAATAAAACGTCGATAATAACCGAGTAAACCGAGGAAAGCTTTAATTTGTTTAGGCGTCGTTGGTATCGGAAAATTTCGTATAGCATGTATTTTGTCTGGGTTTGGTTTAACTCCATCAGGTGTTACTATATGGCCCAAATATGCAACTTCCTTCCGCAGGAACTCCGACTTGTCTGATTGAATCTTAAAATTTGCTTCTCTGAGTCGTTGAAATACTGTACGGAGGCGTTCCATATGTTCTTGAAGTGAGGTTGAGTATATAATGATATCATCGAGATAGACTAAACACATTTCGTTTTGTATACCTCGTAAAATGTTGTCTGCTACTCTTTGAAAGGTGGCTGGAGCTGATTTAAGTCCAAACGGCATACGAAGAAATTCGTAGTGTCCGTTTTCCGTGTTGAAAGCTGTTTTCTCGATGTCCTTTTCTTCTATTTCAATTTGGTGGAATCCGCTTGCTAAGTCTATAGTTGAGAAGTATTGGCAGTTTCCCAATTTTGCTAAAACATCGTGTATATTGGGCAAGGGATAACGGTCGTCTATTGTTTTTTCGTTTAGCTTCCTGTAGTCAATTACGACTCTCCATTTTTGTTTGCCGCTGGCATCCTTCTTCTTACTGACTACCCAAATGGGGGATGACCATGGTGAATTTGACGGACGGATTATATTGGAGTCTAACATGTGTTGTATTTGATTAGCGACTTCTTGCCTATGAATAAAGGGGTATCGGTACGATTTTGTATAAACCGGTATTTCATCGGTAGTTCTAATTTGATGTCGAATTTTACTAGTAAAGGTTAAAGGTTCGTTTTCTTTATAAAAAATATCATTATGTTCGCGACAAAGTTCAAGAATTTTTTGTTTCTCTTCGCTATTCATATGTTCTGTACGTATGTTCGGCATGTCCGAAATGTCTGAGGAATTTATATTATAGCATTCAAAATTATTTATTTCATTTTCATCAAAAGGATCTACTATTATGGGTTTTGAAAAATCTAAAACTGCTGATTTAGTGGATTTATTTAGAATAGTTGTTAAAGCATAACCGTTTTTTGCTGTGCTGAGACTTTGAGGAATTTCGCAATCGTGTATTTTTTGATAAGGAATAATTATGTCTCCCTGAGAAACACTAGTTTTAATTTTTATCACTTGTTGTGTTCTAGGAGCTACTGTAATATGATTTATATCGTTTGTAGTATTATGATAACACAACTTAACTTTTGTAAAAGGTGTAATAAGATATCCTGTTTTAAAATCTACATTAGCTTGAAGTAATTTTAAATTATCTAGGCCCATAAGACCATCAAAAACGTTGTGAAATTTAAAAAGAAAAAATTTTAATTTAATTGAATTTGGTAACTTAAATATTTTTGATATTGGTATGTCTGCGCGATGTTTATGAGAAGATCTTTGAAACACCGTTGTAACTACAAAAGGGTCATTTGTTATTAAATTCGGGTAGTACTTAAAAGCTATTTCTGGATCTATAAATGATCTACTAGAGCCAGAATCTATTAAAATTTTAAGATTGTGTTCCGGTAGAATTATATAAGGTAATTCACTAGATTTTATATTGTTAAAAGAAATTATTTCCGGACTATTATTATTATTGTTATTTTGAGAAATGTTTTCCGAGGCACTTAATGAAAATTTACATCGCTATCGTTTGAATCTCTTAAATTATTGGTTGTATCATTGGCATCAAAGTATGCCGGTTGCTCGGAATTTTCGTTAGCTTGTGATTCTAAGTTATAGAGTTCTTCAGATATGAAATTTGGGCGATTTGGGGGTGCATAAGATGTAGACGGTAATTGTCTAGAAGTATTTCTTGTTGAAGTTGACATAGGAGTAGGTTTAGGGAATCTATTATTGTTATTCTGATTAGGTCTAAAGACGTTAGTGTTCGTATTCGGCTGTCTGAATACTTGAGAATTTCTGGGAAAATTATGTTGTATCGGTCGAGATTGTATAGGTATAGGACGTGATGGAAAATTATTTGTTTGTCTAGAAAAGAAATTATTCGGTGTGTGGTTATTGAATGAAGCTTGATTAGAATATTGATTTTGATTATGATTATGATTTGGCCTATTAGTATTATTAGAGAATTGTCTTTGGTTATGATTAGGTCTCGATGAATTTCTATTGTAAGAATTTTGAAGGTAATGAGCATTTTCTTCTTGAATTACATATTGAATTGCCTCTGCTAAGGAAGAAGGTTTCATGCATCTTATTGTCGTGCCCAAGGGTTCTTTTAATCCAGAAAGAAATGTCTTAAGAGCTAAATTTTGATATAAAGTAGTTTTAAGAGTTTTAGCTGCGTCTGTATTTTCATGAAGATTAACGTAACTACATAATAGATTTAAAATATTAAGACATCTGTCATAAAATGATTGAGTTGATTCGTTTGAATTTTGCTTTAACATTACTAGATCTCTATTCAGGCAAACTTCGTCTCGTTGATCCGAAAAATTACTAGTCAAAATATTTTTCAACTCAGCCCAAGTGTTACATGAATGAATATTAATTATTGTTTTTGCGTTTCCTTTTATTTTTGATAAAATAGAATTCAACAAATAAATATTTTGAAATCCATTAGGATTTTGTCTATCTTCAAAATTAGAAATAATTGATTCGCTTACAGAAATAAATCTATTTAGATCATTAGGGTTACCGTCAAAATCTGGAATACAGTTAATATATTCCCATTTAAATTGTGCTTGTGTCATGTTTGTATCGTTATTTAATAAAACGTCTCTTGAAGAATTACTTATTTGATTATTTAATTTTAAAATTTTAGGTTTATTTGTTTTATGTTTAAAAATAGTTTTGTTTTTTGAATTTGAGCCTACAGAAAGAGAACCAACACTTAAATTTTTTAAAGCGACTTCAATTTCGTCGAGCAATTTATTATTTGAATTCATAAATTGTACTTACAAAAGTAACAATACGACTTTTCTCATGCTAACTATAAGGAACAGTTTATCCTTGCAAGATTTAGGCAATTTTGGTCCTAATCCTCGATGAACTTGGGAAGGGCTGGAACAGGTCTTCGATTGACTGCTGAGTAATCCAAAATGTGAACTCACTGTCCTCGAACCGATCTCACAATGTTCAACTAATTCACAGTTTAACTAACTATTTTACAATGTTCGTTTATTTCGGTAAATCGTTGAAACGAAATCGAACGTTCAATACGTGCGACCCGAAATATCCTACTGACTGCGCCAAATAAGAATTCCGAAGTAGAATATTTGTTTTTAAAAACTTTATTTTACTAAAAATACAATTGGTTAATTCCCGACAATTTATTACGACTTGTTTCTTTAAGATTTTACTGTAGACTAACTTAGCAAAAGAATTTACTTAAAAAGAAAGTTATTAACATCAGCGAAATAAATATGATTACAACATCATTTTAATATGATCTTCGTTATAGAGGGTGATATAATTCACACAAAAACTTGTATCTGCAGTAAAACTAATCGATATTTGATTTTTACTACAGAAATTGACAGAGTTTATACAAATAATTGCATTTAGTTCTTATATTTCAACTTACATAAGTCTGCTACTAAGTGCACATGTACACTAAACTTTAACACACACACTAATACAAACAAATTTATTTAAAATGATCAAATTCCACACTTTTGAGACAAAGTTTTAGAGAGCAACAAAGCAAGCTGTTAACTGTAGCCTTGTCTCAACATAAAATTCCAAAGGTAATATTAACTGGTATAAATAATAAAAAGTTATGTGAAGTAAATAAATTATATGATATTATAATAAATTTAAATAAAATCATTATAAATTGTCAACTACTAGCAGTACCAAATTTAGATAGTGTTATAATAATAGGAAATATTGGAAAAACTAGAAGCTATAATCAATTATGAAGAGAAGAAAATAAGAAGAAATGGAAAATAATAAGAAGAATATAAATTATATTATAAATGAATATAAAGATGATAAAGAAGAAAATTATGAGTATGAAGTAGGAAGAAGAAATGAAAAAGATGTGTTAGAAAATGATGAATTAGATTGTGATAAAAAACATTACAATGCTGTAAAGGAGTTGTTGTTGAAATATAGAAGACTTATGTCCAAGTATGAACATAAGATGGAGGTGAGGAATATTGAGAATTTTAGAGTGAAAACATATCCTATATCATACAAATTAAAAGACAAAGTGAAGAAAGAATTAGAAATATTAGAAGAAGATGGAATAATTGAAAGAAGCAATACACCTTATATTAATCCACTAGTAGTTGTACAGAAGAAAAATGGAGATATTAGAATATGTTTGAATGCTAGAACAATTAACAAATATACCGTATCTGAATATGAAGCACCAATGTCTATCGATGCAATTTTAGGTAGAATAACTAATGCCAAAGTATTTTCAAAATTGGATTTAGTACATAGTTTTTGGTTAATACCACTACATAAGAATTCTAGGGATTATACAAGTTTTTAAATATTTGTTTTAAATCCTGAAATGCTCTTTCCCTTCTTTCATCCCAATACCATTTTGTATCTTTCTTTAACAATTCAATTAATGGAACTTCCCTGTTACTTAAGTCTGGTATTAACCTCTTGTAATAATTTAAAATCCCCAAAAATCCCCTTAAAGTTTTCAAATTGGTTGGTGTTTTGTATTCTAACAATGTTTTGACTCTATCTGGATCCATACTGATATTTTCTGTATTTAAAATGTACCCCAAATATTTTACTTCATCCTGATATAATTTACATTTTTCTAAATTTAATTTTAACCCTGCAATTTCTAACTCTTTAAACACTATTTCTAAATGATTTTTATGTTGTTCATTGGTTTCAGAAAAAATCAATATATCATCAATATAATGAAGGACAAAAGTTTCATACTTGTTTAAAATTGAATGAAGAGTGCGTACTAAGGCAGCGCAAGAACTTTGTAAACCAAAAGGAATTACACAGAATTGGTATACTACTCCATCTACCATGAATGCTGTGTATTTACGACTTTCCTTATCAAGTGGAATTAGCCAAAAACTATGTTTAAGATCTAGTTTTGTGAATACTTTAGCTCTAGTTATCCTTCCAAAAATTCCATCGATGTTCATTGGACTTTCATATTGTTTTATTGTATATTGATTGATGTTTCTGGAGTCCAAACATAATCTAATTTCTCCCGAACTCTTCCTGACACATGTGATGGCATTGATGTATGGTGAATTGGATCTTTTTATAATACCATCCTTTAACATCTTTTCTATTTCCAAATATACTTCTTCTTTCCATTTGTATGGTATTGGATATGTTTTGACTTTAAAATTTTTAATTTCTGAACTCATTTCTAATTTATGAACATAATTAACTGCTATTTGTGCTTCTTCATTACATAATTTTAAATGTTTATTAATTAAATTTTGAATTTCTTTTATTTTATTTTCTGAACATGCACCTACATTGTAATTATTCTTATTTTCATTAATATTACTAATTTGCAATTCATTTACATACTTAAAATTGGTTTGGTTTTGGTTTATAAAAGGTATTGTTTCTTTGTCTATTTGAATTACTTTATTTTCATAATGTATAATCAATTTGTAATTATTCATCTCATCTGTTCCTAATATAATATCATATTGTAAATTATTAATAATTAAAAACTGCATTTTATATTGTTTATTTCCTAAAATTAAATCCCCTATCATTGTACTATTAGTATCATATAATTTCTTTTTGTTAGCTCCCACTAATGATAATTTATTTGTTTTTACCACCATAATTGTATCTTTAGGTATTTGATCTACTATTCTACTGCTAATCAATCTTACTTCTGACCCTGTATCTACTAAAATTTTACCTAATACATTTTGAAAATTACCCTCAATAAATATTAAAGTGTTTTTATCTAAATCAAATTCTACTTCCCTTTTATTAATTAATTCCCTTGGATGTTCATACCTAGAATAGATAACATTATGCACGTGGAAGCTATTTAAGCAAAATTTTGATCATTTACAGTTTCTATTTCATTTTCTTTATGAACCATGACATTAACTTGTCTCTGGTTATTGTTATTATTATTTCTATTAATTTGTTGATTGTTTTCAGTAGCTGGTCTTGTATTCTCGTTTCTTCTCTCCACATTATTATAATTGGTCCATTCTCTTCTGTTGTTGTTTCTATTTCTGTAGTCATCTCTGTAACTTGGTCTATCTCTTCCATTAGTATTGTTGTTGTCCCTGTAGTTATTATTGTTATTTCTGTAATTGTTGTTGTTATTTCTATATTTATTTGTTTCTTCTCTTCTATCTCTGTTGTAGTTATCGTTGTTGTTGCAATTATTATTATTGTTCCTATATCCATTGTTACTGCTGTTCTCTCTTCTGTTTCTGTAGTCCGGTCTTTCTTGATTTCTATTATTGTTATTGTGGTAGTCCTTTTCATTTATTGTTCTTTCTAATCTTTGAAGATAGTTTGATAATCCTTCCATTGTTTTAATGTTATGTAATGCAATGGTTTCCATTACCTCAGTTTTGAAAAGCCTGGCTATGTATAAAACTATTTCCTCTTCCCTCATAGTTGGTTCTAAATGTTGAGCATTGTTATAAACTTGCATGGCATACATATTAAAATTTTTCCCCCTATTGTAATCAAATTTCCCAAAATATAACTTTTCCCTAAAATTGGCTTGTTGTATTTCCCCCCAAAAATATTTAATGAACTGTTCTTCAAAATCTTTAATGTTATTAATGGATTGTTCTTTATTGCAAAACCATAACAATGGATGTCCAACTAGCATGCTTCTTATTATTAATTTTTGATCTATTGTATTTTTGATATTATTTATTTTACTTTTAATTATATTAATAAAATTTTTCGGGTGTATGTTATTAACATTCCCATCAAACTTGATTCCCAGATCCTGGAAATTGTTTCCATAAATGATGGTATTACCTTCTCCTATTTTTCTTCTAAACTCTTCTAATTCTGTTCCTATTTCTCCTTTTAATTTTTCAAAACTTTCTTCTTGTTTTTCCCCATGAACTTTTAAATCTTCAATTTCCTTTTTTATTATCTCTTCCACTACTTGTATGTTTCTACTTGTCTTCGTTACTTAATTTTCCAATTTTGTTAATTTATCATTGTTTTTTTTTAATTTTCTTTTTATTTTCTTGTACTTCCAATCCTACTTCATTTTCTTTTTTCTTCAGACTTTCTATTTGTGTGTCTTGTCCATTTTCTACCTCCATTATTCTTCCAATCATTTCATTTCGGATTTCTTCTTTTGTGTCATCTAATTTTTGTTTGGTAATTCTTAATTCTTCTCGAATTTTTTTAATTTCATTCAAACTTTCTTTTCTTCCTTCGTCTATCTTCCTTTCCATATTATTTAGTTCTAGTTTCATTTCCATTTTAATTTCTTCTTTATTTGCATTTAAGTCTTTTTTTTATTTCTTCTTTCATTTCTTTGGTCTCCTTTGAATTCTTTTTCATTTCTTCCTTCATTTCCATTAAAAACTTATTTAAACAATATTTCATCTTGTCCATCATTTCTTTCTGCATTCTTGGTTTCCTGTACCTTTTGTTGTCTTGGTTCTTGTTGTTCTTTTTTTTTTCTACTGTCTCTTGTCCTTGCTCTGGTACAAAATCTCCAGCACCTCTGTTCCTTTCTTCATTATCAGGTGTTTCCATTTCAGCTCTTTCTGTCTGATCCAATACTTCTCCTTCTTTAACTTCTCCTAACTTCTTTCCATCTCTAAGAATCATCTTCTTGTCCGCCATGTTATTGTTGTTGAATTTATAAATTTATTAAGTTATTATAATTATTGTTTATTTATTTATTTAATTATTTTCAATGCTATTTTTGCGAGCCCCACGTTGGTTGCGACAATTTAATATGATTTAATTTTGCTTTAATTTTTATGTTTGATTTATTATAGTTTATTTGTTAATATCCCACGTTGGTATTGTCAATTTATTATGATTTAAAATTAATGATTATTATTCTTTAAATTGTTTATAGTTAATTTATCAATATCCCGACTTAGTTCTATTAATTTGATATGTTTTAATTGGTTTGATTATTATAATTTATAATTTTGTTTTGTTTTATTGGTTTTGTCAAATGTTTTGATTAATTTTAATGATTAAATACTATTTAATTTTATATAAAGTTTACTTGTTATTCCGTAATTCTATGGTTGGGCGCCTTACCAAAATTTTAACTAGCTCAGACTATTTGTTTTGAAATTTAAATTTAAAATCTGACTCTTATCAGGGTAGGATTCAAATTAAAATATTATTTAATAATTAACACACAATAAATTTAATGTCAAGTATTTCAAAGAAATTTTACAAAAACTGTTAATTGGTTTTCATATGTTTAGTACAAATAAATAAATGAATAGCCTTATATGAAAAGAATGGAGATGATACATACAAATAAATTAATTTACAGTCACAAAATAACAAATACACAAATACTAAACCTTAACTATGACACGTACCTATTATTATAAAGTTCGTTCTCTAAAAATTGCTACTGTCTAAATGGAATGGCACGAAAAATTCGGATCGGCTTCTCCTCGTCTGCCTTCGGAACAGTAATACCACAATATGGCGGCTAAAGACCAGTTGCAGAAAGAATGCTCAAATTTAATCTTTCAAATTCTTTTGGAATCAATCTCTGATTTGAAAAATTTATTACTTTGGTAAGTAATTTAATAATGGTTGATTATTTTACTGCATGTATTTTTAATATTACATGTATTACTTTAACATAAACAGCTTTTAATTAATGCAAAAAATTTTCTTCAAGTTAGTAATCAATTAATACATACGATGTTAATTGCTCTGCTACCAAAATCAAAAGAGAGTGAATCATCGATTTTCCGGCCTTTTTATAGGCTTCCAGGAAAAATGACAAGTATGACATCAAAAAACAAAATTCCATTGTTTAAATGCAAAATTCTAACCAAAATTCTTGAATATGAAGGTAATGAAATTACAAAACTAATAGTATCTTTGTTAACTTATAGTGAGATCTTATCCTTATATTTACCAAAAAAATGTATTTCTTTAATTTTAAATAGACTTTTTCCTTGTAAATTTATTATTAAAAAATAGGCAGTTTGCTGGAGCTGTCATATTTTCTAGATTTTAAAATTTGAAATAAAACTATCAATTGTACTTAAAATTACTATAAATCAATTAAACTAATTCTATCTTAACTAAAAATTACTATTTTTAAACCCTAACAACTAAAATTTAAACTTTTAAGAGATTTTGTTATTTGTATCTCTTAGACATTATATAAGAGAAGAGTCTCTGTGTTAACAAAGATTAACATTTTAAAATTTATATAAACACCTTACTCACTTATCCTACATACATTTTGTTACATAAAATGTCCTTTGTTAATGTTTATAAACTAAATTTTTCAATAGTTTTTTTTCACTGTGCACTCTTTAAGTGTTCTATTAAAAAAATTATGTGATTAAGACCAACACTATTGATATGAGAATTAGTTTACTATATTTCACTACACCTGCTACATGTTTTTAATTGTTCTTGTGTCTTTTTTAGGTACTCATGATCTATTGGTATACTTGTTTGTACAATATCGAAGACTATAATTTGTTTTTTTATATTTTTGTAAGTACTTCCTTTTTATAATAAAAATTTAAATACTTTACTAACTAAAATTACATGTTGATTTCTTAAACATGTGAAAACCATTAATACTTTTGATTTTTATTTTCTTTTTATTGTTTCAAATTAAACTTAGAATTTTAAAAGAGAACTAGGACAAAAAAAAAATTGTTATGTAAAAGTGTACTTATTATGGATTGGAAATATTTAATTGTTATAAAATAGCAAAATATGGATTCTATTCAATATAAAATGCCCATTACATTCTTTGTTTATATTTAATGTATATAATTTTTTTTTGAGATTTTATTTTGATTACTTTCTGACTTTGACAATTATATTGACATATTATTTTAACATTGTAAAAAGTGACACTATGAAATTCAAAATTAACCTAAAAATATCTTCTTTTATTTTAATTTGATAGAAATAAGTAAATAGCTAGTACTTAATTAAAAAATAACGAATGCCTAAACAATTTCATAAGTGTCATTCTGACAATTTTTGTTGTAAAAAAATTTTCTTTACAAATAATAGTTTTAAGTTTTTACATATTTACCATTATAACATCAAAATTTAATATTCTCATATACATACCTAGATAATGGAAATAAATTTTCCGAAAGCTCGGTAAAAAGTATAAAGAGTTTACTTTTTCTAATTGCTGTACTCCCCAATATTTCTGGTTTAATATATATATATATATATGTAAAAACTTAAAACTATTATTTGTAAAGAAAATTTTTTTACAACAAAAATTGTCAGAATGACACTTATGAAATTGTTTAGGCATTCGTTATTTTTTAATTAAGTACTAGCTATTTACTTATTTCTATCAAATTAAAATAAAAGAAGATATTTTTAGGTTAATTTTGAATTTCATAGTGTCACTTTTTACAATGTTAAAATAATATGTCAATATAATTGTCAAAGTCAGAAAGTAATCAAAATAAAATCTCAAAAAAAAATTATATACATTAAATATAAACAAAGAATGTAATGGGCATTTTATATTGAATAGAATCCATATTTTGCTATTTTATAACAATTAAATATTTCCAATCCATAATAAGTACACTTTTACATAACAATTTTTTTTTTGTCCTAGTTCTCTTTTAAAATTCTAAGTTTAATTTGAAACAATAAAAAGAAAATAAAATCAAAAGTATTAATGGTTTTCACATGTTTAAGAAATCAACATGTAATTTTAGTTAGTAAAGTATTTAAATTTTTATTATAAAAAGGAAGTACTTACAAAAATATAAAAAAACAAATTATAGTCTTCGATATTGTACAAACAAGTATACCAATAGATCATGAGTACCTAAAAAAGACACAAGAACAATTAAAAACATGTAGCAGGTGTAGTGAAATATAGTAAACTAATTCTCATATCAATAGTGTTGGTCTTAATCACATAATTTTTTAATAGAACACTTAAAGAGTGCACAGTGAAAAAAAACTATTGAAAAATTTAGTTTATAAACATTAACAAAGGACATTTTTATGTAACAAAATGTATGTAGGATAAGTGAGTAAGGTGTTTATATAAATTTTAAAATGTTAATCTTTGTTAACACAGAGACTCTTCTCTTATATAATGTCTAAGAGATACAAATAACAAAATCTCTTAAAAGTTTAAATTTTAGTTGTTAGGGTTTAAAAATAGTAATTTTTAGTTAAGATAGAATTAGTTTAATTGATTTATAGTAATTTTAAGTACAATTGATAGTTTTATTTCAAATTTTAAAATCTAGAAAATATGACAGCTCCAGCAAACTGCCTATTTTTAATAATAAATTTACAAGGAAAAAGTCTATTTAAAATTAAAAAATACATTTTTTTGGTAAATATAAGGATAAGATCTCACTATAAGTTAACAAAGATACTATTAGTTTTGTAATTTCATTACCTTCATATTCAAGAATTTTGGTTAGAATTTTGCATTTAAACAATGGAATTTTGTTTTTGATGTCATACTTGTCATTTTTCCTGGAAGCCTATAACAAGGCCGGAAAATCGATGATTCACTCTCTTTTGATTTTGGTAGCAGAGCAATTAACATCGTATGTATTAATTGATTACTAACTTGAAGAAAATTTTTTGCATTAATTAAAAGCTGTTTATGTTAAAGTAATACATGTAATATTAAAAATACATGCAGTAAAATAATCAACCATTATTAAATTACTTACCAAAGTAATAAATTTTTCAAATCAGAGATTGATTCCAAAAGAATTTGAAAGATTAAATTTGAGCATTCTTTCTGCAACTGGTCTTTAGCCGCCATATTGTGGTATTACTGTTCCGAAGGCAGACGAGGAGAAGCCGATCCGAATTTTTCGTGCCATTCCATTTAGACAGTAGCAATTTTTAGAGAACGAACTTTATAATAATAGGTACGTGTCATAGTTAAGGTTTAGTATTTGTGTATTTGTTATTTTGTGACTGTAAATTAATTTATTTGTATGTATCATCTCCATTCTTTTCATATAAGGCTATTCATTTATTTATTTGTACTAAACATATGAAAACCAATTAACAGTTTTTGTAAAATTTCTTTGAAATACTTGACATTAAATTTATTGTGTGTTAATTATTAAATAATATTTTAATTTGAATCCTACCCTGATAAGAGTCAGATTTTAAATTTAAATTTCAAAACAAATAGTCTGAGCTAGTTAAAATTTTGGTAAGGCGCCCAACCATAGAATTACGGAATAACAAGTAAACTTTATATAAAATTAAATAGTATTTAATCATTAAAATTAATCAAAACATTTGACAAAACCAATAAAACAAAACAAAATTATAAATTATAATAATCAAACCAATTAAAACATATCAAATTAATAGAACTAAGTCGGGATATTGATAAATTAACTATAAACAATTTAAAGAATAATAATCATTAAATTTAAATCATAATAAATTGACAATACCAACGTGGGATATTAACAAATAAACTATAATAAATCAAACATAAAAATTAAAGCAAAATTAAATCATATTAAATTGTCGCAACCAACGTGGGGCTCGCAAAAATAGCATTGAAAATAATTAAATAAATAAATAAACAATAATTATAATAACTTAATAAATTTATAAATTCAACAACAATAACATGGCGGACAAGAAGATGATTCTTAGAGATGGAAAGAAGTTAGGAGAAGTTAAAGAAGGAGAAGTATTGGATCAGACAGAAAGAGCTGAAATGGAAACACCTGATAATGAAGAAAGGAACAGAGGTGCTGGAGATTTTGTACCAGAGCAAGGACAAGAGACAGTAGAAAAAAAAAAGAACAACAAGAACCAAGACAACAAAAGGTACAGGAAACCAAGAATGCAGAAAGAAATGATGGACAAGATGAAATATTGTTTAAATAAGTTTTTAATGGAAATGAAGGAAGAAATGAAAAAGAATTCAAAGGAGACCAAAGAAATGAAAGAAGAAATAAAAAAAAGACTTAAATGCAAATAAAGAAGAAATTAAAATGGAAATGAAACTAGAACTAAATAATATGGAAAGGAAGATAGACGAAGGAAGAAAAGAAAGTTTGAATGAAATTAAAAAAATTCGAGAAGAATTAAGAATTACCAAACAAAAATTAGATGACACAAAAGAAGAAATCCGAAATGAAATGATTGGAAGAATAATGGATGTAGAAAATGGACAAGACACACAAATAGAAAGTCTGAAGAAAAAAGAAAATGAAGTAGGATTGGAAGTACAAGAAAATAAAAAGAAAATTAAAAAAAAACAATGATAAATTAACAAAATTGGAAAATTAAGTAACGAAGACA
Organism: Ophraella communa; assembly: GCA_035357415.1. Taxonomy (NCBI): domain Eukaryota; kingdom Metazoa; phylum Arthropoda; class Insecta; order Coleoptera; family Chrysomelidae; genus Ophraella; species Ophraella communa. Next base: position 35,511,950 of record CM068995.1, on the reverse strand, counting down.
AGTAGAAACATACAAGTAGTGGAAGAGATAATAAAAAAGGAAATTGAAGATTTAAAAGTTCATGGGGAAAAACAAGAAGAAAGTTTTGAAAAATTAAAAGGAGAAATAGGAACAGAATTAGAAGAGTTTAGAAGAAAAATAGGAGAAGGTAATACCATCATTTATGGAAACAATTTCCAGGATCTGGGAATCAAGTTTGATGGGAATGTTAATAACATACACCCGAAAAATTTTATTAATATAATTAAAAGTAAAATAAATAATATCAAAAATACAATAGATCAAAAATTAATAATAAGAAGCATGCTAGTTGGACATCCATTGTTATGGTTTTGCAATAAAGAACAATCCATTAATAACATTAAAGATTTTGAAGAACAGTTCATTAAATATTTTTGGGGGGAAATACAACAAGCCAATTTTAGGGAAAAGTTATATTTTGGGAAATTTGATTACAATAGGGGAAAAATTTTAATATGTATGCCATGCAAGTTTATAACAATGCTCAACATTTAGAACCAACTATGAGGGAAGAGGAAATAGTTTTATACATAGCCAGGCTTTTCAAAACTGAGGTAATGGAAACCATTGCATTACATAACATTAAAACAATGGAAGGATTATCAAACTATCTTCAAAGATTAGAAAGAACAATAAATGAAAAGGACTACCACAATAACAATAATAGAAATCAAGAAAGACCGGACTACAGAAACAGAAGAGAGAACAGCAGTAACAATGGATATAGGAACAATAATAATAATTGCAACAACAACGATAACTACAACAGAGATAGAAGAGAAGAAACAAATAAATATAGAAATAACAACAACAATTACAGAAATAACAATAATAACTACAGGGACAACAACAATACTAATGGAAGAGATAGACCAAGTTACAGAGATGACTACAGAAATAGAAACAACAACAGAAGAGAATGGACCAATTATAATAATGTGGAGAGAAGAAACGAGAATACAAGACCAGCTACTGAAAACAATCAACAAATTAATAGAAATAATAATAACAATAACCAGAGACAAGTTAATGTCATGGTTCATAAAGAAAATGAAATAGAAACTGTAAATGATCAAAATTTTGCTTAAATAGCTTCCACGTGCATAATGTTATCTATTCTAGGTATGAACATCCAAGGGAATTAATTAATAAAAGGGAAGTAGAATTTGATTTAGATAAAAACACTTTAATATTTATTGAGGGTAATTTTCAAAATGTATTAGGTAAAATTTTAGTAGATACAGGGTCAGAAGTAAGATTGATTAGCAGTAGAATAGTAGATCAAATACCTAAAGATACAATTATGGTGGTAAAAACAAATAAATTATCATTAGTGGGAGCTAACAAAAAGAAATTATATGATACTAATAGTACAATGATAGGGGATTTAATTTTAGGAAATAAACAATATAAAATGCAGTTTTTAATTATTAATAATTTACAATATGATATTATATTAGGAACAGATGAGATGAATAATTACAAATTGATTATAAATTATGAAAATAAAGTAATTCAAATAGACAAAGAAACAATACCTTTTATAAACCAAAACCAAACCAATTTTAAGTATGTAAATGAATTGCAAATTAGTAATATTAATGAAAATAAGAATAATTACAATGTAGGTGCATGTTCAGAAAATAAAATAGAAGAAATTCAAAATTTAATTAATAAACATTTAAAATTATGTAATGAAGAAGCACAAATAGCAGTTAATTATGTTCATAAATTAGAAATGAGTTCAGAAATTAAAAATTTTAAAGTCAAAACATATCCAATACCATACAAATGGAAAGAAGAAGTATATTTGGAAATAGAAAAGATGTTAAAGGATGGTATTATAAAAGATCCAATTCACCATACATCAATGCCATCACATGTGTCAGGAAGAGTTCGGGAGAAATTAGATTATGTTTGGACTCCAGAAACATCAATCAATATACAATAAAACAATATGAAAGTCCAATGAACATCGATGGAATTTTTGGAAGGATAACTAGAGCTAAAGTATTCACAAAACTAGATCTTAAACATAGTTTTTGGCTAATTCCACTTGATAAGGAAAGTCGTAAATACACAGCATTCATGGTAGATGGAGTAGTATACCAATTCTGTGTAATTCCTTTTGGTTTACAAAGTTCTTGCGCTGCCTTAGTACGCACTCTTCATTCAATTTTAAACAAGTATGAAACTTTTGTCCTTCATTATATTGATGATATATTGATTTTTTCTGAAACCAATGAACAACATAAAAATCATTTAGAAATAGTGTTTAAAGAGTAAGAAATTGCAGGGTTAAAATTAAATTTAGAAAAATGTAAATTATATCAGGATGAAGTAAAATATTTGGGGTACATTTTAAATACAGAAAATATCAGTATGGATCCAGATAGAGTCAAAACATTGTTAGAATACAAAACACCAACCAATTTGAAAACTTTAAGGGGATTTTTGGGGATTTTAAATTATTACAAGAGGTTAATACCAGACTTAAGTAACAGGAAAGTTCCATTAATTGAATTGTTAAAGAAAGATACAAAATGGTATTGGGATGAAAGAAGGGAAAGAGCATTTCAGGATTTAAAACAAATATTTCTGGTTTAATATATATATATATATATATATATATATATATATATATATATATATATATATATATATATATATATATAAATATTAAACCAGAATTTTTGGGGTAAACGGCAATGTTTTTAAAGAAAACTCTTTTACTTGTTTTCCAAGCTTTCGAAATATATTTATTTCATTTTCAAGGAATAAGCGAGAGTATATACAAAATTGGTGTTAAAAAATGGTAAATATAACATCAAAAACTATTTTAACTTTAATTTGGAATTTAAAAATATTTTTAAGTCAAATTATTTATAAAACAAAATAACGTCATAAAATGAATAAACCACTTAATTGCTTAAGATAAAATGTAATAATAAAAAGAGTAGAAAATAATAGGTTATAATTTTATTTCTTCTTTCATAAAAAATGTGAATTTTGATTATAACATTTAACTGTTCTATGATAAAAAATTAAGATATCTTATTCTTTTTTATAATTTAAATACATATGATCAAAATGATAATAAAGAATTAGAACTTCAAACTAATAATACAAAATTATATATATCTTTACCATATATTAGAGAAATTTCATCCAAATTAAGTAGAGTTTTTAAACCATTAAATAATATTAAAATTACTAGTAGAACATGTCTTACCATAAAAAACATTTTCAGCAAAGTAAAAGATTCAACTCCAATTTTAGACCTGTCTAATGTAGTATATTGTATTCCTTGTTCTGTTTGCGATCAAAAATATATAGGTCAAACTGGCCAAAGATTGAAACAACGTTTATCATTACATAAGAGTGATACAAGATTACATCCTGAAAGATGTGAATTGGCTAAACATTCCGTAAATAATGACCATCTTATCGATTATGCTTCTGTTGGTATTTTAGATATACAATTTAACAATAAAAAAAGACTTTTTTTGGAAATGGCATCTATTTCACAAGAAAATCATATTAATAAAAAAAGTGACCATAAAAACCTGAGTGATATTTATTATTATCTGCTATCTTTGGATAAACATAAAAATAAAGATCTAAATAATACCTAAAATTCATGACATTTATTTGACATTTTTATTTTGATTTTTAAATGACACTTTAGAAGCTTAATTCAAAATTATAAAAAAGAATAAGATATCTTAATTTTTTATCATAGAACAGTTAAATGTTATAATCAAAATTCACATTTTTTATGAAAGAAGAAATAAAATTATAACCTATTATTTTCTACTCTTTTATTATTACATTTTATCTTAAGCAATTAAGTGGTTTATTCATTTTATGACGTTATTTTGTTTTATAAATAATTTGACTTAAAAAATATTTTTTAAATTCCAAATTAAAGATAAAATAGTTTTTGATGTTATATTTACCATTTTTTAACACCAATTTTGTATATACTCTCGCTTATTCCTTGAAAATGAAATAAATATATTTCGAAAGCTTGGAAAACAAGTAAAAGAGTTTTCTTTAAAAACATTGCCGTTTACCCCAAAAATTCTGGTTTAATACCTATTAGTCGGCAAATAACATACATTTAATTATATATATATATATATATATATATATATATATATATATATATATACCTTTACAATATATATATATATATATATTGCAATGTTTAAATATTTGACAATAGTATAATGATTAAAATATCAACAGAAGTTGTTTAATTTAACTAAATCCAATAATTTTAATCATATTGTATTATTTTATTGTATATTTTGTGTATTTGTAAGAAAATTTTAAGTTGGAAATTATTTTATTATATAATGTATCGATATTATATCTAGTACTTAGTAGAAATTACGCGAAAATTGATTATATAATGTGTAAAAAAAGAACAGATAATGTGTAAAAAGGAGACAGATATATTTTACTATATTTTATTCTGGAATTATCGATGATAGACAAAGCGAGTATGTCTAATCATAAATATGAAAGAAAGAGATACACATACTTCTTTCCAGAAATGTCTAAACCCTAGAACAAAAAACGAATAATCTAGAAGTTTGAAGCCTATAAAAGACTGAACAGAGGTCGTTAGGGGAGTAGTATATAATTGGTAGTCGAACATTGAAGATCTGAGTGTGAATAGTCAATTTGAACAAACAGTTTTTTAAAAGGGAGTTTATTATTGGAAGTCAAACAGTGAAGATCTGAGTGTGAACAGTTAATTTGAACAAACAGTTTTTAAAGTAGTTATCATAATAAAGTGTTAAATAGTGACGTTAAGAATAAAGTAAAACAATCAAAAAGTAAAATAAAGTGACAAAAAGTGACATTACTAAAATTGAATCCAAAAGTGAAATTAAAACGTTATCGGTCGATAAAAAAGAAGAATATAAGTGTACTTACCATTATTAATACAATAAAACGAACAGTAAACCAACAAACACTAAACTGTATCAAATTTGAGGAACAAACAAAACACAATAATATTACACGAGAGTCCAAACGTCTAATAAGGCGACATTTTGCCAGGGTCGGAGGTTTCAAGTATCGCTTCGTTCGTCTCCGTTTTTCATAGATCAACTACAGATTTTTCCACCAATCAGGAAGCAGGACTTTATTTCAAGGTCAGATAAAATTGTAAACTTTTAAAAATTTTTGTAGTAGTTAGTTGAATTTTATAATTTAAAAAAACAAAGGAATTTACTTGATATTTAATAATTAGTGTATTTGATAATCTTATTTGCCATTACATAAACAACATTGGTTAATTTAATTTAATTCACATCAAGTAAGTTCTTTTATAATTACTAAAAGGCCTTTCTTTTTCCTTATTAAACTTCAATATTACTGTTTTAATTTAAATATTTTGTAATAAATTTATAATTATAATTTAATCAAATTTTTCATTCATATACACCTAATAATCCAACTGGAAACTGGCGTAACCAAACACCCCTGAGAAAAAGATCTTGTTGCTAATAATAATATCAAATATTAATCAGTCAAATTCATAAATAAATAAATCAATAAATTATCTTTTGAATCATAATATTCATTACAAATGGCGTCCCAACTATAGGGCTCGTTTCTGTTGGAAAATTAGGTTTTTAGATAAACAATTTCTGTTGAAAAATAGTAGACAATTTAATATTAAACAATAGTAAGGTTTCTTCATTAAAAGACTACATTATTAGATATTTTATTAAGATCAAAATACATTTTGCATTTTATTTAACATAGGTACAATTTTTTTAAGTAAACAAAACCTAATATAATATCACATAATAATTAAACATATTTAACAAAATAAATTATTACACTAAATATTTAAACAATAAATAACCAAAATGGAATCCAGAAAGACATTAAAAGAACTAAGCTTATCAGAACTTAAAAATGAGTTAGAAATCAGAAATCTAAATACTGAAGGATCTAGAGAAACATTAATAGCAAGACTTCAGGAAGTACTAGAAGAAGAGGGAATAAATCCTGAAGAATACATATTTCAAACAGAAGAACAGTCAACCACTACACAAGCACAACAAACCATGGAAAGAGGTGGTTTTGTCTGCGTGAGATATGATAGTGTCGAAGAAACAAAAAAAGATAGCAAGGAGGAGGAACCAACATGGCTAAAGCAACTGATGACAGCAATAAAAGATATAAAAAGTGAAAATAAGAAAATGAGCACAGACATGCAGAAAATGAACACAGACATGCACAAAATGAACTCAAAATTGGAAAAGATAGATGAAATAAAAAGGCAAAATCAAGAATTACTTGAAAGGATGGACATTCAAAATAAAGAACTACAAGAAGAGATAACATATCAATACAAAGAATTGAATAAAAGTTTGGAAAACAAAATTGAAAATACACAGAGACAAATACAAGAAGATATGGAAAAACTTAATCAAATCATGATAGAGGAAATAAAGGAAGACATTAAAAACCAATTCCAAAATGAAGAAGAAACTTTAAAAGATGATATTGTAGAAATACAGACAAACATTAAAAATGAGCAGGACAGAATAATAGAAGACATACAAATATTAAATGAAAAGAATGTTCACAATATTGATGAAACCATTGAACCGAAGAAAGCATTAGAAGATGATAAAAATGAAACAGTAGTAGAAACAGAAATTATACTCAATAATCTGACTGAACAAACCAAAAATGAAATTGTAGAAACAAAAACTAATATAACTGATACAAAAGACAGTAGCAATATGAAAGTTTCAAGGAAGTACAACCTACAAGAAAAAGTTCTACGAAACATAAACATTATGAATATACACAAAAATAGTTTAATTAAAGAATTCATATACAAGAAAAGTATAATATATAAAGAATATTTAAAACTTAAATTAATAAAGGATAAGACAAAAGAAAATACACAAGAGGAAATATGGTCTAAGAAACTTCAACATAATTTAAACAATGACAATAAGATAATAGCACAATCTACATATAACCCAATTTTAGATAACTATAATGTAATAAAAAAACAAGAAGATTTAAAAAACATGGACAAATAAACATAAATATAAAATGAGACTAGATAATGAAAACACAATAAAAGTACAACCAAAATATGAACCAAGAATAAACTATTTTAACTTATTAAAAATAACAGAAGAAACACAAAGGAGAAGAAATAAACAAGAATATAATTCAAGAACTGACAATATGAATAGACTTATAGGATCTTTACAAAACAACACAACCTCATATAACTATGACAATAAAAAGTACATAATTAATAAGAAGGTACATCAAAAGATAATTACAACATCAATTAAAGATAATAAACGAAATTGGAAAGTAAGAAAGAAAAGAAAATAGATAAAGAGTCTTCACATGTGTACATAGTAGTATAGGAAATAGAAATAAGATATAGAATTAAGATTATTAGTATAGTAACTATAATAGTAAATGTTATTAATATGGCAACCACAACACTAAAATAAGCAAAAACTACATTAACAATAAGATTGAAAATTAAAACAATAATAAAACTAATAAGGCAACAACTTTGACATCATGATTTTGAGAAAAATGCTGCATCGGTGACAAAACATCTTTCATATATGGTACAAGTAAGTTTATGGATTTATCTAAAATATTACCTGAAAAAAGGAAAATAAAACTAATTAATAAATCACTCTAAATCAAACTAAGTAAAAGAACAACTAATAATCTATTGGATATATGAAAACATAAATATTCAACAAACACTAGTATTATAATTGTTCGAGTAATAAAAATTAACAATAATTATAAAACTAATTTGATCAATACAAAACTAATTTAAAACAATGAAACTATTGTATTAATTCTTTAAATAAAACAAAATGAGTACATTAAGAAATATAAAGTTTAATATTAATTGGCACCAAGATACAAACAAATATAAAATATTAGAAGATAAGTACTTGGAGAACAGTGTAAATAAGAGTTATTAAGGAACTAGAGGTATAAATGGAAATGAATATGATTTATATGTGAAAGATACATGATATGAAATTATATGAAATATGTATTGATGATTTAAGAAGGTATAAAGATTATATGATGAATATGAAATGATAAGTATGAGATTATGATAATTGTATGTATAGTAGAAGAAAGATGAGATGATAAGAAGTTGATAGTTGAGGGAAATATATTATAATCTATTTACAAAATACTCCAAGTAATATAATGAAACGAAATGATGACAATTTTAAACTTTATAGCTATAAATTGCCTATATATATGGAACCAATTAATTTAAACATAATATAAACAATTGAAAGAAATAATAATATTATACAATTTAACAAGAATAAACTATATAATCCAATAAATAGTTTCATTGGAGGAAAACATACTTAATAAATTTAAATTGTAAACAACAGATACAAGTGAGTAAAAGAAGTTAAGATCTAACAACACTTGGACAAGATGATAAAATATCTATTAAGATGAATACTTACTTAGAGTGATTCAGTTAAGAAAAGAAAAACAATCTTATTTATATGCAGTTCAAACCCATATCAAATATAATGTTAAAATGTTGCTGTTTATTCAAGAAAATAAATAATTTAAAAAAAAATCCTCAGATGCAGATTTTTTCAAAATCCTAAAACAAATAAAATTAATATTCATCAAATTAAACATAACATTAAACAAATTTAATTTTGAGTTAAAAAAGAAACAGATGATTTTAAAATTTGACATATTTGATTTGACTTGATCACAGAACTAAGAATCAGGTCAGACACGGAGACTTAAAATCATAGAACAGTAAGAATACTTCTTCGTTTTTATTAAATGTTCACGAAACAAATTTTTGTACCATGGTTAGTATAAAAAAATATCGTATGACATACTTAGAATTTCAAAATGTTTAACAGATTATTTAAAAAAATTTCTATATGACTATACAAATATTTTTAAATAATCGGGGCTGATTGCAATGTTTAAATATTTGACAATAGTATAATGATTAAAATATCAACAGAAGTTGTTTAATTTAACTAAATCCAATAATTTTAATCATATTGTATTATTTTATTGTATATTTTGTGTATTTGTAAGAAAATTTTAAGTTGGAAATTATTTTATTATATAATGTATCGATATTATATCTAGTACTTAGTAGAAATTACGCGAAAATTGATTATATAATGTGTAAAAAAAGAACAGATAATGTGTAAAAAGGAGACAGATATATTTTACTATATTTTATTCTGGAATTATCGATGATAGACAAAGCGAGTATGTCTAATCATAAATATGAAAGAAAGAGATACACATACTTCTTTCCAGAAATGTCTAAACCCTAGAACAAAAAACGAATAATCTAGAAGTTTCAAACCTATAAAAGACTGAACAGAGGTCGTTAGGAGGGGAGTAGTATATAATTGGTAGTCGAACATTGAAGATCTGAGTGTGAATAGTCAATTTGAACAAACAGTTTTTTAAAAGGGAGTTTATTATTGGAAGTCAAACAGTGAAGATCTGAGTGTGAACAGTTAATTTGAACAAACAGTTTTTAAAGTAGTTATCATAATAAAGTGTTAAATAGTGACGTTAAGAATAAAGTAAAACAATCAAAAAGTAAAATAAAGTGACAAAAAGTGACATTACTAAAATTGAATCCAAAAGTGAAATTAAAACGTTATCGGTCGATAAAAAAGAAGAATATAAGTGTACTTACCATTATTAATACAATAAAACGAACAGTAAACCAACAAACACTAAACTGTATCAAATTTGAGGAACAAACAAAACACAATAATATTACACGAGAGTCCAAACGTCTAATAAGGCGACATTTTGCCAGGGTCGGAGGTTTCAAGTATCGCTTCGTTCGTCTCCGTTTTTCATAGATCAACTACAGATTTTTCCACCAATCAGGAAGCAGGACTTTATTTCAAGGTCAGATAAAATTGTAAACTTTTAAAAATTTTTGTAGTAGTTAGTTGAATTTTATAATTTAAAAAAACAAAGGAATTTACTTGATATTTAATAATTAGTGTATTTGATAATCTTATTTGCCATTACATAAACAACATTGGTTAATTTAATTTAATTCACATCAAGTAAGTTCTTTTATAATTACTAAAAGGCCTTTCTTTTTCCTTATTAAACTTCAATATTACTGTTTTAATTTAAATATTTTGTAATAAATTTATAATTATAATTTAATCAAATTTTTCATTCATATACACCTAATAATCCAACTGGAAACTGGCGTAACCAAACACCCCTGAGAAAAAGATCTTGTTGCTAATAATAATATCAAATATTAATCAGTCAAATTCATAAATAAATAAATCAATAAATTATCTTTTGAATCATAATATTCATTACAATATATATATATATATATATATATATATATATATACTTAATAAACGTTAACATTTACTTTGAATTTTAAATCCTTGCATGTATTTAATTCATAATGTTTATTTGCTTTGGTATGGTTGAATTTTACGGTTTTCTTGTAAATATTGAGTCTGGTTTCTAAAAAAATTAAAATAATGAAATAAACAAGAAACATAACTTACCCTGTATATTGTAAATTGCTCCATTTGAAAACCATAAACAAAAAACTCCATCATTTTTGGGATCATCTACAAAATGAAAAAGAAAAAACAAACATTAATTTACAGTTCAATTAAGAATAACAAATTGTTGGAAAATTTTATAAAGAAATTAATAATTGTGACATAAATTAAAACCCTAAAAAATGTAAAATTAGATTATTATTAGAGTATTAGAATTTTTTAAAATAGGTCATATTAAAAATGTAGTTTAAAAGTGTGAAGAATTTTAAAAGAATAGTTAAATATTTTAAAATCGAATAAATTTGTGATGTTACAAGGATTTTGAGATTATTATAACAAATTGTCAAATCTTAGAATGTAATAATCTTATCATCTGTGGTTTTGTGACAAACATATCAACAAGGTTTATAAAGTTTTGAAACAATCATAGACTCTATGAAAAAAAATGAACAGTTTTGGTTACTAGGTGATAGATAAATAAGGGAGACGCCAGGTACTCTCTCTTGCATCTCGACTGTGAAGGGGTGAAGAAGTGTGAGTTAGTGTTTCGTTAAAAAAACGTGTTTTGGGCCCCAAGAGAGCCTGGAAGCAGGTGGATCTTCGTTGCAGAGGAGTCAAAGATAAGTTTAACATCTATATTTAAAAACTAGGTACCTAGAATAATAATTCAGATATTCACAATTAAAGTTACCAGATTGAACAAGAAAAATCAATAGCTATTCACACTTACCTCCAATTCAGACGTGAGGAATTATTTCATCTTCAAGGGTCAAATCAAGATCAGTGATCACAGACAAAAACTTTATCACGCGCGTAGTATTAATTTGTCAGTAATTTATTCACAAATCATCAACTTAACAATAATTTACTCTCTAATAAGATAGTTTTTCTTTGTTGCTAATATTAATCTTCATACATCTTATTAGGGGGTCATATCTGTAGTATTTGTAGACTAACATAAGATAATTTAGAATTTTTCACACTCGTAATTCACACACCATTGATACTGTTCGATGTATGGTAATTTAAAATAACACGCTAATAATTTGTCACAATTTTCTATCATAATATAATTCATTAAATCTTCTTGAACAAAAAGGTCTCATTTCTACTTCTTTTATAATAACACAATAGACCTTGTGCCAATTTCCGACTGAGAAATTTAAGATCTATTATAGTCCGGGCATTTATATGGGTGAAGATGAACTTGTCAAACTATCCCAACTATAATCAGGACCAACAAAACAGAAAAAATTCAAATGGGGGTAATTTTCCAAACTATAGTAACAATAATTTTAACACAAATAGAAATTACAATAATAATACTAATAATCAGAGATATTTTAATAACAACAACAATTACAATCAAAACGATAATAATCATGAAAGTAATATGTCCAGGCGGTTTGTGCAGAGTAACTCTGATGGCAATGTACATCAGAACTCCAGAACTGATAATGGCAATACTGGTAGAACCAGGCAAGTACATTTCCAACAGAGAGACAGGAGTGCTGATAGGGGGAACTTCTCTAGCAGTACAACAACTTCAATAGTTGGTGGACATCTAGAAGATGTTTCTGCAGGGGTTGATCGTCAAGCAATTGACACTTTATCGCATTTTCATTAGTGGGTGACATGACACGCAGTCTGTTCAGTTATGTGCACCCTCGAGAATTTCTAAAATCGGAAGACTGTCTAGAAAAAGAAGAAAATTTATTAATTACAATTAAGGGTAAAATTTCAGATACTATTTTAAATATTTTACTAGATTCTGGTTCAGAGGTATCTTTAATAAAGGAATCTATTATTACAAAATTAAATTTACAGTCAAATATTATAAGGGTACCAAAACTAAGCTTGATTGGAATAAATTCAAAGAAATTTGGTGAAGTCAGCAAATCAATAATTTTGGACATGGAATTAGGTGAGAAGAAGTTACAACTACAACTACTAGTCGTACCTGATATGGAATATGACATATTAATGGGATCAGATGAATTGTTAAGGAATAGTGCAGACATCAATTACAAAACACAGACAGTATCTCTAAAAGGAGTAGCTACAGATTTCAATGTAAAGGAGAAGATGAAGAAAAATGAATGTGAATTAAACGATTTAATTACAGTTTATTATGAAAATGCAAAAATAAATACAATTAATGAAGCTAATTATGAAGAAATGTTGCAAGAAGAATTTTATTATGATGAAAATGGAAAATTGAATGATGAAAATGATGAGATGGAAACTAATAATAATAAAAATGATATATGGAGGGAGACAAAATTGGACTGTAGCAAGGATATGAAGAATGAGGTTAAGGAAATATTGAAGAAGTACGAAGGACTGTTTAATGAAGAATCAAGAGTAGCAAGTGACTATGTGCATACATTGAAAGTAAGAGACATAGAATCTTTTAAAACAAAGAGCTACCCTATTCCGTATAAATTCAGGAATGACATGCAAAAGGCTATAAACAAACTTTAACAAGACAAAATTATTGAATACAGCACTACACCATACATCAATCCAGTGGTGATAGTAAAGAAGAAAGATGGAGATATTAGGATCTGCCTTGATGCTCGGAATCTCAATCAGAAATGCATACCAGAGTATAAAGCACCTCTTTCCATTGAGGCAATTCTAGGTCGAGTATCCAAAGCAATAGTTTTCACGAAGCTGGACTTAAAGCATAGTTTCTGGCTTATACCTCTAGCAAAGGAGAGCAGAGATTATACTGGTTTTAGGATAGATGGGGTGGTATATCGTTTCCAGGTAGTACCTTTTGGTGCTCAATCTGCAACGTCTGCTTTACTTAAGGCTTTACATAAGATTTTGAACAAATATGAACTTTTTGTGGTACACTATATCGATGATATACTCATTTTCTCAGAGAATAAAAATTTACATTTAGAGCACCTAGAAATAGTTCTAAGAGCACTAGATGAGGCTGGATTAAAATTAAACCTGGGAAAATGTCAGTTTTTTCAAGATAAGGTTATCTATCTGGGATATAAGCTAGACCAGGAAGGAATTAGTATTGATCAAGATAGGATAAAGGTGATTAAAGAGTACAAAAGACCGACAAATTTGAAGACCCTAAGAGGATTCCTAGGAATATTACACTATTTCAAGCGGTTAGTACCTAACTTTACTGAAAAAGAACTACCACTTATAGAACTTCTCAGGAAAAATGTGAAATGGCTATGGACAAGAGAACGAGAAGAAGCGTTTAATAAAATTAAGGAAGAATTTACCGAGAATGTCAAAATATTTCACCCAGATTACACTAAGACCTTCATTCTCAGAACAGATGCATCTAAGAACCGATTCGCTGGAAGTTTAATACAAGTACATGAAGGAGGAATGGTACCAATTTCTTTTGTGTCTCGCATTACAAAGAAATCCGAGCGAAACTACAGTGTAAGTGAGCTAGAGCTTGCAAGTATCTTGTTCTGTGTAAAAAAACTGAGATTTTTTTTACACAGATGATAGGTGTAAACATTATGAAGTATGAAAGAGGAATTTTTTCTTTGAAAAGTATCATAGAAGTTCAGAACAACTTAGAAGACAAAGAGATATTGAAGTGTAGAAAAAGAGGAAATGTTTATTACAAAACAGTAAATAAAACAGAAGTGTATGTTATTACTGAAAAATTTGCAATAGAAATCATTAAGGCTCTACATGAACAATTTAATCACATGGGAATCCGAAAAACGCATAGCATTTTTAGAGAAAATTATATATCAAAAAAGGACTTGTCATTAATCAAAAAAGTAATTGGGGAATGTGAAATCTGCCAGTTTGCTAAAGAAAAAAATTTAGTAAACGAAAATCTAGCAAAGTCTATAATAACCACTCGACCATTAGAAATGATTGCAGTGGATTTTGTATCTAATCTTATTCCAAGCGAAGAAGGTAATCAACATATTTTTATTATTTACGATTGGTTTTCAAAATTTTTAACAGCCTATCCTTGTAAAAGAACTAACAAAAAGGTTGTGAAGCAACTTTTAACAAAATATTTTATGGAAGTAGGAGTTCCAGCACGTTGTTTATTAGATAATGCTACTTATTTCAATAACTTAAATTTGAGACAATGGTTGACAAAATCAAATGTTGTACCTGTGTGCATTAGCATTCGTCATCCGTGTGCGAATCCTGCAGAGAGAGCTATAAAAGAACTGATAAAATGTTTGAGAATCTTAGTATATGACCAGCAACAAAATTGGGAAAAGAATTTAACGAAAATTCAAGATTGTTACAATAGTATACCTCATGATGTTACTGGAAAACCACCTATTACTGTCATGAAAAATGAACCACCCGAGCGACCATGGGAATCAGAGGGAAACAAGGAATATCAAGAAATATTACAAGAAACCTACATCAAGATTCAAAAGAATGCACAAAAGTACATAAAAAAGAAAAACAAAAAAATTAAAAAACGTGTTACTTTTAATAAAGGTGACTTGGTACTTCTCAAAGCACTTTGAGTTCCAAATCGAAGTCACAATATTTGTGCCAAGCTTCAATTACCATACGAAAGTCCTTACCGAGTGGTAACGGAGAACGGGGTCAACAGTTATCATTTGGTACACCCTGTATCAGGGAAGTCTCGAGGTATTTTTCACATAACCCAACTGTACAGATATGTGTGTCCACTGTCCAGACTAATGAAAATTCGATTTTACCTAGAACATAAGTTAGATAGTAATGAATTTAAGTTAATATGAAATGTTTTGTGAGCAAAGATTGACAAAGAGTATTAAATAAGCAGTAAGTAAATAAATCAATCAATAATTATTAAAATAAGAAATCTTACCAGAAATTTGATGCCAGTCAAATAGTTTCACAAGTTCATGTTATAATTATATTAACATGTTGAAGTGGGAATATTGAGTTTTAATCCATGTAATCAATAAGACAGGAATTCTAAGAAACTGAAAACACATAAAATTGGTTAAAGCATGGGAATAGTTGTTTAAAATCTAAGTTAATAATATTTGGAAAACTTTTGATAACATGAGCTCAGAAAGTTTATAATTTAAGTTAATATTTAGTTAATGGACATTGGTCATTTTAAGACAATGTCAAAAGTATAATTACATAAGAATTTCATTTAATGTTAAACGCTCATTTGAGATATTAAAGAAAAACCTATTAATCAAATGTGAATGTCTTTGAGCTATTCTAGATTGACCACAAGGACAATTAGAATATGCTCAAAGAAATTCAGGGAATATTGTAAAGGTCCAGACTATAGAGAGATTAAATTGCATATATTGTACTTAATAAACGTTAACATTTACTTTGAATTTTAAATCCTTGCATGTATTTAATTCATAAATGTTTATTTGCTTTGGTATGGTTGAATTTTACGGTTTTCTTGTAAATATTAAGTCTGGTTTCTAAAAAAATTAAAATAATGAAATAAACAAGAAACATAACTTACCCTGTATATTGTAAATTGCTCCATTTGAAAACCATAAAAAAAAACTCCATCATTTTTGGGATCATCTACAAAATGAAAAAGAAAAAACAAACATTAATTTACAGTTCAATTAAGAATAACAAATTGTTGGAAAATTTTATAAAGAAATTAATAATTGTGACATAAATTAAAACTCTAAAAAATGTAAAATTAGATTATTATTAGAGTATTAGAATTTTTTAAAATAGGTCATATTAAAAATGTAGTTTAAAAGTGTGAAGAATTTTAAAAGAATAGTTAAATATTTCAAAATCGAATACATTTGTGATGTTACAAGGATTTTGAGATTATTATAACAAATTGTCAAATCTTAGAATGTAATCATCTTATCATCTGTGGTTTTGTGACAAACATATCAACAAGGTTTATAAAGTTTTGAAACAATCATAGACTCTATGAAAAAAATGAACAGTTTTGGTTACTAGGTGATAGATAAATAAGGGAGACGCCAGGTACTCTCTCTTGCATCTCGACTGTGAAGGGGTGAAGACGTGTGAGTTAGTGTTTCGTTAAAAAAACGTGTTTTGGACCCCAAGAGAGCCTGGAAGCAGGTGGATCTTCGTTGCAGAGGAGTCAAAGATAAGTTTAACATCTATATTTAAAAACTAGGTACCTAGAATAATAATTCAGATATTCACAATTAAAGTTACCAGATTGAACAAGAAAAATCAATAGCTATTCACACTTACCTCCAATTCAGACGTGAGGAATTATTTCATCTTCAAGGGTCAAATCAAGATCAGTGATCACAGACAAAAACTTTATCACGCGCGTAGTATTAATTCGTCAGTAATTTATTCACAAATCATCAACTTAACAATAATTTACTCTCTAATAAGATAGTTTTTCTTTGTTGCTAATATTAATCTTCATACATCTTATTAGGGGGTCATATCTGTAGTATTTGTAGACTAACATAAGATAATTTAGAATTTTTCATACTCGTAATTCACACACCATTGATACTGTTCGATGTATGGTAATTTAAAATAACACGCTAATAATTTGTCACAATTTTCTATCATAATATAATTCATTAAATCTTCTTAAACAAAAAGGTCTCATTTCTACTTCTTTTATAATAACACAATAGACCTTGTGCCAATTTCCGACTGAGAATCAGTCAGATTCCTACCCTGAAGTCTCTGTGTGACGTAATCACGACCCCAGGTGGGTGACGTCGATTAGACTGAGCTGGCGCGTAAACAATTCAAATTTAAGATCTATTATAGTCCGGGCATTTATATGGGTGAAGGTGAATAAATATTTCATTACAGGCATCACAAGCATTATAAATTATTTTATAAAATTCATCCTTTACAATATATTGTAATGTTTTAAATAATCATAAATGTAACTTACCCAATATATAACTTGAATTGAAATAAATTATTAAACATGGATGTAATTTTCGAATCTTTTCATTAAATGATCAATTCACCAAAAATTTCTTTATTAGAGCCAATCCAGTAAATCTTAATTCACACAAGAACACAAAAACTATCTTGATAAAATGAGTTCATAAGAAGAAGTATTAACATCAATAGTCGATTCCATAACCGAGTCAAAGATCCTATGTTGTTTAAGCTAAAAATAAAAAGTAAATGAGTATAAGAATATGTTAATAATGAATTATAGGAATCTAATATTAGTTAAGAAACCAACTCTATTAGTTATATTAAGTTAGATAGATCAAAATCTAAATAAGTTATAATCAAAGTTAAAAATAATAATAAGTTTAATAATGTTTTTTTTTTAATAGGTAATTATAAAATAAGAATAAGTAGGTGTAGATTATTTAAAATTATTATCTAAGGTAGAGAATATTCAACTGTATTCAGTTTGTAATATAAGTAGAAGAATTTAAACTCAACAAACTAATATTAGCTATTAGAGCAAAATAAATAATATCATAGACAATGATTATAACTTGATAACTAAATTTGACTTACCCAAACAATATTTACAAATTCATTTAAGCATCAAAGTGATGAGTCTTGTATTATAATGTATCGGATGATAGTACAAGCCTAGTACTTCCTATGTTCTGGTACATCCCATATTTTGATAAAATGCAATGCTTGAGACAGAATCTAAAAATAAAGATATTGAAATTTATTACATGTAAGAATAAAGCTGTAAGAAAGTGATGTGTTTGTTTACAAGCTAAGACTGAATAATTAAAACTTAATCAAGGACATTATGATTGATAAATTCAATAGAAAAAAAAACACTGTAAATAGTGAAGTAGTGATCAAAAACTGTTGATTATAAACTTAAAAGATGTGATTGTAGTGGAAAGACATAAACTTAATATTAGATGATTGATTGATGTTACTATTTGTTATAATTGTATGTTGTTTTAAGGTAATTAATTTTAAGTGGTTTGTTGATGATATTATGTATTATTAATTCGTTTATTTGATAAAATTTGTAATTGAATCGTTATGACGCAGTAGATTTAAAATGTAAATAAAAACTAAATTAAGCGGTGTCATAAGAAAAAAAGGTTATCTGATCATATTAGAATATGTAAATTTTCAGTTTTTGTTAAAATTAATGGCCAAAAAGAGATATTTGCTCAAAATTGTTAAATTTAATATTGATAATTGTCAAAATGTCCGCCATTGTATGCTCCATAAAGTCAGCATTTTTGATAGGGAATAATCGATTTTAAAATTCTAAGAAGGTCATTCTATAATGAAATAAGCTATGCAGATTTGATTTATAACAATTATAAGGTTAGAAAATGTTAAATTAAAAATTCAATTTTCTAAAAATTTGAGGTAAATGGGGTTAGGAAAAACAAAACACGTTCGAAAAGGCAGCCATTTTTCGATTTTCGTGGGTAACATATAAAAGCCCTTGGAAAATGAGAATCGAGGTCACTCTAATTTCATCAAAAGGCCAATCCACGTCAGTCTTCTTTAAAATTATCATAAATCAATGGCCGACTATTGTTAAAAAAAAATAAAGATGGCTGAAAATTAATTTGATCAACTATATAATTTATTATAAAATTAAACTATTGGAAATTTGTATATGGAAACTGTGTACTGGTGAATAAAATATCCTATCCTAAGAAGAAAAAATAAATATTTTTTTTACTAACCTGTGATAATAATAAAGAAACCCTGAAGAAGTCAAGGAGATATCGCATCCAGTGGTTTAATCCTTTTGGTATCTATCCAAGGAAGTGCTTGCACGTGTTGTAGGTGATATACTGGTAAGAAGCCGAGTGTGGGAGACCGCCACGGAGGATTTTTCATCTTTCATCCTTAGCAGCGAGTGAATTTACGGTATGTGTTTAACATTATTCATTAATATCACTTTCATAACTCCTATAAAATATTGTGAGTAGTATATTTCAATATCTTTAAACCACGATTCTGATACAATTTTGTTTTAAAATAAATAAACTGCTTAAACATTTTGTTACCACTAATCCACGCTGTTTCTCTCTACTAGAGTATAACTGTAACGGTAAGATATCACGTGTTCTTTGTGCGTGGGCATATGCGCACGAAAATACCATAGCCACATCATTTAGTAGATATAGGGTGTATTAAAAATTTTAAGGTGAAAAATTAAAATAAATAGTTATATCGTTAGATTTTAATTTTATTAGAACCGACTTCTGTTGATAAGAGTCTTTCGTGCTTTGCAAATTAATTTAAGTAGATCAAATCTAAAATTATAATAATAAAATTACATATTTTGAGTTTGAGAATAATTTTTTTTTATAATAAAATATCAACAAAATAAAGAAATTTTGAGGTGTTTTGAGTTAAATAAAGACTGAATAAAATTGAAACAAAAATAAACATAAAATATAGCCCCACAAAACTTTAAAAATAAAAATTTAAAATTAAAAAAATAACAATTTGATAACTATATCAATTATAAATTATATCTTAACAATTTTTATCATTAGATAATTGTAATATATTACAAAAATGGCGCCCAACGTGGGGCTCTAATAAAAAATTGACTGGTTAAAGTAATTAATTGACTATTAAAACTATTTAGAATAAAATTTTATATTTAATATTTAATAAAACTTAATCAAAATTGTAAAAATGGGTAAAATGCATTGGATGGAGGATGAAAATAGTGAAGTCTGGAGATTTTTGAGAGAAATGAGGAAAAATCTGGAAAAGAAATTAGATGAATTTCATGAAGATATGAATAATATATTTGATAAAAATAGAAGAGAAATGAATAAGATGTTTGAGAAGAAATGTGATGAAAATGAAGAAAATATAGGAAGAATGGATAAAGAATTAGATGAAACTAAAGAAGAATTGAAGAAAGAAGTTAAAGGAAATAAAGAAGATTTAAAAGATACATTTAATAAGAAATTTGATGAATCAAAGGAAGAAATGGGGGAACAAAATAAGAAATTACAAGAAGAGATTAAAAATACAAAACAAGAAATTAAAGAAGAAATGAATAAGAAGAAATTTGGCGAAAATAAGGAAGAGTTAGACAAATTGGATTATAATTTAAATAGAAACAATGGAAAAGATTTAAAAGAAGAGATTGTAGAAAATATTGATAAAAAAGGAGAGAATTTGAAGGTACAAATTGGAAGCCAAAAAGAGTATATGGAGAAGTTTAATGAAGAAGAAAAAGTATTTGAAAAGGAGGAAAATGCAGAAGCAAATAATAAAATTTTAGTAGAAACTGACAGAAACAAAGATAAAAATGTTGAAACTGAGAAGATTAAAGTGAATAAATTAATGCAAACTTATATCAAATATGACCCGGATGAAAATGAGAATAAGATTAATTTAAGTATAATCATAGATGTGGAAGAAAACAAGAAGATAAAAAAATTACTTGAACAATTGATTGGAAGAAAACTTATGGAAACAAAGAATAAAGATGAAGAAATAAATATGAATACCGATGCTGGAAAAAGTAAAATAATGAGAAGACAAACCAATGATGAAAAGGTACACATGATAATGAAAGCTACAAAAATCATAAAGAGACTTATAGAAAGAAATTGGAAGAAGGTGAAGAAGAAAATGAATATTTTATTGAGCAGGGAGAAGGTAGTATCAATGTATAGATTAAATTAATAATTGTATTTATAGGTAGTTAGTAATATTTTAGTATGAATTTTAAAATGTTGTGTTTTATATTAAATTTTTATTATAACACCCCAATTGATTTATTAATTTAAATGAAACTTAATTCAATTACCTTATAATGAGTTAGTGTATATTCAAGGCAAAAATTAATTACAAGTGGTACAAAATTTAATTGATACAGAAAACAAAATATCATTAATAGATTCAAAAATTAATTTCAAAATTAAATAATATAAAAGAAAAAGAAATTAAAATTCAAATAATAGGTTATTGCATATTCAGGGTTAAAACTATGACAAACGGTCACAAATTTTAATCCATATAGGAAACAAAACATCATTAATAGATTCAGAATCAATTTCAAAATTAAATAATATTAAAGAATAAAGAAATTCAAAGTCAAAAGTAGTATTACCTGGTATTAAAACAAAAAGATATATGAAGTAAATAAATTATGTGATATTAAAATAAATTTAAATAAAATCATTATAAATTGTAAACTACTAGCTGTGCTTAATCTAGATGGTGATATAATAATAATAGGAAGTGATACATAAGAACAATTAGAAACTATAACCAATATGAAGAGAAGAAGATATGACTAAATGGTATATGGATGTCAATGGATATGATAGAAGAAGTAGAAGATAGTAAGAAGGATATTATTTATATTAGAAATGATTATGATAAAGAAGAAAGTTATGGATATGAAGTATAAAGAAGAAAGCTATGAGTATGAAGTAGATAGAAGAAAGAAGAAGATGTATTTGAAAATGATGATTTGATTGTGATGGAATATATTACAATATTGTAGGAGATTTGTTGATGAAGTATAGAGTTTGATGTTTAAGGAGCCAAAAGAAGCTACCGAATATGAATATTATATGGAGGTGAGAAATGTTGAGAATTTTAAGGTGAAAATATATCCTATACCATTAAAGTTAAAAGAAAAGAGTGAAGAGAGAATAAGAAATTTTATAGATTGAAGGAATAATTTGAAGAAGTAACAAATCATATATCAATTCACTAGTAGTTGTACAAAATTAGAGCAAAATAGTAATTTAATTAAAATTTTTTTATATTAAGTTAAAAAGAAATGCATAACGATATTTAAAAAGAAACTATAAAATTTAAAGAAACTAACAGTGTTCAAAGAAGGGGATTGGGTAATTGAAAGGTCACTACAGGTAGCTAACAAAAGAAATAATGAGTGTGCAAAATTAAAATTACCATTTATAGGACCATTTATAATTGAAAAAGCTTACGAAAACAGTTATATTTTAAGAAATCCATATAATAATTTATTAAGGGGAAAGGTAAACGTTAAAAAAAACTTATACACATATCACCATTAGAACAACATTTTAAAAATCTAGCTAAATTTAGAAAATAAGATAGTTTAAGATGTAGGTATTAGAATAAGTAAATATTATATTGTATTTAAAATTAAGAATTAGAGTATGAATTATCAATAAATAGTTAGTGGTTATATAAAACCAAATGAATTAGAATTTATGTTAAATACTACTGAAGATTGTTTATAAGGTACAATAAAAGATATATGTTGAAATAAAAAGATAACCAAGTAGGATTTGAATTATAATAAATTTAGAGACAATAAAATAAAATTAAATTTTACAAATTATTACCGAGTAATAATTTGTTAAAATTAAATTGGGGGAAATTTGTAATGTTTTAAAATAATCATAAATGTAACTTACCCAATATATAACTTGAATTGAAATAAATTATTAAACATGGATGTAATTTTCGAATCTTTTCATTAAATGATCAATACACCAAAAATTTCTTTATTAGAGCCAATCCAGTAAATCTTAATTCACACAAAAACACAAAAACTATCTTGATAAAATGAGTTCATAAGAAGAAGTATTAACATCAATAGTCGATTCCATAACCGAGTCAAAGATCCTATGTTGTTTAAGCTAAAAATAAAAAGTAAATGAGTATTAGAATATGTTAATAATGAATTATAGGAATCTAATATTAGTTAAGAAACCAACTCTATTAGTTATATTAAGTTAGATAGATCAAAATCTAAATAAGTTATAATCAAAGTTAAAAATAATAATAAGTTTAATAATGTTTTTTTTTTAATAGGTAATTATAAAATAAGAATAAGTAGGTGTAGATTATTTAAAATTATTATCTAAGGTAGAGAATATTCAACTGTATTCAGTTTGTAATATAAGTAGAAGAATTTAAACTCAACAAACTAATATTAGCTATTAGAGCAAAATAAATAATATCATAGACAATGATTATAACTTGATAAATAAATTTGACTTACCGAAACAATATTTACAAATTCATTTAAGCATCAAAGCGATGAGTCCTGTATTATAATGTATCGGATGATAGTACAAGCCTAGTACTTCCTATGTTCTGGTACATCCCATATTTTGATAAAATGCAATGCTTGAGACAGAATCTAAAAATAAAGATATTGAAATTTATTACATGTAAGAATAAAGCTGTAAGAAAGTGATGTGTTTGTTTACAAGCTAAGACTGAATAATTAAAGCTTAATCAAGGACATTATGATTGATAAATTCAATAAAAAAAAAAACACTGTAAATAGTGAAGTAGTGATCAAAAACTGTTGATTATAAACTTAAAAGATGTGATTGTAGTGGAAAGACATAAACTTAATATTAGATGATTGATTGATGTTACTATTTGTTATAATTGTATGTTGTTTTAAGGTAATTAATTTTAAGTGGTTTGTTGATGATATTATGTATTATTAATTCGTTTATTTGATAAAATTTGTAATTGAATCGTTATGACGCAGTAGATTTAAAATGTAAATAAAAACTAAATTAAGCGGTGTCATAAGAAAAAAAGGTTATCTGATCATATTAGAATATGTAAATTTTCAGTTTTTGTTAAAATTAATGGCCAAAAAGAGATATTTGCTCAAAATTGTTAAATTTAATATTGATAATTGTCAAAATGTCCGCCATTGTATGCTCCATAAAGTCAGCATTTTTGATAGGGAATAATCGATTTTAAAATTCTAAGAAGGTCATTCTATAATGAAATAAGCTATGCAGATTTGATTTATAACAATTATAAGGTTAGAAAATGTTAAATTAAAAATTCAATTTTCTAAAAATTTGAGGTAAATGGGGTTAGGAAAAACAAAACACGTTCGAAAAGGCAGCCATTTTTCGATTTTCGGGGGTAACATATAAAAGCCCTTGGAAAATGAGAATCGAGGTCACTCTAATTTCATCAAAAGGCCAATCCACGTCAGTCTTCTTTAAAATTATCATAAATCAATGGCCGACTATTGTTAAAAAAAAATAAAGATGGCTGAAAATTAATTTGATCAACTATATAATTTATTATAAAATTAAACTATTGGAAATTTGTATATGGAAACTGTGTACTGGTGAATAAAATATCCTATCCTAAGAAGAAAAAATAAATATTTTTTTTACTAACCTGTGATAATAATAAAGAAACCCTGAAGAAGTCAAGGAGATATCGCATCCAGTGGTTTAATCCTTTTGGTATCTATCCAAGGAAGTGCTTGCACGTGTTGTAGGTGATATACTGGTAAGAAGCCGAGTGTGGGAGACCGCCACGGAGGATTTTTCATCTTTCATCCTTAGCAGCGAGTGAATTTACGGTATGTGTTTAACATTATTCATTAATATCACTTTCATAACTCCTATAAAATATTGTGAGTAGTATATTTCAATATCTTTAAACCACGATTCTGATACAATTTTGTTTTAAAATAAATAAACTGCTTAAACATTTTGTTACCACTAATCCACACTGTTTCTCTCTACTAGAGTATAACTGTAACGGTAAGATATCACGTGTTCTTTGTGCGTGGGCATATGCGCACGAAAATACCATAGCCGCATCATTCAGTAGATATAGGGTGTATTAAAAATTTTAAGGTGAAAAATTAAAATAAATAGTTATATCGTTAGATTTTAATTTTATTAGAACCGACTTCTGTTGATAAGAGTCTTTCGTGCTTTGAAAATTAATTTAAGTAGATCAAATCTAAAATTATAATAATAAAATTACATATTTTGAGTTTGAGAATAATTTTTTTTTATAATAAAATATCAACAAAATAAAGAAATTTTGAGGTGTTTTGAGTTAAATAAAGACTGAATAAAATTGAAACATAAATAAACATAAATAGAGCCCCACAAAACTTTAAAAAATAAAAATTTAAAATTAAAAAAAAAAAAAAACAATTTGATAACTATATCAATTATAAACTATATCTATACAATCATCACATTTATATAATTGTAATTTATTACAATATATATATATATATATATATTGTAATGAATATATATATATATATATATATTAAACCAGAATTTTTGGGTAAACGGCAATGTTTTTAAAGAAAACTCTTTTACTTGTTTTCCAAGCTTTAGTAATATATTTATTTGATTTTGAAGGAATAAGCGAGAGTATATACAAAATTGGTGTTAAAAAATGGTAAATATAACATCAAAAACTATTTTAACTTTAATTTGGAATTTAAAAAATATTTTTTAAGTCAAATTTGACTTAAAAAATATTTTTTAAATTCCAAATTAAAGTTAAAATAGTTTTTGATGTTATATTTACCATTTTTTAACACCAATTTTGTATATACTCTCGCTTATTCCTTGAAAATGAAATAAATATATTTCGAAAGCTTGGAAAACAAGTAAAAGAGTTTTCTTTAAAAACATTGCCGTTTACCCCAAAAATTCTGGTTTAATACCTATTAGTCGGCAAATAACATACATTTAATTATATATAAATATATAAATATATATATATATATATATATATATATATTGTAATGTTTAAATATTTGACAATAGTATAATGATTAAAATATCAACAGAAGTTGTTTAATTTAACTAAATCCAATAATTTTAATTATATTGTATTATTTTATTGTATATTTTGTGTATTTGTAAGAAAATGTTAAGTTGGAAATTATTTTATTATATAATGTATCGATATTATATCTAGTACTTAGTAGATACTTCGCGAAAATTGATTATATAATGTGTAAAAAAAGGACAGATAATGTGTAAAAAGGAGACAGATATATTTGTACTATATTTTATTCTGGAATTATCGATGATAGACAAAGCGAGTATGTCTAGTCATATATATGAAAGAAAGAGATACACATACTTCTTTCCAGAAATGTCTAAACCCTAGAACAAAAAAACGAATAATCTAGAAGTTTGAAACCTATAAAAGACTGAACAGAGGTCGTTAAAAGAGGAGTTTATCATTGGAAGTCAAACAGTGAAGATCTGAGTGTGAACAATCAATTTAAACAAACAGTTTTTAAAGTAGTTATCATAATAAAGTGTTAAATAGTGACGTTAAGAATAAAGTAAAACAATAAAAAAGTAAAATAAAGTGACTAAAAAGTGACATTACTAAGATTGAATCCAAAAGTGAAATTAAAACGTTTTTGGTCGATAAAAAAGAAGAATATAAGTGTACTTACCATTATTAATACAATAAAACGAACAGTAAACCAACAAACACTAAACTGTATCAAATTTGAGGAACAAACAAAACACAATAATATTACACGAGAGTCCAAACGTCTAATAAGGCGACATTTTGCCAAGGTCGGAGGTTCCAAGTATCGCTTCGTTCGTCTCCGTTTTTCATAGATCAACTACAGATTTTCCACCAATCAGGAAGCAGGACTTTATTTCAAGGTCAGATAAAATTGTAAACTTTTAAAAATTTTTTGTAGTAGTTAGTTGAATTTTATAATTAAAAAAAAAAAACAAAGGAATTTACTTGATATTTAATAATTAGTGTATTTGATAATCTTATTTGCTATTACATAAACAACATTGGTTATTTTAACTTAATTCACATCAAGTAAGTTCTTTTATAATTACTAAAAGGCCTTTCTTTTTCCTTATTAAACTTCAATATTACTGTTTGATTTAAATATTTTATAATAAATTTATAATTATAATTGAATCAAATTTTTCATTCACATACCTAATAATCCAACTGGAAACTGGCGCAACCAAACACCCCTGAGAAAAAGATCTTGTTGCTAATAATAATATCAAATATTAATCAGTCAAATTCATAAATAAATAAATCAATAAATTATCTTTAGAATCATAATATTCATTACAAGTGGCGCCCAACGTGGGGCTCGTTTCTGTTGGAAAATTAGGTTTTTAGATAAACAATTTCTGTTGAAAAATAGTAGACAATTTAGTAATATTAAATAATAGGAAGGTTTCTTCATTAAAAGACTACATTATTAGATATTTTATTAAGATCTAAATACATTTTGCATTTTATTTAACATAGGTACAATTTTTTAAGTAAACAAAACCTAATATATCACATAATAATTAAATATATTTAATAAAATAAATTATTACACTAAATATTTAAACAATAAATAATCAAAATGGAATCAAGAAAGTCATTAAAAGAACTAAGCTTATCAGAACTTAAAAATGAGTTAGAAATCAGAAATCTAAATTCTGAAGGATCTAGAGAAACATTAATAGAAAGACTAAAAGAAGCACTAGTAGAAGAGGGAATAAATCCTGAAGAATACATATTTCAAACTGAAGAACAGTCAACTAGTACACAAGCACAACAAACCATGGAAAGAGGTGGTTTTGTCTGCGTGAGATATGATAGTGTCGAAGAAACAAAAAAAGATAGCAAGGAGGAGGAACCAACATGGCTAAAGCAACTGATGACAGCAATAAAAGATATAAAAAGTGAAAATAAGAAAATGAGCACAGACATGCAGAAAATGAACACAGACATGCACAAAATGAACTCAAAATTGGAAAAGATAGATGAAATAAAAAGACAAAATAAAGAATTACAGGATAAGATGGACAGTCAAAAGAAGGAACTACAAGAAGAGATTAAATATCAAAACAATGAATAATATTCCAAATGATGTAACTGAAAAACCACCAATTATTATCATGAAATATACAGCAGCAGAAAGACCATGGATAACATCAATTCCTGAAAAATATGAAGACATATTAACAAAAGCACAAGAAAACATATTAAAAAAGGCCGAAAAATGTAGAAACAAAACTAATAAGAATAAAAAACCCATGACTTTTAAGCAAGGAGAAAAAGTAATTATTAAAGCTTTAAGAGTGCCTAATAGAAAGGAAAACCGATGTATCAAATTTCAGTTATTACAAGAAGGCCCATATCTTGTAGATACCAAAGATGGAATTAACAGTTATAAATTAATTTATCCAGATACTGGGATGATTCGTGGAATATTTAATGTTAATCAAATTTATAAATATAATGAATAAAAAGTAAACTTACCAAATGTATGGTGATAATACCACATAATGTTTACCAACTTTTAAGGTTATTTGAAAATGAATGCTAAATTGAACTAGAATCTATTAGTCAAATGCAGATGTTTTCAAAATCCTAAAACATATAAAATTAATATTCATCAAATTAAACATAACATTAAACAAATTTAATTTTCAGTTAATAAAGAAACAGATGATTTTAAAATTTGACATATTTGATTTGATTTGATCACAGAACTAAGAATCAGGTCAGACACGGAGACTTAAAATCATAGAACAGTAAGAATACTTCTTCGTTTTTATTAAATGTTCACAAAACAAATTTTTGTACCTCAGTTAGTATAAAAAAAAAAAAAAAAAATATCGTATGATATACTTAGAATTTAAAAATGTTTAATATATTATTTAAAAAATTTCTATATCATTATAGAAATGTTTTTAAATAATCGGGGGCTGATTGTAATGTTTAAATATTTGACAATAGTATAATGATTAAAATATCAACAGAAGTTGTTTAATTTAACTAAATCCAATAATTTTAATTATATTGTATTATTTTATTGTATATTTTGTGTATTTGTAAGAAAATGTTAAGTTGGAAATTATTTTATTATATAATGTATCGATATTATATCTAGTACTTAGTAGATACTTCGCGAAAATTGATTATATAATGTGTAAAAAAAGGACAGATAATGTGTAAAAAGGAGACAGATATATTTGTACTATATTTTATTCTGGAATTATCGATGATAGACAAAGCGAGTATGTCTAGTCATATATATGAAAGAAAGAGATACACATACTTCTTTCCAGAAATGTCTAAACCCTAGAACAAAAAAACGAATAATCTAGAAGTTTGAAACCTATAAAAGACTGAACAGAGGTCGTTAAAAAGGGGAGTTTATTATTGGAAGTCAAACAATGAAGATCTGAGTGTGAACAATCAATTTAAACAAACAGTTTTTAAAGTAGTTATCATAATAAAGTGTTAAATAGTGACGTTAAGAATAAAGTAAAACAATCAAAAAGTAAAATAAAGTGACAAAAAGGTGACATTACTAAGATTGAATCCAAAAGTGAAATTAAAACGTTTTTGGTCGATAAAAAAGAAGAATATAAGTGTACTTACCATTATTAATACAATAAAACGAACAGTAAACCAACAAACACTAAACTGTATCAAATTTGAGGAACAAACAAAACACAATAATATTACACGAGAGTCCAAACGTCTAATAAGGCGACATTTTGCCAAGGTCGGAGGTTCCAAGTATCGCTTCGTTCGTCTCCGTTTTTCATAGATCAACTACAGATTTTCCACCAATCAGGAAGCAGGACTTTATTTCAAGGTCAGATAAAATTGTAAACTTTTAAAAATTTTTTGTAGTAGTTAGTTGAATTTTATAATTAAAAAAAAAAAAAACAAAGGAATTTACTTGATATTTAATAATTAGTGTATTTGATAATCTTATTTGCTATTACATAAACAACATTGGTTAATTTAACTTAATTCACATCAAGTAAGTTCTTTTATAATTACTAAAAGGCCTTTCTTTTTCCTTATTAAACTTCAATATTACTGTTTGATTTAAATATTTTATAATAAATTTATAATTATAATTGAATCAAATTTTTCATTCACATACCTAATAATCCAACTGGAAACTGGCGCAACCAAACACCCCTGAGAAAAAGATCTTGTTGCTAATAATAATATCAAATATTAATCAGTCAAATTCATAAATAAATAAATCAATAAATTATCTTTAGAATCATAATATTCATTACAATATATATATATATTTCCATTATCCAGGTATGTATGTGAGAATACTAAATTTTGATTTTATATACAGGGTGTTTCATTGGGAAAGGGCCTAACTTTAACTGTTGATGGGGATCACTTTGGTGGTTCCAAAGACCTATATTTAATGTGTCTGCTGTACTTTATAACCAAGATACAGAGTGTTTTATAAATTTATCCTATTTCTTTCGAACCTCATAACTTCCGAGTTACCCTGTATATTATTTTGAGATTTGGTACACGTAATAACCATTACCTAGAGACTCCATCAAAAGCATCTCCAAAAAGATAATGCAGGTCCGGCTTAACAAAAAATTTCAAAACTCGCCTTTCCTAAAAACAACACCCTGTATATAGATTTTCTGAAAATTGCTCTTTATAATAGAAAAGGGTATGAAAAATTGAATTTACTTATTTCTTTTTTATTTTTCCGCAGACAATTTTACTACCAAAAATTCACCGTCAAACTTATAATTTATGCACGTTTTGGGGGTTAACAATGGTATCGGAGAGGTTTTTTTTTTATTTTTTAGCTTGAAATGGAATCCATTCAATGCATCTAGAGAAGCATCCTAGAAATTCAATTGAGTGTGTATGTTTACGAGTACAGACCACTAAAAATGTGATTACAGGGCCGTACTTGGAACATACTCATTCAGTATGTTTCGAATATCTCGAACACCCTGTATAAGGATATGTATCTGGAAACTATGCACTTCTACATTTAAAATAACAAGAGTAAAATACGAGGAATAAATTTATACTTCAAAAAACGTTAAAAGTACTCGTATAAACTAGCTTCGGTGCATTACAGAGTAATAGTGAGGAATTTTTTAAATGAAAATTTTCCTAAGTCATGGATAGGCAGAGGTGGTCCCAATAACTGGCCTTCAAGGTCACCTGACTTCAATCCTGTGGATTACCATATTTGGGGATATCTAAAATCAAAAGTATATGCTACCGACACCAATAGCAGAGAAGAACTTCTTCGAAGAATAGAGAATGCCTGCGGAGAAATCAGAAATAATCCAGATGTGATTAGAAGGTCCATTCGCAATATTACAAAAAGGGCAAGAAAGTGCATTGAGCAGAATGGAGGTCATTTTGAGCAATTTTTGTAGGTTGGACTTTTTTTGTTTGAACAATGTTTTTAGAATTTCTTGTTTTCTGTTCATGTTAATTATTTAAATTTATGAAAATCTCTTCGTTATTTGAAATAAATAAATTTATTTCTCGTATTTTACTTTTGTTGATACATATCCTTATACAGGGTGTTCGATATATTCGAAACATACTGAATGAGTATGTTCTAAGTACGGCCCTGTAATCACATTTTTAGTGGTCTGTACTCGTAAACATACACACTCAATTGAATTTCTAGGATGCTTCTCTAGATGCATTGAATAGATTCCATTTCAAACTAAAAAATAAAAAAAACCTCTCCGATACCATTGTTAACCCCCAAAACGTGCATAAATTATAAGTTTGACGGTGAATTGGTGAATTTTTGGTAGTAAAATTGTCTGCGGAAAAATAAAAAAGAAATAAGTAGATTCGATGTTTCATACCCTTTTCTATTATAAAGAGCAATTTTCAGAAAATCTATATACAGGGTGTTGTTTTTAGGAAAGACGAGTTTTGAAATTTTTTGTTAAGCCGGACCTGCATTATCTTTTTGGAGATGCTTTTGATGGAGTCTCTAGGTAATGGTTATTACGTGTACCAAATCTCAAAATAATATACAGGGTAACTCGGAAGTTATGAGGTTCGAAAGAAATAGGATAAATTTATAAAACACCCTGTATCTCGGTTATAAAGTACAGCAGACACATTAAATATAGGTTTTTGGAACCACCAAAGTGATCCCCATCAACAGTTAAAGTTAGGCCCTTTCCCAATGAAACACCCTGTATATATTAAGACGAAGTGTTATTATCATAAAAAAATTTATCCATTAAAGAAAAGCTTAATTTTAATAAGAATATGTATTATGATGATTAAATCAAAAACAAAATCGTTATTAAGTCAATTAAAAGCAAAATAAATAATAAAAAAGTAATCAAAATCACCATAAAAAAAATAATAATGAAAATATAATTCTAAATGTAAAATAAAACAAACGAACCAATTATAAATTTTCTAAAAATATTTTTCTGTTAAATATATAAAAGGATTTTCAAAGATCTACAAAAGTGTATATTAAAAGTTCTTCTACGAATAACACCTGTGCATATGTATGACGTAAAATTATCACGAATTAGAGTGCTCGTAAACAACTTTGCGTGTTTGAAATGTTTAGTTTCCATGAACTCCAAAACCTTAGGAGTGCACCTGTGCCTATGACGTCAAATTAACACGAATTAGAGTGCTCGTAAACAACTTTGCGTGTTTGAAATGTTTTGGTTCCTTGAACTCCAAAAGCTTAGAATAGCACCTGCACGTTGTGACGTAAGAGTTACTCGGAAATGTATCGGTCGAATTTGTGATTTTCAAGCCTCAGTGTGAATATAATTTGAGAGCTTTTCCGACCATAATAAATTATAAAAAAATTATTGAACATTAGAAATGATTATTGTATATATTATGTAAAAAAATTGTGTGTAAAATATAAGTAGTTAGTTAGAAATAAGCAAATTAAGAAATAGTTCCTTCTGATTGGTTCTCGTAGAGTTTTTAAATGAAGCATTTTTATTGGTCAGAGAATACTGAGAGAGGGATCTCAGTTTTTACGTAAAAGAACCAGTCAGGAAGAATAAAAGGGATTCAAGCCTAATTTTAAGACAGTCAAGACCCTTTATACAAATATTCAAGCCTCGTTTTAAACTTTCAACAAACATTTAATATTTAATTTTAAAAAAACTTTCACGACTCAACACTCAAGTTTAATTTTAAAAAGATTCAAGACTCATTTTCAAAACATTCAACAACAGTTATTAAAATATTCAACTCGTAATCTACATTTTTAAAAAAGACTTTGATTAGTCATAAATTTTATTAACTTTATAAGTTAACAGTATTCGAAAATAGGTTTGTTAAATCGAGCAGAGTAATCTTATAATATAACAGTTTCAACTGTAATTTTAATGATACAAAAGTTAGTATCAAATTAATATAAGAAGCTTGACTTACCTTATATCAGAAATAATCCTAGTATAAAACTTTGTAACACATCACTTGTAAAAAGGGAGTCTTATCAACCAGTAAATTGTATAAATAAATCCACAAGTAAACAATAATAAATTCTACATCGTAAGAGTTTCTGTCTTTAATTACACCATTGAAGTTTCTGCATCCCACGTGTTTACCAGAAGAGAAGATAGACCACCAGTTCCAGCGACACCTACATGTAAATGGCGAACACTCGAGAGACAAAGTTAAAAAAGGTACCGTTATTTAATTTGTATTAAGTGTGCGTATAAACTGTTTTAAAGCGATAATAGTTATTTCCCGCTAGAGAACATTTATACTAATTTATTGTAAAGATTTTTGAATTTCATTTTGATAAAAAATTTATAATTTTGTTTGAGCGTAAATCTGTGGTAAAACCTGTACGACCTGAGATAGAATTTTTCGATTAACGATAGTATTTATTTTCAAGTTAAACAAACGAGCGTAGAAACATTTAATTTTATTTGAGCTAGTCATCATTATACATATTATTTAAGGGGCTAAAAAACATTATTATTGTAGTAAAAAACTTCAACAACTACGTCAAAACAAATAAAAACAAAGAACTCATAATATTTTGTCACAACTAACGTGGGTTTACTAAAATGCCAATTAAAACATTAAAAAAAAATTAAAATAAACAAACAAGGAAAACCATCAGAACACAACAATAAATTAATAAATTCATAATAACTTGGCGCCCAACGTGGGGCTCGATTAAAATCACAGATTTTAATGGTTTAAATAACAACAAAAAAAAATCAATAAACATTACATTAAAATTTATTTAAAAATAAAAATATTAATAGATTATTGTAACTGTAATTAACATATAAAATAAATATTTCCAACATTTTATTATAAATATAAAAAAGTCGAAACATAATGTCTGGTAAAGAAGAAAATAATTTTGATGCATGGAAGGTAGAAGAACTTAGACAAGAATTGAGAAACAGAGATTTGGACGACAGAGGAACCAAACAAAATTTGATAAACAGATTGACAAAAAGTCAAGAATTAATAGACATGTTTGCTAACACAGAAGAGCCAGAAGAAAGGGGGGAACAAGAAGATGAACCTCAACAAAAAGATGGTACTTCTTCACAAACTAGAGGAAATGTCACATTGGCAGATTTGATGAGCATCATCCTAGCCAATTCAGAACAAATAGCGAAAAAACTAGAAGCCAACTCGGAAGAGATGACAAGAAAATTAGAAGCTAACTCTGAAGAAATGAAAAAACAAAATAGACAAAATTCTGAGGAAATAACGAGAAAATTGAATGAAATAACGGAAAAATTGGACAAGAAAGTAGAAAATCAAGAGAAAAAGATTAAAGTAATTGAGGAAAAACAAGAATTTTTAAATAAACAAGTACAAAATATAGACAAAAGAACAAGCGAAAACAATCTGAAATTAAACTCAAGAATATCAGAAATCGAAGATAACGTGAAAAGAGGAATACAAATAAATTTGGACATAGCCGAACAGGAAAACAGAAAAACAGAGAAACAATTAAGAAAAGAAATAGAAGAAAAGTTAAATACAAATGTAAACGTGGGAAACAGTGAAGAAATCAAGAAATTAAAGGAGGAACTCGAATATAAAATAAAACAAGTGAATCAAAATAATTCTGAATTTTTCAAATTCTAAATATAGGGGGGAACTTTGAAGAAAGTTCGAAATTTTGTGGGGATTATAGGAAGATACATCCTATAAATTATTTACAAACGATTAAAAACAAATACTATAAAATCAAAATTTTACAAGACTTTAAAGAATTTATCAGGTCAAGTTTAACAGGCAATGCACTATTGTGGTGGAATTGCAAAGATATGTTTGTAGATTCATTGGAAACCTTTGAAAAAGTATTTCTAGATACTTTCTGATCAGAATTACAACTGAGTAAAGTCAGGGAAAGATTGTATTTTGGCAAATTTGATAATACAAAGAATAATCTATCCAACTATGTTTTACAACTCTATGCTACTTGTCAATATTTAACTCCTCCTATACCAGAGGCAGAAATTGTAATGTTTTTATCAAGACATTTCAAAACTGAAATATCTGAGATAATTGCAGTACAAAATATTAATAAATTTGATCATTTAATAACATATTTGCAGAGAATTGAAAGAAATTTAAGTAATAGTATCAACAATCAGAATAAAAGTAATGTAAGAAACTTTAATAACAATGATAGAAGTTTTAATAGCCAAAGTAACAATAACAATTTTAACAGACAAAATAATAATTTTAACAATAACTACAATAATCAAAACAGAAATCAAAATGATGAAAATAGGAACAATTACAATAATAATAGAAATTACAATAATAATCAGAACACTAGAAATTTTAACAATAATTATAATAATAGAAATTTTAATAGATTTGAACAAAATAACAATAATCGAGCAAATACAAACAATAATAATAGACAAGTAAACGCAATTAATACGAGTAACAGTAATGAGAGGATAAATGAGACAAATAATACACCGAGAGACATTGCACGTTCAGGTAGTAGAACTCCTAGGGCCAGATCTCCAGTAGATGATGCCCAAACCACAAATTTTCAATAGGGGTGCACAATGTAAATAGCGCTAGATGTGACTTTGTACACCCACGTGAATTTTTAATGGACAAGGATAATCTGCATCTAGAAAATAAAGAAATAGAATAAGTATTAATTAAAGCAAATATTGATAACAATTTATTAAGCATTATAATAGATACAGGGTCTACAGTTTCTTTAATATCAGAAAATACAGTAAATAAAATCTCAATGTTAAAAAACAATATAATCAATATTCCAAAAGTAAATTTTACAGGGATAAATGATAAAAGTTTAGGATATTCCAATAAAACAGTTTTTGCTTCTTTGAATATAAATAATGTAAAATTAAATGTTCAGTTATTGATAGTCAATAAATTAAAATATGATATATTATTGGGTAACGATGAATTATCGAAGAATAAAATTATAATAAATTATAACAAAAATGCAGTAATATTTGGGGATAATGAAATAAAATTTGAGGTAATAAATGATTTAAAATTAACTAGTAATTATGATATAATTAGTATATTTGACGAGTCATTAAAAAAAATAGTAATAAAAATTTCTGCCAAGAAAAAATAAGTGAAATTTGTGAATCTAGTTGCAATTTAATGGTACAAGGGTGCCGAAATATATTTAATAATGTGGCCGTAGATGCCGAATTAAATTTAAATAAAAATGGAAATGATAATCATTTAGAAAGGGTCTTAGATACCAAAAAGGATGGAAAAATGAAGTTATAAAATTGGTAGAAAGATATAAAAGTTTAATTAATGATGAATCTAGAGTAGCTAAAAATTATTCACATAGTATAAAAGTTAAAAATATAGAGAGTTTTAGTCAAAAGGTTATCCAATTCCCTATAAATATCAAGAAGCGGTAGATAAACATTTAAAGAAACTGTTGGCAGATGGAATTATAAGTTATAGTACTACACCCTATATTAATCCTATAGTAGTGGGTAAGAAAAGATGATACAATGCGTTTATGTCTAAAAAAGTAGAAAATAAATTCTAATGTTTCCTAACACAAAAATTTCACGTGGCGTGTTTCATGTAAGTTCACTCAAGTAATATATTTAGTAGTTAAGTGTAAATAAATATGTAAATAAAATAAAATAGGATATAGTTTAAGTTAAAGTAGAAAATGGAAACTTATAAAAATTTATCCGTCGATAAATTTATTACAAGTTTGGGGGGAAGTTGAGACGAAGTTTTATTATCATAAAAAATTTATTCATTAAAGAAAATATTAATTTCAATAAGAATGTGTATTATGATGATTAATTCAAAAACAAAATCGTTAAGTCAATTAAAAGCAAAAATAAATAATAAAAAAGTAATCACATTACATAAAAATAATCAAAATCACCATTAAAAAAATAAATAATAATGAAAATAAAATTCTAAATGTAAAATAAAACAAACGAACAAATTATAAATTTTTGTAAAATATTTTTCTGTTAAATATATAAAAGGATTTTCAAAGATCTACAAAAGTGTATAAAAAGTTCTTCTACGAATAACACCTGTGCCTGTGACGTCAAATTAACACGAATTAGAATGCTCGTAAACATCGCGTGTTTGAAATGTTTAGCTTCCATGAACTGAAAAACCTTAGAAGTGCACCTGTGCCTGTGACGTCAAATTAACACGAATTAGAATGCTCGTAAACATCACGTGTTTGAAATGTTTAGTTTCCTCGAACTCCAAGAGCTTAGAATAGCAGCTGCACGTTGTGACGTAAGAGTTACCCGGAAATGTATCGGTCGAATTTATGACTTCAAGCCTCAGTGTAAATATAATTTGAGAGCTTTTCCGACCATAACAAATTATATAAAAATTATTGAACATTAAAAATGATTATTGTATATATTATGAAAAAAAATTGTTTGTAAAATATAAGTAGTTAGTTAGAAATAAGCAAATTAAGAAATAATTCCTTCTGATTGGTTCTCGTGGAGTTTTTAAATGAAGCATTTTTATTGGTCAGAGAATAATGAGAGAGGGATCTCAGTTTTTACGTAAAAGAACCAGTCAGAAAGAATAAAGAGAGATTCAAGCCTAATTTTGGGCGAGTCAAGACCCTTTATACAAATATTCAAGCCTCGTTTTAAAACTTTCAACAAACATTTAATATTTAATTAAAAAAAAAACTTTCACGACTCAACACTCAAGTTTAATTTTAAAAAGATTCAAGACTCATTTTCAAAACATTCAACAACAGTTATTAA
This sequence comes from Ophraella communa, assembly GCA_035357415.1. Lineage (NCBI taxonomy): Eukaryota > Metazoa > Arthropoda > Insecta > Coleoptera > Chrysomelidae > Ophraella > Ophraella communa. The sequence goes on along the minus strand of CM068995.1, from coordinate 35,473,597 downwards.
AATATTCAACTCGTAATCTACATTTTTAAAAAAGACTTTGATTAGTCATAAATTTTATTAACTTTATAAGTTAACAGTATTCGACTTTGAATCGAAAATAGGTTTGTTGAATCGAGCAGAGTAATCTTATAATATAACAGTTTCAACTATAATTTTAATGATACAAAAGTTAGTATGAAATTAATATAAGAAGCTTGACTTACCTTATATCAAAAATAATCCTAGTATAAAACTTTGTAACACACCACTTGTAAAAAGAGAGTCTTATCAACCAGTAAATTGTATAAATAAATCCACAAGTAAACAATAATAAATTCTACATCGTAAGAGTCTCTGTCTTTAATTACACCATTGAAGTTTCTGCATCCCACGTGTTTACCAGAAGAGAAGATAGACCACCAGTTCCAGCGACACCTACATGTGAATGGCGAACACTCGAGAGACAAAGTTAAAAAAGGTATCGTTATTTAATTTGTATTAAGTGTGCGTATAAACTGTTTTAAAGCGATAATAGTTATTTCCCGCTAGAGAACATTTATACTACTTTATTGTAAAGATTTTTGAATTTCATTTTGATAGAAAATTTATAATTTTGTTTGAGCGTAAATCTGTGGTAAAACCTGTACGACCTGAGATAGAATTTTTCGATTAACGATAGTATTTATTTTCAACTTAAACAAACGAGCGTAGAAACATTTAATTTTATTTGAGCTAGTCATCATTATACATATTATTTAAGGGGCTAAAAAACATCATTATTGTAGTAAAAAACTTCAACAACTACGTCAAAACAAATAAAAACAAAGAACTCATAATATTTTGTCACAACTAACGTGGGTTTACTAAAATACCAATTAAAACATTAAAAAAAAATTAAAATAAACAAACAAGGAAAACCATCAGAACACAACAATAAATTAATAAATTCATAATAATATATATATATTGAGACGAAGTTTTATTATCATAAAAAATTTATTCATTAAAGAAAATATTAATTTCAATAAGAATGTGTATTATGATGATTAATTCAAAAACAAAATCGTTAAGTCAATTAAAACCAAAAATAAATAATAAAAAAGTAATCACATTACATAAAAATAATCAAAATCACCATTAAAAAAATAAATAATAATGAAAATAAAATTCTAAATGTAAAATAAAACAAACGAACAAATTATAAATTTTTGTAAAATATTTTTCTGTTAAATAAATAAAAGTATTTTCAAAGATCTACAAAAGTGTATAAAAAGTTCTTCTACGAATAACACCTGTGCCTGTGACGTCAAATTAACACGAATTAGAATGCTCGTAAACATCGCGTGTTTGAAATGTTTAGTTTCCATGAACTGAAAAACCTTAGAAGTGCACCTGTGCCTGTGACGTCAAATTAACACGAATTAGAATGCTCGTAAACATCGCGTGTTTGAAATGTTTAGTTTCCTCGAACTCCAAGAGCTTAGAATAGCAGCTGCACGTTGTGACGTAAGAGTTACCCGGAAATGTATCGGTCGAATTTATGACTTCAAGCCTCAGTGTAAATATAATTTGAGAGCTTTTCCGACCATAACAAATTATATAAAAATTATTGAACATTAAAAATGATTATTGTATATATTATGTAAAAAAATTGTTTGTAAAATATAAGTAGTTAGTTAGAAATAAGCAAATTAAGCAATAATTCCTTCTGATTGGTTCTCGTGGAGTTTTTAAATGAAGCATTTTTATTGGTCAGAGAATAATGAGAGAGGGATCTCAGTTTTTACGTAAAAGAACCAGTCAGAAAGAATAAAGAGAGATTCAAGCCTAATTTTGGGCGAGTGAAGACCCTTTATACAAATATTCAAGCCTCGTTTTAAAACTTTCAACAAACATTTAATATTTAATTAAAAAAAAAAAACTTTCACGACTCAACACTCAAGTTTAATTTTAAAAAGATTCAAGACTCATTTTCAAAACATTCAACAACAGTTATTAAAATATTCAACTCGTAATCTACATTTTTAAAAAAGACTTTGATTAGTCATAAATTTTATTAACTTTATAAGTTAACAGTATTCGACTTTGAATCGAAAATAGGTTTGTTGAATCGAGCAGAGTAATCCTATAATATAACAGTTTCAACTGTAATTTTAATGATACAAAAGTTAGTATTAAATTAATATAAGAAGCTTGACTTACCTTATATCAGAAATAATCCTAGTATAAAACTTTGTAACACACCACTTGTAAAAAGGGAGTCTTATCAACCAGTAAATTGTATAAACAAATCCACAAGTAAACAATAATAAATTCTACATCGTAAGAGTTTCTGTCTTTAATTAAACCATTGGAAGTTCTACATCCCACGTGTTCACCAGAAGAGAAGATAGACCACCAGTTCCAGCGACACCTACATGTGAATGGCGAACACTCGAGAGACAAAGTTAAAAGGTACCGTTATTTAATTTGTATTAAGTGTGCGTATAAACTGTTTTAAAGCGATAATAGTTATTAGCCGCTAGAGAACATTTATACTACTTTATTGTAAAGATTTTTGAATTTCATTTTGATAGAAAATTTATAATTTGTTTGAGCGTAAATCTGTGGTGAAACCTGTACGACCTGAGATATAATTTTTCGATTAACGATAGTGTCTATTTTCAAGAAACATTTAATTTTATTTGAGCTAGTCATCATTATACAACATATTATTTAAGGGGCTAAAAAACATTATTATTGTAGTAAAAAACTTCAACAATTACGTCAAATCAAATAAAAACAAACCACTAATTATATCATGTCACAATTAACGTGAATTTACTAAAATAACATTCAATCATCAGAAAAAATTAAAATAATAAAACAAAAAAGAAAACATAAGAACCCAACAACAAATAAATTAATAAAATCATAATAACTTGGCGCCCAACGTGGGGCTCGATTAAAATCACAGATTTTAATAGTTTAAATAACAACAAATAAATCAATAAACATTACATAAAAATTTATTTAAAAATAAAAATACTAATAGATTATTGTAACTGAAATTAACATATAAAATAAATATTTCTAACATTTAATTATAAATATAAAAAGTCGAAACATAATGTCTGGTAAAGAAGAAAATAATTTTGATGCATGGAAGGTAGAAGAACTCAGACAAGAATTGAGAAACAGAGATTTGGACGACAGAGGAACCAAACAAATTCTAATTAACAGATTAAAAAGCCAAGAACAAACAGACATAGACTACAATGCTGAAGAACCAGAAGAAAGGGGGGAACAAGAAGATGAACCTCAACAAAAAGATGGTACTTCTTCACAAACTGGAGGAAATGTCACATTGGCAGATTTGATGAGCATCATCCTAGCCAATTCAGAACAAATAGCAAAAAAACTAGAAGCCAACTCGGAAGAGATGACAAGAAAATTAGAAGCTAACTCTGAAGAAATGAAAAAACAAAATAGACAAAATTCTGAGGAAATAACGAGAAAATTGAATGAAATAACGGAAAAATTGGACAAGAAAGTAGAAAATCAAGAGAAAAAGATTAAAGTAATTGAGGAAAAACAAGAATTTTTAAATAAACAAGTACAAAATATAGACAAAAAAACAAGCGAAAACAATCTCAAATTAAACTCAAGAATATCAGAAATCGAAGATAACGTGAAAAGAGGAATACAAATAAATTTGGACATAGCCGAACAGGAAAACAGAAAAACAGAGAGACAATTAAGAAAAGAAATAGAAGAAAAATTAAATACAAATGTAAACGTGGGAAACAGTAAAGAAATCAAGGAATTAAAGAAGGAACTCGAAAATAAAATAAAACAAGTGAATCAAAATATTTCTGAATTATCAGACAATCGCGTAACACCTGACTTGGGTTTTCAAATTATAAATATAGGGGGGAAGTTTGAAGAAAGTTCGAAATTTTGTGGAGATTATAGGAAGATACATCCTATAAATTATTTACATTCAATTAAAAATAAATACTATAAAATTAAAAATTTACAAGACTTTAAAGAATTTATCAGGTCAAGTTTAACAGGCAATGCACTATTGTGGTGGAATTGCAAAGAAATGTTTGTAGATTCATTTGAAACCTTTGAAAAGGTATTTCTAGATACTTTCTGGTCAGAATTACAACAGAGTAAAGTCAGGGAAAGATTGTATTTTGGCAAATTTGATAATACAAAGAATAATCTATCCAACTATGTTTTACAACTCTATGCTACTTGTCAATATTTAACTCCTCCTATACCAGAGGCAGAAATTGTAATGTTTTTATCAAGACATTTTAAACCTGAAATATCTGAGATAATTGCAGTACAAAATATTAATAAATTTGATCATTTAATAACATATTTGCAGAGAATTGAAAGAAATTTAAGTAATAGTATCAACAATCAGAATAAAAGTAATGTAAGAAACTTTAATAACAATGATAGAAGTTTTAATAGCCAAAGTAACAATAACAATTTTAACAGACAAAATAATAATTTTAACAATAACTACAATAATCAAAACAAAAATCAAAATGATGAAAATAGGAACAATTACAATAATAATAGAAATTACAATAATAATCAGAACACTAGAAATTTTAACAATAATTATAATAATAGAAATTTTAATAGATTTGAACAAAATAACAATAATCGAGCAAATACAAACAATAATAATAGACAAGTAAACGCAATTAATACGAGTAACAGTAATGAGAGGATAAATGAGACAAATAATACACCGAGAGACATTGCACGTTCAGGTAGTAGAACTCCTAGGGCCAGATCTCCAGTAGATGATGCCCAAACCACAAATTTTCAATAGGGGTGCACAATGTAAATAGCGCTAGATGTGACTTTGTACACCCACGTGAATTTCTAATGGACAAGGATAATCTGCATCTAGAAAATAAAGAAATAGAATTAGTATTAATTAAAGCAAATATTGATAACAATTTATTAAGCATTATAATAGATACAGGGTCTACAGTTTCTTTAATATCAGAAAATACAGTAAATAAAATCTCAATGTTAAAAAACAATATAATCAATATTCCAAAAGTAAATTTTACAGGGATAAATGATAAAAGTTTAGGATATTCCAATAAAACAGTTTTTGCTTCTTTGAATATAAATAATGTAAAATTAAATGTTCAGTTATTGATAGTCAAAAAATTAAAATATGATATATTATTGGGTAACGATGAATTATCAAAGAATAAAATTATAATAAATTATAACAAGAATGCAGTAATATTTGGGGATAATGAAATAAAATTTGAGGTAATAAATGATTTAAAATTAACTAGTTATTATAATATTATTAATATATTTGACGAGTCATTAGAAAATAGTAATAAAAATTTCTGCCAAGAAAAAATAAGTGAAATTTGTGAATCTAGTTGCAATTTAATGGTACAAGGGTGCCGAAATATATTTAATAATGTGGCCATAGATGCCGAATTAAATTTAAATAAAAATGGAAATGATAATCATTTAGAAAGGGTCTTAGATACCAAAAATAAATTAAATTATGATTATTATGATTATTATAAGAACCCAACAACAAATAAATTAATAAAATCATAATAATATATACAATCGGAATGTTTTTGGGGATGTGGCAATAAAACTAATGTTTACTCTTTTTAGAATATATTTACCGAGCTTTCAAACCTCTATGGGCTTATTTTCAAGGTATATCTAGGTGAGATTATAGGTAAAATTTATACCACACGTGTGGTATAAATGAACCTCTTTTGAATCCAAGAAATACACTTGAAAAAGCACAACATAATGTGCGAAACGTTGTGAAAAAAGTTTTAGAAAATTGTTTTAAATATAACCTATACCCAAGAAAAAAGTGTTAACTTTATATATATATATTATAATGAAATAATAAATATGAGAATTAATCAATAATAATTTAGTTAAAAATAATAATAGTTTGTTAAAAAGAATAATAATTTAAATATAATCAAACAATGATATAATTTAACTCACCAATTTCATTATCAATTTAAAAAAGGATATTATTAATTGATTTACTAATCTTTTAAACATTATGACAAGTAATTAGTGTAGATATTATAATTTAAAAATAATTATCTAGAGTTGGAATCCATATGACATTCTTTCTTTATGATTTTTGATGAATCGTTCCAATGGTGTGAAGGTGATTACAAGTTTTCATAGTATATTCCATTAAACTCTTCAAACTCAAATCTAAAACAACAAAATATAATAAAATTACTTATAGTGAATTTAGAACAAACAATTGTATAATTTAGTTAGGTTGTTCAAATTAGCATAAGGAAAAACTACTTACTTTTTTTTGAGTGTTGTGTACTAAAGTATACGGACAAAGATAGGACTTTGAATTATGCCTCTTGTTAATACAAATGTGCTCCAAAATCATAATTGCTAGTGAATGCCCAAAAAGACAACTTCAGTGTTGAAAACCCAGAGTGCCTATGGTATTAAAAGACATAGAATTTATTTGTGTGGTGCTCCAAAGAAAGTACAATAATGTACATATAAAGACTAAACGTCAAATCTAAAATTGTATTATTTTAATTAACAAAAGGTTGTATTATAATGTTTTTATTTTTTTTTTATACTGTATTCTGATTAAAAATTGTATATAAGAATAATATTTACAGCATTATCAAAATTTTTAAAAATATTTATCAAAATTTATATGTCAAAGTACAGATTAATTTTGAAATAAGTGATTTCAATAATTCACATTTTGAATATCTAAAATAGTATTTAAAAGGATTATTAAATGATCTTAATTAAGTTTTCAATAAAATAAGCACAGAATAACATTTAAAAGCCCTAAAATAATAAAAAGTTGTAACATAAACATTTATGCAAATTAATAAACAAATACACAAAATATCAACTGTGGATACATGTGAATATTGATTTTTAAAAATAAGAATGATAATTTAAGTAAATATTATTCAAAATATGTCTTAATTTATAAAAAATTATATTATTAATATTATTTTAGTATAGGTTATGTTTGTATTGTAGACCAAAATTATTACCTTGCATAGCAACAGTCGTTAGAGATTCAATTGTTTTTGAAAAAGATATAAATAATCGGTGCACAATCAAAAGGGTCTCTTGGTTTCCTGATCATCTCTGAAATACGTGCCTCTGTATTGAATAATTGTAAATTGTGCCGGTTAACTAGTCATAAAGGTGTTATGTCCAATTATACCTACAAATATAGTAAAGTTTCACATCTGATACAAGTTTAACAACACTTTATAACCATCACTTACTTGTAAAAAAAAAAAAAATTTCAACACAGCTAAATCGATGCAAAGTGAAATTATTCCAAAACGATTACAGCAGCGGTCAGCTGGATTCGCCATTTTGTAAAAACTATCTCTGCGCATAGGACTGCGTCGGATCACGAGAACAATTTCAATGTGAGTACTAACTTTATTTTACGAGGCAAATTTAAAAAAAAAATTATTTATAACATTTCTCTTAATCAAAGTGACAATTTATGTATATTCACGATTGTGAACAATTTTGTATATTTGTGTAAAGATAATTTCTCTTTGATATACTTTTAAGATCGATTAAAAGTTTGATTAATAATAAATTCACGATATTGTACAAGTTGTTTTATTATATTTTGTTCAATAATATAGGTTGCTAGAGAAGTATACAGGTAGGATAAATTTAACAAATATAATAAATTTTACATCAAACAAATTAATAATTATAATCAACAAGAATTACCAGCTGAATCCTAACTCTAGGGAAAAGAAGTTTCATGCTCATTATAATCTAAATCATAATATCTAAACTTATAATATTATTTGTATATAAAACTCTAAACCATTATAAAATAAAATAAAAATTATTTAAAATAAAAGTAATACAGCGCCATCTATTGAGATAAATAAAAATAAAACGTTTTAACAATATTAATAAAGAATATTTCAATAAAATCATTTAATTTAACAATTCATTAATAAGATAAATAATTATAATATTTCTAATTAACATTTATACTGATATCGGTATAAAACAATAATAATTACACACAGAATAGACATTTATTATAATTTGGTTAGCCCAACGTGAGATAATTGATATAATCATTATAATCTAATTAAATATAAATTTCTCTCACATAACATATCACTATAATTTGGCGCCCAACGTGGGGGATCTGTCAATTTGACATTTTAATTTAAAATTACATTTTAACAAATAAAATAAACATAAATTAATAAAATAATAAAATCAATATATTTAAAACAACAAATAAATAAAATATTAATTAAAAATGGACAAGATGACATTAAGAGATGGAAAACAGATAGGAGAAAAACCAGGAGAAGAAGTAGGTACTCAGGTAGATGAGGAAAGAAATCAGGGATCTGGAGACTTTAGAGTCGAATATAGAATACAAGAAGAAAGAAGTGACGAGGAGACAAGCAGTATAGCTGGTATGTTTGAAAGAAGTGGAATAAGTGAAGGTGAAAGAAGAAATAGCAGGAGTCCAATTCGACAGAATACAAGGGATGAAGCGATACCATGGACAACATTAATGGATATGATGAAAAATATGAATGAAAATATAAATAAAAACAATGAAGATATGAACAATAGGAGTGAAAAATTTAACAAGAAGATAGATGAAGATTTAAGAAAAATGGATAAAAAATTAGATGAAAATAAAAAAAAATAGAAGAAATTAAAGAAGAAATGGGAGAACAGAATAACAAATTAAGAGAAGAAATAAGAAGTGTAAAACAAGAAATTAGAGAGGAAATGATAGGAAGAATCATGGAAGTGGAAGACAGTCATTCTAAACAAATAAATGATATACAAAAAAATGAAAAAGTTTTAAAGGAAGAAATAAAAGAAAACAGTAAAAAGATTGATAGAGAAGTTATGAAGATAAATAAAAATATGCGGGAAGTACAAGAGGATTTAAGTAAGGAAATAAAATTAAATTTCGAAGTAGCGGAAAAAGAGAATAAGAAGATTAAACAAGAACTTCAATCAGAAATAAGAAATATACAAGAAGAAGTGGTACAAATGGAAAGTAAAGAATATAAGCAAATATTAATGGAAATGGAACATAACATCAATAAAATTAAAAAAGAACAAGAAGAAAAGGAGATGAATATAAAAAAAAAATTTATGAGGATGTCTGGAGAAACTAGAATAAATTATGAAAGCAACAATAACATAAAATTCGATGGTGACTATAAAAAAATACACCCTGTAGTTTTCATAAAAATGATAAAGAACAAATTAAGATACGAACAAGAACCTGAAATTTTAAGGGAAATTATAAGGGAACACATGGAGAAGCATGCCATGGTGTGGTTTGTAAGCAAAGAAGAAGAAATAAATAATATAGAACAATTTGAATCTAAATTCCTAGAATATTTTTGGGCTAATAACACGCAATCAAGAATGAGAGCAAGATTATATTTTGGTAAATACGATGATAGTAGGGGAAATTCTCCAAATACCTATGTATTACAATTATATTCATTAGTAATGCATTTAAATCCTAAATTATCAGAAGAAGACATTGTATTATACCTAGCAAGACACTTTAAAGATCAAATAACAGAGACGATAGCAATACAAAATATTAAGACGATGGATAACTTGTGTCAATACTTACAAAGGCTTGAAAGGAAAAGAGGAGAAAGGACGGAAAATACATCAAGGCAAGGAAATTATAACAGGCAGAATAGAAACAACAATGAAACTTACAACTACAATAACAATTATAACAATAATAGAACTAATTATCAACAAAGAAACAATAATAATAGAAACAGCAATTTCAGAGATAACTATAATAACAATCTAAATAATAACAATAGAAACGATAACAATAGATCAAATTCTAATAATTATCCTAATAATAATAGAAACTATGATAATTATAACAACTATCCAAATAATAACAGGTTTAACAACAATAATAATAACAACAATTATATGAACAGAAATAGATTTAATAATAATAATAGATTGCAAAGAAAAAACTCCGAAAATGACATAAGAAGAGATGAAGTATACATCCAAGGTGGTAATGGGAACAACAGAAGAGTTCATTTCCAAAGATCTAATAGTGCAGATAGGTCAAGAAATTCCAGTGCTACAAGAACTGATAATCAAAATAATGGCCTAATTAGAAATTACGAAGATGAAGTCCAAATCCCTACTACGTCAAGTGGTGATATTGGAAATTCTCAGAATTTTCAATAGAGGGTGAAGTAACCAGCAATCTGTATAGCTACGTTCACCCTAGAGAGTTCCTGAAACAAAGGATTGCATCAACAAAAATTTAGATAAAAAAACTTTGGTATCAATAAATGGAAAAATTAATAATATTAATATTAAAATTTTAATAGATAGTGGTTCAAAAACATCATTAATTGATCAAAATCTTATAACAAAATTAAATCTACAAAATCATATAATTAAAGTTCCAAAAGTAAATTTATTAAGTTTGAATTCAAAGAAAATAACTGAGGTAAATAAAGCAATCATAATAGAAGTAAATTTTGAAAACAATCATATTAAAATACAATTATTAATCGTCAACAACATGGAACTTGATATTTTACTAGGTTCAGATGAATTACATAAAAATAAGGCTAAAATTAATTGTGAGAGTAAAGTGGTAAGTTTAAATGGAATAAATATAAAATTCAATGAAGAGAAGGAATTAGAAGAAGAAAGAATATTGATGAACATTAAAATGGTACGTGGAGAAGAAAAAGAAAATATAGAATATAATTACAATAAATATGATAATAAAAAAGTTTATGGTGATGAAATTGGAATGGAAATGGAAGTGATGGATAAGAATGAGATATATGAAGATGAAATTAAGTTTAAAGAAAATAATAAGGAATGAAGTGAGTTTAGATTGTGATAATGGAAAAAGAATGGAGATTAAATGTTTGTTGGAAAAATATCAAGATCTATATAATGAAGTACCAAGAGTTGCAGAAAATTACACTCATAGTCTGAAAATAAAGGACATGGAAACTTTTAAAGTTAAAACTTACCCTATACCTTTTAAATATAAAGATGATATGCAGAAAGCCATTAAAAAACTACTCAACGATAAAATTATTGAACATAGTAATACCTCATTTATTAATCCAGTAGTGATTGTTAAAAAGAAAGATGGAGATATAAGAATATGCTTAGATGCTAGAGAACTTAATAAAAGATGTATACCAGAATATGAAGCTCCTCTAACAATAGAAGCCATTTTAGGAAGAATACAGAAAACTAAAATATTTACAAAGTTAGATTTAAAACACAGCTTTTGGCTGATACCACTAGAAGAAAAAAATCGTGATTATACAGGTTTTATGGTTGATGGCGAGGTTTTTAGATTTAGAGTTGTACCTTTTGGAACACAGTCAGCTACAGCTGCTCTACTTAAAGCTTTACATAAAGTTCTAAATAAATATGAAAACTTTACATTACATTATATTGATGATATTCTCATTTATTCGGAAAATTTAGAAGATCATTTAAAACATATAGAGATAATTTTAAAAGCATTAAATGAAGCTGGACTAAAGCTAAACATAAATAAATGTCAATTTTTCAAGAACCAAGTTATCTATTTAGGATATAAAATAGATGCCAAAGGTATTAGTATGGATCCTAATAGAATAAAAATAATACAGGAATACAAAAGACCAACAAATTTAAAGACACTACGAGGATTTCTTGGTATATTAAATTATTTTAAAAGATTGGTTCCAGATATTACAGAAAAACAAATTCCACTAATAAAATTATTACGTAAAAATGTAAAATGGAAATGGACACCTGAAAGAGAAACAGCCTTTAACAACATCAAAGCAGAATTCTCTGAAAGTTGTAAAATATTCCATCCAGATTACAGTAAAACTTTCATATTAAGAACTGATGCATCACAACAAAGATTTGCCGGATGTTTAATACAAGAACAAGAAATTGGAGAAGTACCTATATCTTTTGTCTCTAGATTAACTAAGAAGTCTAAAAGGAATTATAGCGTTGGAGAATTAGAATTAGCAAGTATAATATTCTGCATAAATAAACTTAGATTTTTCCTATTTGGCAACGAATTTATTATTGAGACAGATAATCAAGCTCTTACTACAATTTTGAAAAATAAATATGAAAACAACCGTATACATAGATGGGCATTACTGCTCCAAGAATATTCATTTCAAATTAAATATGTTCCGGGAAAGAAAAATATTGTATCTGATGCTATAACCAGAATGGATGGAGAGAAAATTAAGAAATCAAATAACAAACAAGTAGGAGTAAACATTATGAAAGAAGACACAGGAATATTCTCTTTAAATAGTATCATACAAGACCAAAAGAAATTAGATGAAACAGAAAAAAGTGGAACAAAGGTAAATTCAAATCAAATTATAAACAAAATTATTAATAATAAAGAATTATATGTGGTCACAAAAGAATTAACATCAAAATTAATCAAAGAATTACATTTAAAATATTATCATGCTGGCATTAGAAAAATTTACAATATTTTTAGGGAAAATTATATATCGAGAAACGATTTAACAACAACAAAGGAAGTTATCAGAAGATGTGAATTATGTCAACTAAATAAAGAAAAGAATTTTCATAATGTAAATATCTCAAAAGCTATTGTAACTACAAAACCATTAGAATTAATATCCATAGATTTTGTTTCTAATTTAGTACCAAGTTTAGAAGGAAATCAACACATTTTTATCATAGTTGATAATTTTTCAAAATATGTAACTCTTTATCCATGCAAGAGAACAAATAGACAAACTGTTAACATAGAAATAGGAACACCATCAAAATGTTTAATGGATAATGCAACATATTTTAATAATGATAATCTAAAATCATGGCTATTAAAATCAGATATTATACCTATTTTTACTAGTATTAGAAACCCTCGTACTAATTTGGCTGAAAGATATGTGAGAGAAGTAATAAAATATTTAAGATCAATAGTACATGCAGACCAACAATTATGGGAAAACAATCTTAAAAATATAGAAAATTGTATAAATAATATACCACATGAAGTAACAGGAGAATCACCAATTAGAATAATGAAAAATATAATACCTAATAGACCTTGGCAACCTGAAGTCATAGAACCATATAATCTAATTATTAAGAAAACGCAATCTAAAATATTGAAAATTGCAAATAAATGTAAAGAAAAAAGGAACAAACGTATAAATAAAAGAACTACTTTTGAACAAGGTGACTTGGTAATCATAAAAGCTTTAAGAGTTCCAAATAGAAAACACAATGTATGTGCTAAATTGCAATTACCTTTTGAAGGTCCTTACAAAGTGACAACTAAAAACGGTATCAATAGTTATTTACTGGTATACCCTAATACTGGAATTCCAAGGGGAATTTATAACGTGGACGTACTATACAGATGGCTACCCTCAAGTAATTTTAGTGACTAGTGTAAATATTAGTAAAGAATTTTTAATAAAATAGAATTACATTTCCAGAAAATTTTCTAAATAATTTGTACCAAATTATAATAAAATTTTGAAAATGTAATTGGGAATGTTATAATGAAATAATAAATATGAGAATTAATCAATAATAATTTAGTTAAAAATAATAATAGTTTGTTAAAAAGAATAATAATTTAAATATAATCAAACAATGATATAATTTAACTCACCAATTTCATTATCAATTTAAAAAAGGATATTATTAATTGATTTACTAATCTTTTAAACATTATGACAAGTAATTAGTGTAGATATTATAATTTAAAAATAATTATCTAGAGTTGGAATCCATATGACATTCTTTCTTTATGATTTTTGATGAATCGTTCCAATGGTGTGAAGGTGATTACAAGTTTTCATAGTATATTCCATTAAACTCTTCAAACTCAAATCTAAAACAACAAAATATAATAAAATTACTTATAGTGAATTTAGAACAAACAATTGTATAATTTAGTTAGGTTGTTCAAATTAGCATAAGGAAAAACTACTTACTTTTTTTTGAGTGTTGTGTACTAAAGTATACGGACAAAGATAGGACTTTGAATTATGCCTCTTGTTAATACAAATGTGCTCCAAAATCATAATTGCTAGTGAATGCCCAAAAAGACAACTTCAGTGTTGAAAACCCAGAGTGCCTATGGTATTAAAAGACATAGAATTTATTTGTGTGGTGCTCCAAAGAAAGTACAATAATGTACATATAAAGACTAAACGTCAAATCTAAAATTGTATTATTTTAATTAACAAAAGGTTGTATTATAATGTTTTTATTTTTTTTTATACTGTATTCTGATTAAAAATTGTATATAAGAATAATATTTACAGCATTATCAAAATTTTTAAAAATATTTATCAAAATTTATGTCAAAGTACAGATTAATTTTGAAATAAGTATTTTCAATAATTCACATTTTGAATATCTAAAATAGTATTTAAAAGGATTATTAAATGATCTTAATTAAGTTTTCAATAAAATAAGCACAGAATAACATTTAAAAGCCCTAAAATAATAAAAAGTTGTAACATAAACATTTATGCAAATTAATAAACAAATACACAAAATATCAACTGTGGATACATGTGAATATTGATTTTTAAAAATAAGAATGATAATTTAAGTAAATATTATTCAAAATATGTCTTAATTTATAAAAAATTATATTATTAATATTATTTTAGTATAGGTTATGTTTGTATTGTAGACCAAAATTATTACCTTGCATAGCAACAGTCGTTAGAGATTCAATTGTTTTTGAAAAAGATATAAATAATCGGTGCACAATCAAAAGGGTCTCTTGGTTTCCTGGTCATCTCTGAAATACGTGCCTCTGTATTGAATAATTGTAAATTGTGCCGGTTAACTAGTCATAAAGGTGTTATATCCAATTATACCTACAAATATAGTAAAGTTTCACATCTGATACAAGTTTAACAACACTTTATAACCATCACTTACTTGTAAAAAAAAAAAAATTTCAACACAGCTAAATCGATGCAAAGTGAAATTATTCCAAAACGATTACAGCAGCGGTCAGCTGGATTCGCCATTTTGTAAAAACTATCTCTGCGCATAGGACTGCGTCGGATCACGAGAACAATTTCAATGTGAGTACTAACTTTATTTTACGAGGCAAATTAAAAAAAAAAATTATTTATAACATTTCTCTTAATCAAAGTGACAATTTATGTGTATTCACGATTGTGAACAATTTTGTATATTTGTGTAAAGATAATTTCTCTTTGATATACTTTTAAGATCGATTAAAAGTTTGATTAATAATAAATTCACGATATTGTACAAGTTGTTTTATTATATTTTGTTCAATAATATAGGTTGCTAGAGAAGTATACAGGTAGGATAAATTTAACAAATATAATAAATTTTACATCAAACAAATTAATAATTATAATCAACAAGAATTACCAGCTGAATCCTAACTCTAGGGAAAAGAAGTTTCATGCTCATTATAATCTAAATCATAATATCTAAACTTATAATATTATTTGTATATAAAACTCTAAACCATTATAAAATAAAATAAAAATTATTTAAAATAAAAGTAATACAGCGCCATCTATTGAGATAAATAAAAATAAAACGTTTTAACAATATTAATAAAGAATATTTCATTTAAATCATTTAATTTAACAATTCATTAATAAGGTAAATAATTATAATATTTCTAATTAACATTTATACTGATATCGGTATAAAACAATAATAATTACACACAGAATAGACATTTATTATAATTTGGTTAGCCCAACGTGAGATAATTGATATAATCATTATAATCTAATTAAATATAAATTTCTCTCACATAACATATCACTATAATATATATATATATATATATATATATATATATTAATATGATTTAATTTTGCTTTAATTTTATTATTTGATTTATTATAGTTTATTTGTTAATATCCCACGTTAGTTCTGTCAATTTATTATGATTTAGTTCTTGTTGGTTGAATTTGATTTTACAATTTTTCGGGTTTAACAGGAAGATTCCGGTGAGTGTCTGAGTCTCTACTTGCTTCGGACAACGAAATGTTAATACTTCTTCCTTTGGAAATACTGTCAAAAATTGGTTTATTTCCGGTATTACTTGTATGTGACCTTCTAAAATTTTTACTTTAAAATATTTACATTTTTTGGAAGTTTTATTATTTAAAATTTCTTCTTCGCAATCTATGTTTACATTGGACTGTAAGTTTGTTGAGCATTGGAAGAATTTGCCTTTTGTACATATATCACTTAGAGGATGCAAAGCTTTAGATTGAGATTTTAAAATATATTTTGAGTTAGGTATAATTGTTAGAAATTCTGATTCCCATTTTGTAGGTATAGGTATCATTCGATAAAGTTCAAATTCTGTTTCAAAGTTAATAGGAATTGACAAAAAGTATTGTATTACATTCTTGTTTATTTTACAATTTACTGTAATAACTGATTCAAAATCTAGGATATTTTCATACTTTACTTCAAAAGGTAATTGTTCCTTATAATGAGATGAAATTTTTTCAAGTTCTTTAAATAATTCTCGCGACTTAATAATACTTGGGTGAAGTGTTTTTAATTTGCAGAATGTTAGTGAATTTTCAATTTCTTGTATAACATCTAGTACAGAGTTATAAATAAACAATAGCTGAATAAGTAAATCCTTTAAATAAGTAACGTTTTCAAAATTTGCTTGAAAATCAGCAATGTTTTTTAACTCTAAAATTTTTTCTCTTAAAGTCTTTTCGTTAGCTTTAATATCTTGTAAAGTATTATTAAAATTATAAATTATTTGATTACTAACGGAATACTGCATACTAAGCTGGTTTTGTAATTTATTCTGGTTATTTTGCAAATGTTCTAAAATGTTTTCTATACGTTCGCCGTCTTCGGCGTCTAGATTTCCTGTAATTGTTTTAAAAATACTGCCAAGACCATTTATTAAACCTCGTTTATTTCTATTTAATTTAGTGTGAATATTAAAATTTTCAAGTTTTTCTTGAATTAAAGCTTTAGTGTAAATAATTGTGTTTTTATAGTTATCGGCCTCTGATTTGAAAAATGTTTCGTTTTTATAGAAGGAACGTAAATGTTCATATTGCACTTCTAATTCGTTGTATTCTTCAATTAATGGGCTAATATCGAAAAAGTGAACAAATGTGTGTTGGTCTTTTGGAATTTTGCCGGTCCCAAAAGTATTGGCAAAATTCCTAAATTTTCTGTTATATTTTTTATTATTATTCCTTGTGCGACGGCGAGGAATCTGAAA
Organism: Ophraella communa; assembly: GCA_035357415.1. NCBI lineage: Eukaryota > Metazoa > Arthropoda > Insecta > Coleoptera > Chrysomelidae > Ophraella > Ophraella communa. Next base: position 35,456,259 of record CM068995.1, on the reverse strand, counting down.
TAAAAACATATGGTTTCTTTCGGGGTCGTTTAATATTAGATAAATGTATATCAGCTGCGGTATTTCCGTGTCTAGGATTAATTTTTGCTGTTTTAGTGGTTTTATTTATTGAGTTAATTGTTTCTAATTGATATTTCGGTTTAGTTTTGTTTTGCTTTTGTTTATTGCGCATAAATACCTTAGTTGGGATTTTATTTGGCAATTCTTCTCTATTCCGATTAGATTTTTTAATATATTTTTCTTTATTTTTCTGAATTATTTTATTTATTTCTGAGTACATTAGTTTAATTTTTTCTTTATGTTTAGAAACGTAATCATTTACTAACTGTTGTTCTATGTTTATATCGAACGCGGTATTATTACAAATATTGCCTGTTATTATTTCAAAAGGTTTTAATTTCGTTACGGAATGTACGGTGTTGTTGTAAGCTAAAAGTGCATAATTTACTTTTTGTTCTATAGGGTCATCCTTGTATTCCTTTTGAAGATTAAGTAACCTTATGTGTTCAATTATTGTTGAGTGGAATCTTTCGGCTATACCGTTTGATTCGGGATGCTGAGAACTGATAAAGTGAATATTTATTTTATGTAATTGCAATAATTCTTTAACTAACGAATTTTTTAATTCTGTACCATTATCTGAAATAATTTCTTCCGGAATACAATGATGTGTAAAATATTTAATCAAATTATTTACGGTTTCTATACCTTCGGCGGATTTCATTTTATACATTTGTCCATATTTAGAAAAGGAATCAACTAGAGTTAAAAATTTAGTACCTTCCAAGGTTATAGAATCCATATGTATAATTTGAAATGGATAAACAGCTGTAGGAGTTACATTAAATGTTGGTTTTATGGGATTTCTGTCATACTTAGTTTGTAAACAAGGTTGACATTCGTTTATATATGTTTGTATCGATTTTCTTTGATTTGGCCAATAGTATAATTTTTTTATTCGCGTTTCTGTCTCATCCAACCCCCGATGATTAGTTTTACCCTCGTGGTAATTTTTAATAGTGTCTTTAATGTCAGCAATATCAACATCTAGTAATTTTGTTGTACATTTAATCATATTAATCATTGAATTTTCAAAATGTTTTTGAATAATTACGCTTAATTTTTCATATACAGGGTCTTCAAAGTATACATAATATTTTACTTTCGGTACAATATATTCCTTGAGGAATTTAATAACATCATTTTCAAAATTATTTTTAGAAAGTTGAATAAGCAATCTTTGTTTATTTTCGTATAATTTAATAATTGTCGGTTGTGCCGGTTCATAATTTACTTCAGATATAATTATTTGATTTTTGCCAAAATTTACAGGACAGTCAACAATCGGAATACCTGCCACTGGGTTTTCCAAATTTGTATGAGCTGTTTCATCTTCATCCACAACATTTTCCGAATCTTTATCGTCTTCAGCTTCGACTATCAAAGATTCTGGATTTGTGCGATCAAAACTTTTGTTTAAGTCTTCCATGTAATCAAATAGGGCTGATGTTGATGGTTTCTCAAGTTCTGTTTCATTCAAATTTAACTGAATTCTTGAGAGAGCATCACAGTTTCTATTTAAAGTGCCCTTTTTATAAATTATTTCGTAGTCATATTCAGCGAGCTTTAGCCGCCACCTGACTAATTTAGAATTTGGCTCCTTTAGAGAAAAAAGCCACTGCAGTGGTCTATGATCACTATATATTTTAAATTTTCTACCAAAAAGATACGGCCGGAAATATTTTACCGCCCATACGATAGCTAACATTTCTTTTTCGATTGTTGAATAAGAGCATTCGGATTTGTTTAAGGTACGACTTGCATAAGCCACAGGTAAATCGGTGCCAATTTTTCCTTGACTTAATACAGCCCCAATCGCATGATTACTAGCATCCGTAGTAAGGATAAACGGTTGCGTGAAATCAGGATATTGGAGTATTGGTTCGTTGATTAACAATGTTTTACAAAATTTAAAGCATTCTGAATAATCCGAATCGTTAGGATTTATTACAGCGCCCTTTTTTAATGGTTTGGTTAATGGTAAAGTAATTTTTGAGAAATCTTTTATAAATTTTCTATAGTACCCCAAAAGACCAAGAAATCCCTTTAGTTGGGTAGTATTTTTTGGAATTGGGTATTGTTTAATAGCTTTAATTTTTTCAGGATTGGGTTTTACGCCTTCAGGGGTGATTACATGCCCCAGATACGTTACCTCTTTCCGTAAAAACTCACATTTATCTAACTGCAATTTAAGGTTAGCGTCTCTTAGTCTATCGAAGACCTCTTTAAGACGAATAATGTGTTCCTGCAAACTAGTACTGAAAATTATAATATCATCTAGATATACCAAGCATGTTTCATTTTGGATACCCCGTAAAATGCTATCCATTACACGTTGGAATGTCGCAGGTGCTCCTTTTAAACCAAAACCCATCCGTAGGAACTCATAATGCCCATTTTCAGTATTAAATGCGGTTTTTGGTATGTCTTTTTCGGCAATTTAAATTTGGTGGAATCCTGATGCCAAATCTAAAGTAGAAAAGTATTGGCTTCGGCCCAATTTATCGAGTAACGCCTCTATCAACGGTAAAGGGTAAGAATTGCCTATAGTCAACTACTATACGCCATTTTTGTTGACCAGATGCGTCTGGTTTTTTACCGACGACCCATATACTAGAACACCATGGAGAAGTAGACGGTCTTATTATATTTTGTTCCAGCATACTCTGGATTTGTTTTTGAACTTCCTTGCGATGTACTTCAGAATATCTATATGATCTTGAGTACACTGGTAGTTCATCAGTAGTGTTTATCTCATGGTTTATTTTATGAGTAAACGTTAATTTGTTTCCCTCTACATGGAATATATCAGAATATTCCTTGATAAGTTTTAGTACGGAATTTTTTTCTTCCGAGTTCATATGTTCAGTACGAATTTTATTAATATCAAACTTAATTTTTGCAGCATTAAAATTATTAAAGTTTGGACACAGAGCTTGCTCGTATTCGTCGAACAATTCTGCGTTAAAAGAATTAGATGAATCATATTGGCATGCGGACTCAGTTTTATTTAATATTGTACAAATGGCCATATGGTTTTGTACTTTTGTTATACATTGAGGGATTTCTAATTCTGAAATCTTTGTATAAGGTATCAAAACTTCGCCATTTTTAATATTTTTGATATTTACTTGTATTATTTGTTCGGTCCTCGGAGGCACCACTATACAATTTGAGGTTCGAGGGACCTTATAATAATTTATTTTAATTTTTGCATTAGGAGTAACAAGTACATTTTTATTTAAATCTATAGAAATATTAAGTTTTTTTAGATTATCTATACCTAATAAACAGTCAAATTGGTCATGAAATTTAAATAAACAGAACCTTAAATCAATGGCCCTTTTAAGATTAAAAATCCTTGATGAGGTCATTGTCGTGCCAAAATTTTCTTGTGAAGTACCATGTGCAGTTGATATTTTAAAAGGATCGACATAAATTTGGTCTTCTAAATACTTATTTGCAATTTCAGGTAATATAAAAGATCTAGTACTGCTGGTATCGATGAGAACCTTTAAATTATTTTCCGGAAATATTATATATGGCAATTCACTGTCATTATTAGTTAAATTTAACAACTCTATGGTTTTTCTTCGATGTTTTCCGAGGTGACTTTGTCTAAAAAAGTACTCTCGTCATTTTTATCAGGGTGTTCAACCAACGGTTGTTGATCTAAATTATGCAATTCTTCGGCAATGTATTTCCTATTATTATTATTAGAATAATTTTGTTTAAAGTAATTAGGGTTTGGCTGTTGATTCGTTCTGTATGTATTTCTAGTTGATATACTCATAGGAGTCGGTTTAGGAAAATTACGATTTGGATTTGTATTAAAAACATTCGGAGTTTTATTAAAATTTGAATTATTTTGACTTGTACTTGGTAATTGTTGATCATTATTTCTACGCTGTGTATTATGCGCGTAATTAGTAATTTGCAAAGGTTTGTTATAATTGGTTTTTGGTTCAGAAAAATTATTCCTAGACGCAAATCTACCCTTAGTAAAATTTAATAGTTCAATGTTTGTTTGGAAATCATTCGTTAACATATTTAAAGCAGTATTTAAATCTTGTGGATTTTTCGTACGCATAAGTGAACCTAAAGGTTCCTTTAACCCATGTAAGAAGACTCTAAGCGCTAAATTATTAAAATATTTTGATAAATTTACTATTTCTGTTGAGCTACCTTGAAATTTTAATCGTGAAATTTGAAGATTTAACAAGTGCTGTAATTTATTATAAAAAATGAATGGTGACTCATTTCCTTGTTTCATGTTAACAATTTCTATGTTTAAGGTGTAAATATCTCTCTTATCTGAATACGTGTTGAGTAAAGCACTTTTTAAATCTGACCATTTAGATATTATACAGGATGAAATATTCACTGCTGCATCGCCCTTAGTTTTTGATAAAATTGTTGACATTAAATATTCATTTTGAAAATCGCTAGTATCTACCGTGTTATAAAATTTGCTCACTAATTTTTCGCATATGTCAATGAATCTGGGTAATAATTCGGTATCTCCGTTAAATTCGGGAACCATATCTAAATATTCTCTTTTTAATACTGGAAGAGCCATTATAATTTATTTTAATAGAAATTTGTCCAAAATTGTTGTGAGTAAGAATCAGAATTACTAGTTTAGAATTTTTCAGAATAATCTGATAATAAAATTATAAGCAAACCTCTGTATGATATAAATTGTACTTACAGCAAAATCAATAATCCGTCCATGTGTCGAGTGTCTCAAGATTTTCTCCAATTTCCTTTGGGATCTTGATTGCACAAAAAGTTCAATATATTTTAACTTCTTGTAAGGCTACTCAATTCACCAAACACTACTTCTCGCTAGGCTACTCAATTCACCTAACTTCACAACACACAGTATAAAGTTCTCTAGTCAATGAATCGTTAAAACGAACCGGTATTATTTCCGTTAATCCCGTTTGACTATCCTACTGACTGCGCCACTTAAATTATAGATTTCTGCAAATCACTTTTTAAAAACAATTTATTTAAAATTAAATATACAACTTATTACAACAAGTTACACTATATAATTATAATTCTAAAATCTGATTCTAACTAACTAGCAAAAAGAGTTGTTATGACTTAAATAATATAAAAATGCAAGATTAACATGATTATTAAGCAGGTTCCTATTTCTTCTGGAATTTGTAGCAAGGTAAGGGTTAATGGCACTATAACATATATATATATATATATAACGAGCGAGACTCCCCTAGTACACCCCTGTCGCCCTGATAGGTAACTGATTCCCGGAAGTCTAGTCACCGCGCGTACAATCGAGAAAATTCCTCCCTTTCTACGCGCGTCGAGAAAGATCTTATCGAAGCGGTGGACAGGTATATATATAAGCGGAGATACGGCGGACCGGGACAGGTAAAGAAAGTAAAGAAAAAAAGGATAATAAAAAACTCTTCGTTTTAACAAAACTTCCAATATTTATTTAAAAAATTGCTTTTTTAAAAGACTCAATGACAGCTGTTTCGCTATGAAGCATCGTCAGATTGACAATTTAAAGTAAAGAAAAGATGTAATTAAAAAGTTTACAGCGACAGTTCTAAATATTTCAGCGATCTACGAAGTGAAAATAAATAGTGAATATAAATCGAAGTTAATTGTTGTACATAAATTAGTGTGTTATAGTTAGTTTAGTTATTTAGTTATAATTCGTTTAGTTTGTAGTGTGTAAATAAATTAGACTTTTCGTTCAGCAGTGATTTTATTTTGAACCCCTAGAACGTAACAATTGGTGTCAGGTGTGGGGTATATTGAACTGCTGTGTTAATTTAAATTGTGGACTTTATTATTGAGTATTTTGTATGCCAGTAACGAGATCACAGGCGAAGAAAATGGATCAGGCGACAATGGAAGTTTTCAAGCAAGCCCTTGAAAAAATGAGCTTGAAAATGGATGAGAATACCCAGAAAATGGAAAATAAAATGGAAGAAAACACCCAGAAAATGGAGAATAAAATGGAAGAAAACACTAAGAAAATTAAAGATAATTTGGGAGATAAATTGATATTGATTGAAAATGAGTTAAAGAATAATTACTCCAAACTGGAAAATGAAATTGGAAGCGTAAAAGACGAGATGGGCAACGTGAACGATAAAATTGGTAAATTTGAAGACAGGGTTGGAAACATTGAAGGCAGATTGGTTAATATGGAGGAAGAAATGCAAGTAAAATTGGAAGAACAGGTGAAAACCATGGAAGAGCGATTGAGTAAGAACTTCAGCAAATATTGTTCGGTTAAGCTGGGAGAACGGAGTGAGCCAGGCCGAACAAAGATCAAACCTCCAACTTTTGATGGCAAAGCACCCTGGAGCACATACCAGAAACAATTTGAAGCAGCAGCCAACGTCAACTGCTGGGAAGATGAAGAGAAAGCAACTACTTTAATTGTTGCATTAAGAGGGGACGCACTGAATATCCTTCAAACTATTCCTGTAAGTCAACAAGGTGATTATAAGACTCTGACAAGTAGACTGCAAATGAGATATGGTGATGCACATCTCCAACAAGTGTATCACGCACAAATCAAGAGTCACCATCAGAAGAGTGCAGAAACCTTGCATGAATTCGAAGCAGACATAGCATGGTTGGTCAGGCTGGCCTATCCTTCAGCACCGGACAGCTTCCTAGAACAACTTGCTGTCCAGACCTTCGTCGATGGGTTGAGAGACACGGAGACTCAGCAGACGTTCTGGTTGGCCCGACCCAAAACTCTAGATGACGCCCTGGCCCATGCCCTAGAATTTGAAGCTGCTAAACAAGCTTCTCACAGAGGACAGAGCAAATTGAGACAGCTTGATGATTCACCAGTCTGCGACGATAGAATTGAGGTAGTAATTCGCCGAGTTCTCCAGGAGAAATGTAATGGTGGACCAAGATGATGGAACTGCGGCGAAAGAGGACACATTCGGCGTAACTGCAAGAAGCCGGTTAAAACACAACCCCAAGAACAGGAAAAACTAAAGCAGGTTGGCAAGAAGGAGCATAAACCGACCCGCCACGACAATGCCACTGAGGTTATTATTCAGGCCATCTCTTCAAGTATTTATATCGACGGTAAAATTAATGGGAGGTCCGTAAAAATGTTAGTCGACACTGGCGCAACCCGAACTATAGTTAAGCCGAGTGTAGTTGAAGGAAATGGAAAAACCTTACCAGCGATGGTTCGTTTACGGACTGCAACTGGTAAAGACGTGCCAACACATGGAAAGATGGGGATCGTCATCAACATTGGGGACAGGTTTTTCGAACATGAGGTGCTGGTGGCAGATATCATGGAGGAAGTCATCTTGGGAATGGATGTCATTAAGGGTTATGGCTTCCAGATGGATATAAGAAACGATGTTCTCAGGATCGGAAGTCTGGAAATTCCATTCCTGGGATGTGAAGATATCACGACTCGAGTCTTACTTAGCGAAGATGTTCACCTACGTGGACAGGCGGAGACCATAGTGAAGGGGTATTTAGATAGAGACCTTCGAGATAGCTGTGTAACGAGTTATTATTACTTACAATTGTTTTGGAGTATGTTACTTGGTTTGTTTCATTAAAATTTTAATTTTTAGTTCTTTTATATAACTCGTTACTATATTTCTGCCATAATTTCGGGTACCGTTGTAATATTTTAGTATTACGTTTATTTCTCCGGTAGTTCAATTCCATGAATCACATTTAATTAGTACCTTTGTAAATGTATATTATATTATTTTTTTTATTTTCAAGTTTAAAAACTAAACGACATCCGGTACAAAAAGAGTTTTAATTCAGACAAGAGCCGCCTAGTACATTAGATTTTTTTCCAATTCTGTTTTTTAATGTCATTAGTCGAAAATTGTAGGTGGGAATGAAAATATAAATTTTATTTAAGGTCTCTTGTTCCTGATACAGTTAGTTCGCTTTTGTCCGAATATTATCGACCAGTTTTTTTTTTAATTTGCGAATTTTTTCTTTGTTTTCTATTTTTTTTTGGTTAGAAGTGATTTGCCGTCCGAAATTGTTTTTTTTGGTAAGTCAACCGAATTGTAATTCTTTTTTTTTAAGTATTGTGTGAAGCATTAAACCGCCGTTAGAATTTTACTTTTTTATATTAATAATTATTTTAATAACAAATTTATGATTTTGTTTGAAACGAATTTAATTTATTATATTCACTACTAGTGTTTGATCCGTTTTCCCTAACTCCCTACCGTTTAAAGTTTATTAGTTAGTTTTATCCGATAATTTAACATTAAAGCTGATTGTAGAACGGGGGCGAGGCCGATGCCATGCGTCGTTCAACTTTCAGACGGTAAAATTTCATTATTTTCAATAGAAAGCTTATTAACAAATATACGATCTTCAGACAAGGTGAAGGCTGTTGCCATAGATTGTTTGATGATCTTAGATACATCCTTTATAGACAATTCTGTTATTCTAACGGGTTTCCTTACCTACTTACCGACCATAGTAACTCTCCATGGTGAGCTTAGCCGTTAATTCTGATATTTATTTGTTCTTTTGTTACGATAGAATGTGATTACAGTTTTTTCTCTGCTCCCCGATTGCTTACACACTGCTTTTATCAAAATTTACTTGTTTACGTACGTGCCACCTGCGGACTTGGCATAGTATATATATTTTTTTTTATAAACCGTTAAATTTGATGCCGATATACTAAAATGTTATTTTGATTGCACTTGCACATCGTACCTACGGAAATTGTTCGAAAGCGCCGGAACTATAACTGTTCCTCATTTAAAGTTGTATTTTGTATATTTATCCGTGTATATTGAATATTATATTTGTGCCTTTGTATTTGGCTTATAGTCACGAAATAAATTCGTTGTTATATAATTATTAAAATCGGTGTTTACTTATTATCCCGTAACAAAGCCATAAGGGTTTAAAGCTTTATTAAGGTGTTGAATGAAACAAGACCCCTAGAATTTTCCGTAACCTCCATCTGAGGCTATCTGGAACTCTTGACGCTCAGGGTCAAGGGGCCGTGGAGCATACCACGTTAAAATAACTGGCGCCCGAGCATTTATTGGAGAGATTTTGCATCGAGGGTGGCCATTGTGACGTGCCCAGAAGGTAAGAACCAGTGGGTGGTAGGAAAAAGCGTCACAAATTTGGCGCCTGAGTAGGGACCGTTTTTGATAATTTTTTTTTGAAGAGGCCGTTTCCGCCGTCTTCGATTTACTGTATTAGGATAGAGGGGCAATTTTATTTATTTTTATATAGGCAGTTTGAATGTCTCTCCATATTAATGATAAGAGCAGAGTTAGTTATTCCGTTATCCGTGGTTTTTTCTCTTTACTTTCTTTTACTCTCCATATTGTTTACTCAAAGCTAATCGCTTGTCCGTTGGTGGGTTTTTTCTTGGTTAACAAAAAGATCAAAGGAGAAGAAGCTGGAGATAAGAGGCCCATGTCAGAAGGAAAATCCGACGATATTAATCTCAATGTTTTATTCACTGAAGAAAAGACTGAAATCGAATCCGTTTCTACAGTACCGGCCCAGTTACCGACCGTAAGTTCCCTAGAAGAAGCTATAAGCAATCGAGTAAGTTGGGTATATTTACTGAAAAACGAGGGTCTCACTACCCACCTGCAAAAGAGAAATTTATCGGTTGCTGGAACCGTTCCGGAAAAACGTAAGCGACTTGTAAACTTCTTAAGACGAAGAGGGATTTCTTCACAACTTGCCATATACCAAGAAGAATCTATTGATTATCCGACTGCTATGGCGACCCCGGCAATAAATGTACAGGACTGGAAGGTGTCTTTTGGAAACCGGGGAGATCCTGTTTCGTTTATTGAAAGAATTGAAGAAGTCTGTGAAGCGAAGAATATTCCGAAAGACAATTTACTACCTGTATTACCGGAATTACTATCAGGGGAACCAGCATCTTGGTACCGTAACAACCGGAGTAGGTACACGACCTGGAAAGAATTTGAAACAGATTTTCGTATCTTCTTTTATCCCGTGAATTATGAGGTTGACCTAGAAGCTGAGATAGGCCGACGTCTACAAAGAAGAAATGAGTCCGCTGCTACTTACATCACCGAACTCCAAACTCTGATGTGTCGACATGGAAAACTAACTCCTGAACAACAGTTATCATGGATGTACCGCAACTTATTGCCCGAATACCGTCTGCAAATTAGGAAGGGAGACTTTGAAGATTTTTCCACATTTTGTCAGGTGATAAGGGAATATGAGCTCCTTAAAAAGGAACTCCAGTGTGTACCTAACCACTCTGGACCGACTACCCGTCAGCAACCGATAAGTACGCCAAGACATGAACCTTCTCACTACTCAACGTCTGGGCCATCCAGGGAGCCCGTCGATGGTTCAAGAAATCCATCATCGACTGCTACTCCTCGACGTCCGCCTCCTGATACTACTCACCATTCGTCTGGATCATCTTCCCGTCAACCAATATGTTTCCGCTGTGGTGAATCGGGACATTACCGAAACAACTGTCATAATTCCGCGAAGGTATTCTGCTCTCGTTGCCATACGGAAGGAGTATATTCCAGGAGGCAGGAAAACTAATCCGAAGTTGTGCTGAAGAGAGGCCGGCACAGCTTCCGCAATTGTTTGCTTCTCATGTTGAACCGCCAGCCGAAATGAACGACCTCCGACCGCACATAGACATCGAGATTGAAAATCATAATTTCAGAGCATTGTTAGATACCGGAGCCGCAAGGTCATACATTGGTGATCAAGTAGCTAAAACATTTTCCCAAAAAAGGCAAACTATCGCCTGTCAAGATACGAAGGCACGTTTAGCTAATGGAAAATTAGTCTCTATCACAGACAGTTATGAGCTTAAATGGCAAATCAACGACGTCACTATGGAGGGTTCGTTGGAACATTTCCCTGGTTTGATAACAGATATTGTGTTAGGGCACAATATTCTACGAAAATATAATTTCCGTCTCGAGTTGGGAACCGGAGAAATATATGTGAAAGATGAACTAGTAAAGCATTCACAATTAGCCAGTCCAGTTGAGATATTGGAGGTAGCGAATATGTCGACAAAAGCAAGTAACGTTGGTCCGATTAATTGTAAGGAGGAAATACTTTATCATTTTACCGAAGGCAGCTGTTCTAGCCATCAAACTGTATCCGAAGTCTCTACGTCCTCCCTGTTGTTAGGGGTTGACAAGGAGCAATCCATTTCTGTAGCTTTGTAGCTTCTAAATTTCCCCGGTGCTGTTAGGGGTTAATAAAGAAAATATTGTTTCCGAAGTCTCTACGTCCTCCCTGGTGTCAGGGGTTGACAAGGAGCAATCCATTTCTGTAGCTTCTGAATTTTCCCCGGTGTTGTTAGGGGTTAATAAAGAAAATACTGTTTCCGAAGTCTCTACGTCCTCCCTGGTGTTAGGGGTTGACAAGGAGCAATTCATTTCCGAAGTTTCTGATTTTTCCCCGGTGTTGTTAAAAGTTAATAAAGAAAATATTGTTTCCGAAGTCTCTACGTCCTCCCTGGTGTTAGGGGTTGACAAGGAGCAATTCATTTTCGAAGTTTCTGATTTTTCCCCGGTGTTGTTAGGGGTCGATAAAGAAAATGTTTGTTCCGAAGTCTCTACGTCCTCCCTGGTGTTAGGGGTTGACCTGTAGAAATCCGTTATCGGAAAAGCTAAGTCATCTTCAAACGACTTAGGAGATGGGAACAATTATGGTTTTGAAGGATATCCGTTGGACGTTATAACCGCTCGGACTGAAAGAAATCTAACCGAAGAATAGACAGACCGACTGAACAGCTTCCTGAAGCAAGAGTTACCGAAATTTGGATCCATACGAGGTCCAACAACCCTTGTGGAACACGAAATCCGTTTGCTAAAACCTCAGCCAATTAAACAGAGATACCGCCCGCAAAATCCGAAATTGCAAGAAATTTGTAATGCCGAGATAGTCGCAATGTTGCAGGAAGGGGTGATAGAACCCTCTACGAGCCCCTGGAGTTCTCCGATTGTAATAGTGAAGAAAAAGGATGGAAAGAACCGCTTTTGCATTGACTTCCGGAAGGTTAATGAAGTTACCATGAAGGATGCCTACCCGCTTCCATTTATCAATGCTAAATTGGATAAACTGCGGAAAGCCAAGTACATTTCTAGTTTAGATTTAAAGAGTGGCTACTGGCAAGTACCCTTAACACCTGAAAGCAAACCAATTACCGCATTTACCGCACCGGGAAGAGGATTGTTCCAGTTCACGGTTCTTCCATTTGGTTTACATTCGGCACCTGCCACGTTCCAAAGACTGGTTGATCGACTAATAGGCCCCGATCTAGATCCATATGCATTTGCATATCTTGATGACATCATAGTGCTGGGGGAGATATTTGAACAACACTTGGAAAACCTGTCCGAAGTGTTCCGCCGACTGCGAGGAGCACGGCTGAAGCTCAACCCGGAGAAATGTCATTTCTGCTTACCGTCCATGAAATACTTGGGACATGTAATCACAGGTGATGGAATCCGTACCGATCCAGAGAAGGTCGAAAGTATCGTTAAATTTCCCACCCCAAGAAATATTCGAGAGTTGCGAAGATTCTTGGGGGTTGCATCCTGGTATAGAAGATTTGTGCCATCCTTTTCTCAAAAGGTGGCTCCGTTGACGAAGTTACTCCGTAAGTCTCAGCGATGTAAGTGGGCTGAAGAGCAAGAAGCCGCTTTCGCTAACATAAAAACTTTCCTAAGCTGTCCCAAATTTAATGTGCCGTTTACCTTACAGACTGACGCCTCCGAACATGGTTTGGGAATAGCCCTTACCCAACTGATGGATGGTCAAGAACACGTAGTCGCATATGCAAGTCCCACTGAGAGAAATTACTCCGTTACCGAGAAAGAATGCCTTGCCATTGTTTGGGGTATTGAAAAGATGCGTCCTTATTTAGAGGGCTACCATTTCACGGTTATTACCGATCATCAATCTCTTAAATGGCTGCATTCCATATCTAGTCCGTCTGGACGTTTAGCTAGGTGGAGTATTTTTCTGCAACAGTATGATTTTGAGATACAGTACCGTAAAAGTGCACTAAACCGTGTAGCCGATGCTATGTCCCGAAATCCACTACCAACCACCGCCGAGGAGGAGCTACCGTTCGCTCTCTGTTTGACCGATGTCACTGCCGAATGTTCATGGTACCGGAACAAGAAGGAAGAGGTTCTGAAGGACCCAGAGAAGTTTCCGGATTACTGCCTTAGAGAAGACCGTCTTTACCGTCATTTCTGGGATATAAATGATTTTCGAGAGCCAGAAATGTCCGACCCCTGGAAGCTGTGCATAGCAAAGCCCGACCAAACCCGAATTCTACAAGAAAACCATGATGCTCCGACTGCTGGTCATCTAGGAAAACTAAACTAAACCATCTAAAACCATCGCGCGCATTGCAAGACTGTACTATTGGCCAGGGATGTTTAGGGACATCACCAAATACGTGAGGAGATGTCTGCAATGTCAAAAGTACAAGCCGTCGCAACAGAAGCTCCCAGGGAAGATGCAACCGTCAGCAAACCGACAACCTTGGGAAACCGTTAGTTCCGATATAATTGGACCGTTACCCCGGGGTAAGAAAGGGAACTGTTACATCATTATGTTTTAGGACCGATTCACTAAATGGGTGCAGTGTAAACCGTTGAGAAATGCTACTGCCAGTAGCATAACTACCGCCTTTTATGAAGAAGTTTTGACGACATTTGGATGTCCCCGTACCGTAATCACAGATAATGGAACACAGTACAATAGCAAAATGTTTAAGGAGCTATTAAAAGAATTCGGCATTAGACACCGCTTTACACCTCCGTATACACCGCAAGCCAACCCAGTTGAACGAGCCAATCGTACGTTGAAGACAATGATTGCGCAATACTGTGAAAAAGATCACCGAGAGTGGGATTAGCAGACCTTAAATTTGCCATTAATAACGCAAAACATGACACTACGGGATTTTCCCCTGCATTTCTTAATTTTGGAAGAGATCCCGAGATACCAAAGTCCTTCCGAAGAGAAACTGAAAATACTTCCGAAGATATAATCAAAGAAACTACTGGAGAGAACGATCCTGTCAAAGAAAACCCGACACCCCATCTCCTGCGAATGGAACAATTGCAAGACTGTTTTGATCTTGTCCGTCTAAACTTATCTAAAGCTTTCACCAGTCAGAGCCGCTATTATAATTTGCGACGTCGAGACTGGAAATGTACCATAGGAGACAAAGTAATGAAGAAGGAATATACTTTGTCTTCTGCCGCTGATCACGTAGCCGCTAAGTTAGCGCCGAAATTTTCTGGTCCGTATGAGATCATACGAGTTATATCTCCGGTAGTCTACGATTTGCAAGATGAAAATGGTAAACGGTATAAACGAGTACATATAAAAGATTTAAAGCCCGTGAACGAGTAACGTTTTTTTTCTCTTTCTGTAGTCTTTGAAATGGAACCACACCGTGTTTCAATACCGCCGTTCCGTCCCCGACACTCCCCGACCGTTGACGAATGGGAAGTGATCGACCTTACGGAGGAACCTACCCCCCCTGCATCACCGGAAGTAAATCGAGAGGCTTTTTCACCTGTCACTGACCCCGACGACCTCTTCATCGATGAAGGTTGGGAGAACATAGACTGGGAGACGTCCTCGGCGCGATTCGAGGAAGAGTTTGACGAGACGTTCGGTTCAGTTGAGTACACGCCTGGTAGTACCCCTCCTAGGTCTCCATCTCCGCTTGAACCAGGGGTATACGAAGAAAAGGTTCTAATGTGCACCTTGGTGGAGAAGAGGACCTTAGTCACCGAGGAATACGAGCAGGAGGTGAAGGAAACGATCTCCCGCTACCACTCTGGGGTATATACAACGTTCACTCCGCATACCCAAGACCTTTCTCACAAGTGGATCCCTCAGCTGGAACCAACCACGGCAACGCCGTCTCCGATGGAAGTCGCCGAGGAAGGTTGTGACCTAACGGTGAAACCAGAAAACCGCATTCGCGACCGCACCCCGAGTCCCCAAGCCCAGGAGGCAACGCCCCAGCCTTGGGAAATACTGGAGTACGCCCAACAAACGCCGCGTTCCCAGGAATGGTCAAAGGAATGGGCCGAGAAGGCACAATTTTTATGGCCGAAGAACGCTGACCCAACTAAATGGTGCAGGGTCCGGATATTCGACCGGAAAGGGAAAAGACATAACGTCCGAATTCCATGAACGTCCAGACCATGAAATATCTCCTCCGCCGATGCGACCCCTTTACAAACATATAATAAATTTATAATAAAATAAAAATTTTTCTGTAATAGTTACGCTCCGAAAGAACACTTTCAAGGGTTGCCTACATTTTTCTATTTTCTCCGTTTAACCGAACCCTAATCAATATTACAAATTCTGAATTTTTTTTTATTGAACTGTAGCAAACTACAACCATGAACTCCGACTGTCCCATGGATATACTTCACTTGTCCGACACTGATAGTCTTCCCGATGACCGAATCGAAGGGAACCGAGAAACGCTTTTCGAGGAAAAGCAGGAGTGTCCAAACAAGGAATTCAAAGATATGATGGGGCTAAGCATTCCAATGATGATCCAGTATGTGGCCGACCGCCAGGACGGTATTCTGCCCGGAACACGAGAAGACCATTCCCAGACGAGAATCGATTGTGACCGAAAAAACATTCGTTCCTTCATCCCCACAACCCCGGACCTGTGTTGGAGATGCGGCACGGTAGGACACCGCCGAGAAAGCTGTCGAGGACCCTCAATCCTGTTTTGTTCCCGATGTGGACAGGTTGGCAAGATGTCCCACGATTGTCCTTGCGAATGCCCCTCTCTCCGTACCAGATCGATTGACATCCAAGCCCACTTCCCGGCTAAATATCACCCAGCCCGAACGACGTCCAATGTCGGCGTTCAGTGCAACCAAAGCACCGAACCCCCCAAAGCCGCCCGAAGAGTAACCGCACTGCCCCGCTATGCGTATCGCCGCCAAGCACCCCGTGGACGAGGACCTCAGCTAGGAATTCACTCTTCGGCCATCCGACGACGAATCACCAGAAACTGAAACGTCCTCCTCTTTTAGTTGATAAGTATTCTTAGTTTTTAAGAGTGAGATTAAGATCTGAAAAAAAATGTAATGACAGAAATCTGCGTTTTCCTTTATTAATTTTTTTTACCGAAGTAAGGGGGGAGTGTAACGAGTTATTATTACTTACAATTATTTTGGAGTATGTTACTTGGTTTGTTTCATTAAAATTTGGATTTTTAGTTCTTTTATATAACTCGTTACTATATTTCTGCCTTAATTTCGGGTACCGTTGTAATATTTTAGTATTACGTTTATTTCTCCGGTAGTTCAATTCCATGAATCACATTTAATTAGTACCTATGTAAATGTATATTATATTAATTTTTAATTTTCAAGTTTAAAAACTAAACGACATCCGGTACAAAAAGAGTTTTAATTCAGACAAGAGCCGCCTAGTACATTAGATTTTTTTCCTTTTCTGTTTTTTAATGTCATTAGTCGAAAATTGTAGGTAGGAATGAAAATATAAATTCGAAAACAATTTTATTTAAGGTCTCTTGTTCCTGATACAGTTAGTTCGCTTTTGTCCGAATATTATCGACCAGTTTTTTTTGAGTTTGCGAATTTTTTCTTTGTTTTCTATTTTTTTTTGGTTAGAAGTGATTTGCCGTCCGAAATTGTTTTTTTTGGTAAGTCAACCGAATTGTAATTATTTTTTTTTAAGTATTGTGTGAAGCATTAAACCGCCGTTAGAATTTTACTTTTTTATATTAATAATTATTTTGATAACAAATTTATGATTTTGTTTGAAACGAATTTAATTTATTATATTCACTACTAGTGTTTGATCCGTTTTCCCTAACTCCCTACCGTTTAAAGTTTATTAATTAGTTTTATCCGATAATTTAACATTAAAACTGATTGTAGAACGGGGGCGAGGCCGATGCCATGCGTCGTTCAACTTTCAGACGGTAAAATTTCATTATTTTCAATAGAAAGCTTATTAACAAATATACGATCTTCAGACAAGGCGGAGGCTGTTGCCATAGGTTTTTTGATGATCTAAGATTCATCCATTATAGACAATTCTGTTATTCTAACGGGTTTCCTTACCTACTTACCGACCATAGTAACTCTCCATGGTGAGCTTAGCTGTTAATTCTGATATTTATTTGTTCTTTTGTTACGATAGAATGTGATTGCAGTTTTTTCTCTGCTCCCCGATTGCTTACACACTGCTTTTATCAAAATTTACTTGTTTACGTACGTGCCACCTGCGGACTTGGCATAGTACATATATTTTTTTTTTATAAACCGTTAAATTTGATGCCGATATACTAAAATGTTATTTTGATTGCACTTGCACATCATACCTACGGAAATTGTTCGTAAGCGGCGGAACTATAACTGTTCCTCATTTAAAGTTGTATTTTGTATATTTATATGTGTATATTGAATATTATATTTGTGCCTTTGTATTTGGCTTATAGTCACGAAATACATTCGTTGTTATATAATTATTAAAATCGGTGTTTACTTATTATCCCGTAACAAAGCCATTTGGTCTTTGTAACGCACCTGCAACTTTCGAGCGATTAATGGAAACCATTCTTCGAGGATTGTCATGGAAGACGTGCCTAGTTTATTTGGACGATGTCATAGTATTTGGCCGGACATTCGACGAACACCTGGAGAATCTAAGAGACGTCCTTGAGAGGCTACGCACTGCAAATTTAAAACTCAGTCCAAAGAAATGCCACCTCTTCAGGAAAGAAGTGAAATATCTAGGACATGTAGTATCTGCAGATGGCATCAGTGCTGACCCAGATAAAGTCAAGGTTGTACGAGAATGGCCAGTACCACGGGACAAGCACCAAGTAAGAAGTTTTCTTGGCTTGTGTACGTACTACAGAAAGTTCGTCTTTGGATTTGCTGACATCGCGAAGCCTTTAACAAGACTGACGGAAGATGGAAGGGACTTCAAATGGGATACCGAATGCGACGATGCTTCCAATCGACTAAAGCAAGCACTTACAACAGCTCCTATATTAAGTTATTCTCGGACCAGTGGAAGGTTTATATTGGACACGGACGCAAGCAACACGGCCATAGGAGGCATATTATCCCAAATTCAGAATGGCCAAGAGAAAGTTATAGCAAGGTCCTGTCGAAGCCTGAGCGTAACTATTGTGTTACGAGGAGAGAACTTCTCGCCGCAGTCAAGTCCATGGAACATTTTTATAAATACTTGTACGGTCGCGAATTCCTTCTAAGAACAGATCATGCTGCTCTGAAGTGGCTTCTACAATTCAAGAATCCAGAAGGTCAGGTTGCGAGATGGATAGAAAGGCTGCAGGAATATCATTTTTCTGTGGAACACCGGGCCGGAAAGTCACATGGCAACGCTGACGCATTATCTAGGAGACCTTGTCCTTCCGACTGCAAACACTGCAGCAAAGCAGAAGAAAAGGAATTCTGTTTAAGAACCACCGTCGTGGATCCAGATTGGCTGTCAGAATCCCTGAAGCGAGACCAAGAAGGTGACACCGAACTAAAGATGTTGCTTGACTGGAAAGCAAAAGGGCAGAGACCAAGATGGGAAGAAGTAAGTCACCTGAGTCCTAGGGTCAAGTCCTACTGGGCGCAGTGGGACTCCATCATTTTAGAGGATGGATTGTTGAAGAGGTCCGTCGAGAATGACGAGGGTACTGCAGCTGGGACTCAGCTGATAATTCCCCGGAGTCGGACGACAGAAGTATTGGAGAAACTTCATAATGGAACCTCCGGTGGACACTTCGGCATCAAGAAAACGTTGGAAAAAGTCAGAAAACGTTTTTACTGGGTCAACTCCAAAGAAGACGTCAAGGACTGGTACCGAAAATGTAGACTGTGTGCTTCAACGAATGGCCCAAGAGGAAAACGACGAGCGCCAATGAATCAGTATAACGTAGGCAGTCCTATGGAAAGAGTTGCTATAGACATCGCAGGCCCATTCCCAGAGACCGACGATGGGAACAAGTACATATTGGTGGCGTCGGATTACTTTACCAAATGGGTTGAAGCACATGCCATCCCAAACCAAGAGGCCTCGACAGTGGCAGACGTGCTGATAAAAGAGATGTTTAGTCGGTTTGGAGTGCCACTGGAGCTACATTCTGATCAGGGACGAAATTTCGAGTCTGGCTTATTCCAGAGCATTTGTGAAATACTCGGAGTCAAGAAGACCAGGACAACGCCTCTTCATCCACAGTCAGATGGCCTAGTCGAAAGAATGAATAAAACTGTGGGAAAATATTTGGCTAAAGTGGTCTCTGACCATCAAAGAGACTGGGATCGGTATCTTCATCTGTTCACCATGGCCTATAGATCAGCCGTGCAAGAGTCTACTAGAGAGACACCAGCTTGTGTCATGTTCGGCCGGGAAATAAGATTACCCTGTGACCTAGAGTTTGGATATAAGCCCGGAACAGAGATAGCTGGTGAGGACTACGTGAGCACATTGAGGGGCAGGCTACACTACATTCATGAGAAGGTCCGACAAAACATACAAGTAGCTAGTGACCGAATGAAGACCCGCTACAACAGCAAAGCTACAGAAGGTGGTTTCAACGCTGGAGATTTGGTCTGGCTGTACAACCCCCAGAAGAAGAGAGGATTATCACCTAAGCTACAGAGGAATTGGGAGGGTCCATACAGAGTGGTAAAGAGGATCAATGATGTAGTGTACCGTATACAAAAACTACCAAGGGGCAAGAGGCGCGTGGTCCATGTAAATCGGTTGACGAAATACGAGGCGGACTACGACGAACAAGACGAGAGCCATCTGAGAAGGACGACGTCGAGTTTCGATCAGTTCATGGAGAACTATGGTGGAAATGGGAAGGCACGATTCGGAGTTACCACCGAGCAGCAGCAGGACCTCTTCTCTGTGCCTGGAGATTATTCCCTAGCCCATTGTGTCGCCGAAGATCTACGTATGTCCAGGGGAATAGAATTAGTCTTCAGGAAGAAGTTTGGCAGTGTATCTGAGCTCTCCAGACAACAGCCCCATCCCGGAAAAATTCTAAGTCTCACTGACGGTCATCGTCATCTCTTCTACATGGTGACTAAGAGGTTTTCCGATCACAAGCCTAGCTATAGAAGTATGTGGAATACCTTGCTGAACCTAAGAAACGAACTCACCAGGTTGGAAGTGAAGAAGCTGGGTTGTGGTCTAGACCAACTCAACTGGAGAGTCGTCCGGAACATGCTCGAGGTGCTTTTCCATAAGACAGGAATAAAGATACTCGTGTGCATTTTCAACCGGAGCGGAAACACAATGAAGGAGAAGACTGTGGATTGCTATTTCGAAAAGCAAGTGAGCTGCAGAAAGGGAGATATCTGTAGGTTCAGACATACCAACCAAGGTGTTCGGGGACCTAACGTCTTAAGGAGGGGGCAGTGTAACGAGCGAGACTCCCCTAGTACGCCCCTGTCGCCCTGATAGGTAACTGATTCCCGGAAGTCTAGTCACCGCGCGTACAATCGAGAAAATTCCTCCCTTTCTACGCGCGTCGAGAAAGATCTTATCGAAGCGGTGGACAGGTATATATAAGCGGAGATACGGCGGACCGGGATAGGTAAAGAAAGTAAAGAAAAGAAAAGAAGTAAGTAAAAAGTTTACAGCGACAGTTCGAAATATTTGAGCGATCTACGAAGTGAAAATAAATAGTGAATATAAATCGAAGTTAATTGTTGTACATAAATTAGTGTGTTATAGTTAGTTTAGTTATTTAGTTATAATTTGTTTAGTTTGTAGTGTGTAAATAAATTAGAATTTTCGTTCAGCAGTGATTTTATTTTCAACCCCTAGAACGTAACAGTATGAAGGGCTTAAATAAAAGCACACTATTTTTTGAATATCCAAGCTTTCGGAAACATTTATTTCCTTTTTCAAGGAGTTTTACAAAACAATTGAGTACCAAAAATTACAATAGGAATCAAAATCGTATGAATATTTATAACTTACCAAAGATTAGATTTATTAAAATAAGCAACTTTACAAAACTGAATATCAACAGCAAAAGGCTGTGGTAAAATTAAATAAAATAAATAAATCGTGGCACATATCAATTTTTAAAATATAAAAACACTCAAAAGAATCTTAAAAAACAGTTTAAAATTTTAAAAACAAGTCAAAAGTTAAAAATGATTATAAAAGAAAAACTATAATATAACATTGATATACTCTCTACGAGGCACATCACGAACCAAAAGGAAGGTTAAGAATGATTGAAAAATATTTAAAGTATTGAAAAGATGGAAAAAACATACATTATATTTATTTTTATACTAGAAAGAAACTTAAAATCAGTGATACCAAAAAGTTTATATGAAACAATTGTAACGATTCGCGCAGATCGATCAAGCGACGTCGCCCTACCACTCAATCCCACCTAGCCGAGGACCGGTAGAGATGGTACGACTGGTGGGAGCGGTGGGGCTCTTCGGCTTGAAAGCGACGAACCGACACAAATCAAGCAGAGTTGTCTGGGGAGCTGACCTGGAACCAACTCTCCTAGAAGCTCGGGTGTTGACCGACCTTCTGCCTTCCTGCGACCGAGAGTGCTGATCTTGGTTGTGACCTTTACCCCGTCGAAGGTGTTGACTTCGACGACGTCCCCGTTTCCCGCGACCAAGAGTGTTGATCTTGGTGGTAACCTCTCGCCGTCGAAGGAGTTGACTTCGACGACTTCCCCGTGGCCGGATCCTGAGAACACTCGCCGAGCGAAGTGCTGATTCGCGAGGCGTTGTTAAGGACCGACCGCTAGCCCGTCGATCGGGGGAGTTGACCTCGATCGAATTCCACTCAATTTCATTTTTATTTTTCGCCGAAGTGTTTATTTTTGGGATTTACGTTTCTTATTTTGTTTATACAGGGCCAGGCGATCGAAGCGAGCGTTCCTGGGGAGGATCGCGACCGGGCGACGGACGCCGATTGGATAAAGAAATTTATATTTTATTTTGGTTTTCTTTGTGTATATATTTTTTTTAGGAATAAACATTTTTTTTTCAATTACGTGGTTATTATTTCCCTGAATCTGGTAGCACACAAAAAGCAAGGTTACACAATATTATTTAATTTATAGTATTATTGAAATTCAAAAAGAGCAAATTTATGTTAATTATCAACTTTAAAAGTAAGTTATAAATCTTACTTAGATTGTCTATTTCTGATCTCTTATTTAAAGTATTGGAAGTTTTACTGATATGAACCATTTCCAAAAAAGTACGTTTATATGTGTTGCTTTCAATAGCTAAGATGTGGGGATCTTGAAAATCCATAATGTGATCTTTATTTATTACATGTCCTGCCAAAGCACAAGAAAGTTTGTCTGTTTTACAATCACTCTTATGTGATGTAATGCGTCCTGATAAATTTCTCCCAGTCTGACCCTGATAAATTTCTCCCAGTCTGACCAATATAAACCATCTCACAATTAGTGCATGCTATTGAATATATGACATCTTTCACTTCTAATTTATTCAAGGATGCTTAGTTCTAGTATATAGTGAATTGATTGTCTTAATATTTTTTGTAGCTATTCTAATGTTAGGAAAGTCATTAAAAATAGGTTTTAATTTATAAGTAAGATCTGGAATGAACGGTAGTGAAAAATAGAAAATCGTCGCGGTACATGCAATAGGTCGAATGTGAGTTAGGTACCACTTTACAGGAAATACTAAAAACTGATTATTTTATGATGTGTGCTGTCATTGGTCATATTGCAACTAGTTCAAATGCTCGCTTCTGGTCGGTAGACATAGGAGTCTTTGCAAACTTTGTGGAAGCATGTTTTGGATACTTGCATGCCAAAAAGGAAAATTGAATTTTTTTTCACATTCGACCTATTGCATGTACCGCGACGAAATTTGGTTTTGATGTACATTAAGTTGAGAGTTCATTACTGAATTTATAGAATTGTTATTATTATTATTTTGATTATTATGTGATGTGTTAAACAAAAATATATTTATCAACTTCAATGGGTATGAATTTTCTATTAGAATTTTTCTAAGAGAGAAAAGAGAATTCTGAGCAAAATCTGGATGGGAAAGCCCTGTAACACGATCCTTTAATGCTGTGATTAAGTTATATTTCATCTTAATCGGATGGTACTTATGTAACGATTGCTACATATAGGTTTGCGATACCATTTTTGTAATAACAACTACTTCTTGTTTTATTGATATTAATCTTAACTTGTTTTCTCCATCTTATATCTCTAATAAAACTTGTTTTACTAATGATACTTAAATATAATTTGTTGGAACTAATTTGTTTACTTTTTAATTGATTTCTAGGTAACTTGAACTTGATGCATGATTCGACAACCAAGACAAACATGACTCAACCAGACTACTGAATTATAGTGTTTTCAAACTCATATTATTATTGAACTCAAGTTTATTCAGTGTACTAAGTTAATGTGTATAATTCATAATAAAAGAAGCTTTGAAATTCATTTTACAGAAGACTATTATTATTATCATATATCCTTTTTTTAATAATACATGGTAAGGTTAGGTTAGGTTTTTTAATTTCAAATTAAAGTTAAAATAGTTTTTATGTTATATTTACCAAGTTGTTAACACTAATTTTGTTTTAACTCGAACTTATTCCTTAAAAATGAAATAAACATATTTCGAAAGCTTGGAAAACAAGTAAAAGAGTTTTCTTAAAAAACATTGCCGTTTACCCCAAAAATTCTGGTTTAATATCTATTAGTCGGCAAATAACATAAATTTAATTATATATATATATATATATATATATATATATATGAAACCATATATATATATATATATATTGTAATAAATTACAATTATAATGTATGTACTGTTGCATAAATATTGTTATTATTGATGTAATTATTAATTTTGTTGTTTTATAATTTGAAATTTTTATTTTTAAAGTTTTGTGGGGCTATTATTTATATTTAAATTTGTTTCAATTTTTAATTTAATCCTTTTTAATCCAAAACACCTTAAAATTTCTTTATTTTATTGATCCTTCTGTTTGTAAAAGATTATGTTATCAAATTTAAAATATGTAATTTTGTTTATCATTTATTATTAAATTTTATATATCAAAATCAATTATTTAGCATTATAGACTCATAAACTCAGTAGTCAGTTCAAATGTAAGATTTAACAATATTTTATTTATTAACTTTGTTTTCCCTAAAAGAATAATATACCCTTGATCTCTTTAATGATACGGCTATGGCAGATTTTGTGCGCATCAAACCCGCACACAGAAAACACGTGATACTTAACGGTTATCTCTGGGGTGGAAGTTGTTGAGATGCGTGTCGTGTGTCTATTAATCGTTATAAAATTCTTAGTGATACAATGTTCTCAGATGAAGATTATAGAAAATTTGTTTAATGATATCGAAATATATTACTCACAATGTTTATAATATTTGTGAAAATGATATTAGTGAATATAGTTAAAAAAAAACACTTACTGCTGACGATGAAGGATGGAAATTTTTCGTAGTGGCTTCCAGATTCGGCCTTCTTCCAATGGTAATTTACAACACGTGTAAATGCATCCTTGGATGGAAATTAAATAGGATTATGACCACCGGATATTATTTCTCCTTGGTTTCTTCCAGAATTTTTTTAATTATAGTTACAGGTTAGTCAAAAGTATTTAATTTTATTTTCTTCTTAGGATTTTATTTTATTAGCTGGTACACAATTTCTATTTACAATTTTCCAATAAACTTTGTTTTATAATATTTCATATAATTGATCATGTTAATTGTCAGCCATTTTTAATTTTTAACAGTTATCCGCCATTGTTTTTACAATAATTTTCAAAAATACTGACGTGGATTGGCCTTTTGATAAATTTAGAATGCTCCCGAATTTTCTTTTCCAAGGGCTTATATACCCTCGGTCAAATTTTCATAATGGCTGCCTTTTCGAGCGTGTTTTGTTTTTATATAACCTCTTTTACATCAAAATTTTGAAAAATTGACTTTTTAATTATACATTTTCTGACCTTAAAATTATTACAAATTAAATCTGTACAATTTATTTCATTATAAATTAACATTTTTAGAATTTTAAAATCAACCTTTCTTTATTAAAACAGCTGGCTTTGTGGAGTAAACAATGTCAGCCATTTTGACAATTATTGATATCAAATTTAACAATTGTGAGCTAATATCTCTTTTTGGCCAATATTTTTAACAAAAAATGAAATTTTACATATTAAAATATGATCAGATAACTTTTATTTTCAATGAAACCGCTTATATTAGCTTTTATTTGCTTTTAAAAATTTACTATGTCATAGCGATTTACATACAAAATTTATCAAGTAAACGAATTAATAACATCCAAAAACATCAAAAAACAACTTAAAATTAATTACTTTACAAAAACATACAATTACAACAAATAGAAACATCAATTAAACATCTAATACTAAGTTTAGGTCTTTCTCATACAAGCACCTTTTTAAAGTTTATAGTCAACGTTTTTAATCACCACATCACTATTTATAGTGTTTTTTCATTGAATTTATCATTCATAAAGTCTTTGATCAAGCTTGATTAAATAGTCTTAGCTTGTAAACACAAACATCACTTTCTCACAGCTTTATTCTATCATGTAATATATTTCAATATCTCTCTTTTTAGATTCTGTCTTAAATAGTGTAATTTTATCAAGTCTGAGATGTTCAGGACATTGGGACTACTAGACTTGTATTGACATCCGATACATCATACTACAAGACTCATCATTTGATACTTAAATGAATTTGAAAATGTTGTTTGGGGTAAGTAAAATTTGTTTATCAAATTATAATCATTGTCTCTGATTCATTTAATTTGCTCAAATATTTAAATTAGTTTGTTGAGATTTAAATTTTTGTATCTTATATTGTCGACTGTATACAGTTAAATATTCTCTACTTCATATAATAATTTTAAATAACCTATACCTTACTTATTCTCATTTTATAGCTACTTATAAAAAAATATTATTAAAATCATTATTATTATTAACCTTAATTATTACTTATTTAGCTTTTGATCTAACTAGCTTAATATGACTAATATAGTTGGTTTCTTACTAATATTGTATACCTATGATTTATTATTAACATATTCTAATACTTTTTTAATTTTTTATTTTTAGCTTAAACAAATTAGTGTTTTGGATTTTGATTCTTGGATCGACTACTGGCATTATGAACTCATCTTATCAAGATGGTTTTTGTGTTCTTGTGTGTATTACGGTTTATTGGATTGGCTCTAATAAAGAAATTTTTGGTGTATTAATCATTTAATGAAAAGATTTGTAAATAACATCCATGTTTAATGGTTTACTTCAATTCAAGTTATTTATTTGGTAAGTTATATTTACTATTATTTTTTAAAACATTACAAATTTCCCCCAATTTAATTTTAACAAATTGTTACTCGGTAATAATTTTTAAAATTTAATATCTAATCAGCTCAAAATTCCACTTTGTTATCTTTCAATTCTAACATATACCTTAATTATACCTTACAAATAATCTTCATTAACATCTAACATAAATTCTAATTCATTTGGTTGTATATAACCACTAACTATTCATTGATAACTCATACTTTATTCCTAATTTTAAAATACAATATAATATTTACTTATTCTAGTATCTACGTCTTAAACTATCTTATATTCTAAACTTAGCTAGATTTTTAAAATGTTGGTCTATTGATGGTATGCATATAAGTTTTTAACGTTTACCTTTCCCCTCAATAAATTGTTATGTGGATTTCTTAAAATATAACTGTTTTCATAAGCTTTTTCGATTATAAATGGTCCTATAAACGGTAATTTTAATTTTGCACACTCATTATTTCTTTTATTAACTACTTGTAATGACCTTTCAATTACCCAATCCCCTTCTTTGAATACCGTTGGTTTCTTTAAATTTTTGTATCTTGTTAAATATCGTTATGCATTTCTTTTTAACTTGATATGAAATATTTTTTTAATTAAATTACTATTTTGCTCTAATTTTGTACAACTACTAGTGAATTGATATATGATTTGTAACTTCTTCTAATTATTCCTTCAATCTATAAAATTTCTTATTCTCTCTTCACTCTTTTCTTTTAACTTTAATGGTACAGGATATATTCTCACCTTAAACTCCTCAACATCTCTCACCTCCATATTATATTCATATTCGGTAGCTTCTTTTGGCTCCTTAAACATCAAACACTATACTTCATCAACAAATCTCCTACAATATTGTAATATATTCCATCACAATCAAATCATCATTTTCAAATACATCTTCTTCTTTCTTCTATTTACTTCATAATCATAACTTTCTTCTTTATACTTCATACTCATAATTTTCTTCTTCATCATCTTCATAATCATTTCTAATACAAATAATATCCTTCTTACTATCTTCTACTTCTTCTATCATATCCATTGACATCCATATACCATTTAGTCATACCTTCTTCTCTTCTTCATAATTAATTGTAGTTTTTAATTGTTCCTATGTATCGTTTAATATTACCATATCACTATCCAAATTAAACACAGCTAGTAGTTTACAATTATTTATTATGATTTCAACATAGATTTATTTTAATATCATATTTGTTTATTTATTCCATATAACCTTTGTTTTTAATACCAATTATTATTATATTTGAATTTTATTTCATTATTCTTTAATATTATTTAGTTTTGAAATTGATTTTGAATCTATAAATGATCTTTTGTTTCTTATATTAATTAAAATTTGTAACGGTTTGTCATAATTTTAATCTTGAATATGCAATAACTCATTAGAATGTAATTGATTTAAATTTCATTTAGATTAGTATTATTAATATAACAGTTTATCATAATTTTTACCCTTGAATATTCAATGACCCATTATAATATAATTGATCTAAGTTTCATATAAGTTAATATGATTGATTGGGGTGGTATTTTAAAATTTAATATAATACACAACATTTTAAAATTCAAACAATAAAAACTTACTTACTACCTACAAATATAATTAGCAATATTATTTACACCTTGCTACTACCTTCTCCCTGCTCAATAGAATATTCATTTACTTTTTCAACTTCTTCCAATTTCTTTCTACAAGTCTCTTCCTGGCTTTTGTTGCTTTCATTATCATGTATAACTTTTTATCATTGGTTTGTTTTCTCATTCTTTTAAATTTTCCTATATCGGTGTTCATATTCATTTCTTCCTTTTCTTTCTTTGCCTCCATTAGTTTCCTTCCAGTCAATTGTTCAGGTAAATTTTTAATCTTCTTGTTTTCATCTACATCCATGATCATACTTGAATCAATCTTATTCTTAATTTCATTTATGTCACATTTGATATAAGTTTGCATTAATTTATTCATTTTAATCTTCTCAATTTCAACATCTTTATCTTTGTTTCTGTCAGTTTCTTCTAAAATTTTATTATTTGCTTCTGCATATTCCTCTTTTTCAAATACTTTTTCTTCTTCATTAAACTTCTTCATATTTTCATTTTGGTTTACTATTTGTATCTTCAAATTCTCTCTTTCTTTACCAATATTTTCTATTATTTCTTCTTTTAAATATTTTCCATTGTTTCTATTTAAAGTATAATCCATTTTATCCAACTCCTCCTCATTTTTATCATATTTCTTCTCAAACAACTTTTTCATTTCTTCTTTAATTTCTTGCTTAGTATTTCTAATCTCTTCTTTTAAATTTTTATTTTGTTCCCCCATTTCTCCCCTCAATTCATCAAATTTCTTATTAAATGTTTGATTTAAATCTTCTTTATTTTCTTGAAATTTCTTATCTAGTTTTTTGTTTATATCTCTTCTTAAATCTTCTTTGGTTTCATCCATCTTCTTTTCCAGGTTTTTATTCATTTCTATCAAGAATTTCATCATCTTATCTTGTTCCTCCTCCTTCTCTACTCTTCTTTTTTCTGGGATTTTTAGCTGTTCTGGTTCTTCCTGTACTTCTTCCCTTCTGTCTTCTCGTGTTCCTTGATCTCCAGATCCTTGGCTTCTTTCTTCATCTACCTGGGTTCCTACTTCTTCTCCAGACTTCTCTCCCACTTGTTTACCATCTCTCAATGTCATTTTATCCATTTTAAATTTTTTTTTTTATTATGTTTTACTAAATATTAAATATAAAATTTTATTCAATAATAATGTAATTATTGTTATTATTATAAAACACACCTTTAAAACTCTATATAATTTAAAATTATAGCAGTTTTACACCTTTAATATCCAATTTCTCCTGATAATCTACTAAATTAGTTATCAAACTTGTTTATTATATTTAAAAAAAATTCTTTAACTTTCATAACCAGTCAATTTTTAATTATAACCAATTAATTTATTATAACCAACAGTTTTTTAATTATAGCCCCACGTTGGGCGCCATTTTTGTAATAAATTACAATTATAATGAATGTACTGATTGCATAAATATTGTTATTATTGATGTAATTATTAATTTTGTTGTTTTATAATTTGAAATTTTTATTTTTAAAGTTTTGTGGGGCTATTATTTATATTTAAATTTGTTTCAATTTTAATTTAATCCTTTTTAATCCAAAACACCTTAAAATTTCTTTATTTTATTGATCCTTCTGTTTGTAAAAAGATTATGTTATCAAATTTAAAATATGTAATTTTGTTTATCATTTATTATTAAATTTTATATATTAAAATCAATTATTTAGCATTATAGACTCATAAACTCAGTAGTCAGTTCAAATGTACGATTTAACAATATTTTATTTATTAACTTTGTTTTCCCTAAAAGAATAATATACCCTTGATCTCTTTAATGATACGGCTATGGCAGATTTTGTGCGCATCAAACCCGCACACAGAAAACACGTGATACTTAACGGTTATCTCTGGGGTGGAAGTTGTTGGGACGCGTGTCGTGTGTCTATTAATTGTTATAAAATTCTTAGTGATACAGTGTTCTCAGATGAAGATTATAGAAAATTTGTTTAATGATATCGAAATATATTACTCACAATGTTTATAATATTTGTGAAAATGATATTAGTGAATATAGTTAAAAAAAAACACTTACTGCTGACGATGAAGGATGGAAATTTTTCGTAGTGGCTTCCAGATTCGGCCTTCTTCCAATGGTAATTTACAACACGTGTAAATGCATCCTTGGATGGAAATTAAATAGGATTATGACCACCGGATATTATTTCTCCTTGGTTTCTTCCAGAATTTTTTAATTATAGTTACAGGTTAGTCAAAAGTATTTAATTTTATTTTCTTCTTAGGATTTTATTTTATTAGCTGGTACACAATTTCTATTTACAATTTTCCAATAAACTTTGTTTTATAATATTTCATATAATTGATCATGTTAATTGTCAGCCATTTTTAATTTTTAACAGTTATCCGCCATTGTTTTTACAATAATTTTCAAAAATACTGACGTGGATTGGCCTTTTGATAAATTTAGAATGCTCCCGAATTTTCTTTTCCAAGGGCTTATATACCCTCGGTCAAATTTTTCATTATGGCTGCCTTTTCGAGCGTGTTTTGTTTTTATATAACCTCTCTTACATCAAAATTTTGAAAAATTGACTTTTTAATTATACATTTTCTGACCTTAAAATTATTTCAAATCAAATCTGTACAATTTATTTCATTATAAATTAACATTTTTAGAATTTTAAAATCAACCTTTCTTTATTAAAACAGCTGGCTTTTTGGAGTAAACAATGTCAGCCATTTTGACAATTATTGATATCAAATTTAACAATTGTGAGCTAATATCTCTTTTTGGCCAATATTTTTAACAAAAATGAAATTTTACATATTAAAATATGATCAGATAACTTTTATTTTCAATGAAACCGCTTATATTAGCTTTTATTTGCTTTTAAAAATATACTATGTCATAGCGATTTACATACAAAATTTATCAAGTAAACGAATTAATAACATCCAAAAACATCAAAAAACAACTTAAAATTAATTACTTTACAAAAACATACAATTACAACAAATAGAAACATCAATTAAACATCTAATACTAAGTTTAGGTCTTTCTCATACAAGCACCTTTTTAAAGTTTATAGTCAACGTTTTTAATCACCACATCACTATTTATAGTGTTTTTTCATTGAATTTATCATTCATAAAGTCTTTGATCAAGCTTGATTAAATAGTCTTAGCTTGTAAACACAAACATCACTTTCTCACAGCTTTATTCTATCATGTAATATATTTCAATATCTCTCTTTTTAGATTCTGTCTTAAATAGTGTAATTTTATCAAGTCTGAGATGTTCAGGACATAGGGACTACTAGACTTGTATTGTCATCCGATACATCATACTACAAGACTCATCATTTGATACTTAAATGAATTTGAAAATGTTGTTTGGGGTAAGTAAAATTTGTTTATCAAATTATAATCATTGTCTCTGATTCATTTAATTTGCTCAAATATTTAAATTAGTTTGTTGAGATTTAAATTTTTATATCTTATATTGTCGACTGTATACAGTTAAATATTCTCTACTTCATATAATAATTTTAAATAACCTATACCTTACTTATTCTCATTTTATAGCTACTTATAAAAAAATATTATTAAAATCATTATTATTATTAACCTTAATTATTACTTATTTAGCTTTTGATCTAACTAGCTTAATATGACTAATATAGTTGGTTTCTTACTAATATTGTATACCTATGATTTATTATTAACATATTCTAATATTTTTTTAACTTTTTTATTTTTAGCTTAAACAAATTAGTGTTTTGGATTTTGATTCTTGGATCGACTACTGGCATTATGAACTCATCTTATCAAGATGGTTTTTGTGTTCTTGTGTGTATTACGGTTTATTGGATTGGCTCTAATAAAGAAATTTTTGGTGTATTAATCATTTAATGAAAAGATTTGTAAATAACATCCATGTTTAATGGTTTACTTCAATTCAAGTTATTTATTTGGTAAGTTATATTTACTATTATTTTTTAAAACATTACAATATATATATATTCTCCTTAGTTATGCCGTACTGATGAAGTCTAAGGAGACAGAAACACGTGTCTACGGCTGCATTAGCGGGCTTAACCCATTATTTTCATTTTTTTATTTAATTCATTCCCGCAAAAATACTACTACCATTTATATATATATATATTATTATGATTTTATTAATTTTTTTGTTGTTGGGTTCTTATGTTTTCTTTTTTGTTTTATTATTTTAATTTTTTCAGATGATTGAATGTTATTTTAGTAAATTCACGTTAAATGTGACAAGATATTATTAGTGGTTTGTTTTTATTTGATTTGACGTAATTGTTGAAGTTTTTTACTACAATAATAATGTTTTTTAGCCCCTTAAATAATATGTTGTATAATGATGACTAGCTCAAATAAAATTAAATGTTTCTTGAAAATAGACACTATCGTTAATCGAAAAATTATATCTCAGGTCGTACAGGTTTCACCACAGATTTACGCTCAAACAAATTATAAATTTTCTATCAAAATGAAATTCAAAAATCTTTACAATAAAGTAGTATAAATGTTCTCTAGCGGCTAATAACTATTATCGCTTTAAAACAGTTTATACGCACACTTAATACAAATTAAATAACGGTACCTTTTTTAACTTTGTCTCTCGAGTGTTCGCCATTCACATGTAGGTGTCGCTGGAACTGGTGGTCTATCTTCTCTTCTGGTGAACACGTGGGATGTAGAACTTCCAATGGTTTAATTAAAGACAGAAACTCTTACGATGTAGAATTTATTATTGTTTACTCGTGGATTTGTTTATACAATTTACTGGTTGATAAGACTCCCTTTTTACAAGTGGTGTGTTACAAAGTTTTATACTAGGATTATTTCTGATATAAGGTAAGTCAAGCTTCTTATATTAATTTAATACTAACTTTTGTATCATTAAAATTACAGTTGAAACTGTTATATTATAAGATTACTCTGCTCGATTCAACAAACCTATTTTCGATTCAAAGTCGAATACTGTTAACTTATAAAGTTAATAAAATTTATGACTAATCAAAGTCTTTTTTAAAAATGTAGATTACGAGTCGAATATTATAATAACTGTTGTTGAATGTTTTGAAAATGAGTCTTGAATCTTTTTTAAAATTAAACTTGAGTGTTGAGTCGTGAAAGTTTTTTTTTTTTAAATTAAATATTAAATGTTTGTTCAAAGTTTTAAAACGAGGCTTGAATATTTGTATAAAGGGTCTTGACTCCCTTAAAATTTGGCTTGACTCTCCTTTTATTCTTTCTGACTGGTTCTTTTACGTAAAGACTGAGATCCCTCTCTCATTATTCTCTGACCAATAAAAATGCTTCATTTAAAAACTCCACGAGAACCAATCAGAAGGAGCTATTTCTTAATTTGCTTATTTCTAACTAACTACTTATATTTTACAAACAATTTTTTTACATAATATATACAATAATCATTTTTAATGTTCAATAATTTTTATATAATTTATTATGGTCGGAAAAGCTCTCAAATTATATTTACACTGAGGCTTGAAGTCATAAATTCGACCGATACATTTCCGAGTAACTCTTACGTCACAACGTGCAGCTGCTATTCTAAGCTCTTGGAGTTCGAGGAAACTAAACATTTCAAACACGCGATGTTATTTACGAGCAGTCTAATTCTGTTAATTTGACGTCATACGGGCACAGGTGCGTTTCTAAGGTTTTGGAGTTCATGGAAACTAAACATTTCAAACACGCGATGTTAGAAGTCGTAGTTCTGATAATTTTACGTCACACATATGCACAGGTGTTATTCGTAGAAGAACTTTTTATACACTTTTATAGATCTTTGAAAATCCTTTTATATCTTTAATAGAAAAATATTTTACAAAAATTTATAATTTGTTCGTTTGTTTTATTTTACATTTAGAATTATATTTTCATTATTATTTATTTTTTTAATGGTGATTTTGATTATTTTTATGTAATGTGTTTACTTTTTATTATTAATTTTTGCTTTTAATTGACTTAACGATTTTGTTTTTGATTTAATCATCATAATACACATTCTTATTGAAATTAATATTTTCTTTAATGAATAAATTTTTTATGATAATAAAACTTCGTCTCAACTTCCCCCCAAACTTGTAATAAATTTATCGACGGATAAATTTTTATAAGTTTCCATTTTCTACTTTAACTTCAAACTATATCCTATTTTATTTTATTTACATATTTATTTACACTTAACTACTAAATATATTACTTGAGTGAACTTACATGAAACACACCACGTGAAATTTTTGTGTTAGGAAACATTAGAATTTATTTTCTACTTTTTAAAACATAAACGCATCGTTTCTTTTTCTTACCCACTACTATAGGATTAATATAGAGTGTAGTACTATAACTTATAATTCCATCTGCCAACAGTTTCTTTAAATGTTTATCTACCGCTTCTTGATATTTATAGGGAATTGGATAACTTTTTGACTGAAAACTCTCTATATTTTTAACTTTAATACTTTGGGAATAATTTTTAGCTACTCTAGATTCGTCATTAATTAAACTTTTATATCTTTCTACCAATTTTATAACTTCATTTTTCCATCCTTTATTGCAATTTATCACCACCTCTAAATTCTTTTCATTAACCCTATCATCGGCATCAATTGCCCTTTCATCATAATCATAGTTTAATTTATTTTTGGTATCTAAGACCCTTTCTAAATGATTATCATTTCCATTTTCATTTAAATTTAATTCGGCATCTATGGCCACATTATTAAATATATTTCGGCACCCTTGTACCATTAAATTGCAATTAGATTCACAAATTTCACTTATTTTTTCTTGGCAGAAATTTTTATTACTATTTTCTAATGACTCGTCGAATATACTAATTATATTATAATTACTAGTTAATTTTAAATCATTTATTACCTCAAATTTTATTTCATTATCCCCAAATATTACTGCATTTTTGATATAATTTATTATAATTTTTATTCTTTGATAATTCATCGTTACCCAAAAATATATCATATTTTAATTTATTGACTATCAATAACTGAACATTTAATTTTTACATTATTTATATTCAAAGAAGCAAAAACTGTTTTATTAAAATATCCTAAACTTTTATCATTTATCCCTGTAAAATTTACTTTTTATTAATGCTTAATAAATTGTTATCAATATTGGCTTTAATTAATACTAACTCTATTTCTTTATTTTCTAGATGCTATATATCTTTGTCCATTAAAAATTCACGTGGGTGTACAAAGTCACATCTAGCGCTATTTACATTGTGCACCCCTATTGAAAATTTGTGGTTTGGGCATCATCTACTGGAGATCTGGCCCTAGGAGTTCTATTACCTGAACGTGCAATGTCTCTCGGTGTATTATTTGTCTCATTTATCCCCTCATTACTGTTACTCGTATTAATTGCGTTTACTTGTCTATTATTATTGTTTGTATTTGCTCGATTATTGTTATTTTGTTGAAATCTATTAAATTTTCTATTATTATAATTATTGTTAAAATTTCTGGTGTTCTGATTATTATTGTAATTTCTATTATTATTGTAATTAAGGATAATAAAAAACTCTTCGTTTTAACAAAACTTCCAATATTTATTAAAAAATTGCTTTTTTAAAGGCTCAATGACAGCTGTTTCGCTATGAAGCATCGTCATATTGATTTTTTTTTTTTTTTTTTTTTTTTTTTTTTCTGCTTCTGGTATAGAAGGAGTTAAATATTGACAAGTAGCATAGAGTTGTAAAACATAGTTGGATAGATTATTCTTTGTATTATCAAATTTGCCAAAATACAATCTTTCCCTGACTTTACTCTGTTGTAATTCTGACCAGAAATACCTTTTCAAAGGTTTCAAATGAATCTACAAACATTTCTTTGCAATTCCACCACAATAGTGCATTGCCTGTTAAACTTGACCTGATAAATTCTTTAAAGTCTTGTAAATTTTTAATTTTATAGTATTTATTTTTAATTGAATGTAAATAATTTATAGGATGTATCTTCCTATAATCCCCACAAAATTTTGAACTTTCTTCAAACTTCCCCCTATATTTATAATTTGAAAACCCAAGTCAGGTGTTACGCGATTGTCTGATAATTCAGAAATATTTTTGATTCACTTGTTTTATTTTATTTTCGAGTTCCTCCTTTAATTTCTTGATTTCTTCACTGTTTCCCACGTTTATATTTGTATTTAATTTTTCTTCTATTTCTTTTCTTAATTGTCTCTCTGTTTTCTGATTTCCTGTTCGGCTATGTCCAAATTTATTTGTATTCCTCTTTTCACGTTATCTTCCATTTCTGATATTCTTGAGTTTAATTTCAGATTGTTTTCGCTTGTTCTTTTGTCTATATTTTGTACTTGTTTATTTAACAATTCTTGTTTTTCCTCAATTACTTTAATCTTTTTCTCTTGATTTTCTACTTTCTTGTCCAATTTTTCCGTTATTTCATTCAATTTTCTCGTTATTTCCTCAGAATTTTGTCTATTTTGTTTTTCATTTCTTCAGAGTTAGCTTCTAATTTTCTTGTCATCTCTTCCGAGTTGGCTTCTAGTTTTTTCTCTATTTGTTCTGAATTGGCTAGGATGATGCTCATCAAATCTGCCAATGTGACATTTCCTCCAGTTTGTAAAGAAGTACCATCTTTTTGTTGATGTTCATCTTCTTGTTCCCCCTTTCTTCTGGTCCTCCAGCATTGCAGTCTATGTCTATTTGTTCTTGGCTTTTTAATCTGTTGATTAAAATTTGTTTGGTTCCTTTATCATCCAAATTCCTGTTTCTAAGTTCTTGTCTGAGTTCTTCAACTTTCCAGGTGTCAAAATTAAC
Source organism: Ophraella communa (assembly GCA_035357415.1). Classification (NCBI taxonomy): domain Eukaryota; kingdom Metazoa; phylum Arthropoda; class Insecta; order Coleoptera; family Chrysomelidae; genus Ophraella; species Ophraella communa. The sequence goes on along the minus strand of CM068995.1, from coordinate 35,419,221 downwards.
TTCCTCTTTATCAGACATTATGTTTCGACTTTATTTATAATTAAATGTTGGAAATATTTATTTTATATGTTAATTATAGTTACAAGAATCTATTAGTACTTTTATTTTTAAATAAATTTTAATGTAATGTTTATTGATTTTTTTTTGTTATTTAAACTATTAAAATCTGTGATTTTAATCGAGCCCGATACGTTGGTCGCCAAGTTATTATGATTTTATTAATTTATTTGTTGTTGGGTTCTTATGTTTTCTTTTTTGTTTTATTATTTTAATTTTTTCTGATGATTGAATGTTATTTTAGTAAATTCACGTTAAATGTGACAAGATATTATTAGTGGTTTGTTTTTATTTGATTTGACGTAATTGTTGAAGTTTTTTACTACAATAATAATGTTTTTTAGCCCCTTAAATAATATGTTGTATAATGATGACTAGCTCAAATAAAATTAAATGTTTCTTGAAAATAGACACTATCGTTAATCGAAAAATTATATCTCAGGTCGTACAGGTTTCACCACAGATTTACGCTCAAACAAATTATAAATTTTCTATCAAAATGAAATTCAAAAATCTTTACAATAAAGTAGTATAAATGTTCTCTAGCGGCTAATAACTATTATCGCTTTAAAACAGTTTATACGCACACTTAATACAAATTAAATAACGGTACCTTTTTTAACTTTGTCTCTCGAGTGTTCGCCATTCACATGTAGGTGTCGCTGGAACTGGTGGTCTATCTTCTCTTCTGGTGAACACGTGGGATGTAGAACTTCCAATGGTTTAATTAAAGACAGAAACTCTTACGATGTAGAATTTATTATTGTTTACTCGTGGATTTGTTTATACAATTTACTGGTTGATAAGACTCCCTTTTTACAAGTGGTGTGTTACAAAGTTTTATACTAGGATTATTTCTGATATAAGGTAAGTCAAGCTTCTTATATTAATTTAATACTAACTTTTGTATCATTAAAATTACAGTTGAAACTGTTATATTATAAGATTACTCTGCTCGATTCAACAAACCTATTTTCGATTCAAAGTCGAATACTGTTAACTTATAAAGTTAATAAAATTTATGACTAATCAAAGTCTTTTTAAAAATGTAGATTACGAGTTGAATATTATAATAACTGTTGTTGAATGTTTTGAAAATGAGTCTTGAATCTTTTTTAAAATTAAACTTGAGTGTTTAGTCGTGAAAGTTTTTTTTTTTTTTAAATTAAATATTAAATGTTTGTTCAAAGTTTTAAAACGAGGCTTGAATATTTGTATAAAGGGTCTTGACTCCCTTAAAATTTGGCTTGACTCTCCTTTTTATTCTTTCTGACTGGTTCTTTTACGTAAAGACTGAGATCCCTCTCTCATTATTCTCTGACCAATAAAAATGCTTCATTTAAAAACTCCACGAGAACCAATCAGAAGGAGCTATTTCTTAATTTGCTTATTTCTAACTAACTACTTATATTTTACAAACAATTTTTTACATAATATATACAATAATCATTTTTAATGTTCAATAATTTTTATATAATTTATTATGGTCGGAAAAGCTCTCAAATTATATTTACACTGAGGCTTGAAGTCATAAATTCGACCGATACATTTCCGAGTAACTCTTACGTCACAACGTGCAGCTGCTATTCTAAGCTCTTGGAGTTCGAGGAAACTAAACATTTCAAACACGCGATGTTATTTACGAGCAGTCTAATTCTGTTAATTTGACGTCATACGGGCACAGGTGCGTTTCTAAGGTTTTGGAGTTCATGGAAACTAAACATTTCAAACACGCGATGTTAGAAGTCGTAGTTCTGATAATTTTACGTCACACATATGCACAGGTGTTATTCGTAGAAGAACTTTTTATACACTTTTATAGATCTTTGAAAATCCTTTTATATCTTTAATAGAAAAATATTTTACAAAAATTTATAATTTGTTCGTTTGTTTTATTTTACATTTAGAATTATATTTTCATTATTATTTATTTTTTAATGGTGATTTTGATTATTTTTTATGTAATGTGATTACTTTTTATTATTTATTTTTGCTTTTAATTGACTTAACGATTTTGTTTTTGATTTAATCATCATAATACACATTCTTATTGAAATTAATATTTTCTTTAATGAATAAATTTTTTTTGATAATAAAACTTCGTCTCAATATATATATATATATATATATATATATATAAATGGTGGTAGTATTTTTGCGGGAATGAATTAAATAAAAAATGGAGATATTGGGTTAAGCCCGCTAATGCAGCCGTAGACACGTGTTTCTGTCTCCTTAGACTTCATCAGTACGGCATAGCTAAGGAGAATAATACCAAAAAACACTGAATGATGGAAAACAAATATAAATCAACACAAACGGAGTCAACACAAGGGCCAACCGCACATTTGTGGCTTCAACTGGAATTACCGATTGATTGTCGGCAAAATTCCAACATCGCCACGGAGGCAGATATAACCACCTGCGTGACAAACCGTTACCCAGGAATAAATACAAATGGTGGTAGTATTTTTGCGGGAATGAATTAAATAAAAAATGGAGATATTGGGTTAAGCCCGCTAATGCAGCCGTAGACACGTGTTTCTGTCTCCTTAGACTTCATCAGTACGGCATAGCTAAGGAGAATAATACCAAAAAAACACTGAATGATGGAAAACAAATATAAATCAACACAAACGGAGTCAACACAAGGGCCAACCGCACATTTGTGGCTTCAACTGGAATAACCGATTGATTGTCGGCAAAATTCCAACATCGCCACGGAGGCAGATATAACCACCTGCGTGACAAACCGTTACCCAGGAATAAATACAAATGGTGGTAGTATTTTTGAGGGAAGGAATGAAATCAACTAACTCGAGATATTGGGTTAAGCCCGCTAATGCAGCCGTAGACACGTGTTTCTGTCTCCTTAGACTTCATCAGTACGGCATAGCTAAGGAGAATAATACCAAAAAAACACTGAATGATGGAAAACAAATATAAATCAACACAAACGGAGTCAACACAAGGGCCAACCGCACATTTGTGGCTTCAACTGGAATTACCGATTGATTGTCGGCAAAATTCCAACATCGCCACGGAGGCAGATATAACCACCTGCGTGACAAACCGTTACCCAGGAATAAATACAAATGGTGGTAGTATTTTTGCGGGAATGAATTAAATAAAAAAATGGAGATATTTTTTTTATTTAATTCATTCCCGCAAAAATACTACCACCATTTGTATTTATTCCTGGGTAACGGTTTGTCACGCAGGTGGTTATATCTGCCTCCGTGGCGATGTTGGAATTTTGCCGACAATCAATCGGTAATTCCAGTTGAAGCCACAAATGTGCGGTTGGCCCTTGTGTTGACTCCGTTTGTGTTGATTTATATTTGTTTTCCATCATTCAGTGTTTTTTGGTATTATTCTCCTTAGCTATGCCGTACTGATGAAGTCTAAGGAGACAGAAACACGTGTCTACGGCTGCATTAGCGGGCTTAACCCAATATCTCCATTTTTTAATTTAATTCATTCCCGCAAAATACTACCACCATTTGTATTTATTCCTGGGTAACGGTTTGTCACGCAGGTGGTTATATCTGCCTCCGTGGCGATGTTGGAATTTTGCCGACAATCAATCGGTAATTCCAGTTGAAGCCACAAATGTGCGGTTGGCCCTTGTGTTGACTCCGTTTGTGTTGATTTATATTTGTTTTCCATCATTCAGTGTTTTTTTGGTATTATTCTCCTTAGCTATGCCGTACTGATGAAGTCTAAGGAGACAGAAACACGTGTCTACGGCTGCATTAGCGGGCTTAACCCAATATCTCCATTTTTTATTTAATTCATTCCCGCAAAAATACTACCACCATTTGTATTTATTCCTGGGAGTAACGGTTTGTCACGCAGGTGGTTATATCTGCCTCCGTGGCGATGTTGGAATTTTGCCGACAATCAATCGGTAATTCCAGTTGAAGCCACAAAAGTGCGGTTGGCCCTTGTGTTGACTCCGTTTGTGTTGATTTATATTTGTTTTCCATCATTCAGTGTTTTTTTTTTTGGTATTATTCTCCTTAGCTATGCCGTACTGATGAAGTCTAAGGAGACAGAAACACGTGTCTACGGCTGCATTAGCGGGCTTAACCCAATATCTCCATTTTTTTTTTTTTAATTAAATTCATTCCCGCAAAAATACTACCACCATTTGTATTTATTCCTGGGTAACGGTTTGTCACGCAGGTGGTTATATCTGCCTCCGTGGCGATGTTGGAATTTTGCCGACAATCAATCGGTAATTCCAGTTGAAGCCACAAATGTGCGGTTGGCCCTTGTGTTGACTCCGTTTGTGTTGATTTATATTTGTTTTCCATCATTCAGTGTTTTTTTGGTATTATTCTCCTTAGCTATGCCGTACTGATGAAGTCTAAGGAGACAGAAACACGTGTCTACGGCTGCATTAGCGGGCTTAACCCAATATCTCCATTTTTTTATATACATATATATATTGTGAGATAGATCGCAATTGTCGGCCCTAAGATCAACTAATTCAGGTGACCAGGATTTTTTTTGAAAGAAAATGTTGATTGTCATTATATAATAAGAAATGTCAGATTATGAATATTTTTTTGAGAGATGAGAATTTTTTTGAGAGAATTGTCAGATTGAGATTTTTAAAAAGTTTAACTCATTAATTAAATATTGATGAAGGAGTAAGGAGTATTATTTATCAAAGAAGAGTAATTGTTCATAACAAGAGAATAATATAAATAATTCTAAAGTTTTGAAAATAATTATAGAAAAGTATTCCATAGGGAATTCCGAAATTAAAATTCCGTTTGGCGACCAAAATTTAGAAAAACCATTAGAAATTCTAAATTTAATTACCAGAGAGGAGACAGTAGTCCAAGCTGAGTAGAAAAGAATCACCAAAGGAGGGAAATAAAGTCAAAATAGAAGGAAGCGACCGCTAATACAGAAAGCATTCTAATAAACTGAAGAAGAGAAATTATAGTGAATTTTATATATTATATTTGTTTTAGATAACCTTTAACTGAGTCCACCCTGAGTTTGTATTTAGTTTGATAGTGGGGTCGACGAGTGCGCATCTTCGCATTACAATATATATATATTGTAATGAATATTATGATTTTTGATATTATTTTTTTGATTGATTAATTGATTTATATTATTATTTAAATGTAATGTAGCAACAAGATCTTCTTTCTCTCAGGGGTGTTTGGTTATGCTAGTTTCTATTGGATTATTAGGTAGAAGGTATTTGAATAAAATTTATTAATTATAATTATAAATTTATTATAAAATAGTTAAATTAAAACAGTAATATTGAAACTAATTAGGAAAAATAAAAAAAAAGGAAGGCCTTTTGTTAACTGTAAAAGAACTTACTTGATGTTGAATTATGTTAAATTAACCAATATTATTTATGTAATGACAAGTAAAATTATCAAATACAATAATTATTAAATTCAAATTTGTAAGGTAGTACCATTGATCTTTGTACTGATAACACATAAAGTATACAAAAAATTCTAAAAAAAATTAGTTAAAAATTCAATACGAGCAAATTCTTACAAAATTTAATAAGGTAGAAAAGTTTAACAAATAAATTAGAATTAAAATTTGGTACATCATTCAAAAAAATTTCAATTAGTACATGATATTGAGGGGTGGAAAAAATTTAACTGACAAAATGACAGAACGAGGTAACAATTCGGGAGACAATAACTCACAAGGGGATAATGTAAATTCAATTCTGGAAATGTTGAAAAATATGGAAACAAGAATGTTGGGAGAAGTGAAATCAAATGGAGAGCAAATGGAAGCAAGGATGATAGCAGAAATGAAGTCAAATGGAGAAAGAATAGAAGCCAAAATGGATGGGTTGCAACAAAAATGCGATAGAAATATGGAGGAGATGAAACATGGACAACAAATGATGAGAGAAGACATAGGTGAAATTAGTGCAAGGGTGAATCAAATGAATAATGAGTTGAAGGAAGAAATGCAGTTTAAAATGGAATGTATGGTAAAAAAAGTAGAAGAAACAAAACAAGACATTAGAAAAGAGATGATAGGAAGAATAACAGAAGTTGAGCAGGTGAATGAGAAGACAAAAATGGAGATGAGAGTAGAATTGATAACCAGAGTAACGGAATTTGAAGAGTTACAAGATGTGAAAATTAAGGCAAAAGTTGATGAAAAATGGAGAGAGGGAATGGAAAATATGGAGTTCCACACCACAGAGAAATTGAACAGATTAGAAGAAAAAGTTGAAGAAATCAAAACCGAGCAAAAAAGGGTAATAGGAAACAGCGAAAGTCAAAATTTTTATAGAGGGCAAAATTTTATAGGAGAAACAAAATTAGAATACAAATTTAACGGAAATATGAATAAGTTGCATCCAAAAGTATTTACTAATATTATCAGAAATAAATTAAGATATTGTAGAAATGAAAATGAATTAAGAGAGTATTTACGGAACATGTTGGCTTTAGTGTGGTTCGCTAGTAAAGAATTAATGATAAAATCTTTTGATGACTTTGAGAAAGAATTTTTAAACTATTTTTGGGGAGATTTCATACAGGGAAAGGTTCGAGAAAAATTATATTTTGGAAAATTTAATGAAAAGGAAAATAATTACTGTCAGTATACGTTTCAATTATTCAGTGTTGCTCAACATTTAGAACCTCAATTGAAAGAACAGGAAATAGTTCATTATATAGCGCGACATTTCAAATATAATATTTCTGAAACAATAGCTATCCAAAATATCTGTAATATTAATAATCTTATAAGTTACTTACAAAGAATTGAACATAATAGAGAGTCAGAGAATAGAAATATGTATCAAAATTTAAATAGAAATCAGAACGGTTATGATAGAAATCAAAATGAATATGGGTATGATAGGAATCAAAATAGGTATGGGTACAACCGAAATCGGTATGGAAATGGAAATGATGGCAATCGATATAGTAGAAATCAGTATGGTAATGGGAATAATGGTAATGGATATAATGGTAATAGATATGATAGGAATCAGAATGGTAATGGAAGGTATGAAAATGGGAGGAATCAAAGAAATGGTAATAGAGTCGAGAGTGATAGAGGATTGCCAGAAATAGGTAATGTAAACCAACGAAGAAATGAAGAAGACAGAAACAGGAGGGTGAACAACATTCAAGAAATAAGGCAAACGAATGAGGAAAGTTTTGAAATAGTGAATGAAGAGGGCGATCAAAATTTTTAATTCCGCACTTACCAAAAACAGTTAATATTTGTTGTTATGAACATCCCAGGGAATTTATTAATTTAGGGGAAGATCAAAATTTCAATTCAGAAGGTCAGTTAATATATGTAAAAGGAAAAATTGGGGATAAAGATTTAAAAATATTGATAGATACCGGTTCAGATGCTTCATATTATTCATAGAAAGTTTATAGAAAAAGATGATAACATAATAAAAATTCCAAAAGTAAATTTGGTAGGTGCAAATGGAAAAAAATTATTTGAAATTAATAAAACAGTTATAAAATCAGTAAATTTAAATGATAGGAAACAAGTAGATGCACAATTATTGATAATAGAAAATTTAGGAATAGATATGATATTAGGAACAGAAATGTTAGGAAAATATAATGCTAAGATTGATTACGAAAACAGGTTAATAAGAATAGATGATGAGAATGTTGAGTGGATTGAGAGTGTGTGTGATGAAGGAGTAGGAAAATTAGAAAATATAAATAAAGTAGAAATATATGAGAATAAAGGTGATTTAGAATCAAAGATAATATGTGATGAACGATTTAGACATGAGATTTGTAGTATCATAGATAAACATAAGAAATTGATAATGAAAGAGATGAGGGTTGCTAGTAATTATATCCATAAATTAGAGGTCAAAGGAATCGAGCATTTTAAAGTAGAGACTTATCCAATTCCATATCGATATAGAGATGATGTAAGAAAAGAAATTTTAGATAGAGTCAGAATACGTTTGAATCAGAATGCTAAGAAATTCATTGAAAAACAGAACCGGAACATAAAGGGGAGAGTAAAATTTAAAAAAGGGGATTTGTTTATAGTTTCGAATAAAAGGAAAAATCTTTGTGCTAAATTACAATTTCCGTTTGAAGGTCAATACGAAATAGTTACAGAAAATGGGGAGAACAGTTATAAATTAAAATATATCGACAGTGAAGAAATTAGGGGGATATTCAATATTCAAGACGTGTATAAATTTCAAATGTAAGATATGTGTTATTAGTAACAGGGAATGATGGTGATATGCTATAAATTTGTTTTCCATTCGGTAACCAGCCAAGGCAAGTTACCAAATGTTCATCAAATTTAGGGGAATTGAGATAGATCGCAATTGTCGGCCCTAAGATCAACTAATTCAGGTGACCAGGATTTTTTTTGAAAGAAAATGTTGATTGTCATTATATAATAAGAAATGTCAGATTATGAATATTTTTTTGAGAGATGAGAATTTTTTTGAGAGAATTGTCAGATTGAGATTTTTAAAAAGTTTAACTCATTAATTAAATATTGATGAAGGAGTAAGGAGTATTATTTATCAAAGAAGAGTAATTGTTCATAACAAGAGAATAATATAAATAATTCTAAAGTTTTGAAAATAATTATAGAAAAGTATTCCATAGGGAATTCCGAAATTAAAATTCCGTTTGGCGACCAAAATTTAGAAAAACCATTAGAAATTCTAAATTTAATTACCAGAGAGGAGACAGTAGTCCAAGCTGAGTAGAAAAGAATCACCAAAGGAGGGAAATAAAGTCAAAATAGAAGGAAGCGACCGCTAATACAGAAAGCATTCTAATAAACTGAAGAAGAGAAATTATAGTGAATTTTATATATTATATTTGTTTTAGATAACCTTTAACTGAGTCCACCCTGAGTTTGTATTTAGTTTGATAGTGGGGTCGACGAGTGCGCATCTTCGCATTACAATATATATATATTGTAATGAATATTATGATTTTTGATATTATTTTTTTGATTGATTAATTGATTTATATTATTATTTAAATGTAATGTAGCAACAAGATCTTCTTTCTCTCAGGGGTGTTTGGTTATGCTAGTTTCTATTGGATTATTAGGTAGAAGGTATTTGAATAAAATTTATTAATTATAATTATAAATTTATTATAAAATAGTTAAATTAAAACAGTAATATTGAAACTAATTAGGAAAAATAAAAAAAAGGAAGGCCTTTTGTTAACTATAAAAGAACTTACTTGATGTTGAATTATGTTAAATTAACCAATATTATTTATGTAATGACAAGTAAAATTATTAAATACAATAATTATTAAATTCCTTTGTTTTTTAAATTATAAAACTTAACTAACTACTACAAAAGTTTTCAAAATGTCTACAATTTTATCTGACTTTGATGTAGAGTCCTGTTTCCTGATTGGTGGAAAAAGTCTGTAGTTGCTCTATGAAAAACGGAAACGAACGAAGTGATACGTGGAATTTGCGAATTTGGTAAAATGTCGTGTTGTTAGACGTTTGGATTTGGATTCTCGTGTAATATTATTGTGTTTTGTTTGTTCCTCCAATTTGATATATTGTTTAGTGTTGTTGAATTATAGTTCCTTTAGTTGTATTAATAACAGTAACACTTTATTTTACTTTTTTATTGTTTTACTTTATATTCTCAACGTCACTATTTAACACTTCATTATAACTACTTTTAAAACTGTTTGTTCTGTTCACACTGACTGTTCTTCTATGTTTGACTACCAATAATACACTACTTTCACGACCTCTGTTCAAGTTCAGAAGTTTGGAAAGAGATAACAACAGAAACAACAACGGAAATAGCTACAGAAGAAGAAGTTTGGAAAAAGAACCAAGAAATCAAGCCAGACAAGAGATTGTAGTAGAACGAGTAAGGGATATAGGTGGGGAAAATGTAGGTGATCAGCAGGATTTTTAAAATGTTGTTTTCTATATCAAAGTTTTGCGTTATGCCACTCCAATGAATTTATTAATTTAAATGAAAAATTAGATCAATTGCATTATAACGGGTTATTGTATATTCAGGGTAAAATTAATGACAAAACAGTACAAATTTTAATTGATACAGGAAGCGAAACCTCTTTAATGGATTCAAAATTAATATCAAAATTTAATAATTTAAAAGAAAAATAAATTAAAATCCCAAAGGTAATATTAACTGGTATTAATAATAAAAATTGTGTGAAGTAAATAAATTATATGATATTAAAATAAATTTAAATAAAATCATTATAAATTGCCAACTACTTGCAGTACCAAACTTAGATAGTGATATAATAATAGGAAATGACATATTAAAAAAAATAGAAGCTATAATCAATTATGAAGAGAAAAAAATAAGATTAAATGGTATATGGAATCAATGGATATGGAGGAAGAAATAAAAGATAATAAGAAGAATATAAATTATATTAGAAATGGATATGATGGTGATGAAGAAGAGAAGTATGAGTATGAATTAGAAAGAAGAGAAGAAGAAAATGAATTAGAATATGATGAATTAGATTGTAATGAAAAACATTACAATACTGTAAAGAGTAGCTACCAAGCATGAAGATGAGATGGAGGTGAGAAATATTGAGAATTTTAGAGTGAAAACATATCCTATACCATACAAATTAAAAGACAGAGTGAAGAAAGAATTGGAAATATTAGAAAAAGATGGAATAGTTGAAAGAAGCAATACACTTTATATTAATCCACTAGTAGTTGTACAGAAAAAAAATGGAGATATTAGAATATGTTTGAATGTAATGTCTAGTACTAAATACTAGACTATAGGGCATCACCAACCTGTGTCTAATTCCGTTTGTTCAAGGATGTTTTTCACCATTGTCAAGTTCTCTGCCATTATCACTAAGAAGTTCTTTTACAATATAACCGGCAGCTTTAACTTCAGCCAGCATAACTTTTAGTTTTTCAGCTACTTAATTTTTAACCTTTTGAAGTGTCTCTTCCGTCATATTTGTAACTAAAGCAAATAGAGCATTATTATCAGCCTTAACATAAACTTTCAAATAGGATTGATATTTGGCTATTTCTTTTGTTTCAGCATTCGGTGACAATACTGCAGGGGGTAACAGTTTTCCTTCGATAACGTCTACAGCTCCAGAAATTCCTTTCAACAAAATGTACATCTTATACTTCCACGTCGTCCAAATAGATTTACCTTCAAGCAGTCCATTTTGTACTTTAATACTTGAATTATCCATAATGACTGAGTATAAAAATTTGTACCACCAAATTACTAGTGTTTATACTAGACCGTGTTCTGGGCCCATAACCTGTTAAGAGTTAACACAGCAGTGGTGGATTTACAATATATAATTTAAAAAGAATTTCTAATAAACTTGACATTTTATTAATCAAAAATGACACACACATATTATATATATAAATTACAATTAAAATAAATTCAATGTTTGTATAAATTATAGTTTATATTGATGTTGTTATCAAATTATTGTTTTTATGTTTTTAAATTTTTATTTTTAAAGTTTTGTGGGGCTATAATTTATATTTATTTGTTTTTCAATTTTATTCAGTATTTATTAATCTCATAACACCTCAAATCTCTTTATTTTGTTACCATTATATAAAAAATTTTCTCAAACTCTAAATATGAAATTATTATAGTTTTAAATTTGATCTACTTAAATCAATTTCCAAAATATAAAAGACTCTTATCAACAGAAGTCGGTTCAAAAAAAAAATAAAATCCAACGATGAAACTTTATTTTACTTATTTTATCAAAATTTTAACATACCTTAATCCTACTAAATGATGCGACTATGGTTTTTCTTGTGCGCATTTACCCACGCACAAAGAAACACGTAATATTTTACTGTTATTTCAAAGGGCAAACTGAGAGGTAAGAAATAGCGTGTGCATCAGTTTTAACAAGATGTGTAAGCAGTTTGTTTATTCAAAATCAAAATTATATCAAAATGGTGGTTAAAAGATATTGAAATCTATTTTACAAGCTTTATATGTATTTTGAAAGTGAATTTAATAAGTGATATAAAAAAAACATACCGTATTTCACTTGTCGCTTGTGTATAGTGCTGAATTACTCCATTCACGGCTTCTTACACAGGATATTCTAAACACGTGGAACCATTAACGAGTGGATGCTTGGATTTCGAGTACTTCTAGTGGATAATTATCTCGTTCTCACCATGTTATAAAATTATTAGAAAATTTTATTGCTTCTCCAGATGTCCAATGTTTTAGATTACAAGGTTAGTAGAAAAAATTTTATTTTATTTCATGTATATAGTTTTATTATTATAAAAATCCCATTTCCAATTATTATTAGCTTATAAATTTGTCTTAACTTGTACATAGGGTTATTATGCCGCCATCTTTATTTTTAACAACAGTCGGCCATTGATTTATGGTAATTTTTTAAAATATACTGACGTGGAGTGGCCTTTTTATCAATTTAGAATGCTCCCGAATTTTCTTTTCCAAGGGCTTATATACCCTCGGTCAAAATTTCATAATGGCTGCCTTTTCGAGCGTGTTTTGTTTTTATATAACCTCTCTTACATCAAAATTTTGAAAAATTGACTTTTTAATTATACATTTTCTGACCTTAAAATTATTTCAAATCAAATCTGTGTAATTTATTTCATTATAAATTAACATTTTTAGAATTTTAAAATCAATTTTTCTTTATTAAAACAGCTGGCTTTGTGGAGTAAACAATGTCAGCCATTTTGACAATTATTAATATAAATTTTAACAATTGTGAGCTAATATCTCTTTTTGGCCAATAATTTTAACAAAAACTGATATTTTACATATTCAAATATGATCAGATAACTTTTATTTTCAATGACACCGCTTATATTAGCTTTTATCTGCTTTTAAAATTTACTACGTCATAGCGATTCAAATACAGAATTTATTAAATAAAAGAGTTAATAACATCCCAAAACATCAAAAAACAACTTAAAATTAATTACTTTACAAAAACATACAATTACAACAAATAGAAACATCAATTAAACATCTAATACTAAGTTTAGGTCTTTCTCATACAAGCACCTTTTTAAAGTTTATAGTCAACGTTTTTTAATCATCACTTCACTATTTATAGTGTTTTTCATTAATTTATCATTCATAAAGTCCTTGATTAAGCTTGATTAAATAGTCTTAGCTTGTAAACAAACACATCACTTTCTTACAATTATGTTTTTAAATTAAATACATTTCAATATCTTTAATTTTTTAGATTCTGACTTAAGTAATTTATTTTATCACAAACTGATATGTACCAGAAAATAGGAAGTACTGGACTTGTACTGTCATCCGATACATCAAACTACAGGACTCATCACTTGATGCTTAATTAAATTTGAAAATATTGTTTGGGGTAAGTAAATTTATTTATCAAATTATAATCATTGTCTATGATTTATTTACTTTGTTCTAACATCTAAAATTAACTTGTTGTAGTTTAAATTTTTGTACCTTATTTTACTAACTGATTACAGTTGACTAATCTCTATTTTATATGATAAATTTAAATAACCTAAACCTACTTATTCTTATTTTATAGCTACTTATAAGAAAATTATTGAACTTATTATTCTTAACATTGATTATAAATTATTTGGATTTTAATCTACTAATAATCTTTAATACTCTAATACTACTTTAATCTTACTAATATTGTATTCGTATGATTCATTATCAGCATATTCTAATACTTATTTACTTTTTATTTTTAGTTTTAAGCAACATAAGGACCTTGGACTTGATTCTTGGATCGACTACTGGTGTTAGTGCTCATTCTTTTGAACTCATTTTGTCAAGATATTTTTGTGTTCTTGTGTGAATTACGGTTTATTGGATTGGCTCTAATAAAGAAATTTTTGGTGTATTTATCATTTGATGAAAAGATTTGAAAATAACATCCCTGTTGAATAGTTTATTTCAATTCAAGTTATGTTTTGGGTAAGTTATATTTATTATTATTTTAAAACATTACAAATTTCCCCCAATTTAATTTTAACAAATTATTACTCTGTAATAATTTTTAAAATTTAATTCCATTTTATTTCCTCTAAATCTATTACTCTTCAAATTCTACTTTGTTATCTTTTAATTTAAACATATACCTTAATTGTATCTTATAAACAATCTTCATTAATATTTAACATAAATTCTAATTCATAGAGTTGTATATAACCACTAACTATTCATTGATAACTCATACTTTATTCCTAATTTTAAAATACAATATAATATTTACTTATTCTAGTATCTACATCTTAAACTATCTTATATTCTAAATTTAGCTAGATTTTTAAAATGTTGTATCATTGATGGTATGCGTATAAGTTTTTAACGTTTACCTTTCCCCTTAGTAAATTGTTATGTGGATTTCTTAAAATATAACTGTTTTCGAAAGCTTTTTCGATTATAAACGGTCCTATAAACGGTAATTTTAATTTTGCACACTCATTATTTCTTTTATTAGCTACCTGTAGTGACCTTTCAATTACCCAATCCCTTCTTTGAATACCGTTGGTTTCTTTAAATTTTTGTATCTCCTTTTTTATATACCTGTCTGCGTTTCTTTTTAATTTAATGTTAACCTTCTCAATTAAACTATTGTATTGTTCTTTGTTTTCTATGATCCATGGTCTGTCTGGTTCAATATTTTTCATTAACTTTATGGGTGTTTCTTGTGTTGCTGTACTTGGTGTATTATTTATAAAGTATTCTATGTCTTTAATATTATTTTCCCAATTTCTATGTTCATTATGTGTCAAGATTCTAAGATATTTTATTATTTCTTTTATGTACCTCTCTGTAGGATTAGATGCAGGGTGTCTAATACTTGTAAATGTTAGGATAATATTATTTTTATTCATAAAATTTTTAAACCTTTTATTATTAAAATAAGTAGCGTTATCTAAAATACACCTTCTTGGTTTACCTACTTCTTCAAAATACTTTAACATTATTTCACAAATTACTTTAGTGTTCGTTTTACTAGTGGGTTTAATATAAATAAATTTTGAAAAATTGTCTACAATAACTAAAATGTTTTTATTTCCCTGATAGCTTTTAATTAAGTTTGACATGAAATCTATTGATATAACTTCTAATGGTTTTTCTGAATTTATTGTTTTTGGTATATTCTCATTGTGAAAATTCTTTTCTTTGCTTAATTGACATATTCCGCAGAATTTGATCACTTCTTTAACTATTGCTAGATCTTTCTTGCAAATATAGTTTTCCCTCCATATCAGCCATGTTTTCCTAACTCCACAATGTCCATATGATTGATGAATCTCAGTTATTATTTGTTTTGCTAACTCCTTTGTAATGATGTATAATTCATTTTCTTGTAATCTCTTGTAGTAAATACCATCCTTTTCCAATGCCCTTTGTTTTTCTTTGTCTGATAAACTATTTTGATTTTCCTTTATTTCCTCTAATGAAAATATACCTTCTTGTTGTTTTAAAAAATTTAAACCTACTTTAATTGAATTTTTACCTCTTTTATCTTCCCCATCCATTCTACTTAAATAATCTGCCACTATATTTGACTTCCCCGTTACATATTTAATTTCAAAAGAATATTCCTGTAATAATAATGCCCATCTATGAATTCTATTGTTGCCAAATTTATTGTTTAAAATTGAAGTTAATGATTGATTATCAGTTTCTAATTTTTCTAGTATATCATTCCCTATTATTACATCACAATCTAAATTAGGTACAGCTAGTAATTGACAACTTACAATGATTTTATTTAAATTTATTTTAATGTCATAGAGTTTATTTACTTCACACAACTTTTTGTTGTTAATACCAGTTAATACTACCTTTTGAATTTTCATTTCTTTTTCTTTTATATTATTTAATTTTGATATTAATTTTAAATCTATTAAAGAGGTTTCGCTTCCTGTATCAATTAAAATTTGAACTGTTTTGTCATTAATTTTACCCTGAATATATAATAACCCATTATAATGTAATTGATCTAGTTTTTCATTTAAGTTAATGAATTCACTGGGGTGGCATAACGCAAAACTTTGATATAGAAAGCAACATTTTAAAAATCCTGCTGATTAGTAACACTTTCTCTACCAGTGTTCCTTACTCGTTCTACTATAATTTCTTGTCCAACCTGACTCCTTGGCTCTCTGTCCAAGCTTCTTCGTCTTCCATTATTTCCATCGTTATGTCTATCATTACTTCTTTCCAGACTTCTTGTCCTATTTTCTTCATTCCTTTCTCTTCTTGTATGATTTACCCTTCTCTGGAATCCATTATTGTTATGAAATTGATTGTTATTATTGCCTCTATTGTTATTATTCCCAGTCCTATTTTGATTATTGTTTATATTGTTATTATAGTTATTATATCTTTCCTGTGTATTTCTTGTATTATTGTTATTGTTATAATTATTGTTATTGTAATTATTATTGTTATTGTTTCTCCAGTTATTATTATTATTTATATTTGAATTATAATTATAATTACGTCCCCAATTACCTTCATTTATATTATTTGTTCTGTTCCTATTGTTGTTAAAATTTTCATTATTTGTTCTTTGTTGTCTATTGTAATTTCCCTGTTGTCTTGTTGTGTTTTCGGTTCTCTCTCCTCTTTTTCTTTCTAATCTTTGTAAATATTGACATAAATTGTCCATTGTTTTTATGTTTTGTATTGCAATCGTTTCTGTTATTTGTTCTTTAAAATGTCTGGCCAAATATAACACAATATCTTCTTCGGATAATTTTGGACTTAAGTGCATGACCAAGGAATATAACTGCAAAGCATATGTATTCGGAGAATTTCCTGTTATCGTCATATTTTCCAAAGTACAACCTTTCTCTAATCCGTGATTGTGCATTATTCCCCAAAAATACTCTAGGAATTTGGACTCGAACTGCTCCATTGTATTTATCTCTTCCTCTTTACTTATGAACCATATCAATGCATGTTTCTCCATATGCTCACGAATAATTTCCCTTAAAATTTCCGGTTCTTGTTCCCATCTTATTTTATTTTTAATCATCTTCATAAAAACCACTGGATGTATCTTTTTATAATCTCCATCGAACTTCATGTTGTTATTATTTCCACAATTGATTATCCTTGTTTCTCCAGACATTTTCATCATCTCTCTTTTTATGTTTGAAACCTTTCCTTCCTGTTCTCTCTTCATTTTATTTAAATTGTGTTCCATTTCTATTAATTTTTGTTTATATTCTTTATTTTCCATTTGTTCTACTTCTTCTTGTATATTTTTGATTTCCAATTTAAGTTCTTTATTAGTTTTCTTATTTTATTCCTCAGATATCTTGAAATTTAATTTTATATCCTTGCTTAATTCTTCCTGCACTCCTTGTATATTTTTATTTATCTTCATGACTTCTTTGTCAATCTTCTTGTTATTTTCTTTTACTTCTTTTTCTAGGGCTTTTCCATTTTTCTTAACTTCATTTATTTGTTTTAAATGATTCTCTTCTACTTCCATAATCCTTCCAATCATTTCTTCTCTAATTTCTTGTTTTGTATTTCTAATCTCTTCTCTTAATTTACCATTTTGTTCCCCCATTTCTCCCCTTAATTCATCAAATTTCTTATTTATATCTTCTTTATTCTCATCCAGTTTCTTGTTTATGTCTCTTTTTAAATCTTCATTATTTTTGTCCAGTTTGTTTATGTCTCTTTTTAAATCTTCATTATTTTTGTCCAGTTTGTTTATGTCTCTTTTTAAATCTTGATTATTTTTGTCCATTTTCTTTTCCAAATTTTCATTATTTTTGTCCATTTTCTTTTCCAAATTTTTATTCATTTCTATTAACATTCTCATTATTTCACTCTGTTCTTCTTTTCTTTCTACTCTTCTCGTTTGCTGTATTTGTTGTTGTTCTGGTCCTTCTTCACTTCTTTCTTCCTGTACTCCATGATCTCCAGATCCTTGGCTTCTTTCTTCATCTACCTGGGTCCCTACTTCTTCTCCTGCCTTCTCTCCCACTTGTTTACCATCTCTCAATGTCATTTTATCCATTTTAAACAGTTTTATTATGTTTTATCAAATATTAAATATAAAATCTTGTTCTAAATAGTTTTAATAGTCAATTAATTACTTTAATCAGTCAAATTTTTATTAGAGCCATTTAATTTATTATAACCAACAGTTTTTTTTTTTTATTAATGCCAATAAATTTATTATAACCAATAGTTTATTAATATAGCCAATAATTTTTTATTATAGCCAATAGTTTTTTATTATAGCCAAATAATTTATTATAATCAACAGGTTTTTTTTTATAATAGCCCCACGTTGGGCGCCATTTTTGTAATAAATTACAATTAAAAAAAAATTCCAATGTTTGTATAATTATAGTTTATATTGATGTTGTTATCAAATTATTGTTTTTATGTTTTAAATTTTTATTTTTAAAGTTTTGTGGGGCTATAATTTATATTTATTTGTTTTTCAATTTTATTCAGTATTTATTAATCTCATAACACCTCAAATCTCTTTATTTTGTTACCATTATAAAAAATTTTCTCAAACTCTAAATATGAAATTATTATAGTTTTAAATTTGATCTATTTAAATCAATTTCCAAAATATAAAAGACTCTTATCAACAGAAGTCGGTTCAAAAAAAAATAAAATCCAACGATGAAACTATTTATTTTACTTATTTTATCAAAATTTTAACATACCTTAATCCTACTAAATGATGCGACTATGGTTTTTCTTGTGCGCATTTACCCACGCACAAAGAAACACGTAATATTTTACTGTTATTTCAAAGGGCAAACTGAGAGGTAAGAAATAGCGTGTGCATCAGTTTTAACAAGATGTGTAAGCAGTTTGTTTATTCAAAATCAAAATTATATCAAAATGGTGGTTAAAAGATATTGAAATCTATTTTACAAGCTTTATATGTATTTTGAAAGTGAATTTAATAAGTGATATAAAAAAAACATACCGTATTTCACTTGTCGCTTGTGTATAGTGCTGAATTACTCCATTCACGGCTTCTTACACAGGATATTCTAAACACGTGGAACCATTAACGAGTGGATGCTTGGATTTCGAGTACTTCAAATGGATAATTATCTCGTTCTCACCATGTTATAAAATTATTAGAAAATTTAATTGTTTCTCCAGACGTCCAATGTTTTAGATCACAAGGTTAGTAGAAAAATTTTATTTTATTTCATGTATATAGTTTTATTATTATAAAAATCCCATTTCCAATTATTATTAGCTTATAAATTTGTCTTAACTTGTACATAGGGTTATTATGCCGCCATCTTTATTTTTAACAACAGTCGGTCTTGATTTATGGTAATTTTTTAAAATATACTGACGTGGAGTGGCCTTTTTATCAATTTAGAATGCTCCCGAATTTTCTTTTGCAAGGGCTTATATACCCTCGGTCAAATTTTCATAATGGCTGCCTTTTCGAGCGTGTTTTGTTTTTTTTATAACCTCTCTTACATCAAATTTTTGAAAAATTGACTTTTTAATTAGACATTTTCTGACCTTAAAATTATTTCAAATCAAATCTGTATAATTTATTTCATTATAAATTAACATTTTTAGAATTTTAAAATCAATTTTTCTTTATTAAAACAGCTGGCTTTGTGGAGTAAACAATGTCAGCCATTTTGACAATTATTAATATAAATTTTAACAATTGTGAGCTAATATCTCTTTTTGGCCAATAATTTTAACAAAAACTGAAATTTTACATATTCAAATATGATCAGATAACTTTTATTTTCAATGACACCGCTTATATTAGCTTTTATCTGCTTTTAAAATTTACTACGTCATAGCGATTCAAATACAGAATTTATCAAATAAAAGAGTTAATAACATCCAAAAACATCAAAAAACAACTTAAAATTAATTACTTTACAAAAACATACAATTACAACAAATAGAAACATCAATTAAACATCTAATACTAAGTTTAGGTCTTTCTCATACAAGCACCTTTTTAAAGTTTATAGTCAACGTTTTTTAATCATCACTTCACTATTTATAGTGTTTTTTCATTGAATTTATCATTCATAAAGTCCTTGATTAAGCTTGATTAAATAGTCTTAGCTTGTAAACAAACACATCACTTTCTTACAATTTTGTTTTTACATGTAATACATTTCAATATCTTTAATTTTTTAGATTCTGACTTAAGTAATTTATTTTATCACAAACTGATATGTACCAGAAAATAGGAAGTACTGGATTTGTACTGTCATCCGATACATCAAACTACAGGACTCATCACTTGATGCTTAATTAAATTTGAAAATATTGTTTGGGGTAAGTAAAATTTATTTATCAAATTATAATCATTGTCTATGATTTATTTACTTTGTTCTAACATCTAAAATTAACTTGTTGTAGTTTAAATTTTTGTACCTTATTTTACTAACTGATTACAGTTGACTAATCTCTATTTTATATGATAAATTTAAATAACCTAAACCTACTTATTCTTATTTTATAGCTACTTATAAAAAAAATTATTGAACTTATTATTCTTAACATTGATTATAAATTATTTGGATTTTAATCTACTAATAATCTTTAATACTTTAATACTACTTTAATCCTACTAATATTGTATTCGTATGATTCATTATCAGCATATTCTAATACTTATTTACTTTTTATTTTTAGTTTTAAGCAACATAAGGACCTTGGACTTGATTCTTGGATCGACTACTGGTGTTAGTGCTCATTCTTTTGAACTCATTTTGTCAAGATATTTTTGTGTTCTTGTGTGAATTACGGTTTATTGGATTGGCTCTAATAAAGAAATTTTTGGTGTATTTATCATTTGATGAAAAGATTTGAAAATAACATCCCTGTTGAATAGTTTATTTCAATTCAAGTTATGTTTTGGGTAAGTTATATTTATTATTATTTTAAAACATTACAATATATAAATTAACAAAATACTAATTACAATACTGTAAAGAGTAGCTACCAAGCATGAAGATGAGATGGAGGTGAGAAATATTGAGAATTTTAGAGTGAAAACATATCCTATACCATACAAATTAAAAGACAGAGTGAAGAAAGAATTGGAAATATTAGAAAAAGATGGAATAATTGAAAGAAGCAATACACTTTATATTAATCCACTAGTAGTTGTACAGAAAAAAAATGGAGATATTAGAATATGTTTGGATGTAATGTCTAGTACTAAATACTAGACTATAGGGCATCACCAACCTGTGTCTAATTCCGTTTGTTCAAGGATGTTTTTTACTACACCATTGTCAAGTTCTCTGCCATTATCACTAAGAAGTTCTTTTACAATATAACCGGCAGCTTTAACTTCAGCCAGCATAACTTTTAGTTTTTCAGCTACTTAATTTTTTTCTTTCATTAAGTATATATGGCGAAATTTAGTGAAATCATCCTTAAATAGAAGAAAATACTTATAACCTGACTGGGATAAATTAAACGGACCACATACATCAGTGTGAAAACTCACCAGGTTGTGTTGCACGCTGTCGAGTTCCAAATTTTAATCTATGTGCCTTACCGAAAAACGCATCCTTTACATAATTCTGAATC
This sequence comes from Ophraella communa, assembly GCA_035357415.1. NCBI lineage: Eukaryota > Metazoa > Arthropoda > Insecta > Coleoptera > Chrysomelidae > Ophraella > Ophraella communa. The sequence goes on along the minus strand of CM068995.1, from coordinate 35,397,554 downwards.
TAACATAACATTTATACCAAGTTCACGTAAGATAAGAGATTTAATGTGCCTTTTATTTTGATGTCCAAGTCTCTCGTGATATAGTTGAAGACGATCTTCATTACTAATTGCGTAAGTTCTGCTGGATTCCTAGGCTTAACAGTCTTCATGTCTAGTTCAAAAAGCCCTCCAAACTGAGATCTCTTGTCTGTGAGTAAAACTTGACCGCTATTGATAAACGAACATTGGTTAAATGTTGACACAAATTTACTTTGAGGTAGCTTTTCCTGTGCTACCAAAACGGAAAACAAGTTCTTCTTTATATTAGGAACAAACCAGATATCAGTTAGTTGAATTCTAGTCGCTACAATATTAATTACTGCTTCTACTTCTATGCTACCTTTTCCAATAGCATTTATGTGGTCTCCATTGGCTGTGGTTACGCTATGTGCCTCTCCAAAATATTCAAATATCTCGAAAAATTATTTTCAATTAGTTACATGATTTGTAGCCCCATTGTCCACATACCAAATTTCATCATCAAAAGCGACAGTAAGTACTTGACTAGATACAGCTTCTAAAGTTATATTTGCACATCTTTCAGATTCCTTTTCTGGTTTTGGTCTACCATCCGCCTTCCATTTTCTGCATTGTCTCACTTTATATCCGGGTTTCTTACAATAATGGCATATAACTGGTGCTTTACTCTTTTGAACCAATAATGCTTCTTGCGTACTTTCAAAACTATTTCTGGATTGTGATTCTAGCATTGACTTTTCATAAGCACATACTTGAGTAGTAAGATTGTCCACTGTTCTATCTGATTTTACTATAAGAGTCCAACTTGCTTTGAATGAGAAAAAACTTTCAGGTAATGTAGCTAAAATTTTATATATAAGCAAAACATTAGGGAGATCACATTTGCAAGAACTATTAGACATAGTTTTATCTCTTACAATCTCAGTTTGTACCTCGTCCCAGAGATTTTTCAACTTCGATACTTGAGCGATAATGTCATCTTCAGCTTGTTTCTTGTAACTAAAAAACTGGATACACTTATTATACATTTTATCTTCTGTTGATGCATCGAAAAGTATGTGGAATCGCATAACCTTTTAAAGTGTCTCTTCCGTCATATTTGTAACTAAAGCAAATAGAGCATTATTATCGGCCTTAACATAAACTTCCAAATAGGATTGATATTTGGCTATTTCTTCTGTTTCAGCATTCGGTGACAATACTGCAGGGGGTAACAGTTTTCCTTCGATAACGTCTACAGCTCCAGAAATTCCTTTCAACAAAATGTACATCTTATACTTCCACGTCGTCCAAATAGATTTACCTTCAAGCAGTCCATTTTGTACTTTAATACTTGAATTATCCATAATGACTGAGTATAAAAATGTGTACCACCAAATTACTAGTGTTTATACTAGACCGTGTTCTGGGCCCATAACCTGTTGAGAGTTAACACAGCAGTGGTGGATTTACAATATATAATTAAAAAGGAATTTCTAATAAACTTGACATTTTATTAATCAAAAATGACACACACATATTATATATATAAATTAACAAAATACTAATTACAATATAAACAAAGCTAGTCAATGTAGTAAACTATCTACATCAACAAAACAGTTTTCTGGAAAGTCACCGTTTAGAAGTTGCAGTGTGCAGTTATCTCTTGTTATGAAATCTTGTTTACAGTAATATACGTCTTCTAATACCGGACATTTTTCTTTTTGGGCTTGAATTTCTTGATCTTCTCGTGCCAAATAAGGATAAATGGATGTAAATATTTTACGATTTTGGATTATAGAATAAACGTGGTAAAAGTCTAAGTATTTTGGTTTTAGGATGGGAATAGTATAGCAAAGATAAGTTTAGATTTTGAAAAGGTTACCTGAGTAGCGAGGAACAAATAATATGTTAAAACATTCTTAAATTGAGGAATTTCGTCTTGTTTATAAATTTCATTTAAATAATTAATCATATCTAAAATTTCTTGACTTGATATTATTGAGTTATGAAGTGAATTTAATTTTGAGAATATAATAGCATTTTCAATATTATCTACAAATGTTATCATACTTTGGCAATCTAGATGAATTAGACTTATAGTACCTTTAAAAGTAATATAAATTTCTAAACTAGTTATTTTATTATGCACCGCCTTTTGAAATTTTTCTAAGTTATTTTGTATTTTTAATTGGTTTGTCCACATCGTGGTTAATGATTTATTATAATGATCAATTAATTTTTGGTAAAGTGTAGTTTGTAAATTTGTTTCGTGAATTAATTTCTTTTGATTTTGCTCTAATGTGCTTTAAATAGCTTTATCATATTTGATACCATCATCAGAGTCAAGATTTCCAAATAACCATTTATTAACTTTGTCTAATCCGTATATTAATCCTCTTTTGTTTCGAATATGAGGTTGTGTATTTTCTACTTTTTCATTAATGTATTAATTAAGAATTCTGTACTTTACAACATATTTTCAGCTAAACTGTGATAATAGAAAGGGTTTGAAGCATTTATTTTTAATACACTATTTTTAATTACTAAAAAGTTATTTCTTAAAATATTAGTTTGTTTTACTACTTCATTTAAATCTAAATAATGAATAAAAGTATGTTTAGTATAAGTTAATCTACATGTTCCTAATTTTATGGGTAATAATATGTTTTTTAAGGGAATAATATGAACATTCTCGTTAAGTCTGGTAAGTGAAGAACATTAGTTGATAGAATATACACAAAAGAAATACTTTTCAGGAAAAACACAAAATATTTTAAAGATATATTGAATGTTGAACATAATTTATTTATTTATATTTGGTCATTTAGTGGTTCCGTATTAAAATTAATATGATTTATTTATATACTTAAACTACTATAATTAATAACAACTGTCAAAATATTTGATATAAGTAACAGAGTTTACTCGAAAATTAAATATGCTCATTTTCTAAATGCGTTCGATAATGGTGAATATAAAATTGTTCCAAAATAAAATTTCAAAATTAAGATTTAATGAAACTACATATCTAATTTATATTTACATATTTTATAGCAGCTCATCCATTTTCTGGCTAGGAATATTTATTAATGATTAAAAATATTTACATTGAGAATTTGAGAAAAATAATTGAGAATTTTTTTATTAAAATTAGGAAATTTGCACTAATTAACTTACAAAAATCCAAGTGAGGCTTGGACTTCACTTCTATATCTTTTTTTGTAAATATGATATTTAAATTTTTCATTCTGTTTCTCTAATATGAGAACATCTTTAAATATTACATTATACTGTATTAATTTAAAACGTTTTTTAACAGTTGTGACAAATAAGCCAGATGAAAGAGGGATTCTAAAATAAACAGCATAATTACGTTTAGAATCTATGTATTCTTTCAAAAATTCAATAACGCCTTGTTCTAAATTTCTTTGGGGTAATAAACGCATATTTTCAGATACTTTCTCACTTTTAATTTTAATTTCATATGTTTCTCCGCATGTTAATAATATTTGATTTTTATATGAGTTTAAAGCCTCTATAATAGGAATGCTGATGGGATTTTCTATAGACGAGTGTATTGTTTCTAAATCTGAATTGCCGGGTAAGATTTTATTCTCGTTTGGGTGTTTTAATTGAATATCTGATATGAAATGAATGTTTTTATTATCATTAACAGAATCATTTAAATCATATAGATCAGGTAATGTTTTAAAATTTTCTTCTGACGTCGGTATATCTAAATTATTAATTTCTTTTGGTGTAGTGGTAGTGTAAACGGTTTTCGGTAACAGAATTTTTGTTCAACAATAGGTTCGTTTAAAGTTAAAGTGTTTGAAATTGTTTCATTACTTGTATTTATATCATTATAAAGTTTTTTATTTGAACTTTCTAAAATTTCAAATTTATTATCTATAGAAGATCTAAATATCAATATAATCCATACATGTTTATTACATAATTTTTTATTTGTAATATCTATGTTTATATTCATTTTAATCATGACTTCTACGCCTATAATTCCATCGAAAAAATCGTGAAAATCATATAAAATAAAGTTTATACTACCACCACTTGAATTCTTTAAAAGCTGGTATCTCAGCTTAAAATTTAATTTGTTTGCTTACTAAAGATGGTTTAATATATATGTTAGAATAATAATTAGAATAATATTTTTTCGCAATTGTTGGTCTAATTAGAGATTTGGTACTGCCCGTATTAATTAAAAGTTTAAAATTTGGATTTTTTATTTAAATATACGGTAATGGATTATTTGATGTAATAATATTAAGTTCTATTATTTGTCGTTACGCGGGGGTCCAAACACTTGAGCGTTAGTCGGATAGTTTTTCTGAATGAATGGACGGGGCTGAATATTTATTGGCTGAGAAGGAAAATCATTTCTCAGGAAATTTTGATTATTTTGTTGAGAAGAAACATTGTATTTCTGATAATTTCGTTTATTTTGTTGAAAGCGATTTGGGTTAGAAAAATTGAGTTTGGGTTCATTTGATGGTGAATACAATTTTTCAAAATTTTCATATTCACCAACATATACTAATTCATGTTCTAGGGAATTTGGTTGCTTTAAATGTAAATTATTTCGTACCACTTCTGTACAAGCTTTTTGTTTTTATATGGTTTTGTTCTCATTAATTCCTGTATTAAACAATCTAAATTACATTTATCCGAAAAATATTGAATCAAAGCATTTTTTAACAAACTCCAGCTAGTTAATTCTACCCTATTTCCTACCATTAGTTCAGCTTTTCCTACTTTTCCTGGATGTATTCAAAAATGTGATCATTTAACTCTTTATCATTGTAAGAATTATACGTTGCTATTAAACTTTCACATCGTGAAATAATAGTATATTTTGCAAGGTGGAAAAGTGTCTTTTCCACCGTGTTGCACACCATACTTTTTCTACGGCTGCATATTAATCATAAAAATAAAGAAGTGAATTCATAACATTTTATTCAGAACAATAAACAACTAAAAGTTGAATTAACTTCCACTATTTATTCTTTAAATACTTTAAATGTAATGACAGCCGTTTAAATTAAATTAAATAGGTCAATTATATCTGATATTATACCTGGATGGATATTTCTTTCATCTAATAGCTTTTTTGATAAATAAATTAAATAAATGTAATTTATTATAATTTAAATGTATATATTCAAAATGAAGGTCTTCCAATGGGAAGTCCCATTTCTCCAATTTTAGCAAATATTTTTATGGATAATTTCAAAAGCAAAATCTTTAATTCTAGTTATAAAAACAATATTGTATTTTGGTATAGATATGTTGATGATGTGTTAGCAGGTTTTGTAGGTAGCGAACGACAATTAGATATATTTTTTAATTATATTAATACCTTACATCCTAAAATTAATTTCACCTTAGAAGTTGAAGAAAATAATTCCAATAATTTTCTAGATTTGAGAATTGAAAAAGTTAATAATTCATTAAACTATTCAATATACAGAAAACCAACACAATCAATATTCCCTCAACACCCTAAAGAAATTAAAAGTTATAAAAGTATTACATATTGTGGAAATATTTCCAATACAATTTCAAAAATAATATCTTCTGCAACATCTGCAATAATTTCATTCAAATCACACAATAATGTTGGTACAAAATTGTTAAATGTAAAAACAAAATTACCTGAATTAAAAAAAATCTGGTGTTTACAAAATTAATTGTCCAAAATGTAGTGCTGTATATATAGGTCAAACACAAAGAAATTTTGAAATAAGATTCAATGAACATTTAAGAGCATATAGATTACAACAACCAGATAAGTCAAACTATGCAAAACACGTTCTTGAACATCGACATTCACTCATACACACCAATGACATTCAAATATTACACCCCTGTGATAAAAAACAAAATTTAGATTTCCTCGAAGAACTTGAAATCAAAAGACATCTAGCAGATCAACAATATAAAGTAGTTAATGAACAATAAATCTTGGAAGTTCACCACTATTAAACTGTTTACTTTGATTGAGTCTTCATTTTATACATAGATAAGACGTAATTATAACACAAATATATTAAGTTATTGTAAAGATCAGCAGGATATAGTTTTTTCCTGGTTTTTCTATATCATTGCACAGTTATACTGATCTTAGGTTAGGTTAGGTTAGGTTCAATGTGAGCGGGGCGTTTCCCACCCCTCCACTGCGGCCAAACTAGGGCCTATTGTGGCTCACCCCTAAGGGTCACAATTCGCCATCCAGTCTGCACTTCTTAACAAAGTCCAAGATCGATTTTGGCGAGACTTGTCTAAAGTCGGTAGGCTCTAGCCGTATGAGGCCAAACGAGCGGAGCCTGATCATTTCTAACGCGGGGCAATAGCAAAGAATGTGCTCTGCCGATTCGTCTGCCACACTGCAGTAGCGACAGTCCGACGTATTGCTCAGACTAAGCTTCCTCAGGTGGTTTCTCAGACGACAGTGTCCAGTCAACAGTCCAGTAAGAATGCGTAGGTTACTTCTACTCAATTCCAGGAGCTGTGCTGTTTTTCTGCTCGAAGGTTGAGATATAAACGCTTTCGAGTGGGTAAGCCCCGGTATATTCTCCCAGTGCAGAAGGGTTTCCCTCGCTGCCCAGCTGGAGATAATGTCCTTGGCAGTGCTTTTGCTATGCCAAGGAATGGTTCCGGTCCAATAAACGCGGACTCCGTTCCCTTTTTTGCCAGAGTGTCAGCTCTTTCATTGCCCTCCACTCCCGCATGCCCTGGAGCCCAGAGTAGCGTTACTCTGTTATTTGCTCCAAGGTTGTTAAGGGATTCGATACAGCTCCACACCAGCTTTGAATCAACCCGGGTAGAATTCAGTGCTTTTAACGCTGCCTGGCTGTCCGAAATTATGTATATGCATTTGTTTACCAGGGGTTGGGCAATCAACTCCCTTGCGCACAAATCTATAGCAAACGTTTCCGCCTGAAAGATAGTAGCGTACTTACCAAGGTTTATTGAAATGTCAACTCTCGGATTTCTGCTATACACCCCGGCTCCCACACCCAGTGAATTTTTCGAGCCATCCGTGTATACAACGCAGTCGAACCCAGAGAAGGAGATTGCACCTCCCTTCCATTCGTCCCTACTTGGGAATAGGACGTTAAAGGCCCTTTCCACGTGTACACGTGTGGCAAGCATGTCTGATACCATTCCAAGGACTTGGTGGGAATTTAACTTCCCCACTAGTCCCGCGTGGTCCCAAAGTGCCTCCCCCGTTATCTGGTTACCTATCGACTTGGCTCTGTAAGAGACCATCCTAGCCTCCTTCTCCAAAAGAATGGGGAGTGGAGTTAAACCTAGGAGTCTCTCCATTGCCGCCGTCGGAGTGGTGGACATAGCGCCCGTAATGGCCACGCATGCAGTTCTCTGCAGACCAGACAACTTCGCTGCAGCAGCTTGTTGTAGTCCTTTCGACCCCCACGCCACTGAGCCGTACGTGACCATTGGTTTTATCACCGTTTGATAAATCCAGTAAATCTGTTTGGGATTCATCCCCCATGATTTTCCACAGACCCTTCTGAGATTCCAGAGGGATACCCTGGCTTTGTTTATTGTTCTCTCCAGATGGGAGTTCCAGGTAAGTTTTCTATCTAGGATTACCCCCAGATATTTTACCTCCTCCGCAAAAGGAATGAGTTCACCGTAAAGAGTCGGCTGTCGCAGATTATCCAGCTTCCTCCTTTTGGTGAACGGAATAATTACTGTTTTGTGGGGGTTTACCGACATCTGCTCCTTCTCACACCACCTGTGTACTATATTTAGGGCCATTTGAAGGATCTCCGAGATGGTCTCCTCAAATTTTCCCCTTATTATTATAACCAGATCGTCCGCATAGCATTGGAAATCCACTCCCCGCAGAGAGAGAGAGTCCCAAGAAGCGAGTCAACCAGGAGTGACCACAGAAGTGGCGATAGAACACCCCCTGTGGGCACCCCCGAGCCGCCCTGAATCGAACAGTCTCTCCCTGCAGTGATGACACTACGTACCGATTACCAAGCATGTTTTTTATCCAGTTACAGATAATCCTGTTTACTCCCCTGCGCTGAAGAGCAGCACATAGGGAGTGAGGTAGTGCGTTGTTAAATGCTCCCTCAATGTCTAGGAAGGCTGCCAGCGCAATCTCTTTGTTCTCAAGAGAGTGGCTGATTTTTCCTACGAGGTTGTTAAGTGCCAAATCCGTGGACTTCCCAACCTGGTAAGCATATTGGTGGGGATTCAAAGGAACATTCCTAAGGTTCCCCTCCCTAATGTGCCTATCTAGAATTCTTTCTAGAGTCTTTAGTACGAACGATGTGAGGCTGATCGGCCTAAAGGATTTAGGGAGGGAGTTATTCACCGTCCCCGCTTTACGTATATATACGACCCTTGCGGTCGACCAGCTCAGCGGAAGATAACCCCACGCTAGACTCGCCCGTAATAATTTTGTTAGCAGAGGTAGCAACTCCTCTTCACCGTTTTGCAACAGCGCGGGAAAAATGCCATCCTCTCCCGGTGATTTGTATGGGGTGAACGCACTCATCGCCCACTTCACCGTTGATGGGGTAACCATTTTCGTTGCCGCCCCCCAATCCTCCTTGTTTGGTCGTATCAGCGACCCAAAAGGAAGGGGGATCGGCTGCCGGTCTTCCAGAAGCAGACTGCCAGGAAAGTGGTTCTGTAGTAAGAGCTCCAACGTCTGTCTCTTGGAATCCGTGAAGGAACCGTCCGGTCGTTTTATCGAGCCGACTTCCTGTGCTGGATCCCTAGAGAGAATCTTGTGGATTCTTGTTCCGGCAGGTACATCAGATATACTCTGGCAGAACCTCCTCCAAGAATCCCTTTTTGCCCTTCTGATGGCCTTGTTATATTCCGTTAGAGCAGTCCTGTAGATATCCCAGCACCCTGCTACTTTAGCTCGATTGAAGAGACGTCGAACTTCTTTCCTTTTTTTGTCCAGGCTGCTGCTCCACCAAGGTGACCCTCTATTGTCCCTCTTCTCCTTGAGTGGGCAGTTCTCCTGGTATGATAATAGAAAATATACTGATCTTAGAGGGAAATACATCCAGGATAATCCCTTAGGGCTAATAACATCTAGGCTTTAATATTGTTATGTCTTATTACTTCCTTACTTGTTCTAGCCTTAACTACTTATCAACATCAAGTACCTAGTTACAAACAAACAAAATGTAACTTCAATATGTCAATCTGACGATGCTATTTCGATAGCGAAACGCCTGTCATTACATTTAAAGTATTTAAAGAATAAGTAGTGGAAGTAAATTCAACCTTTTAGTTGTTTATTGTTCTGAATAAGATGAACTTTCACATAGTAAGGGTTAGTACCATAAATTTCATAACATTTTATTATTATTATTGGTTATATAATAAACGGCACATACTTAATACAAAAAAAACTAATTTAATTAATATTGTAATTAATTGTTACATTACTGCAATTTTGTATTGAGATTCCTGGTGTTTGATTTTTTCGTAACTGTGGGAAGGAATCTACCTCAAAGCTGAATTCCCATTTAAATGTACGTGGTGTGGGAAAAGACCCTTAAGGTAGCAATACGTCACTTTGTAGTTCTGTCAAATGTGTCAAAAACACCACATTCCATAGCAGCCGTAGAAAAAAATATTTAATGTGTTAGTATCACCATTATATGGCCTAATATTTTCTAATTTTGACTTAAATAGATTCCAATTAATTGCAGTTGCCATTTTTGATTTTTGAGATGAACCTAGATCGTTTTCAATATTTAATTCACTAAACTGTTTTAATAAATTTTCTACTTCGTTCATATAAAATTAAAAATAATAATTTTATTTAATATACAAAATAGAACAAAATTCTTTAAAATAACCATAATCTTGACACAGTATCTTTCCAAAACTCTAAATAATAGGTAAGGAAAGGCAAAAGAAATTTGGCACTTACAGTCGATCTGGAGTACTTGATTTCTTTCCGGACTTCTGCAACTTCTTCACTTCACACACAAAAATGTACAAGTTCGAAATTCACTCTTAAAACGATGAAACGTTAGAATTGTTAGAGTTCACGAAAAGTCACTATTAAAAAGGACTAGTAACGTGTCTTAACTAACTCGCGGGGTCTTGAAGCTTTCTATAGTCAATAAATCGTTGAAACGAACCGGTATTATTTTCACTAAACCGTTTGACTATCCTACTGACTGCGCCAATTATGAATTATGTTTCTTCACTCTCAAAACACTTTTTTAAAAACACAACAATTATTTATTAATACAAAATTATCGATTACAAAAGTAACAAAGCAAGAAATCTGCAAATGAAGTCGAATGAAGTCTACGATGAAGTCCTTAACTAAATACGTGCATTTCTTACGTGCATATATATATATATATATAATTTAAATAGAAATATTTGCCAACTATTTGTATTATCGGAATGTTTTTGGGGATGTGGCAATAAAACCAAAGTGTACTCTTTTTAGAATTTATTAACCGAGCTTTCGAACCTCTATGGGTTCATTTTCAAGGTCTAAAAATGTTTTAATTGTAAAGAAATTATATAGCAAGTAATAAAATAAATAATACTTACATATCTAGGTGAGATTATTGGTAAAATTTTGTAAAAAACTGTAATAAATGTGACATGTTATTATAAAAAACTCAAAAAACAATATGATTTAAAAATTTTGATTGATTTATTTAATATATAAATTCAATTGTTTTAAATTCTACATACTAATTCGTTTTTTAATTTTTTAAATTTTGTTTCTCCAAATCCAAAGATATGCATATATTACACTTAAATTATTTAAATCAGTTTTTATTAATACATCGATCCTCTTGTGCTATGTAAGCTGTTTCTAAAAATATCCGCTTTTATAATTGATTTCTGTGGTTAAAATTTTGGCATGTTCATAATTCATTAAATGGCCTTCAGAGAATACGTGTTCAGCAAGTGCACATTTCTCTGGATGAAGTTTACTGTCACTTTTATGGGATGTTATTCTATTAGCAAGAGACCTTTTTGACTGACCAATGTATTTCTTATCACAATTTTTACAAGGAATTTCATAAACTATGTTAGGTAATTTATTCTTTGGTGTTTTATCTTTGATTTTACTAAAAAGCGAATGGATTGTAAGATGTTGTTTATTTGCAATTTTTATATTATGTTGTTTTAAAATTCCGGAAAGTTTAGGTGTGACTGTTTTGATATAGGGTAGAGATACATAAATTGGAATGGTATTATTTCTAGAACTGATGTCATGATATTCTGTGTTCCTTGTCATGTTATGAATAATGGCATTTGTATTGTCAGAAGTATTATATAAAATTTGTTTTAAAAGATATGGTGGATAACAGTTCTCAAGAAATAGTTTATAAAGAATTTTTAAATTTTTTTGGTGAAAAATTGGATCTGAAATATTTAAAACTCGATTTTTCATTTGTTTGATCAAATTTAATTTAGTATTACGTGGATGATATGAATGATAGTTAATATATCTCCCAGAGCTTATCGGTTTTCTATACCAGTCGATTGAGATGTTATTGTTATCGTTTCTTATAAATTTAGTATCAAGAAAAGGTAAGGATTGTTCTGTATCTTCTTTTTCTATAGTAAATTGTATATTTGGATCAAAGCTGTTGAATTAAATAATTATATTATTTATTTCATCATATGGAAGAGATAAAATTATATCATCTACATATTTTTTAATGAAGAATAATTTAAAAGGTAAAACAGATATAACTAAGTCCAAGATGTAATCCATTACATAGTCTGCTAAAATAGGAGATATTGAAGATCCCATTGGTGTTCCAAAAGTTTGTTGATATAGTTTATTATTATAGGAAAAATATGTACTATTGAAAATAAATGTTATTAATTCTAAAAATGTCTCTTTATTTAGTCTGCAATTTTTTATTTATGTCATTCCATTTCTTATTAATTGCTGTTAAACATAAATTTAGATGAACATTACTAAAAAGTGACACTACATCCAAACTTAAAAGAACATAATTTGGTGGTAATACAATATTATTAAATTTTTTATTTATTTCAAAAGAATCTCTAATGTAATACTCATTGCCATAGTCATATGATTTTGTGAGTATTTCAGTTAACCAAAGTGTAAGGGGTTCAATAGGTGTTCCAATTGATGCTACTATTGGCCTAGCTGATAATGTTGGTTTATGAATTTTTGGTAAACAGTAAAATTTTGCAGGAATGCCATTATAGGTTGTTAGTTTATTTTTAATTTCTTTGTCAATTTGTTTTTTATTAAATAATTTTTTAATTAATGCATTACACTCATTAGTTATTTTCAAAGTAGGATCTTTATTAAGTTCTTTATATGATTTATTATCATCCATAAGTTGTTTAGAGATCTAAATATTGTTGTTTTTCTATTATAACGGTTACATTACCTTTATCTGATTTTGTTACTATTAAATTTGGATTTTCATGTAAAAATTTTTTTGTTTTATGTAGTAGTTCTCTAAATATTGAAGATTGTTTAGGTTCATGTATATGATTAGTTAAAACATTAGTTGATTTTGCTATAATAATATTTCTTTCTTTTCATTATTCACAAAAGATGAGATGTAATCAATGTTTGCTAACATGGTTTTAATTGAAATATCTTTAGTTATTATAGGTTCTATACTAAATTTTGGTCCTAGAGACAAAAATTGTAAAATATCTTTTGGTATTTCTGTTTGAGATAAGTTTTTATCCAATTTTCTTGAGTTTGGAGAACCAAACTATTTTTTGTTTAAAAATCTTTTAAACAAAAAAAAATAGTTTGGTTCTCCAAACTCAAGAAAATTGGATAAAACTTATCTCAAACAGAAATACCAAAGATATTTTACAATTTTTGTCTCTAGGACCAAAATTTAGTATAGAACCTATAATAACTAAAGATATTTCAATTAAAACCATGTTAGCAAACATTGATTACATCTCATCTTTGTGAATAATGAAAAAGAAAGAAATATTATTATAGCAAAATCAACTAATGTTTTAACTAATCATATACATGAACCTAAACAATCTTCAATATTTAGAGAACTACTACATAAAACAAAAAAATTTTTACATGAAAATCCAAATTTAATAGTAACAAAATCAGATAAAGGTAATGTAACCGTTCTAATAGAAAACAACAATATTTAGATCTCTAAACAACTTATGGATGATAATAAATCATATAAAGAACTTAATAAAGATCCTACTTTGAAAATAACTAATGAGTGTAATGCATTAATTAAAAAATTATTTAATAAAACAAATTGACAAAGAAATTAAAAATAAACTAACAACCTATAATGGCATTCCTGCAAAATTTTACTGTTTACCAAAATTCATAAACCAACATTATCAGCTAGGCCAATAGTAGCATCAATTGGAACACCTATTGAACCCCTTACACTTTGGTTAACTGAAATACTCACAAAATCATATGACTATGGCAATGAGTATTACATTAGAGATTCTTTTGAAATAAATAAAAAATTTAATAATATTGTATTACAACCAAATTATGTTCTTTAAGTTTGGATGTAGTGTCACTTTTTAGTAATGTTCATCTAAATTTATGTTTAACAGCAATTAATAAGAAATGGAATGACATAAATAAAAATTGCAGACTAAATAAAGAGACATTTTAGAATTAATAACATTTATTTTCAATAGTACATATTTTTCCTATAATAATAAACTATATCAACAAACTTTGGAACACCAATGGGATCTACAATATCTCCTATTTTAGCAGACTATGTAATGGATTACATCTTGGACTTAGTTATATCTGTTTTACCTTTTAAATTATTCTTCATTAAAAAATATGTAGATGATATAATTTTATCTCTTCCATATGATGAAATAAATAATATACTTTTACTTCAACAGCTTTGATCCAAATATACAATTTACTATAGAAAAAGAAGATACAGAACAATCCTTACCTTTCTTGATACTAAATTTATAAGAAACGATAACAATAACATCTCAATCGACTGGTATAGAAAACCGATAAGCTCTGGGAGATATATTAACTATCATTCATATCATCCACGTAATACTAAATTAAATTTGATCAAACAAATGAAAATCGAGTTTTAAATATTTCAGATCCAATTTTCACCAAAAAAATTTAAAAATTCTTTATAAACTATTTCTTGAGAACTGTTATCCACCATATCTTTTAAAACAAATTTTATATAATACTTCTGACAATACAAATGCCATTATTCATAACATGACAAGGAACACAGAATATCATGACATCAGTTCTAGAAATAATACCATTCCAATTTATGCTATCTCTACCCTATATCAAAACAGTCACACCTAAACTTTCCGGAATTTTAAAACAACATAATATAAAAATTGCAAATAAACAACATCTTACAATCCATTCGCTTTTAGTAAAATCAAAGATAAAACACCAAAGAATAAATTACCTAACATAGTTTATGAAATTCCTTGTAAAATTGTGATAAGAAATACATTGGTCAGTCAAAAAGATCTCTTGCTAATAGAATAACATCCCATAAAAGTGACAGTAAACTTCATCCAGAGAAATGTGCACTTGCTGAACACGTATTCTCTGAAGGCCATTTAATGAATTATGAACATGCCAAAATTTTAACCACAGAAATCAATTATAAAAAGCGGATATTTTAGAAACAGCTTACATAGCACAAGAGGATCGATGTATTAATAAAAAACTGATTTAAATAATTTAAGTGTAATATATGCATATCTTTGGATTTGGAGAAACAAAATTTAAAATTAAAAAACGAATTAGTATGTAGAATTTAAAACAATTGAATTTATATATTAAATAAATCAATCAAAATTTTTAAATCATATTGTTTTTTGAGTTTTTTATAATAACATGTCACATTTATTACAGTTTTACAAAATTTTACCAATAATCTCACCTAGATATGTAAGTATTATTTATTTTATTACTTGCTATATAATTTCTTTACAATTAAAACATTTTTAGACCTTGAAAATGAACCCATAGAGGTTCAGCTCGGTTAATAAATTCTAAAAAAGAGTACACTTTGGTTTTATTGCCACATCCCCAAAAACATTCCGATAATTATATATATATATATATATATATATTTTCTATATAGATATATATTCTATATATTTTCCAAATGCTTTCTACATGTTTTTATTTACCATCTTTTTAACACTAACCTCAAAAAGTTGTAAGTACTTTTTCTTTTGTTAAGTACAGTTATTCTGTAATTATATATATATTGTAGCTTCCCTGATGATGGCTGTAGCCACAGCCTAAAGCTCGGATTAAAGAATTTATAAGAGTACACTGGTTCTTTATTTTATTTTGCTGCATACCCAATAACCTAGAATTTATATTCAATCAGTCAGCAAATAATTCTCATTCATATATATATATAATGTATATATTGAGACGAAGTTTTATTATCATAAAAAAATTATTCATTAAAGAAAAGCTTAATTTTAATAAGAATATGTATTATGATGATTAAATCAAAAACAAAATCGTTAAGTCAATTAAAAGCAAAATAAAATAAAAAAGTAATCATATTACATAAAAATAATCAAAATCACCATCAAAAAAAAAAAAAATAAATAATAATGAAAATATAATTCTAAATGTAAAATTAAACAAACGAACAAATTATAAATTTTTGTAAAATATTTTTCTGTTAAATATATAAAAAGGATTTTCAAAGATCTACAAAAGTGTATAAAAAGTTCTTCTACGAATAACACTGTGCATATGTGTGACGTAAAATTATCAGAACTACGACTGCTAACATCGCGTGTTTTGAAAAGTTAAAAAAGTTTCCATGAACTCCAAAACTTTAGAAGTGCACCTGTGCCTGTGTGACGTCAAATTATCAGAACTACGAGTGCTCGTACACAACACATCGCGTGTTTGAAATATTTAGTTTCCTCGAACTCCAAGAGCTTAGAATAGCAGGTGCACGTTGTGACGTATGAGTTACTCGGAAGTATATCGGTCGAATTTATGACTTCAAGCCTCAGTAAATATAATTTGAGAGCTTTTCCGACCATAATAAATTATATAAAAATTATTGAACATTAAAAATGATTATTGTATATATTATGTAAAAAAAAATTGTTTGTAAAATATAAGTAGTTAGTTAGAAATAAGCAAATTAAGAAATAGTTCCTTCTGATTGGTTCTCGTGGAGTTTTAAAATGAAGCATTTTTATTGGTCAGAGAATAATGAGAGAGGGATCTCAGTCTTTACGTAAAAGAACCAGTCAGAAAGAATAAGAGGAGATTCAAGCCTAATTTTAGGAGAGTCAAGACCCTTTATACAAACATTAAAGCTTCGTTTAAAAAATTTTTTCAACAAACATTTAAGATTTAATTTTAAAAAACTTTCACAACTCAATACTCAAGTTTAATTTAAAAAAAAAAGATTCAAGACTCATTCTCAAAACATTCAACAACAGTTATTATAATATTCAACTCGTAATCTACATTTTTAAAAAAGACTTTGATTAGTCACAAATTTTATTAACTTTATAAGTTAACAGTATTCGACTTTGAATCGAAAATCGGTTTGTTGAATCGAGCAGAGTAATCTTATAATATAACAGTTTCAACTGTAATTTTAATGATACAAAAGTTAGTATTAAATTAATATAAGAAGCTTGACTTACCTTATATCAGGAATAATCCTAGTATAAAACTTTGTAACACACCACTTGTAAAAAGGGAGTCTTATCAACCAGTAAATTGTATAAAATAATCCACAATAAAACAATAATAAATTCTACATCGTAAGAGTTTCTGTCTTTAATTAAACCATTGGAAGTTCTACATCCCACGTGCTCACCAGTAGAGAAGATAGACCACCAGTTCCAGCGACACCTACATGTGAATGGCGAACACTCGAGAGACAAAGTTCAAAAAGGTACCGTTATTTAATTTGTATTAAGTGTGCGTATAAACTGTTTTAAAGCGATAATAATTATTAGTCGCTAGAGAACATTTATACTACTTTATTGTAAAGATTTTTGAATTTCATTTGATAGAAAATTTATAATTTGTTTGAGCGTAAATCTGTGGTGAAACCTGTACGACCTGAGATATAATTTTTCGATTAACGATAGTATTTATTTTCAAGTTAAACAAACGAGCGTAGAAACATTTAATTTTATTTGAGCTAGTCATCATTATACATATTATTTAAGGGGCTAAAAAAAAAAAAAACATTATTATTGTAGTAAAAAACTTCAACAATTACTTCAAATCAAATAAAAACAAACCACTAATAATATCATGTCACAATTAACGTGAATTTACTAAAATAACATTCAATCATCAGAAAAAATTAAAATAATAAAAAAAAAAGAAAACATAAGAACCCAACAACAATAAAATTAATAAAATCATAATAACTTGGCGCCCAACGTGGGGCTCGATTAAAATCACAGATTTTAATAGTTTAATAACAAAAAATAAATCAATAAACATTACATTAAAATTTATTTAAAAATAAAAATACTAATACATTATTGTAACTGTAATTAACCTATAAAATAAATATTTCTAACATTTTATTATAAATATAAAAAGTCGAAACATAATGTCTGATAAAGAGGAAGTTAATTTTGACACCTGGAAAGTTGAAGAACTCAGGCAAGAACTTAGAAACAGAAATTTGGATGATAAAGGAACCAAACAAATTCTAATTAACAGATTAAAAAGCCAAGAACAAATAGACATAGACTACAATGCTGAAGAACCAGACGAAAGGGGGAACAAGAAGACGAACCTCAACAAAAAGATGGTACTTCTTCACAAACTGGAGAAATGTCACATTGGCAGATTTGATGAGCATCATCCTAGCCAATTCAGAACAAATAGCGAAAAAACTAGAAGCCAACTCTGAAGAAATGAAAAAAACAAAATAGACAAAATTCTGAGGAAATAACGAGAAAATTCAATGAAATAACGGAAAAATTGGACAAGAAAGTAGAAAATCAAGAGAAAAAGATTAAAGTAATTGAGGAAAAACAAGAATTTTTAAATAAACAAGTACAAAATATAGACAAAAGAACAAGCGAAAACAATCTGAAATTAAACTCAAGAATATCAGAAATCGAAGATAACGTGAAAAGAGGAATACAAATAAATTTGGACATAGCCGAACAGGAAAACAGAAAAACAGAGAGACAATTAAGAAAAGAAATAGAAGAAAAATTAAATACAAATATAAACGTGGGAAACAGTGAAGAAATCAAGAAATTAAAGGAGGAACTCGAAAATAAAATAAAACAAGTGAATCAAAATATTTCTGAATTATCAGACAATCGCGTAACACCTGACTTGGGTTTTCAAATTTTAAATATAGGGGGAAGTTTGAAGAAAGTTCGAAATTTTGTGGGGATTATAGGAAGATACATCCTATAAATTATTTACATTCAATTAAAAATAAATACTATAAAATTAAAAATTTGCAAGATTTTAAAGAATTTATCAGATCAAGTTTAACAGGCAATGCACTATTATGGTGGAATTGCAAAGAAATGTTTGTAGATTCATTTGAAACCTTTGAAAAGGTATTTCTAGATACTTTCTGGTCAGAATTACAACAGAGTAAAGTCAGGGAAAGATTGTATTTTGGCAAATTTGATAATACAAAGAATAATCTATCCAACTATGTTTTACAACTCTATGCTACTTGTCAATATTTAACTCCTCCTATACCAGAAGCAGAAATTGTAATGTTTTTATCAAGACATTTCAAACCTGAAATATCTGAGATAATTGCAGTACAAAATATTAATAAATTTGATCATTTAATAACATATTTGCAGAGAATTGAAAGAAATTTAAGTAATAGTATCAACAATCAGAATAGAGATAATGTAAGCAACTTTAATAACAATGATAGAAGTTTTAATAGGCAAAGTAACGGTAACAATTTTAACAGACAAAATAATAATAATAATTTTAACAATAACTACTATAATCAAAACAGAAATCAAAATAATGAAAATAGGAACAATTTCAATAATAATAGAAATTACAATAATAATCAGAACACTAGAAATTTTAACAATAATTATAATAATAGAAATTTTAATAGATTTGAACAAAATAACAATAATCGAGCAAATACAAACAATAATAATAGACAAGTAAACGCAATTAATACGAGTAACAGTAATGAGGGGATAAATGAGACAAATAATACACCGAGAGACATTGCACGTTCAGGTAGTAGAACTCCTAGGGCCAGATCTCCAGTAGATGATGCCCAAACCACAAATTTTCAATAGGGGTGCACAATGTAAATAGCGCTAGATGTGACTTTGTACACCCACGTGAATTTTTAATGGACAAGGATAATCTGCATCTAGAAAATAAAGAAATAGAATTAGTATTAATAAAAGCAAATATTGATAACAATTTATTAAACATTATAATAGATACAGGGTCTACAGTTTCTTTAATATCAGAAAATACAGTAAATAAAATCTCAATGTTAAAAAACAATATAATCAATATTCCAAAAGTAAATTTTACAGGGATAAATGATAAAAGTTTAGGATATTCTAATAAAACAGTTTTTGCTTCTTTGAATATAAATAATGTAAAATTAAATGTTCAGTTATTGATAGTCAATAAATTAAAATATGATATATTATTGGGTAACGATGAATTATCAAAGAATAAAATTATAATAAATTATATCAAAAATGCAGTAATATTTGGGGATAATGAAATAAAATTTGAGGTAATAAATGATTTAAAATTAACTAGTAATTATAATATAATTAGTATATTCGACGAGTCATTAGAAAATAGTAATAAAAATTTCTGCCAAGAAAAAATAAGTGAAATTTGTGAATCTAGTTGCAATTTAATGGTACAAGGGTGCCGAAATATATTTAATAATGTGGCCATAGATGCCGAATTAAATTTAAATAAAAATGGAAATGATAATCATTTAGAAAGGGTCTTAGATACCAAAAATAAATTAAACTACGATTATGATGAAAGGGCAATTGATGCCGATGATAGGGTTAATGAAAAGAATTTAGAGGTGATGATAAATTGCAACAAAGGATGGAAAAAATGAAGTTATAAAATTGGTAGAAAGATATAAAAGTTTAATTAATGATGAATCTAGAGTAGCTAAAAATTATTCCCAAAGTATTAAAGTTAAAAAAATAGAGAGTTTTCAGTCAAAAAAGTTATCCAATTCCCTATAAATATCAAGAAGCGGTAGATAAACATTTAAAGAAACTGTTAGCAGATGGAATTATAAGTTATAGTACTACACTCTATATTAATCCTATAGTAGTGGTTAAGAAAAAGATGATACGATGCGTTTATGTTTTAAAAAGTAGAAAATAAATTCTAATGTTTCCTAACACAAAAATTTCACGTGGTGTGTTTCATGTAAGTTCACTCAAGAAATATATTTAGTAGTTAAGTGTAAATAAATATGTAAATAAAATAAAATAGGATATAGTTAAAGTTAAAATAGAAAATGGAAACTTATAAAAATTTATCCGTCGATAAATTTATTACAAGTTTGGGGGGAAGTTGAGACGAAGTTTTATTATCATAAAAAAATTATTCATTAAAGAAAAGCTTAATTTTAATAAGAATATGTATTATGATGATTAAATCAAAAACAAAATCGTTAAGTCAATTAAAAGCAAAATAAAATAAAAAAGTAATTACATGACATAAAAATAAACAAAATCACCATCAAAAAAAATAATAAATAATAATGAAAATATAATTCTAAATGTAAAATAAAACAAACGAACAAATTATAAATTTTTGTAAAATATTTTTCTGTTAAATATATAAAAGGATTTTCAAAGATCTACAAAAGTGTATAAAAAGTTCTTCTACGAATAACACTTGTGCATATGTGTGACGTAAAATTATCAGAACTACGACTGCTAACATCGCGTGTTTGAAAAGTTAAAAAAGTTTCCATGAACTCCAAAACTTTAGAAGTGCACCTGTGCCTGTGTGACGTCAAATTATCAGAACTACGAGTGCTCGTACACAACACATCGCGTGTTTGAAATATTTAGTTTCCTCGAACTCCAAGAGCTTAGAATAGCAGGTGCACGTTGTGACGTATGAGTTACTCGGAAGTATATCGGTCGAATTTATGACTTCAAGCCTCAGTAAATATAATTTGAGAGCTTTTCCGACCATAATAAATTATATAAAAATTATTGAACATTAAAAATGATTATTGTATATATTATGTAAAAAAAATTGTTTGTAAAATATAAGTAGTTAGTTAGAAATAAGCAAATTAAGAAATAGTTCCTTCTGATTGGTTCTCGTGGAGTTTTTACATGAAGCATTTTTATTGGTCAGAGAATAATGAGAGAGGGATCTCAGTTTTACGTAAAAGAACCAGTCAGAAAGAATAAAAGGAGATTCAAGCCTAATTTTAGGAGAGTCAAGACCCTTTATACAAACATTAAAGCTTCGTTTAAAAAAATTTTTCAACAAACATTTAAGATTTAATTTTAAAAAAACTTTCACAACTCAATACTCAAGTTTAAATTAAAAAAAAAGATTCAAGACTCATTCTCAAAACATTCAACAACAGTTATTATAATATTCAACTCGTAATCTACATTTTTAAAAAAGACTTTGATTAGTCACAAATTTTATTAACTTTATAAGTTAACAGTATTCGACTTTGAATAGAAAATCGGTTTGTTGAATCGAGCAGAGTAATCTTATAATATAACAGTTTCAACTGTAATTTTAATGATACAAAAGTTAGTATTAAATTAATATAAGAAGCTTGACTTACCTTATATCAGGAATAATCCTAGTATAAAACTTTGTAACACACCACTTGTAAAAAGGGAGTCTTATCAACCAGTAAATTGTATAAAATAATCCACAATAAAACAATAATAAATTCTACATCGTAAGAGTTTCTGTCTTTAATTAAACCATTGGAAGTTCTACATCCCACGTGCTCACCAGTAGAGAAGATAGACCACCAGTTCCAGCGACACCTACATGTGAATGGCGAACACTCGAGAGACAAAGTTCAAAAAGGTACCGTTATTTAATTTGTATTAAGTGTGCGTATAAACTGTTTTAAAGCGATAATAATTATTAGTCGCTAGAGAACATTTATACTACTTTATTGTAAAGATTTTTGAATTTCATTTGATAGAAAATTTATAATTTGTTTGAGCGTAAATCTGTGGTGAAACCTGTACGACCTGAGATATAATTTTTCGATTAACGATAGTATTTATTTTCAAGTTAAACAAACGAGCGTAGAAACATTTAATTTTATTTGAGCTAGTCATCATTATACATATTATTTAAGGGGCTAAAAAAAAAAACATTATTATTGTAGTAAAAAACTTCAACAATTACTTCAAATCAAATAAAAACAAACCACTAATAATATCATGTCACAATTAACGTGAATTTACTAAAATAACATTCAATCATCAGAAAAAATTAAAATAATAAAACAAAAAAAAGAAAACATAAGAACCCAACAACAATAAAATTAATAAAATCATAATAATATATATATATTATATAAATATATATATATATATATATATATATATATATTATTGTTTGTATATAATGTAAAGAAAATATTAAAAAAATTTATTAATTTAATTTAATTTATATTTAATTTTAGTTATTGTAAACTTTTTTTTTGAAATATTATGGTTTGCATTTAATATAAAGAAAATATTATACCTTTGCATGAGAAACTCCACAATCTCAAGTAGGGTTCAAATGTTGGAAAACAAAATAATTTTAATTTCTAATATAAGCGCCAAAGTTTAAATAAAATCCTTATACTTTAATAAAAAATTTGTTAATCAAAAATCCTTTGCCTTATTATTTATGAACAAATTCTAAAGACGGTCCTGTCTACTTTGTACTAAATCTCTCCACATTTCACAGACATCAGTTTAATGCTGCTAACTATTGAAAAACAGATGGAGCTATCTTCAAAATTGAAAAGAAAAACTCAAGAATATAATCTCAAATGTTTTTCAAGGAAGAAAAACGTTATTTAATGTTGTGAAAACAAATACATTATACTTTTACAATAAATAAAATTCGTGAAAACTAACCAATGTGATCATTCATTCATATAAAACCATATACTCTGATGAAATATTATTTCTATGTGTGATTATAAATAGGCAACATTTTATACAAAATTTTTTTATAACGAAATCCGCTATATGAATGTTCATGTCACAAGATGGCGAAAAACACTAAACATCTGTGCGATGTCAAAGTTTTATCCTTTACACAAAATCGGTGAGTTTATTTAACCTTTTATAATTTAAATAAAATAGTTTTAAATACCTTGTTCACTGTATTGTTCCAATTCACTTCGATGATTAGCTTTTTATTTTATTTTAGGTTACCCCTCGGAAGATACCGTGCAATCAGTCCAGCTTCCATTAAATCAAGAATCGCTGCTATATTTCGTCTACATCAATACATTATAGACGAATCCCATAGTCCAATGCTTACAAAAAAATATCGTGGAGACACCATTTCCACGATACAACATCTTACAATTTATATTGTTAAATTCAAGGTTAGAACTTTATCATATTTACCAATTTTCTCTTTACAATATGTGTATCTACTTTATTACTTACATTGTTGAGTAGTTTTCAAGGATAATGTATTTCTTTCTATAATTTCCAAGCCAAAATGTTATTTTTTTTTTAAATTTTAAAAACTTCCTTTCTTCCAAATTTTTTTTACCAGAGAAAAAAAAACTACCTAGTGCATAGTGTCTATTATCAACAAATTCTTTTTATTCAATTTTTTTTTATTGTTAGTCATCTGCTTGTCGCCGATGAAAATGTTTTAAATGTGTTCCACCAATCAAAATTGGCTATTAAAATTTTTATTGAGAAGTTTCATTTCAATTAATAGATTGTCCATCTATTATTTTAGAACATTCTGATTTAAGTTTTACAAATGGTTAAAACCCATATATCACTCCTTTTAAATAGTATTTCAAAATATTTATTAATGACAGTTCTTAATTTCAAAATATCTATACCGAATGACAATTCATTTCACATATGTCATGATCTATTGAATTGGTTATTTATTTCTTTTCCTACCTTGACATATTTCAACTAATTACACAATCTTTTCAGAATACTTCTTTCAATATCTATTTATTTACCTTTTTTTTTTTTAAAACAAACCATAATATTTTTTTCTTTTACAATAATAAAAATAAAACATTATAATTGATATGGAACAAACATTCTATAATTCCCTGTCTTGACTATTGAAATCATATTATTTTATGTCATATATGATTTTATAAAGTTTATTTTAAATTTTCTCTATCATTATACAGTCTGTCTCTTGTATGCTTTATCTATCAAATAGTGAATAGTACAGATTGTCTCCATTTCAATCAATTTAAAAAAAATTCAAACTCTAAAAATTTTCTAGCTTACAGTGTGTAGTCTTTCATTCCATAATTTAGTATACAGAGTGTTGCAGGTTTCTTTCTATATTAACATCCCCTAAATTTTGCGTTTATCAAATTTTTATATAAGGAAAAATTTTATGAATGCAAATTTTACTTTAAATATTTTTAAAATTTCTTTTCTTGACTTTTCCATTAATTATTGTATTTGTATAAATCTTTTATATTGAAAACACCTCTTATTTCATCACTTTCCATATATCTTAGAACATAGCTATTTACTCCATTCTCATTTTCTATTACGTATGGTCCCTCGAAAGGTGGTTTCAATTTTGCACATATATGTTTACCTTTGTCTGATACCCTTAAAGCACGGACGATTACTAAATCTCCTTTGTTAAATGTTGTTTTAGCTTTTCCCCTTTTTTCCATCCTTCGTAGATATTTATTTGCATTGTTTTGCAAATTTTTATTTACTCTTTCCAATACCTTTTCAAATTCTTCTGAAGTGTTTATTTCCCATTTTCTTTGAGGTCTCAATTGTTTCATTAAATAAATTGGACTTTCCATTGTAACTGTGTTTGGCAAATTGTTTAGATAATTTTGAATTTCTTCTAGGTGATTTTCCCAATTATCATGATTTTGATTCCACAAAGTTATTCTCAGACACTTTATCACTTCTCTTATGTACCTTTCAGATGGATTTGAAGATGGATGTCGAATACTAATTGTTTTTAAATTTATTTGATTTTTCTCACAGAATTTTCTAAATCTATCATTTGTGAAATAAGTAGCATTGTCTATTATACAATTTTCAGGTTTTATAATTTCTTTCATGTACTCTGATAGTTTTTCCATGATAATTTTGCTTTTTGTTGTCTTTGTAGGGTATAATTTTACAAATTTTGAAAATAAGTCTACCACTATTAAAATATGACAATTTCCTTGTTTGCTGGTTATCAAATTGCTCAAAAAATCTATAGCAATTACTTCCCCACATCTCGTTGTTAATATAGATTTTGCTATGTTCTCATTTCTCCTATGTTTACTTTTTCCCAATTGACAAATATGGCATGTACTGGTGATCAATTTTGCAATACTTTGGTCCCCTTTACTAATGTAATTTTCTCTAAACAGTAGCCATAGTTTCCTAGCTCCTATATGTCCATTTTTTCTGTGTAGATTCTCCAAAATTTCCCTAGCTAAATTTTCTGTTATTATAAATAAATCTGTTTCCCCATTTTTCTTTATCCATATCTCTTCTTTCAATTGTCCTCTTCTTTTCTGTTTTTCAGTTAATCCCATTTGGTCTTCAATGATGCTATTTAAAGAAAATATCCCATCTAAATCTTTCATAATATTTACCCCAATTTTTACAATTCTTTTATTCTTATTATTATCCCCCTTACTTTCTCTGCTTAACGCATCTGCCACTACATTTGTCTTTCCTGGAATAAATTTAATTTCAAAGTCATATTCCTGTAATATTAAACCCCATCTATGAACTCTACTGTTGCCAAATCTGTTTTTTAAAATAGTTGTAAGTGAAGAATGATCAGTTTCTATTGTAAATTTTGCCCCTAATAAATAAAATCTAAATTTTGTCACACAGAAAATTACACTTGCCAATTCCAATTCTGATACCCCATAATTCCTCTCATAATTCTTCGTTACCCTTGATACAAAACATATGGGTACCTCTATGTCATTCTGTATCTGTAATAGCACTCCTGCAAACCTTTCTTTGGATGCGTCCGTTCGTAATATGAATGGTAGGTCATAATTAGGATGATAAACCTTCAGTTGTTTAGTAAATGCTTCCTTCAAATCATTAAAAGCCATTTCTGTTTCCTCAGTCCACTTCCATTTATTGTCCTTCTTTAAAAGCTTTATTAAAGGTATTTGTTTCATGCTTAAATCAGGTATCAGACGTTTAAAATAATTCATCATTCCTAGAAATCCTCTCAGAGATTTTAGGTTTGATGGCCTTTTATACTCTATTATTGCTTGTATTCTCTCTTCATCCATGGACATCCCATTTTTGTCTATTTTATAACCTAGGAAGCATATCTCTTCCTGATAAAATTTGCATTTATTTTGATTTATTTTTAAACCTGCTCTATCTAATTCTTTTAAAATAATTTCAATATGTTTCAGGTGCTCTTCTTCATCATTCGAGAAGATCAGTATATCGTCGATATAATGAAGTGCAAAGTCTTCAAATTTATTTAGTATTTGGTGTAATGCTCTAACCAAGGCCGAACAAGCACTTTGTATACCATATGGAGCTACACAAAATCTGTACAACACACCATCAATAGAGAAGCCTGTGTAATCTCTACTATCTTCATCCAAAGGAATCAACCAGAAACTGTGTTTTAAATCTACTTTAGAAAATATTTTTGTATTCGTAATGCGCCCAAAAATTGCTTCCAAATTCATCGGAGCCTCGTATTGTGGTACAGAGTATTGATTGATATTCCTTGCATCTAGGCATAATCTTAATTCGCCATTTGCCTTCCTTACGACCACAATAGGGTTTACATATCTTGTGTTACATCTCTCTATAATACCGTCTTTTAACATATTTTGTATCTCTGAATCTACTTCTTTCCTATATTTATAAGGTATGGGATATGTTTTTATTCTGAAATTTTCTATTCCTCTAACTTCTATCTTATGTACATAATTTTTTGCCATTCTCATCTCCTTTTTGATCAATCCTTCATACTTCATTATTAAATTCTTTACTTTCCCTTCATATTCATTATTTCCACACACTAATTCCAATTCTTCCATAATTCCACTCCTTTCTATATTCCATAACCTCTTATTATCCTCTTCAATTGCCAATACTTCCATATTTCCATTCCTTTCTATATTCCATAACTTCTTATTATCCTCTTCAATTGCCAATGCTTCCATATTTTCTTCCTCAAATTCAATCCTACTACCATTCAATTCTATCTCCATGTCTGTTTCCAAATTGTCCACTAGCAATAATTGCATTTCAACTTCTTTCCCATCCTTTAATTCAATACTTTGTATGATAGATCTGCTAACTTCACACAATTTCTTTCCATTTGCTCCTATTAATGTAGTTTTCGGTATTTTGATTAGCTTATTTTCATAATTTTTAATATTTTCTTCTATTAATTTTGTTTTTATTATGGACGCTTCCGAACCTGTATCTATTAATATTTTGACTTGTTTCCCATTTAATTTTCCTTTAATTTTTATTAATCCCATTGTTTCTTTCAATTCCAAATCTTCCCCAAATTTAATGTATTCCCTTGGATGTTCATATGTACAGATGATATTTCTTACATTTGGTATGTGCTCGATCCAAAATTTTGGTCGGGCTCTTGTTCATTAATAATTTCCGGTTCTACCGATATCACTCTCTCTTCTCTCCTTTGGATATTGTTTACCCTTCTCTGTCCTCCATTTCCATTTCCTCTTTCTTCCTCCCTATAGTCTTTTCTTTGTTCTCTATTTTTCTTCTCTTTGTCGGCTTTCATATTGTCCACTCCTATTATTTTGTTCTCTGTAATTTTGTTCTCTATAATTGTTATTATTGTTATTATTATATCTTAAATTTCTGTTATAATTGTTTTGATTGTTAAAATTTCTGTTGTAATTGTTGTTATTTCCGGAATTATTGTTATAACTATTGTTTCTGTTGTTGTATCCATTGTTATAATTTCTATTGTTCATGTTATTTGTTCTATTATAATTTTGTTCATAGTTATCTCTTCTATTATTTTGATTATTTGTATTATTCTCATAATTGTTGTTATTATTGTTATTGTATTGATTGTTTCTATTAAAATTGTTATTATTGTTGTTATATTGATTACTTCTGTTAAAATTATTACTATTATTATTTTTATTCCTATTATAGTTATTATTATCCACTTTGTTTCTTTCTAATCTTTGCAAATAACTACTTAGTTGTTCTATGTTTTTAACATTTTGAATCGTAATTGTTTCAGTTATCTCACTTTTAAAATGTCTAGATATAAACATTATAATTTCCTCCTCTGGTATGGGTGGGTCTAGGAATTTAGCATTCATGAATACTGTCATAGCATAATCATTCATGCTTTTTCCTCTTCCTGTCTCATATTTGCCTGAGTAAAGTTTTTCTCTTACTCTTGCTTGGGCACTATTTCCCCAGAAATATTTTATAAACTGTTCCTCAAACTCTTCAAATTTATTGAAATCGTCTTCTTTACTTGTGTACCATACTAATGCATGGTTATCCAAGTTTTCTCTTATCATTTCCTTTACGTCTTCTTTATTCTGTATATTTTTTATTTTATTTTTTAGAATTTTTATGAACACCTTTGGGTGTATTTTCCTGTTGTCTCCTTCAAATTTATGTTCCACTCTATTTCCAATATAATTGTTTATTATTTTCGTCTCCATCATTCCAGTTCTTGCTTCTTGGAAATTCCTATCTCCTCTTTGGTCATGTTTTTCCTGTAAATAAAATAACCTTTCTTCCATGTCTTCTACTTTCCTTGTCATGTCCAATGTTTCTTTTGATTGTTCTTCCTTGTGAATTCTATTTCCAGTTTGTTCAATTCTTGCTTTCATGACTTCTATTTCTTTCTGTATTTCCTTAATCTTCTTTTCTATTTTCACTTCCTCTAGCTTTTGCTTCTCCTTACATGCTTCTTCAACATTTTGTTGAAATCCAGTCAAGGTTTTGTCCCATTTTCCCTCTAGATTTCCCATTCTTTCTTGGGTGTCTTGAAATCCCATTTTGATTTCCTTAACTTCTCTCTGAACTTCTCCTTTGAAATCCTTTTCCTTCTCCTCTATTTCCTTGAGTCTGTTGATCTGTAAGTTTTCTATTTCCGTGATCCTTCCAATCACCTCTCCTCTTATTTCTTGCTTGGTGGATTCTAATTTATTTTCCATGTATCTGTTTGATTCCTCCAATTTCTTCTCAACCTGTCCCAATTTTTCTTCCATCAATTTTATTATTTGGTCCTTAGTTTGTTTTATTTCCTCCTTATTTTGGTCCATTTTAAGGTTCATTTCTTCTCTATTTTGGTCCATTTTAAGGTTCATTTCTTCTCTATTTTGATCCATTTTAAGGTTCATTTCTTCTCTACTTTGGTCCATTTTTCCATTCAAATTACCTTCTATTCTGTTCATATTTTCATTTTGTTTATCCATTTTTATTATCATCATTTGGAGCATACTCATTACGTCCATTTCCTTTTTTCTTTTGATTCTTGTTTGTCCTCCTGTCCAGTTTCTTCTGACAATGGTGCATGTTCTTCTTTCTGTTCTTGTTCTGTAATATCTCCCTCTAAATGTTCTCTCCCCTGTTCCAAGTATTGTACCTGAAAATCGCCTCTACCATTACTACTTTCTTCTCTTTCTTCTTCAGATCTATTTTCAGTTCCTACCTGCTTACCGTCCCTCAATGTCATTTTCCCTTCCATTTTATGTGTTTAACATTCAAAATTCTTTATAATACAGTCAAAAATTATTAATTCAAAACCTTTTTGATTATTATTTACACAATTTTATATTTGTGCCCCACGTTGGTTGCGTCATTTTATTATGGTTTGTATATAATATAAAGAAAATATTAAAAAAAATTTATTAATTTAATTTAATTTATATTTAATTTTAGTTATTTGTTTGCCCGGTATATTGTAAACTTTTTTTGAAATATTATGGTTTGCATTTAATATAAAGAAAAATATTATACCTTTGCATGAGAAACTCCACAATCTCAAGTAGGGTTCAAATGTTGGAAAACAAAATAATTTTAATTTCTAATATAAGCGCCAAAGTTTAAATAAAATCCTTATACTTTAATAAAAAATTTGTTAATCAAAAATCCTTTGCCTTATTATTTATGAACAAATTCTAAAGACGGTCCTGTCTACTTTGTACTAAATCTCTCCACATTTCACAGACATCAGTTTAATGCTGCTAACTATTGAAAAACAGATGGAGCTATCTTCAAAATTGAAAAAGAAAAACTCAAAAATATAATCTCAAATGTTTTTCAAGGAAGAAAAACGTTATTTAATGTTGTGAAAACAAATACATTATACTTTTACAATAAATAAAATTCGTGAAAACTAACTAATGTGATCATTCATTCATACAAAACCATATACTCTGATGAAATATTATTTCTATGTGTGATTATAAATAGGCAACATTTTATACAAAATTTTTTATAACGAAATCCGCTATATGAATGTTCATGTCACAAGATGGCGAAAAACACTAAACATCTGTGCGATGTCAAAGTTTTATCCTTTACACAAAATCGGTGAGTTTATTTAACCTTTTATATTTAAATAAAATAGTTTTAAATACCTTGTTCACTGTATTGTTCCAATTCACTTCGATGATTAGCTTTTTATTTTATTTTAGGTTACCCCTCGGAAGATACCGTGCAATCAGTCCAGCTTCCATTAAATCAAGAATCGCTGCTATATTTCGTCTACATCAATACATTATAGACGAATCCCATAGTCCAATGCTTACAAAAAAATATCGTGGAGACACCATTTCCACGATACAACATCTTACAATTTATATTGTTAAATTCAAGGTTAGAACTTTATCATATTTACCAATTTTCTCTTTACAATATGTGTATCTACTTTATTACTTACATTGTTGAGTAGTTTTCAAGGATAATGTATTTCTTTCTATAATTTCCAAGCCAAAATGTTATTTTTTTTTTAAATTTTTAAAAACTTCCTTTCTTCCAAATTTTTTTTTTACCAGCGAGAAAAAAAACTACCTAGTGCATAGTGTCTATTATCAACAAATTCTTTTTATTCAATTTTTTTTTATTGTTAGTCATCTGCTTGTCGCCGATGAAAATGTTTTAAATGTGTTCCACCAATCAAAATTGGCTATTAAAATTTTTATTGAGAAGTTTCATTTCAATTAATAGATTGTCCATCTATTATTTTAGAACCTTCTGATTTAAGTTTTCCAAATGGTAAAAACCCATATATCACTCCTTTTAAATAGTATTTCAAAATATTTATTAATGACAGTTCTTAATTTCAAAATATCTATACCGAATGACAATTCATTTCACATATGTCATGATCTATTGAATTGGTTATTTATTTCTTTTCCTACCTTGACATATTTCAACTAATTACACAATCTTTTCAGAATACTTCTTTCAATATCTATTTATTTACCTTTTTTTTTTTTAAAACAAACCATAATATTTTTTTCTTTTACAATAATAAAAATAAAACATTATAATTGATATGGAACAAACATTCTATAATTCCCTGTCTTGACTATTGAAATCATATTATTTTATGTCATATATGATTTTATAAAGTTTATTTTAAATTTTCTCTATCATTGTATCTCTTGTATGCTTTATCTATCAAATAGTGAATAGTACAGATTGTCTCCATTTCAATCAATTTAAAAAAATTCAAACTCTAAAAAATTTTCTAGCTTACAGTGTGTAGTCTTTCATTCCATAATTTAGTATACAGAGTGTTGCAGGTTTCTTTCTATATTAATATATATATATATATATATATAAAGGTAGTTTATTTGCTTAATAATTAGGTATTAAACCAGAAATATTGGGGAGTACAGCAATTAGAAAAAGTAAACTCTTTATACTTTTTACCGAGCTTTCGGAAAATTTATTTCCATTATCTAGGTATGTATATGAGAATATTAAATTTTGATGTTATAATGGTAAATATGTAAAAACTTAAAACTATTATTTATAAAGAAAATTTTTTTTTTTACAACAAAAATTGTCAGAATGACACTTATGAAATTGTTTAGGCATTCTTTATTTTTTAATTAAGTACTAGCTATTTACTTATTTCTATCAAATTAAAATAAAAGAAGATATTTTTAGGTTAATTTTGAATTTCATAGTGTCACTTTTTACAATGTTAAAATAATATGTCAATATAATTGTCAAAGTCAGAAAGTAATCAAAATAAAATCTCAAAAAAATTATTTTGGTTAACAGTAATTTTTAAGATATTTGATTGTTTAAATTTTCTTTTTGTTTTTATGTTTATCTTTGGATAATAAATAATAATAAATGTCACTAAGATTTTTATGGTCACTTTTTTTGTTAATAATATTTTCTTCTTGAGAAATAAAAGACATTTCTAAGAAAAGTCTCTTTTTTAAAACAGGTTGTATATCTAAAATACTAACAGATACGAAATCCATGACATGATCATTCTCAAATACATGTTTGGCCAATTCACACCTTTCAGGGTGTAATCTGCAATCACTTTTATGTAAAGATAATCGACTTTTTAATTTTTGACTTGTATGGCCAATATATCCTTTTTTTCACAATTTTTACATGGAACACAATATACTAAATTTGATAATTCAAGAATTGGAGTTTTATATTTTACTTTTGTGAATACTGATCTTATTGTAAAACACGTCTTATTTGCAATTTTAATATTCGTTAATGGTTTAAAAATTCTTTTTAATTTTGGTGTTAGTTCTTTTATGTATGGTAAAGATACATAATAATTTATAATTTCAGTTGTATTATTTATATAATTATTTACATTAGGATTGATTCTATCGATTACTGAAGCACTATTGAATAATATATTTTTTATTAATTTATTGGGATAACCATTATTTAAAAATAATTGATGGAGTATTTTAAAATTATTTTCATAAAATATTGGATCTGAAATCTTGGTTATACGATTTTTCATTTGTTTAATTAAATTAATTTTCATAGAATATTTATGATAAGACCAATAGTTCATAATTCTTCCTGAACTAATTGGTTTTTGATACCAATTAATAGAAATAGTATTATCAATATTTCGTATAAATTTAGTGTCTAAAAATGCTGTACTTTGTTCTTTATCTTCTTTTTCGATAGTAAATTGTATGTGTGGATCGTAACTATTAAATATGAAAAGAATTTCCTCCAATCCATTTTTTGGTAACGCCAAGACAATGTCATCTACATACTTTTTTATAAATATTAAATTAAAAGGTAAAACTGGTATCACTGTATCTAATAAGTTGTCCATAACATAACATGCTATAATTGGAGAAATAGCAGAGCCCATTGGAGTACCGAAAATTTGTTTATATAATTGGTTATCAAATGAAAAATAAGTATTTTCAAAAAGAAATTTAATTATTTCTTGAAAGTAGTTTTTAGGTATCAAACAATGTTGACTAATTCTATTCCAATTTTTATCAATAGCTCTTAAAGCAGAATCCAAATATACATTACTAAATAAAGAAATAACATCTAAACTACAAATAACATAATTTTCAGGTAATTGAAAATGATTAAATTTATTAAAAACATCAAAAGAATCCTTTATGTAATATTCTGTGTTGTAATCGTAAGCATTAGTCAATATTTCGGTAATACATGTATTGAATAAATTTGTTGGAGTATTTATAGAAGCTACTATAGGTCTTAATGATAACGTAGGTTTATGTATTTTGGGAAGACCATAAAATTTTGCAGGAATACCGTTGTAGCAAGTTAATTTATCTTTCAGATCTTTATTTATATGTTTTTTATCGTAAAGTTTTTTTATAATTGAAATGCACTTATTTTGAATTGTTGTAGTAGGATTTTTATCTAGTTTAATATAAGAGCAATTGTTATTGATTATTTCTAAGGAAAGATTAATGTAATTGTCTTTTAACATAATAACTGTACAATTACCTTTGTCGCTATTAGTTATGACTATATTCGGATTCTTTTTTAGAAATCTTTTAGTTTTATGATATAAATTACGAAAAAAATTATTATTAGTTTTATTGTTTATATGATTTGTAATAACATTGGTTGATTTTGCCATTATTGTTTTTCTTAAATTATCATCAGGTGTAAGCGAAATTATGTAATCAATATCTGCTAGCATATGTTTAATTTTAATGTCTTTTCCTAATATCGGTTCAATACTAAATTTAGGTCCTAGGGATAAAAAACACAAAATGTCATACGGTATTTCAATATCATCAGTCAAATTTTTAATCCATTTAGGATTTGTTTTTAGTTTAAATTTAAATTCCCCATCTATTAGTTTATTTAATTTATTAATATTTTTCTTTTTTGTTGAATAAAAATTTTTATTATAGGTTACTTTCTGACGATATTCAAAATTCTTAAAAATATATTCTGACGTAGATTGTATAATGTTGTTTTTAAATATTTCTAAATTCTTTTCTCATTATTATTTGCTACAAAGTTACTAGAGTACCTAACAGTGTTTTGCCGATTTCTAAAATTTGATTCTGGTTCAAAAAAACTATTATTATTATTAAGATAACAATTATTATTTACTATAGCTGAATTTCTACCTCTATCAGCCCAGAGCTGTGATTCTTCAATCCGTTTACAAAGATTACTTAACTCATCAATAGTTTTAGGTGAGTGCAAAGCTAACTGAGAGACATGGAATGGTAACAAATTTCGCCTAATTCTGGTAACCCTACTTTCTTCGTCCGGTATTATATCTAATCTACCAAACATGTTTTCCATTTGTGCAATAAATAAATGTGCTGGCTCATTAACTGTGCATTCTGTTGTTAATTTCTAACTCTAAATTAAACTGGTAATTGCAAGGCAAAAAATCGTCTTTAAGTTTAGATACAATGTGTGACCAAGAAGTTACTTTATTTTTAATAGATAAAAACCAAACTAATGCTGACCCTTTAAAAAATTCAAAACATTTAATAAACAATTCATCATCTGACACACCTCGAGAATTTTTTCAGCAACTCTATTTTCGACAAAAAATCATGAAGTGAACCTGTACCATCAAACGAAATGTCCCATTTATGTATGTCATTGTATTTGATAACATTACTTTGCGCATCTCTTCCCAAAGTGGATGGATTGCTAGTGACAATAGGATCCGGAATTTTTATATCTAAATCTGCTTCTAACATTAAAACCTTACTTTTTAAAATACCCTGCTTTTTCTTTTGCTCACTATCTGACACATTCATTCTATGTATCCTACCATTTACATGAATTAACCTCGTTGAAATTCTCTTATAAGCTGAATCTAATTTATTACCACTAAAAGAATCTATTTCCGATTTAAGTTCCTTTAATGTTGTGTTAATTTCGTTTAAATCATCCTCGAAAGGATATGAATTTACACCCTCCTTAAACGATCTATCAGCGGATTGTTGTGCCCTTAAACCTCTAAAAAGCTTACGTAACTCCTCTACCTTTGAAGGAACCTCTACATCAAATAATGAAACTTCATAAACAAGTTCATGTGCTTTCAAATATTCAGCTTTCATTTTAATTCAAAAGAAAATTGTAAAAATATTAAATATTTTAAAAATGCAAAACTTTCCTAATTGTCAAGAAGAAAAGAAAGACAAAAAAAAAAACCAGTCCCAAACGAATATAAATCAAACTGCTTCAATATAAATTACAATGGTTATTTTTAAAACAACGCTAATATTAAAATTTCTATTTTAAAGTCATTAACCAAAGAAACAAAAAACTGGTACCTAAATAAGCAATAAAAAGTACAAGTTATTATCGTCAAAATAAACTGTTTGCTACAAATTTGAACAACCAATATAGTTAAGCAAATAAATATATTTATCAGTGTTGTACATGAGGGATAATATAGGTATTAAAAACACAATAGGAAAAATCAAAGGAAATTGAACTGTTTATAAAAATATTTAAGATAGTTAAAAAATTAATTACGTAATATTAATATTGAAGATATTTAAAAAAATGATTTATGAAAAAAAATAATATGTAGATATATGCACCAAGTACTTTTCTCGAATGGAAAAACTATTTCCCAAAGAAAAAATTATTGTACAGTCAGAGAAAAAATGAAACCAGCGTTTGGGCGCCAATTTGTAATATTATTTGTGCGTTGGGCGACAATTTGTAATATGAGTTACCTGTTGATAGTGAATTTATAAAAATATTTAGTTAACTTTTTTGAAAAAATAACAATATACCAAAAGAAAAAAATGTAATTTGCAATAAAACAAACATTAAGCTTAATTTCGTCTTTAATTAGTTGTAAAAGATACTTCAATAATTAACAGAATTTATAAATGTTTATCACACAAAAATTATGATAGTTAAATACCTCGGCTAGGGGTGAGTAAGTTCATTAGCTCTGACTATTGTACAATATTTGTTTCTTTAAGAAATTATAAGGGCGCCACTGAAATCTTTTTATTTTTTATGATACTACTGAAGAAAGTTGTTTTAAGCTGAGTTATTTAAATAAGTATCATGAGATGACAGAAAGATGTCAGAAAAAACTGTTTATGAAGATAAAAAAATGAATTGAAAAGGTACAAACATGTAAAAGATAATAAGATTTCCTTGGTCCTGAAATTAATGAGGTAGAGAATACGTTACAACAAAATAATCCGCAAACAGTTCTTTAAAAATACTTATTCTAATACAGTTGACGATATAGATAGATATACACGGAAATAAAAGAGAAAAAATATGGGAACAGTAAACTTGATAGATCACAATAAACTTATCTGTTACAAAAGTGGACGATCCTTCGCCGCACCTTGGGGTCGCTACGGCACTGTCTAGGTGGTTCCAAATGATTATGGAAGATCACTAGTGGAGGGATGATCTGCCCCAGTTGTAGAGATAATCCAGTTAAGAAGGTACATACGAGAGAGAATGTACATACGAAGTTTACAAGCTGTTCTTCAATTAAAGAGTTGCCTCTAGTTTACTAAAGAGTTGCCTCTAGTTTACTAAAGAGTTGCCTCTAGTTTACTGTTTTATATTCCAACTTTCTGAAAATTACCAGTGTCAAACACGTGTTACATTTACTTTTCTGGCACAAAAGTACAAATCAGCATAGTTCGAAATCTACAGTTAGAACGTATTTTAATAGATTACAAAAGATACATTTTTACATTAAATTTACTTTTTAATAATCTTACACACTAATCAAAATTCCAGAAATGTACTTTTACAAGCCTTTTATAAAAAATTATCATTAATACTTTTAATTACCATAAAAAGATTCTTTGAATAATAATGAAATATGTTGAAATTCTCATCTGATATAATAAAATATAATATAACTTTCGATATTTTATAAATATCTTAACAAAAAGGAATTATAAAATTGGAAAAAAAAAACATACCTGTATATGACAGTAAATCAATAGAAGAAATGAGACTGGGAATAATTATTAAAACCTATTGAACTCGATAATGCCAACTCATTAGTACACCTCGTAGCGTAGCTACTTTGAACTTTCAATTATAATTATAGAGACCGTATTCATTATTTTATTATTAAAAATGTTTTATGATAGATGGAGCAGCTAGCGGTACTAATTGAATTTAATATTTAGGATACCAGGTGCTTAAAATGTTAACAGGTACTGTTACAATTTACAATAGTTTTATGATTATTGGATATTTCAATATTTAATATTTTACTTCCTAAACCTAAGAAAAAACCTGTATTTCTTTTCATCTGTATGTCCTGACGATGTAAGAGGTCTAATAAAGGTACTAAAGAATGATGTATATGTTTTGGAATGATTCCTTCTTTTCTACATTTCAATAAAAAGCATCTTCTGTTATATTATTTGGCAAGTTTCATTTTAGATTTGGACCAATTTTTCAAATATTGAACACTATATTTACCATATCTTTCAAGAAAATATTATTAACAAAAAAAGTGACCATAAAAATCTTAGTGACATTTATTATTATTTATTATCCAAAGATAAACATAAAAACAAAAAGAAAATTTAAACAATCAAATATCTTAAAAATTACTGTTAACCAAAATAATTTTTTTGAGATTTTATTTTGATTACTTTCTGACTTTGACAATTATATTGACATATTATTTTAACATTGTAAAAAGTGACACTATGAAATTCAAAATTAACCTAAAAATATCTTCTTTTATTTTAATTTGATAGAAATAAGTAAATAGCTAGGACTTAATTAAAAAATAAAGAATGCCTAAACAATTTCATAAGTGTCATTCTGACAATTTTTGTTGTAAAAAAAAAAAATTTTTCGACGATCGTTAAAAAAAGTCCACTTTTTTTCACAGTTATTAGTTCATAAAGTACCACTTTTTTTCACGTGTTAAAAAAAGTTACTTTTTTTAACATGTTAAAAAAAGTAAAATGACAGCTTACAGTCTAGTTATAAAAAGTTTTGTCATCAATTTAGTGGTCTGTCACGATAGCGTATGAGCAAGCACAAGGTCCTACTAAGCAAGAGGTCGTCGGTTCGAATCCCGCGTCGGAACTATTTTTTTTATTTATTAAATACTTATACCTATCCAGGGATAGGTTATCAAAACTGGGAAGTATTTAAAATTATTCCTGTTAACCAAATTATAGAAAATTTCATTATAAAACACATAGAATCGGCCAATCACGTCACCTATGGAAAACCAAATAAGAGTTGACATTTTAGAAACGCTAAGTAATTTGTTTGTGATTTGACAGTTAGTATTTCGTGTACTGAGTAAAATGGAAGAAAATAATTCGAATTTCGAGGAAGAAACATATATTTGTTATATTTGTTCTCTCTGTTTATTTATCTACAAATTAATAGGCTACATTCTGTTACTAATTCTGCAACAAAACGGAAAATAAAGTAAGTATGGGACAAAATTTCTTACGATCGTCGAAAAAATATTGTATGCAACACATGCATAAAGTGCCTTTTTTTCACTCTTGGGATTGCGGCACTCACCTTCGGTTCGTGCGCGCAAATTTCCCAATCGTGAAAAAAAGTACCACTTTATGCACTTGTTGCATAAATTACTATTTCTTTATAAATAATAGTTTTAAGTTTTTACATATTTACCATTATAACATCAAATTTAATATTCTCATATACATACCTAGATAATGGAAATAAATTTTCCGAAAGCTCGGTAGAAAGTATAAAGAGTTTACTTTTTCTAATTGCTGTACTCCCCAATATTTCTGGTTTAATACCTAATTATTAAGCAAATAAACTACCTTTACATACAAGTAAAGACAATGGGGTTTTATAGGAACATCGAAGAAAGATATGGTAAATATAGTGTTCAATATTTGAAAAATTGGTCCAAATCTAAAATGAAACTTGCCAAAGAATATAACAGAAGATGCTTTTTATTGAAATGTAGAAAAGAAGGAATCATTCCAAAACATATACATCATTCTTTAGTACCTTTATTAGACCTCTTACATCGTCAGGACATACAGATGAAAAGAAATACAGGTTTTTTCTTAGGTTTAGGAAGTAAAATATTAAATATTGAAATATCCAATAATCATAAAACTATTGTAAATCTAGAAAAGAATTTAGAAATATTTAAAAACAACATTATACAATCTACGTCAGAATATATTTTTAAGAATTTTGAATATTGTCAGAAAGTAACCTATAATAAAAAATTTTATTTAACAAAAAAGAAAAATATTAATAAATTAAATAAACTAATAGATGAGGAATTTAAATTTAAACTAAAAACAAATCCTAAATGGATTAAAAATTTGACTGATGATATTGAAATACCGTATGACATTTTGTGTTTTTTATCCCTAGGACCTAAATTTAGTATTGAACCGATATTAGGAAAAGACATTAAAATTAAACATATGCTAGCAGATATTGATTACATAATTTCGCTTACACCTGATGATAATTTAAGAAAAACAATAATGGCAAAATCAACCAATGTTATTACAAATCATATAAACAATAAAACTAATAATAATTTTTTCGTAATTTATATCATAAAATTAAAAGATTTCTAAAAAAAGAATCTGAATATAGTCATAACTAATAGCGACAAAGGTAATTGTACAGTTATTATGTTAAAAGACAATTACATTAATCTTTCCTTAGAAATAATCAATAACAATTGCTCTTATATTAAACTAGATAAAAATCCTACTACAACAATTCAAAATAAGTGCATTTCAATTATAAAAAAACTTTACGATAAAAAACATATAAATAAAGATCTGAAAGATAAATTAACTTGCTACAACGGTATTCCTGCAAAATTTTATGGTCTTCCCAAAATACATAAACCTACGTTATCATTAAGACCTATAGTAGCTTCTATAAATACTCCAACAAATTTATTCAATACATGTATTACCGAAATATTGACTAATGCTTACGATTACAACACAGAATATTACATAAAGGATTCTTTTGATGTTTTTAATAAATTTAATCATTTTCAATTACCTGAAAATTATGTTATTTGTAGTTTAGATGTTATTTCTTTATTTAGTAATGTATATTTGGATTCTGCTTTAAGAGCTATTGATAAAAATTGGAATAGAATTAGTCAACATTGTTTGATACCTAAAAACTACTTTCAAGAAATAATTAAATTTCTTTTTGAAAATACTTATTTTTCATTTGATAACCAATTATATAAACAAATTTTCGGTACTCCAATGGGCTCTGCTATTTCTCCAATTATAGCATGTTATGTTATGGACAACTTATTAGATACAGTGATACCAGTTTTACCTTTTAATTTAATATTTATAAAAAAGTATGTAGATGACATTGTCTTGGCGTTACCAAAAAATGGATTGGAGGAAATTCTTTTCATATTTAATAGTTACGATCCACACATACAATTTACTATCGAAAAAGAAGATAAAGAACAAAGTACAGCATTTTTAGACTAAATTTATACGAAATATTGATAATACTATTTCTATTAATTGGTATCAAAAACCAATTAGTTCAGGAAGAATTATGAACTATTGGTCTTATCATAAATATTCTATGAAAATTAATTTAATTAAACAAATGAAAAATCGTATAACCAAGATTTCAGATCCAATATTTTATGAAAATAATTTTAAAATACTCCATCAATTATTTTTAAATAATGGTTATCCCAATAAATTAATAAAAATATATTATTCAATAGTTCTTCAGTAATCGATAGAATCAATCCTAATGTAAATAATTATATAAATAATACAACTGAAATTATAAATTATTATGTATCTTTACCATACATAAAAAGAACTAACACCAAAATTAAAAAAGAATTTTTAAACCATTAACGAATATTAAAATTGCAAATAAGACGTGTTTTACAATAAGATCAGTATTCACAAAAGTAAAATATAAAACTCCAATTCTTGAATTATCAAATTTAGTATATTGTGTTCCATGTAAAAATTGTGAAAAAAAGGATATATTGGCCATACAAGTCAAAAATTAAAAAGTCGATTATCTTTACATAAAAGTGATTGCAGATTACACCCTGAAAGGTGTGAATTGGCCAAACATGTATTTGAGAATGATCATGTCATGGATTTCGTATCTGTTAGTATTTTAGATATACAACCTGTTTTAAAAAAGAGACTTTTCTTAGAAATGTCTTTTATTTCTCAAGAAGAAAATATTATTAACAAAAAAAGTGACCATAAAAATCTTAGTGATATTTATTATTATTTATTATCCAAAGATAAACATAAAAACAAAAAGAAAATTTAAACAATCAAATATCTTAAAAATTACTGTTAACCAAAATAATTTTTTTAGATTTTATTTTGATTACTTTCTGACTTTGACAATTATATTGACATATTATTTTAACATTGTAAAAAGTGACACTATGAAATTCAAAATTAACCTAAAAATATCTTCTTTTATTTTAATTTGATAGAAATAAGTAAATAGCTAGTACTTAATTAAAAAATAACGAATGCCTAAACAATTTCATAAGTGTCATTCTGACAATTTTTGTTGTAAAAAAAAAAAATTTTCTTTACAAATAATAGTTTTAAGTTTTTACATATTTACCATTATAACATCAAAATTTAATATTCTCATATACATACCTAGATAATGGAAATAAATTTTCCGAAAGCTCGGTAAAAAGTATAAAGAGTTTACTTTTTCTAATTGCTGTACTCCCCAATATTTCTGGTTTAATACCTAATTATTAAGCAAATAAACTACCTTTATATATATATATATATATATATTAATATAGAAAGAAACCTGCAACACTCTGTATACTAAATTATGGAATGAAAGACTACACACTGTAAGCTAGAAAATTTTTAGAGTTTGAATTTTTTTTAAATTGATTGAAATGGAGACAATCTGTACTATTCACTATTTGATAGATAAAGCATACAAGAGATACAATGATAGAGAAAATTTAAAATAAACTTTATAAAATCATATATGACATAAAATAATATGATTTCAATAGTCAAGACAGGGAATTATAGAATGTTTGTTCCATATCAATTATAATGTTTTATTTTTATTATTGTAAAAGAAAAAATATTATGGTTTGTTTTAAAAAAAAAGGTAAATAAATAGATATTGAAAGAAGTATTCTGAAAAGATTGTGTAATTAGTTGAAATATGTCAAGGTAGGAAAAGAAATAAATAACCAATTCAATAGATCATGACATATGTGAAATGAATTGTCATTCGGTATAGATATTTTGAAATTAAGAACTGTCATTAATAAATATTTTGAAATACTATTTAAAAGGAGTGATATATGGGTTTTAACCATTTGGAAAACTTAAATCAGAATGTTCTAAAATAATAGATGGACAATCTATTAATTGAAATGAAACTTCTCAATAAAAATTTTAATAGCCAATTTTGATTGGTGGAACACATTTAAAACATTTTCATCGGCGACAAGCAGATGACTAACAATAAAAAAAAAATTGAATAAAAAGAATTTGTTGATAATAGACACTATGCACTAGGTAGTTTTTTTTTCTCTGGTAAAAAAAATTTGGAAGAAAGGAAGTTTTTAAAATTTAAAAAAAAATAACATTTTGGCTTGGAAATTATAGAAAGAAATACATTATCCTTGAAAACTACTCAACAATGTAAGTAATAAAGTAGATACACATATTGTAAAGAGAAAATTGGTAAATATGATAAAGTTCTAACCTTGAATTTAACAATATAAATTGTAAGATGTTTTATCGTGGAAATGGTGTCTCCACGATATTTTTTTGTAAGCATTGGACTATGGGATTCGTCTATAATGTATTGATGTAGACGAAATATAGCAGCGATTCTTGATTTAATGGAAGCTAGACTGATTGCACGGTATCTTCCGAGGGGTAACCTAAAATAAAATAAAAAGCTAATCATCGAAGTGAATTGGAACAATACAGTGAACAAGGTATTTAAAACTATTTTATTTAAATATAAAAGGTTAAATAAACTCACCGATTTTGTGTAAAGGATAAAACTTTGACATCGCACAGATGTTTAGTGTTTTTCGCCATCTTGTGACATGAACATTCATATAGCGGATTTCGTTATAAAAAAATTTTGTATAAAATGTTGCCTATTTATAATCACACATAGAAATAATATTTCATCAGAGTATATGGTTTTGTATGAATGAATGATCACATTAGTTAGTTTTCACGAATTTTATTTATTGTAAAAGTATAATGTATTTGTTTTCACAACATTAAATAACGTTTTTCTTCCTTGAAAAACATTTGAGATTATATTTTTGAGTTTTTCTTTTCAATTTTGAAGATAGCTCCATCTGTTTTTCAATAGTTAGCAGCATTAAACTGATGTCTGTGAAATGTGGAGAGATTTAGTACAAAGTAGACAGGACCGTCTTTAGAATTTGTTCATAAATAATAAGGCAAAGGATTTTTGATTAACAAATTTTTTATTAAAGTATAAGGATTTTATTTAAACTTTGGCGCTTATATTAGAAATTAAAATTATTT
Organism: Ophraella communa; assembly: GCA_035357415.1. Classification (NCBI taxonomy): domain Eukaryota; kingdom Metazoa; phylum Arthropoda; class Insecta; order Coleoptera; family Chrysomelidae; genus Ophraella; species Ophraella communa. The sequence continues at coordinate 35,353,269 of CM068995.1, read as the reverse complement.
TGTTTTCCAACATTTGAACCCTACTTGAGATTGTGGAGTTTCTCATGCAAAGGTATAATATTTTCTTTATATTAAATGCAAACCATAATATTTCAAAAAAAAAGTTTACAATATACCGGGCAAACAAATAACTAAAATTAAATATAAATTAAATTAAATTAATAAATTTTTTTAATATTTTCTTTATATTATATACAAACCATAATAAAATGACGCAACCAACGTGGGGCACAAATATAAAATTGTGTAAATAATAATCAAAAAGGTTTTGAATTAATAATTTTTGACTGTATTATAAAGAATTTTGAATGTTAAACACATAAAATGGAAGGGAAAATGACATTGAGGGACGGTAAGCAGGTAGGAACTGAAAATAGATCTGAAGAAGAAAGAGAAGAAAGTAGTAATGGTAGAGGCGATTTTCAGGTACAATACTTGGAACAGGGGAGAGAACATTTAGAGGGAGATATTACAGAACAAGAACAGAAAGAAGAACATGCACCATTGTCAGAAGAAACTGGACAGGAGGACAAACAAGAATCAAAAGAAAAAAAGGAAATGGACGTAATGAGTATGCTCCAAATGATGATAATAAAAATGGATAAACAAAATGAAAATATGAACAGAATAGAAGGTAATTTGAATGGAAAAATGGACCAAAGTAGAGAAGAAATGAACCTTAAAATGGATCAAAATAGAGAAGAAATGAACCTTAAAATGGACCAAAATAGAGAAGAAATGAACCTTAAAATGGACCAAAATAAGGAGGAAATAAAACAAACTAAGGACCAAATAATAAAATTGATGGAAGAAAAATTGGGACAGGTTGAGAAGAAATTGGAGGAATCAAACAGATACATGGAAAATAGATTAGAATCCACCAAGCAAGAAATAAGAGGAGAGGTGATTGGAAGGATCACGGAAATAGAAAACTTACAGATCAACAGACTGAAGGAAATAGAGGAGAAGGAAAAGGATTTCAAAGGAGAAGTTCAGAGAGAAGTTAAGGAAATCAAAATGGGATTTCAAGACACCCAAGAAAGAATGGGAAATCTAGAGGGAAAATGGGACAAAACCTTGACTGGATTTCAACAAAATGTTGAAGAAGCATGTAAGGAGAAGCAAAAGCTAGAGGAAGTGAAAATAGAAAAGAAGATTAAGGAAATACAGAAAGAAATAGAAGTCATGAAAGCAAGAATTGAACAAACTGGAAATAGAATTCACAAGGAAGAACAATCAAAAGAAACATTGGACATGACAAGGAAAGTAGAAGACATGGAAGAAAGGTTATTTTATTTACAGGAAAAACATGACCAAAGAGGAGATAGGAATTTCCAAGAAGCAAGAACTGGAATGATGGAGACGAAAATAATAAACAATTATATTGGAAATAGAGTGGAACATAAATTTGAAGGAGACAACAGGAAAATACACCCAAAGGTGTTCATAAAAATTCTAAAAAATAAAATAAAAAATATACAGAATAAAGAAGACGTAAAGGAAATGATAAGAGAAAACTTGGATAACCATGCATTAGTATGGTACACAAGTAAAGAAGACGATTTCAATAAATTTGAAGAGTTTGAGGAACAGTTTATAAAATATTTCTGGGGAAATAGTGCCCAAGCAAGAGTAAGAGAAAAACTTTACTCAGGCAAATATGAGACAGGAAGAGGAAAAAGCATGAATGATTATGCTATGACAGTATTCATGAATGCTAAATTCCTAGACCCACCCATACCAGAGGAGGAAATTATAATGTTTATATCTAGACATTTTAAAAGTGAGATAACTGAAACAATTACGATTCAAAATGTTAAAAACATAGAACAACTAAGTAGTTATTTGCAAAGATTAGAAAGAAACAAAGTGGATAATAATAACTATAATAGGAATAAAAATAATAATAGTAATAATTTTAACAGAAGTAATCAATATAACAACAATAATAACAATTTTAATAGAAACAATCAATACAATAACAATAATAACAACAATTATGAGAATAATACAAATAATCAAAATAATAGAAGAGATAACTATGAACAAAATTATAATAGAACAAATAACATGAACAATAGAAATTATAACAATGGATACAACAACAGAAACAATAGTTATAACAATAATTCCGGAAATAACAACAATTACAACAGAAATTTTAACAATCAAAACAATTATAACAGAAATTTAAGATATAATAATAACAATAATAACAATTATAGAGAACAAAATTACAGAGAACAAAATAATAGGAGTGGACAATATGAAAGCCGACAAAGAGAAGAAAATAGAGAACAAAGAAAAGACTATAGGGAGGAAGAAAGAGGAAATGGAAATGGAGGACAGAGAAGGGTAAACAATATCCAAAGGAGAGAAGAGAGAGTGATATCGGTAGAACCGGAAATTATTAATGAACAAGAGCCCGACCAAAATTTTGGATCGAGCACATACCAAATGTAAGAAATATCATCTGTACATATGAACATCCAAGGGAATACATTAAATTTGGGGAAGATTTGGAATTGAAAGAAACAATGGGATTAATAAAAATTAAAGGAAAATTAAATGGGAAACAAGTCAAAATATTAATAGATACAGGTTCGGAAGCGTCCATAATAAAAACAAAATTAATAGAAGAAAATATTAAAAATTATGAAAATAAGCTAATCAAAATACCGAAAACTACATTAATAGGAGCAAATGGAAAGAAATTGTGTGAAGTTAGCAGATCTATAATACAAAGTATTGAATTAAAGGATGGGAAAGAAGTTGAAATGCAATTATTGCTAGTGGACAATTTGGAAACAGACATGGAGATAGAATTGAATGGTAGTAGGATTGAATTTGAGGAAGAAAATATGGAAGCATTGGCAATTGAAGAGGATAATAAGAAGTTATGGAATATAGAAAGGAATGGAAATATGGAAGTATTGGCAATTGAAGAGGATAATAAGAGGTTATGGAATATAGAAAGGAGTGGAATTATGAAGGAATTGGAATTAGTGTGTGGAAATAATGAATATGAAGGGAAAGTAAAGAATTTAATAATGAAGTATGAAGGATTGATCAAAAAGGAGATGAGAATGCCAAAAAATTATGTACATAAGATAGAAGTTAGAGGAATAGAAAATTTCAGAATAAAAACATATCCCATACCTTATAAATATAGGAAAGAAGTAGATTCAGAGATACAAAATATGTTAAAAGACGGTATTATAGAGAGATGTAACACAAGATATGTAAACCCTATTGTGGTCGTAAGGAAGGCAAATGGCGAATTAAGATTATGCCTAGATGCAAGGAATATCAATCAATACTCTGTACCACAATACGAGGCTCCGATGAATTTGGAAGCAATTTTTGGGCGCATTACGAATACAAAAATATTTTCTAAAGTAGATTTAAAACACAGTTTCTGGTTGATTCCTTTGGATGAAGATAGTAGAGATTACACAGGCTTCTCTATTGATGGTGTGTTGTACAGATTTTGTGTAGCTCCATATGGTATACAAAGTGCTTGTTCGGCCTTGGTTAGAGCATTACACCAAATACTAAATAAATTTGAAGACTTTGCACTTCATTATATCGACGATATACTGATCTTCTCGAATGATGAAGAAGAGCACCTGAAACATATTGAAATTATTTTAAAAGAATTAGATAGAGCAGGTTTAAAAATAAATCAAAATAAATGCAAATTTTATCAGGAAGAGATATGCTTCCTAGGTTATAAAATAGACAAAAATGGGATGTCCATGGATGAAGAGAGAATACAAGCAATAATAGAGTATAAAAGGCCATCAAACCTAAAATCTCTGAGAGGATTTCTAGGAATGATGAATTATTTTAAACGTCTGATACCTGATTTAAGCATGAAACAAATACCTTTAATAAAGCTTTTAAAGAAGGACAATAAATGGAAGTGGACTGAGGAAACAGAAATGGCTTTTAATGATTTGAAGGAAGCATTTACTAAACAACTGAAGGTTTATCATCCTAATTATGACCTACCATTCATATTACGAACGGACGCATCCAAAGAAAGGTTTGCAGGAGTGCTATTACAGATACAGAATGACATAGAGGTACCCATATGTTTTGTATCAAGGGTAACGAAGAATTATGAGAGGAATTATGGGGTATCAGAATTGGAATTGGCAAGTGTAATTTTCTGTGTGACAAAATTTAGATTTTATTTATTAGGGGCAAAATTTACAATAGAAACTGATCATTCTTCACTTACAACTATTTTAAAAACAGATTTGGCAACAGTAGAGTTCATAGATGGGGTTTAATATTACAGGAATATGACTTTGAAATTAAATTTATTCCAGGAAAGACAAATGTAGTGGCAGATGCGTTAAGCAGAGAAAGTAAGGGGGATAATAATAAGAATAAAAGAATTGTAAAAATTGGGGTAAATATTATGAAAGATTTAGATGGGATATTTTCTTTAAATAGCATCATTGAAGACCAAATGGGATTAACTGAAAAACAGAAAAGAAGAGGACAATTGAAAGAAGAGATATGGATAAAGAAAAATGGGGAAACAGATTTATTTATAATAACAGAAAATTTAGCTAGGGAAATTTTGGAGAATCTACACAGAAAAAATGGACATATAGGAGCTAGGAAACTATGGCTACTGTTTAGAGAAAATTACATTAGTAAAGGGGACCAAAGTATTGCAAAATTGATCACCAGTACATGCCATATTTGTCAATTGGGAAAAAGTAAACATAGGAGAAATGAGAACATAGCAAAATCTATATTAACAACGAGATGTGGGGAAGTAATTGCTATAGATTTTTTGAGCAATTTGATAACCAGCAAACAAGGAAATTGTCATATTTTAATAGTGGTAGACTTATTTTCAAAATTTGTAAAATTATACCCTACAAAGACAACAAAAAGCAAAATTATCATGGAAAAACTATCAGAGTACATGAAAGAAATTATAAAACCTGAAAATTGTATAATAGACAATGCTACTTATTTCACAAATGATAGATTTAGAAAATTCTGTGAGAAAAAATCAAATAAATTTAAAAACAATTAGTATTCGACATCCATCTTCAAATCCATCTGAAAGGTACATAAGAGAAGTGATAAAGTGTCTGAGAATAACTTTGTGGAATCAAAATCATGATAATTGGGAAAATCACCTAGAAGAAATTCAAAATTATCTAAACAATTTGCCAAACACAGTTACAATGGAAAGTCCAATTTATTTAATGAAACAATTGAGACCTCAAAGAAAATGGGAAATAAACACTGCAGAAGAATTTGAAAAGGTATTGGAAAGAGTAAATAAAAATTTGCAAAACAATGCAAATAAATATCTACGAAGGATGGAAAAAGGGGAAAAGCTAAAACAACATTTAACAAAGGAGATTTAGTAATCGTCCGTGCTTTAAGGGTATCAGACAAAGGTGGCGATTCTTTTTTTAAATTCATATTCGTTGATTGATCTTGTTTTATTTCTTCCATCTCAACCAAATTTACTGTTCTTATCTGTTCTACATAATCTGTGTCACAGAGAACAGGATTCCGTGAAAGACAATCAGCTTCTATATTTCCCTTTCCAGGTTCATATTTGATTTCAAAATCAAATTGGGACAAATCATTCATCATATCTCCCAATTCTTCATCTGTCCTTGAATATAACATTCTGTATATTTACCAAGTTGTTAACACCAATTTTGTTTTAACTCACACTTTTTCCTTGAAAATGAAATAAATGTATTTCGAAAGCTTGGAAAACAAGTAAAAGAGTTTTCTTAAAAAACATTGCCGTTTACCCCAAAAATTCTGGTTTAATATATATATATATATATATATATTAATTAATACGTTAATATGTTACATTAAATATACGCGTAATATAAAGTAATAGTTTATTATTTTTGGAAATAATAATAATGATAATAATAATAGCCTTTATTGCCCAACAGATATCAATCCCTTTACAGAGCAATATAATATATACATTAGAGTTAGAAAAGTAGCATGCAAAAAACGAATACAAGTTTACAATTATTTTAAATAGTTAGAGCTAGCGGTATTTGTTATAACATTAACATTATCAATAAATAAATCACATGATCTACATAAGTTATTGAAATTATTGCACATAGTGTTTATTGGCGATTTTAGTAATAAATTAGTCCTTGATGCTACACAATAAAAAGGTAAATAATGTCTATTGTTATATTTAGGTACACTTTGGTTTATCTTACTTAGAATTTCTGGACAAAAAGATTTCATTGTGAAGTAATTTATATAAAATAGATAATGATGACAAGATTCTACGAAGAGCTAAGCTTTCAAAATTAAAATTTTCTAAGAGAAATTGATAGTCAACGCCTCTTGAAGGATAAGCTCCACTTGTTTTGAAAACCAAATATTCTAAAAACTTTTTCTGAACAGATTCCAGCTTAGCTGTATAATTGCTATAATATGGATACCAAATAATTGAACAATATTCTAATTTGGAGCGAATATAAGAAAAATAAAGAGCTTTTAACCCAGCGATATTCTGAAAACCACGAGAATTCCTTACAATAAAACCATACAATCTACACGCTTCAGATACTTTAGTCTCAATATGTCCTATAAAATTCAATTGCGAATCAAATATCACCCCTAAATCTTTAGTGCTTAAATGACGTGCCAAACAATCTCCATCAATGTTATAGTCAAATCCAACCATGATTTTTTTCTTGGAAACATTTAATGTTAATTTGTTTTCAGAACACCAGTTATGTAGTATATCTAGGTTGGATTGTAGATTTATACAGTCAGTGACATCATATATGGGAAGAAATATTTTCATGTCATCTGCATAAAGTAGCCTGCCTGAGTCTAAATAATGATCAATATCATTTATGAATAAAATGAACAGTAAAGGCCCAAGATTTGATCCCTGGGGAACACCTGAATTGGCTGTATATTTATATGAGGTGTATCCACTGTGAAAAATAAATTGTTTTCTAGCTTTCAAATAGGACTGACAAAACATGATAAGATTTGAAGAGAATCCGAACTGAATTAATTTCTTGATCAATATACTGTGATCCATTCTAAGCCTTTGAGAAATCCGTAGATATATATTTAGAGACGGAAGGATATATACGATTATATAATATTACCATTTCAAAAACTTTTGAGAAATTTGATAGTATTGATATAGGGCGATAGTTAGAAATTTGTGATCGATTGCCAGATTTAAATACTGGAATAATTTTACCTTCTTTCCAAATATCTGGAAAATTGCACGATTGTAAAGCAGCATTAAATACAATTTTTAATGGATGAGCTGAAACTAAATACAATCTCTAACAAAAAAAAAATGGAATATTATCGCATCCAGAGGTCATTTTGTTTTTCAATTTACTGCCAGCCGCGATTATTTCTTTTTCAGTAATATTGCTAATATTTATGATTTCATCTCAAAAGTTGGAATTAAAAAAAAGTTGTAGCAGTATAATTGTCAGAACCAATTGATGTCACAAAAACACTTTCAAAGAATTCAGCAAATTTATTCACTATATCTTGCGGATTAGAATAAGTTTCATTATTATACGACATACAGGCAGGAATGCGAGAACTTTTGTTTTTGGTATTAATGTATTACCAAAATTACCGTGAGTCATTTGTTATGTTGTTCTCAATTTTTTTTGTGTAAGAGTGATAAGCAAGTTTGATTTCCAATTTACTATTTTTCCTTAGCTGCTTAAATTGATCATAGAAATAAATGTTATTTGTTTTCCTATACTTACGAAGATATTCTCTTTAAGCTTGATATTGTGGATTATATCAGAATTATACCACGGAGGAAATTTCCGTTTAAAATTTCTATATGTGGGGACAAAGTCATTAAGGGTTGAATAAAGTTTAGCATAGAACTCATCGGTCAACCGATTGACATCATTTAATTGTGATAAAGTTCCCCAATCAATACCTGCAATAGATTCATATAACATAGAGTAATTAGCTCGTCTAAAGTTGTAGGTTTTCTTGTATAAGCTTGGTTGAAAGACATCTACTCGTTCAGACAAATTCACGACTGTTATAAATAGTGAAGGATGGTGACTATCTTCTGAGACTATAGGGGGTACGTTTTTAACAACTTCACATTTCATATTCGACAAAACAAGATCTAACAGACGATTTAAATGGTTTCGAATACTATTAAATTGTTTTAAATCATAAAAGTTAATAAAATGGTTAATAGCATAGTAGTTCCGGTCACCCAGATTGTGATTAGCAAAATTACTTACATTAAAATCGCCAAGGACCAAAATATCAGTACCATGCAAGGCATCAAAACATTCCAAGCATTCAAAAAAACATTCTAAAGTATTTATAGTAGTCGAGGGGGGAATATACAACAATACAGTCATAAAGGACTTATGATGCACTTGACACTTACAAATTAACAAATCAATGCCAATGAAATTTACATCAAAAAAAAGAAGTGTCCACTTTAATACAGTTAAAAAAATCCTTAAAAGCTAACATTACTCCACCGCCGGTTGTCAGACCAGTATCAGCAAGATTACGATATTTTCTAAATACTTGATAATCACCTGCTGATTGGATCCATGTTTCAGAAATCGCTACAATATCACTTTCCATATCACTAAGGTAAGAGTAGAAGGAGTCAATTTTTGTGTTAAGTCCTCTCACGTTTTGGTAAATACAAGTAAGTGCTGTCTGGTTGGGCTGTTTTAGTTTAAATTTGTAACTATCTTCGGATTGCCGCTAAAATATTTAATATAAACATTCTCACCATCCTCCTTTCTGTGTCTGACCTCTTCTTTAAGCTTCTTTAAATTGTCCCTCTGTACCAAAGTCATATCGGGCTCCATATAAATATTTCTTTTTTTGGTTGATCTTTCTTCTATTATTTAAAACTTCCAACACATCGGACGGATTTTTAAAAGTTACTTTTAGTGGACGGGTACCATTTTTATTAACCTTTCCAGTTCTAAGCACTTTTACAACTTCAGTACTGTTATTTACAGCTATTTCTTTCAATATGTCGTTAATCAAATCGACATCACTTGTACGCTGGTTGTTGCATTCGGGAAGATTAAAAATCATTATGTTATTTGCTCTTTGCTGACGATCATTCAGTTCACTAACTACCTTTTCCTCTGTAAAAGAGTTACTTTGTTGTGATTTAATCGAATCCAATTCGGCTTCCAGCTTATCAATTCTAGACATCAAAGCAGGTATAAGTCTAAGACCAGACTGATATTCCTCACAATAAAATCTTAAGAGTCTTTTTCCCTTTAAATCCATGACTTTAAGTTCAGATGCATTCAAATCTGAGCATTCCCTATGCACAGTGCGGCTGCAACTATCGCACATCAGTGTAGCAGCATCTTTTGTGATAGTTACTTTGCACTTGCAACAGGCCATGATTATTCACAATTTTAAATTATTAACAGAAATCACTAGTGTTTATAATTGTAATGCATATGTATTTTAAGAATTTCCCCGGGTGTCATCATACTTTCCGAAGTTATTTTTGATTGGGCATTATTTCCCCAGAAATATTCTAAGAATTTAATCTAAAATTGTGACATGGTATGGATTTCTTCCTCTTTGCTTGTAAACCACACCAAAGCATGCTTCTCCATATGTTCTCTCATGATTTCTCTAAGCACTTCAGGCTCATGTTCATATCTAATTTTGTTTTTCATCTTTTTCATAAATACAACTGGGTGTATTTTCTTATAGTCAACGTCAAATTTAATATTATTATTATTGTTATCACAATTGATTATCCTGGTTTCTCCTGATATTTTAAACATCTATTTCTTCATATTATTTACTTTTTCTTTTTGTTCTTTCTTCATCATCGTCATATTTTCTTCTATTTCCATTAATTTCTGTTCATATTTCTTTTTATCCATCTGTTCTACTTCTTCTTGTATGTTTTTAATCTCCATTTTCAATTCTATTTTTCTTCTGCTATTTGAAAGTTTAAATTTATTCCTTTAGTCATTTCTTCTTGTATTCCTAATATGTTTTTGTTGATCTGCATCACTTCTCGGTCTATCTTTTTATTATTCTCTTTAATTTCTTCTTTTAAACATTTTTTATTCTTCTTAATTTCATTTATCTGTTTTAAATGGTTTTCTTCTACCTCCATAATTCTTTCAATCATATTCCTTTTCTGATCTCCTGTTTGGTGCTTTTTATTTCTTCTTGCAATTTACAATTTTGTTCCCCCATTTAATCCCTCAACTTCTTATTCATCCTTAGTTGGAAGTTACGTTCAAACGAAAAGTTTTTTATTATTCTTTATTTTCATCAAACTTCGTGTCTAACTTTTTATCCATTTCTTCTTTATTTTTATCAAATTTCTCTTTTTACTTTTTATTTACATCTTTTATATCTTTATTACTTAGACAGTTTTAACTTAGATTTTATTTATAATTTTAAATTAACTTTTAAATTGTTGTGGATATCCTTATTTGATGTGACCTAGTGTGTTTTGATGAACTCTCTTGGGAAATATTTAATTTGACGTAAGTTACTTTATTTATATATAAACCAAATTCATATAATTTATACACATATTTTCCAATTTAGATATAGCTCTGAAGATGGCCTATTTTATGGTTAAAAGCGCTTAGCTATGAAATTTTAAATTATTGAAATATATACACACTTAAAAATACAAATTTACCTCTTTTTCTTCACTTTATCCAAAGTGTGTACTAAGTACTACAGTCCTTTACTTATTTAACTATATGTTTTTCAATTTAATTTTACCTTATTCGATCTTTAATTAAATTATGACTCACCTGGTATAAATTCTATGAGCATGTGGAAAACTCTATATTCTCAGTAGTCGCTTCAACTGAGTATTTTTAATTCACTTTTGTAAATGATATGGTAAATTTACATTCAGACCTTAATACAATCCTGTTTAATTTTAAAAATTTTATTGACCTTCAGGCAGGTCAACTAATCACTTGCATTAAAATATAAAAAAAATATTATTTGTAAAAATAAACCTGTTGTAGATATTTCAGATGAAGGTCACTTTAGACCGAAACGTTAAACATTTAAAATGTAAGAGGAAAAACATATTTTGTTTCATTCTAAAACGGATAAAAAACCAAGAAATTTTAAATAAACATATAAATATTGATGTCCTAGAAAACCTACACTCAAAACATATACCGACAATGGGTGAAAATTTGCCTTCCTACCAACACCTTTCTGAACTATATGAGGAAAATGTAGTTACTGCAATGAAAAGTTTCTCTAAAATTATGGAACAACAATGTAAACATAAACCGACGAATTTTTCTACTAAGATGTAAACATGAAGAACTAACATCTACATTTTAAAAGGATTTGTTCAAGGCGCGTTAAATATCCTGATAAAAGATACTAGGTACCAAAAACCTAAAAACAATTGAAAAAAGTTGAGTGTTATAAAAAGCACAATAAAATTTAACCTTCCCAATAACTTAGTCGAAGTCTTTTTCATCAACAACATCAAAAGCTGAAAAATCTTTTAAAATATAAAACAAAAAAATATCTTAAAATTAAATAGACTTATAAACATAACTAATAATAAATCATGTGAAGAAGAAAATCCATCCAAATGGATAGATAATCTTACAAATTTAAACATACCAGATGAAGTACAAAAGATTTTGAGTTTGGGGCCTAATTTTTCTGTTCCACTAGATAATCCCAATCAAATCCCTATACCCGAAATAATCGCCAGCGTAGAAGGTTCTATTGATCAACTTACTTTAAAAAAAAAGGACGAAATTGGTTCAAAATGTTGCAACATAATTACAAATTACAAGAACTACTTTCATAAACAAAAACACATAAAAAATAAAAAACAAAAATCATTCTTAAAGGCTGTAAAAAAGACAACAATATTTTTAAAGCAAAATAAAAACATATTAGTTCTAAAACCTGACAAAACCAACAAAACAGTGCTTATGTACGACTTCGAATAAGAAGAAAAAATGAATTATCTACTACAAGACCGAAATACTTACAAAGAACTAAAAAACGACCCAACAAACATATACCAAAAAAAGAATAACGAAATTATTACAGAATGGGAAAATAAACTATACATATCACCACAAACTGCAAAAAATCTAAAAATACATAACGCCATACCACCAAGAATATATGGCTTGCCGAAGCTCTACAAATTAGGCATCCCTTTAAGGCCAATAGTTTCATGCATTCAGTCTCAGTTTGAACCCCTTTCAAAGTTTTTAAAAGACATTTTACAAAACAACAAATAAAAATGAATAAGTACTATACGGGGTTGGGATAAAGTATGGAACCAAGTAAATATCTTTTAAACGAAAAAACCGAATTTATGAAAATTTGCAGGTAGATGCAATGGAACAAAACGCATCAGATGTACATTTTTTTGATAATAATATACTTCCGGTTTAACCTGAAATGCCATCAACTTCTTTAATTTAAATGGGACACCCTATATATTTTTACAGATTTTAAAAGAGCTTGTTATTTTGAATTCATACATACTGAGTTTAGTGTAAAAAAATTTGTAAAAATGAGGAATAACTCACTGTTAGTAGTACAATAGATGTACATTTCCTTATTTTAGACTAATGAGAAACAAAATTACTTCAAATGTTCAAAATGCTCACTCTTTCCAAGACTTCTCAATTCCTGTAAGTTTGTTGGTCGTCTAACGTAAACACGTGATTTTAGATAACCCCAAAGAAAAAATCTAACGGACTAAGATCCGAAGAACGAGCAGGCCACTCTATGAATCTTCTACGTCCAATCTATCGATTTGGAAAATTCGCATCCAGAAAATCCCTAACCAGTCTATCATAGTGGGGAGGTGCTCCATCTTGTTGAAACCAAATATTTTGTGGTAATTGCCCATTCTGTTGAAGTGCAGGAATAATTTCGTTATTTAGTAGATCCAAATACTTGTCACCATTCAAGTTTCCGTCAATAAAAAATGGGCCTATAAACTTATTTTCGACAATTCCCATCCAAACATTTAACTTCTGTGGATGCTGGGTATGTGCTTCATGAATCCAATGTGGATTCTCATTTGACCAATACATTGAGTTATGGCGATTAACTGTTCCATTTAAACAAAAAGTTGCCTCATCGGAAAAAACTATGCTAGAAGCAAAATTTTCGTCGACATTGCAGACGTCCATTAGCCGTTCGCAAAATTCCAGCCGTCGATCAAAATCATCGTATGACAATTTTTGAACCAACTGTACCTTATATGGATGATACTTTTCACTTTTTAATATCCTTCCTACAGAACGTCGACTGATACCATGGTTTAGTGCCAAATTTGTGGTGGAAGTTTGAGGTGATTCTTCTAAATCGATTGCAATATTTTGTTTAACAGTTTCGTTCGTTGCAGTCCGCGGTCTTCCAGGTTTAGCAAATTTTTTACCATCCCAGTAGTATTAAAACGTTGTGATGTTTTAGTTACCATTGAGCGTGATATAGGATTTCTCTCCGAATGCAAATTATTAAAGATATGACATACTTCTTTATGAGTTCTAACACGATCAACATAACCGATCATCATTAAAATTTCAATACGCTCTTTTTCACTTAATTGAACCATTCTAAATTGTGCAATTTATTTCCGTCAATTAGAATTTGATACTTGAAGAACAAAAGACGTACTAAACAGTACTTGTTTATTTATTACTATGCATACAAACAATATCAATTAGTTTATCTAAATAGTTTTTTGCTCAAGGCAAAAAACTCAAAGGAGGTTGATTAAAGTGCTATATTCCTCGTTTTTACATATTTTCTTACACTAAACTCAGTATGTATGAATTCAAAATAACAAGCTCTTTCAAAATCTGTAAAAATATATAGGGTATCCCATGTAAATTAAAGTAGTTGATGGCATTTCCGGTTAAACCGGAAGTATATTATTATCAAAAAAAATGGACATCAGATGCGTTTTGTTCCATTGCACTTACCTGCAAATTTTCATAAATATCTTTCTTTTCGAAATTTATGGTACTAACCCTTACTATGTGAAAGTTCATCTTATTCAGAACAATAAACAACTAAAAGGTTGAATTAATTTTCACTATTTATTCTTCAAATACTTTAAATGTAATGACAGCTGTTTCGCTATCGAAATAGCATCGTCAGATTGACATATTGAAGTTACAGCCGAAACGGCTGTCATTACATTTAAAGTATTTAAAGAATAAATAGTGAAAGTTAATTCAACCTTTTAGTTGTTTATTGTTCTGAATCTTTCTTTTCGTTTAAAAGATATTTACTTGGATCCATACTTTATCCCAACCCCGTATAAAGGATTGAATGGACTTTAAAAACATTTACAACAAAAAATAACAAAATACCAAATGGCTATAAATTGGCATCACTCGACGTAGTATCCTTGTATACCAGTATACCAACAAAAAAAAAACATTAAATGTAAAATCAAGGTTCCCAGGGTCCACTCATGATGCACACATTTAAAGAGAATCTGCAGTATCCAATTTAATGGAGCAGGAGGAATCCAGATAATATTTTTTCTTATTGGTCGATTAAACCCAAGTGATAACCAGACCGCCGTTAATCCCTAATAAAAATAAGATAGTTCGCAGGATCTTGAAATGAATAATACACCTGCTATAATGTTTTCTTGGGAATGGAGAAATCTAAACGATAAGCTTAATAAGTAACAAACAAAACAAATTTTCTAGTAACATGAATAATAAACATTGATATATACAACTACTCTACACTAAACCCAATGCTTTATTGGGAATGAACTGTTTCACAGTCTCACTTACAGCTGCAAATCTATTTAATAAATTAGAAAATTCTTTAAGAATTTTAATTTTTTTGTAATAGTCGTTTTTCATATCATTTTGTATTGAGATGAATTGCAATTTATTTTCAACTATCTGTATCAAAGTATATTGTGTGCTCTATTAAAATTTTATTAGTTCGATTAGCAAAAAAGAGTATTTTTTTAGTTTTATTAAACTATCATTTATTTTTTAGTTCGATTTAGACTGTTCCGTCTTTAATTCGGGTTTCTTAGACCATGAGGCAGTATAATTTTTTTTAGTAAATTCCAAAACAAAAAATGCTCCAACCAAATTTTTACGGATAAAAATTTTCTTAACATTAGAAATCTCTGTAAAACAACTGTCTGGGATTGTCTTTCTCTTGATGTCGATATCGCCTTTGCATCCTTTATTAAAACATTGTCCAATTTAGCTGTCAAATCATTTCCTCTTAGGCATATCAAAAACAAACTGCATAAGCCATGTACTACCAAGGGCTTGTGTACAGGGGCTTGTCTCTCTTACATAAAAAAAATTACTGAAAGTATATTTCTTCATGAAACTGTGAAAATGTATAAAAAAGTTTATCATAAGACTTTAAAAGCTGCAAAGGACATCTACTATAATAGGAGACTAAGTGGATCCAAAAATATTACTAAGGAAACATGGTTCATAGTTAATGATTTAAGAAATAAAGTTTCCTCGCCCAGCACTATTCCTACTTCACCTACTTGCCTCTTAAGACAGTCATAATCATTCCTTTGCATAAAAGAGGTGATAAAGATCAAGTTTATAACTACCGCCCAATCGCGCTCCTTCCTACGTTATCCAAGATCTTTGAAAGGTTAGTAAAAAAAGGTTTCTTTCATTTGTGGTTAAATACAAAATTCTAGCTAAAAATCAATTTGGATTTTTAAGTGGTAAATTAAAAATTTTTCTCTTTTTAATAATGTCTACTTCAGCTTGAACAATCAACACTCTACAGCTACAATATTCTGTGATTTCTCAAAAGCTTTCGATTGCGTAGATCATAAAACACTACTTAAAAAATTGCAGTACTATGGATTTAGAGGCACCTCGATCAGGTGGTTCGAGTCTTTTCTTAGTGAGAGACTGCAGCCTGTACAAGTTGATGAATTAAGGTCTTCATGCAAGCAAATAGAATATGGGGTTCCACAAGGTTCGGTATTGCATCCTATATTGTTTTTGCTATTTATCAATGATATTGCTAACTTAAACATAGGCGGTAAAATTTGTCTATTCGCAGACGACACTAGCTTTTCTTGGAATAACCCGGACATCACCGAACTTCATAGAATCGTTTACATGACTTAACCATCATCAAATCATGGTGTGATTCTAAGGCAAAGGTTTTACCATACACATCTGCAGTTCAACCTATTATGTTAAATAATTCCACTATAGAGGTCGTTGACTCTGTGAGATTGTTGGGACTTGTTGACAGCTCTCTAAAACGGAATTTACATATTGACGCTTTGTCAAAAAAACTAAGCTCTTCTTGTTACTCGCTGAGAACAATATCTAGTAAGCTTCACCTGTCACCTTCCAAAATAGTCTATTTTGCCATCTTCGAGTCACATCTCCGATATGCACTTCCTTTTTGGGGTAAATGTTGTGTAATTATAAATTAAATTATAAAAGAGAGCTCTTCGGTATAAACTAAGCAATAAAACTCACTGTAGGGAATTCTTTAAAAAACATAAAATATTAACACTTCCATTTCCTTAATTCGGACACATTTACTTGAAATCTCAGACAGACCATCTCATTACTACCCTCTTAGAAGTGCCGAGTGTGACCTCTATTTACCAAAACCACGCACGGAACTAATCAAAAGCTATATTTTTTATAACGCTAAGAAAATGAACAATAATCTACCTGTTGAAATAAAGTCCATTTTATCCATAACCGCATTTCGTAACGCCTTAAAATTATCCTCGGTAGAGAGAACTTTATATACAGTTGGCGACTTTTTTACATAAAATATTTGGGACCATTTCACACATTGGAAAGTTAATTAATTTATGATATTTATTTTGTTGTTTGTTGTTTTATTTTTGTTGTTACTTTGACTAAATTAAAATCTTAAATTTTTTTTAAGCGAGTGTCACAAAAAATGAAGTTTTTATTAACGTCCCTAAAGTGTATCTTTTTTGGCCGCTTTTTTACTTTACGGCCGCTGTTTTACTTTACGGCCGCTTTTTTACTTTACGGCCGCTTTTTTACTTTACGGCCGCTTTTGCAAACAAAGTCATTATGAGGGCAACCTACTAGACACATTTAATTTGCTTATTTGAGTTATTTCCACGTCCGATATTAAGATTGTCAAATTCCAAAGAAATTGAATTAAATGGTACTTCAGTAAGCAGCTTTCCAGCAAGAACCATTGTTACGGAAAATCAAGAAAATGAAATGTTTGTTAACAATGTCATGTCTAAAAGTGGTATTACATTTTCAAAATGTAGTAAATGTACATTTAACATAACAATTAATAGCAAATAATGCCCTAATTTATTAACTTCGTTATGACCCAACTTCTGTTTATCATACTTACTGTAAGTAATTCTGTACACATCTTTGTTACTTAATAATACACTTTTCATTTGGTTAATAAAAATTTGAATCTAATCTTCCAGTTTCGTCTCTGTTTAGAAACAAAATTGTAAAAAAAAGTTGTTACCTATTTGATGAGACACTCGCTTAAAAAATTTTGTGTGCACCTCAGCCGTATGATCTTTTTTGGCCTCACCTGAAATTTGCGGCCGAGGCGTAGCCGAGGCCAAGCCAACATTACGGCCTTGGTACACAAATAACTATTATATTATTTATTTCTCTCATTATATAATGTATACATAAAGTAAACATTTATTGTTTTAACTGACCTTTCGCAATGTTTATATTGTGAAGGTTTATTTGTTTGTATGTTTTATTACTTGTAGAATCTTTTGTATTACTGTTTTTATACTGTTATTTTGTTCTATGTGATTTGCTTTTTTTTAAACAGCTTCGTCCACAAATTCTAAAAAATTTTTCAACAATAAAGCTTATTATTAGTTTTTTGTGGATATGTGGTATTTCATACAAACCACTTTGCAATCTCATCAATCAACGATTTAAAATAGGCAGAATAACGTAAATATTTTTAATATAACCTAACCTAACTGAAAGTAGCAAATAGATAAAAATATTTTCATTGAAGAGTTTACTATTCAAATCCTCTTAACCACTACAATTTTAATAATTCGGTCTCCACTAATTCTCCAAATTTTTTATCGGCCGCACCCTGTATAATTATATAGTCTTAATCGGTTTTCATATACATTGTGTCCGTAAAGTATGGAACAAATTAATGTTTAGCTAAACAGACCAATTTAAGAAAGAAGATACCATTCGATTTTTTTTTATTTTAAAATACCGTATATTAAAGTAATAGGTATATATTCTAATAAACAGGGTGAATTATTTTTGTGTACCTAATGATATCATCGTAATTTTTTTTAAAGAAAAACCCCCATTTTGTCTCAATTTTCGGATTACTCCAACTGAGCTGATTTCAATTGGTACAGGGTGAATAAAAATACAATAGTTTTGTGTGTGCTCATAAATTAAGAAAAAAAGAAAGAAATTATTTCTTATCTATACCTAAAAATATTAAGATTTATGAATCCTTTAGAAGCGATATGATACAGATTCTAAACCGGTATTCTGTATAGGAATATTAAGGCAAGCTAAGAATGCATGGCTCTTGGACTATTACAGGTTTTTTCATTCTTATCTTGAGTTATACATGTGTTGACCTTGCCCATCCATTATTATTTAAAGTCTCAAACCATAAGCAGCAAAAAAAGAATAGTTTTTTAAACAATGAATTCTAACAACATGTGCTCTAGAAGTTTCGAAATTGGTAAGAATTTTATTTTATATTTGAAAATATATTTTTTTTTATTTTTAAATGGTTTTTTTTAACAAAAAATTGGTTATTAGTTATTATTGAAATAATTTCAACATGGATTTACCTATGTTCTAAAACTGTGATGATAAAAAACTATTTAAAGCTGTGTTTTCTAAAAATATTAACAAAAAATCTTTTTAACAAAACTTCCATCTTATATTTAAAAAATAGGTTTTTAAACTCAATTATAGCTGTTTCTTTAAAATTAGCATCGTCAGCTGTCTAGTTTAAAAAGCTATTTTTTAAATCAAAAGTGGAATTCAATTACGGTGTGTTTTCTATTATATTAAAATTATGTTATTGTAAAAATCTCATAGAACGCACAAAAAATAAAAAGTGATCTTTATTTTTATTAGGTATTTCTTACAACACCACAATTAATATATTAAATCACATCAATTCAAAAGTAATCAGTCAGTGTATGTTTAAAGTTTAGTGGCAAGAACTTTAAAACTAATATCAAATTAATGATGATGTTAGATTAATCCACCCCTAATTGAACCTTCCTGTTTTAATTATTACTATTTTATTTTCAAAAATGAATAGAAATAGAAACTGTCCACTTCTGATTTAATTTTTTACTCGGAACTTTGAACTTAGTAATTTGAATTTTTTTATCAGTACTGGTTTTTTATAAAATTTATTCTGTTTTCATTAACGACGTGTATCGGTTACTTTCAAACAATAGGCTACTAGACTAATATTGAATATTGGACTTTGAACTACTTCATCGTATTGGTACAGACCCTTATTAATTTTTACATCCCATTAAAACTATTATAAATGCGATTTTTATGAGAACAATAAATAACTGCACAGTTAAACTAAACTTCCACTATTTAATCGAAAAATTCGCTTTAAAATTCAATTACAGCTGTTTCGCTATAACTAGCATCGTCAGATTGACATATTGAAATTACATGTTGTTTGTTTGTAACTAGGTACTTGATGTTGATAAGGAGTTAAGGCTAGACCAAGTAAGGAAGTAATAAGACGTAACAATATTAAAGCCTAGATGTTATTAGCCCAAAAAGTAGAGGTTAACACAATCAATTTGCGATTTATGAGGCTATTCTTATTCGAAATCATTAAAGATTAAAGTTACATAATGGAATATTCTATTTGATATAAAATACAGGGTGATCCATTCGAAAGAAGAGAGAAAATGAAAGGTTCGAGTTATCGTCCACCCTGCATACAAAGGGGAAAATAATTAATATTTAATAAAATATTGTGATATTGTACCATATTACGAAACTCTTTTAGATAAAATACTTTTTTTTCTTCAACGTACAATAAGATACAGAGCGTTGATTCACCTATGATTTTCACACAAACATGTCCATGACTTCTGAAGGACTCTGTATAACGTATCAAAACCTAATATCAAAATCTTCAAAAAAATGTAAGCAGTCCGAATTCGGTATAATATACAGGGGTTCCCATTTAAAAAATCATATGTTTGGTTTGTAACGAAGTTATACAACACTCTGTATAAGGTAATTTCAAAATATGAACCCTAAAGACATTTATTATTTATGTTAATAACATTTTTTGATATCTTTTATAACAACCTATATACCGAAATTTTGTCGTAAGGTTGGTACACCTTGTATATATAACAGCTCTACAGGCCTAGTTGCCGAAAGCTTCGAGATCTTTCATTTTTCTTTTCCATTTATTTCTATCTCTAGATTTTTTTCGCCAGTCCTGCACTACCACCAACCTCAAATCATTTGTATCTTCTTCCAACCATTTTTTAGGAGGCCCCCCTTTCCTTATTTTTACACCTTCTCCACATTTTAGAACCTGTTTCGCCTCTTTGTCTTCATCCAATGTGACCCAGCCATCTTGCTCTTTCTGTCCGTATTATTCTCCTAATACTTAATTCTTTATTTGTTCTTCTTTTATAATCATCCCCCATTTTAAATCCCCCATAATTTTTTCTCAAAATCCTATCCCATATTTTGTTCTGCTCTTTTTTGTTCATAATCCAAGTTTCGCATGCATATGTTACTAAGGGCCTAATTATCGTCTTTTACACTCTGGTCTTTTTTGATCTACTTAAGAATTTTTATTTTTAAGATTTTTGATAATATTCCCTGCTCTGCTACCTTTGGCTATTCTTTTATTTCTCTTTCTTAATGTCCATTAAAGTGAGAGTGAGTGAGTTAAAGAACTTAAACATAACCACTTCTACATCAAATCGCCTACCTTCCCACCTATTTTCATCTGAAAGTGTCAACGACTATTTCATCTCATCTTTATCTTCTGAAGCTTCTACAAGCAATGCAGACTTAATAAGCAATTTTCTAAGGAATTCCTCATTGGACAATGCTACTCCTAATTTTAACTTTTTACAAACTTATGACAGCGAGGTGTATAAAATACTATTATCTATTACATCGAACGTGTAGATAAAATTAACATTAAAATGTTACTGTTGTAACGCTTTCACCTTCTAAGCGTTACTATGGCCACCCTTGAAACAAAATGTTCGTTTAAAATCTCGGGCGCCAGTTGTTTTAACGTAGTATGCTCCACGGCCCCTTGACACTGAGCGTCAAGAGTTCCAGATAGCCTCAGATGGAGGTTACCGTGAATTATAGGGGTCGTGTTGAACTTAATTTAATTTACTAATTATTCGTGCTGGTCCTCGGTTTAGGGAGTTACAGTTAATTATAAAAGAAACGGTAATTCATACTACCTTTTACTACTCTGTGATCGAATTTATTTGTAAAACTAACTAACTAACAAAATTACTGAAAGGAGAAGCAGTCAAAACGGTAAGGTTTCCCAATATGGTACCAATCGGCCGGGTAGACGAACAAGTTGTAACTGAGCCACTGCCAAGTTCGAGATGCCCTTTGGATTGTAATTATAACTGGAAAATTTTAATTTAAAAGCGAGAAAAAAATATTCGGCCGCCAGACGGGCAAAGAACGTTTTAAATCTGCCAGGTAATGAACGAGTTGTAACTGAGCCACTGCCAAGTTCGAGATACCCTTAAGATTTTAATGGTAACCAGAAAACTTCGATTTAATAGCAAAAGTATAGATTCGTTTACTAGACGGGGAAAGAACGTTTTAAATCTGCCAGGTAAACGAACGAGTTGTAACTAAGCCACTGCCAAGTTCGAGATACCCTTTAGATTTTAAATTAAAAGCTAAAACTGTGATTTCGATTAAAAAAAAAGTTTGGTTGATGAAACGGGAAAAACGGTTTAAATCTGCCAGGCAAACGAACGAGTTGTAACTGTGCCACTGCCAAGTTCGAGATACCCTTTAGATCTTAAATTAAAAGCGGAAACTGTGATTTCGATTTAAAAAAAATATATTTTGGTTGATGAAACGGGAAAAAAACGGTTTAAATCTACCAGTAAACGAACGAGTTGTAACTGAGCCACTCCCAAGTTTGAGAAACCCTTTAGTTTTTAAATTAAAAGCTAAAACTGTGATTTCGATTAAAAAAAAAGTTTGGTTGATGAAACGGGAAAAACGGTTTAAATCTGCCAGGCAAACGAACGAGTTGTAACTGTGCCACTGCCAAGTTCGAGATACCCTTTAGATCTTAAATTAAAAGCGGAAACTGTGATTTCGATTTAAAAAAAAATATTTTGGTTGATGAAACGGGAAAAAAAAAACGGTTTAAATCTGCCAGGTAAACGAACGAGTTGTAACTGAGCCACTGCCAAGTTCGAGATACCTTTTAGATTTTAATTGTAACCGGTAAACTTCTTAAAAAGAATTAAAATAATAAAAAATTTGTATTTAAAGTGTACCAGAGTTTCGACACACAGAGCATAATTTTATATAAAACGAATTGAAAAAAAAATCAAATTCTAAACATAGTTTAGGACCAGCGAAAGACTATTATCCCCTAATTAGCAATGTAATAAAAACAATTTTTTAAATATAACACACTTTATTTACGACTGTTGTAAACTGTTGTACGACATTCTTTTTATACACCTTGGCCACCAGTAACAGTTTTTATACATTTTTTTTATATTTATATTTAGTTTGTATAAAATTATTACTTTGGGCTATATTCAATCACTAAGTGCTGTTTAGCTTAAATAATTTAAAGTTAATTTTTTTCTGATATACAGACGTTTATACTTATTTCTAGTCTTGGAATAAATTGATTTAAAATATATTTGCTTTTTCTGTGGGTAATTGTTTGTGATAAACCTTTTGATAAATTGGTGGTTTATTCGGGTTCATTTGTATGGTACTTGGATCAATTTATCTGGCGCCCTTAATTAAAAAAAAAATACACTCATAGTGGACCTCGGCTTCTCCACTGTTGACTAGCCGTGAGTATCATTATATATCATCATATAACCCAATTGTGACAGAGTAAGTGTATTTTTTTTGACATACAACATATAAAATTTTAATAAAATAGTAGTTATCCGTCACACACCCTTAAAAAAGTGTTTCAAGGATATGATGTTTGAAAAATTAGTTTTAAACATTTGTGAATTATCCGTAGCTTAAACTATTGGTGCTATGACAAAAAAGTATAATATACTTTTTGAGGAAAGTCGATCACCGAATGTAAATAAAATGTTTGGAGTAAAATCGTTAATTATTTTATCTTTTTAATTATAAACGGCCTCAGACTAACGATGCAAGATTTGTATAATATGTTTATACTAGTAATATTTTTATGTACCTAGGGCTAGGTACACGAATTACAAATTTGTGTTTTCTTTCGAATCAATAACTTTTAAAAGTACACATCTTATTATTAACTTCCCTGCTTCGTTTTTACAATACTTTTGAGGATTTTATCTTTTTCCTTAAGTTAAGGAGATCTTAAATTGTATAGTATAGAAAACAATTCACTTGGGGTTGGTTGTATAAAGTTTACTTAAAGTTAATTTCAGTTTTAGGTGATACATTTTCGAATTTTACATAGGTACAACAAGCCCTAAGTGCTAAATGGTATTTAGAGTGTATCTACGCCGTATAAAATGTATCAGCTGTAATCTCAAACCCAGTTTAACTCCAAGTAACCTTTATACATACAACCCACCCTTAAGATAACTTTAATTTTAGGGAATCTTTGCTGTTAGTTTAACATTTTAAATTACCTATTTAAAAATTTTATTCCTATCGGTTCGCTTCTTCATTGTGTCATAATTTGTTGTTTAATCCACAAAATAATTACTAAAGTAATTATAAAAGTAATTAATAATTCCTATTTTTACGACATGTACTTTGTAATTGTAATTATTTCCTCTTTTGGAAAAGTACTTTGTAATTGTAATTATTTTTAAAGTACATGTAATTACCCAGCTCTAAAAGTCAAACATAGATGATCAGTTAGTGTAAACAGTCAAATAGAACAAACAGTTTTTAAAGTAGTTATTATAAAGTGTTAAATAGTGACGTTAAGAATATAAAGTAAAACAATCAAAAGTAAAATAAAGTGCCAAAAAAGTGACATTAAGATCGAATAAAAAAAAAAGTAAAATTAAAACATTTTCGGTCGATACAAAAAGAAGAATATAAGAGTACTTACTATTATTAATACAACTAAAGGAACTATAATCCAACAACACTAAACATATATCAAATTGGAGGAACAAACAAAACACAATAATATTACACGAGAATCCAAATCCAAACGTCTAAAAACACGACTTTTTACCAAAATACAAAATCTCCAGCACCTGTGTATCTTTCTTCATAAACTGGTGTCTCTATCCCAGCTCTGTCCCTCTGATCCACTACTTCTCCTTCTTTGATCTCTCCTAACTGCTTTCCATCTCTAAGAATCATCTTCTTATCCGCCATGTTGTCGTTAGTGAGTTTATGAATTTATTAAGTTATTATTATTATTTATTTATTTATTTTATTATATTATTATCAATGCTATTTTTGCGAGCCCCACGTTGGTTGCAACAATTTGTAATGATTCAATTTTGTATATAATTTTTATATTTATTTAATCGTTTATTTAATTAATTTAATAATATGATTTAATATTCTTATATGTTTTGCTTAGTTAATTTAGTTAAGATTTTTGTTTTAAATTGTTTACCAATATAATAATAACTTTTACTTTTATGTTTTATATAGTTGGGCGCCTTATAAAAGATTTTTAACTAGCTCAGTCAAATTATTTCATGATTGAATTTTAAATCCGACTCTTTATCTTGGGTAGGATTCAAGAGAAACTAAATATTTAAAAATTTTTATATAATACACTAAATTTAATTATAATTGTTCATAAATAAAACGTACAAAAACTATTAATTGATTTCCATATGCTTATTAAATTAAAATTATAAATGTCTTGTTATGACAATAATGAAAATGATGTGCAAACAATTATTCACAGTAACAAAAACGAAAATATAAGTCTTTAACTATTGAACGTACCTTGTATTTTAAAGTCTTTTCGTAATATCGTCCACGTCAGGCGGAAAATACCGAAACAAAGAGATCGGCTCCAACGGTCGTCTCCTCTCGGGAACAAGAACAGCTTACAATTCAAGATGTCTGCCGGCTATGATCATGGAAATGATGACAAGATGCAATCTATTAAATTCTACTGTAATCTGGATCCGTTATCACAAATTTTCTGTTTGGTAAGTGATTTGATATTATTAATATACTTTTGTACACATATTTTTGATGTTGAATGTATTAATTTAACATAAATTAACTTTTGATTAATGAAAATTTTTTTTATTTACCAATCGACAACTTTGATGTTAATCAAGCAGGAACCAGAGTGATAAGAGAGCGAATAATTGATTTCCTGGCCTTTTTATAGTCTCGCCAGTTGTTGACAAGATTGACTTATAATTCTACCTTCAACTGTTTATCTTTTCAAAAAATAACCTAAATTTCCAAGTAATAAGGTAATGATTTTACATTTTAGAACATGTCTTTGATAATATAAAGATAGTTTATCCTCTTATATTCACTAAAAATCTATTTAAACTATTTTTATTTCACTTTTTCCCTTTAAAATTTTGATTTGAAATAGGCTGTTTTTAGTGCTGTCAAATTCATTCTATACTTTCAAAATTTGAGTTAAAACTATAAATTACTTTTAAAATTACTCATAAATCTATTAATCTAATCCTATTTTAACTTTTAAATACTAATTTAAATTCTAAGAACTAAAATTTAAACTTGTAAGTGACTCTATTATTTGAACTATGTATACACTATTGTAAAGTCATAATTCAATTCTCCTTTCTTAATATTACCAAAGATTCACAGCTTATAACTAATATAAAAACTTACTTAATTGACCTACATACAGTTTTGTTATATAATATGTCCTTTATATTTATATATATATATATATAAAAATAAAAAAATGAAGATATTGGGTTAAGCCCGCTAATGCAGCCGTAGACACGTGTTTCTGGCTCCTTAGACTTCAATATCTTCATTTTTTTATTTAATTCATTCCCGCAAAAATACTACTACCATTTGTATATATATATATATATATATATATATATATATATATATATATATATATACTTCAAAATTTGGTTGGGAATGCAGCGGAAAGGACGTGAAAAACTATGAAAACAGTACTCTTTTCAGTATACCAAGCTTTCGCAAATCTTTATTTGCATCATCAGGGTTCTACAAATGTGAATTAGTATGAAATTACAAATCTGTAAAAACTGATTTACAATAAGTAACTTACACTAATTGAGGTTTAAGTCTAGATGTTAGTTGGAGAAAGTGAAGAACCATTTGATTACATCCAGAAAAGCAAAAAGCCAATCAAGCCAGTATAAAATATCACAGAAAAATTGAATCAAAATTGTTTACATTTTTAAAAACTTCTTTACTAAGTTAACATATTAAAATTTTTGGGAAAGGTTAGTACTACCTTTGCCACGTGTCACAAAAATGTGTAACTGAATTTGGTTAGGTTAAAATTCTTCTTCTTTTAATAATTTTAAAAGAGAAGCAATAGTAAAACCTAAACAACCACAGCTAAACATGGTAAATTTTACCAAGTGAGACACTATTAATAAACTGAAATGAAAAAGAATGACAAAATGAATTGTGAAACAATCAAAGCTAATAAAACCTATTAATCGTTAGAAAATGGAACGAAATCTTAGAACGATGAGTTCGGATTGAAATTAAGGAAATTGTTATATTATTTACTAGATTTGAAGAATCAAGGAATTAAATAATAAAACAGAATTATTCAACATTGATCATAGTGAATGTGAAAAGGATATTTTTAAAGATTTAGAAATTGTAATGGGGTAATTGAGAAAAAGAAGATAAGATTAATCCTCTGAAATGGAAGAATTTTCACTACTGGGAATGAGATGATTACTGTCTAGCGTAAGTAGTAATGAATATAAACCACTCAAATTATTGATATCGGCTTTTTTATTCATAGAATTCTTCTCTTGGAAGATGAACGCCATTTCAAGAAACAATCTCTTCCTGTAGTTACTTTCAGAAAATAAAACCTGTGCATTTGGAAAGTCAATGGGATGCCCCGTAGAATTGGAATGTGAGGCTAATGAACATCTATCAGGATGTAACCTTATGTCACTTTTGTGGAGAGTCAAACGACTAGATAATTTTTGAGATGTATGACCAATATATGATTGTGTACAACCCATACAACTGAGTCTATAAATAACATTATTTTTATCTAATAAAGGAATTTTATCTTTAACTGTAGTATATAATGATTTCAGAATCAAGGAACTCCTAAATGCAATCCTAATATTTGGCAATTGTTGTGTGAAAAGTCTAGACAGTCTAGGCGCAACGCCCTTAATGTAAGGAAGAGATACATATGAGAATTCACAAGGTGGCGAACCTTGGTTGGATCCAATTGAGTTCCGTTCCCTAGCACCTGAATTGTTAGAAATGGAGTTTGAAGCATTTAACATAACAGAGGATGTGCCATACATAACTTTCCTAAGTAATGATTTAGGATAGGAATTGTTTAAAAAAAGGTTAAAGAGGATATTTAGGTTCTTTTGACGGAAAGAAGGGTCAGAGAGTTGATTTACTCTTGTTGTCATTTGTTTGACTAAGTTAAATTTCATATTGAATTTATGGTAAGAAATGTAGTTGAGATATCTCCCAGAGCTACATGATTTTCTGTACCAATCTATCAATATTATATTCTCATCATATCTGATAAACAACATATCAAGAAAAGGAACAGCTTTGTTGGAGTTTTCACATTCCAACGTAAACTGGATGTAAGGGTCATAACTATTAAAAATATTTAAGAGTTCTGTCTCTGAGTCTCGAGGAACAGCTAAAATGATGTCATCAACATATTTCTTTAAAAATGGGATATGGAAAGGGAGTACAGGAAGAACTATGTCCAGCAGATCATCGATTACATATGTCGCTAAGATTGGAGAAATGCTAGCACCCATGGGAGTGCCAAATGTTTGTTTATAAAACTTATTATCAAATGAAAAACAAGTGGAATTGAACAAAAACTCAATCAGTTCAATAAACATGTCATAACTAATGGTACAAACCGAACCAATAGATTCCCAATGATTATGAATTGCACGAATAACTGCATCTAAATAAACATTACTAAAAAGGGAGACAACATCCAGACTGACAAGAACATAGTTTGGTGGTAACACCTTTTTATTGAATAATTCAAAAATATGAAATGAGTCATTAACACTATAATCATTATTTTCATAAGATCTTGTCAATATGTCTGTAAGAAAACTAGCTATAAACTTAGCAATAGTGCCACTGTAAGATGTGAGTTTCTTCTTTGTAAGTAAATCTATTTGCTTTTTATTAAATAAACGTTTGACTAAAGAATTAGATTTCCTTTGAATCCCAGAAGTCGGGTCAGACTGTAAGGAAACATAAGAAGTGTCCTGGTCTAATAAATTCTGAGAGAGCCTGAAATATTCCTCCCTTAACATAATCACTGTTACATTACCTTTATCAGACTTTGTAACAACTAGTTCAGGGTGATTCTTCAGGAAGTGTTTAGTCTCCTCAAAGAGATTTCGAAGATATATATATAGATATATATATATATATATATATATATATATATATATATATATATATATATATATATATATATATATATATATATATATATATATATATTGAGATATTAAACCAGAATTTTTGGGGTAAAGGGCAATGTATTTTAAAAAAACTCTTTTACTTGTTTTCCAAGCTTTCGAAATACATTTATTTCATTTTTAAGGAATAAGTGTGAGTTAAAACAAAATAGGTGTTAACAACTTGGTAAATATAACATAAAAAAACTATTTTAACTTTAATTTGGAATTTAAATTTTTTTTTTTTTTTTTTGTTAACACCAATTTTGTTTTAACTCACACTTATTCCTTGAAAATGAAATAAATGTATTTCGAAAGCTTGGAAAACAAGTAAAAGAGTTTTCTTAAAAAACATTGCCGTTTACCCCAAAAATTCTGGTTTAATACCTATTAGTCGGCAAATAACAGAAATTTAATTATATTGAGATAAATAAATAAGAGTTAAAAATTTAAGAAGTAAAACTTACCTCAATAATTTATAATAAAAGGATATATTGATAAGTTTCATCGAATCAGCAGTTACTTTTTCTTTATTACATCTAAAGTTTTCAAGTTTATAATTTTCACAGACAAACATTCAATATAAACAAAGAATGTAATTGACATCTTATCTTGAATAGGATCCATATTTTGCTATTTTATCACAATCAAATATTTCCAATCCATAATAAGTGCAATTTCATATAACAATTCACCTTTGACCTAGTTCTCTTTTCAAATTCAAATTTTAATCTGAAACAATAAAAAAAAGGAAATAAAAATCAAAAGTATTAATGGTTTTCACATGTTTAAGAAATCAACATGTAATTTTAGTAAGTAAAGTATTTAAATTAGTATTATAAAAAGGAAGTACTTACAAAAGTATAAGGAGACAAGTTGTAGTCTTCGATATTGTACAAATAAGTATTCCAATAGATCATGAGTACCTTAAAACACCACAAGAACAATTAAAAACATGTAACAAATGTAATGAAATACAGTAAACTAATTCTCATATCGAAAGTGTTGGACTTAATCAAATAAACTTATGAAAGAACACTTAAATAGTGCATAGTGAAATAACTATTGAAAAACTTAATTTATAAACATTAACAAAGATATTTTATGTAACAAAATGTATGTAGGATAATTAAGTAGGTTTTTTTATATAAATTTTAAAATGTTAATCTTTGATAACACAGAGAATCTCATCTTATCTAAGGTGTAAGTAATACAAATAACAGAATCTCTTAAAAGTTTAAATTTTAGTTGTTAGAGTTTAAAATAGTAATTTTTAGTTAAAATAGGATTAGTTTAATGGATTTATAGTAATTTTAAATACAATTGATAGTTTTAATTCAAATTTTGAATAGTCTAGAAAATATGACAGCTTAAGAAATTTGTCTATTTCAAATCTAAATTTTCATAGAAAAATTGCATTTAAAAATTATATTAATAGATTTTTAGTAAATATAAAGATAAGATTTCCCTGTACGTTAACAAAGGTACTATTAGATTTGTAATTTTATTACCTTGATATTCAAGAATTTTGGTTAAATTTTGTATTTAAAAACAATGGAATTCCGTTTATTACGTCATATTTGTCATTTTCCTGGAAGCCTATAAAAAGGCGAGAAAATCTATGATTCACTCTCTTATGATCCTGATACCAGAGCCACTAACATCGTATGTATTAATTAACTAAAAGAAAAAAATTTGCATTAAACAAAATCAGTTTATGTTAAATTAATACATGTAATAAAAAAAAATACATGCATTAAAGTATTCAACCATTATTAAATTACTTACCAAAGTAATAAATTGGACAAAACCGATGCAGATTCCAGTAGAATTTATGAGATTAAATTCGAGCGTCGTTTCCACAACGGGACCTTAGCAGCCATCTTGTAATTTCATATTTCCGAGAGCAGACGAGGAGAAGCCGATCTCAGTGTTCGTCACTTTCCGTTTTGACAATAGCAATTATTCGAAAAGAACTTTATAATACAAGGTACGTTTAATAGTTAAGAATTTATATTTTTGTATTTATTTTGATGTGACTGTAAATTAATTTATTTTTGTATATCATCTCCATTTCTTCATATCAGGTTATTCATCAATTTAATTGTAATAAGCATATGAAAACCAATTAATAGTGTTTTTTTATTTTATTTGTATAATTTCTTTTAAAAACATTTGATATTAAATTCATTGTATTGTAATAATTAAATAAATTTTTTAATTTGAATCCTACCCAGATAAGAGTCACATTTTAAATTTCAATTTCAAAAGAAGTAGACTGAGCTAGTTAAAATTTTGATAAGGCGCCCAACTATAGAGTTACAAAAGAAAAAGTAAACT
Source organism: Ophraella communa (assembly GCA_035357415.1). Lineage (NCBI taxonomy): Eukaryota > Metazoa > Arthropoda > Insecta > Coleoptera > Chrysomelidae > Ophraella > Ophraella communa. The sequence goes on along the minus strand of CM068995.1, from coordinate 35,322,035 downwards.
TTATATAAAACTAAATAATATTTAATCATAAAACTCAATTAAAACATTAGACAAAACACATAAGAATTGTGAATAATATTATAAAAACCATAAAACAAAATACAAATTTATAAATTATAATAATCAAACTAAGTAAATCATTATAAATTGATAGAACTTACGAGGGCTATTGATAAAATAAACCAAGCAAATCAAATATTAAATACAGAGTTAAATAAATCATATCAAATTGACAAGCCCAACGTGGGGCTATTGATAAATTAAACTATAGCAATCAAATATAAAACTAACCACCAAATTAAATCATAACAATATATATATATATATATATATATATATATATATATATATATATATATATAAAGAAATTATATAGCAAGTAATAAAATAAATAATACTTACATATCTAGGTGAGATTATAGGTAAAATTTTGTAAAAAACTGTAATAAATGTGACATGTTATTATAAAAAACTCAAAAAACAATATAATTTAAAAATTTTAATTGATTTATTTAATATATAAATTCAATTGTTTTAAATTCTACATACTAATTCATTTTTTTTAATTTTTTAAATTTTGTTTCTCCAAATCCAAAAGATATGCATATATTATACTTAAATTATTTAAATCAGTTTTTTTATTAATACATCGATCCTCTTGTGCTATATAAGCTGTTTCTAAAAATATCCGCTTTTTATAATTGATTTCTGTGGTTAAAATTTTGGCATGTTCATAATTCATTTTAACCACAGAAATCAATTATAAAAAGCGGATAATTTTAGAAACAGCTTATATAGCACAAGAGGATCGATGTATTAATAAAAAAACTGATTTAAATAATTTAAGTGTAATATATGCATATCTTTTGGATTTGGAGAAACAAAATTTAAAAAATTAAAAAAAAAACGAATTAGTATGTAGAATTTAAAACAATTGAATTTATATATTAAATAAATCAATTAAAATTTTTAAATCATATTGTTTTTTGAGTTTTTTATAATAACATGTCACATTTATTACAGTTTTTTACAAAATTTTACCTATAATCTCACCTAGATATGTAAGTATTATTTATTTTATTACTTGCTATATAATTTCTTTACAATTAAAACATTTTTAGACCTTGAAAATGAACCCATAGAGGTTCGAAAGCTCGGTTAATAAATTCTAAAAAGAGTACACTTTGGTTTTATTGCCACATCCCCAAAAACATATATATATATATATTTATATATATATATATATATATATATATATTGTTATGATTTTACTTGTGAAACTTTTATTATTTGATTAGTTATGGTTTATTTTATCAATATCCCGACTTAGTTCTATTACTTTAATATGTTTTAATTGGTTTGATTATTATAATTTATAATTTTGTTTTGTTTTATTGGTTTTGTTTAATGCTTTGATTGAGTTTAATGATTAAATACTATTTAATTTTATATACAGTTTACTTTTTCTTTGTAATTCTATAGTTGGGCGCCTTTCTTGATTTTAACTAGCTCAGTCTACTAAATTTAAGATTGAATTTTAAAATGCGACTCTTATCTTGGGTAGGATTCAGATTAAAATAAATATTTAAATATTATAACACGATGCATTTAATTATTAATGTTTCTCAAAAAAAATCATACAAATAAAATAAAAACTATCAATTGGTTTCCATCTGTTTATAACAATATAAATGGAGATGATATACAAAAAAAAATTGATTTACAATTATGACAAATTAAAAACAAATAAATATAATTTCTTAAATATCGGACGTACCTTGTATTATAAAGTCCTTGCGAATGATTTCAATTGTCAAACGGAAATAACGAACACCGAGTTCGGCTTCTCCTCGTCTGCTATCGGAAAACACCAATGACAAAATGGCTACCAATGTCTCGTTGTGTAGACGTCGCTCGAATGTAATCTTTCAAATTCTATGGGAATCCGTATTTGTTTTGTACAATTTATTACTTTGGTAAGTAATATGAAGTTGTTGAAGTACTTTTATGCATGTATTTTTGATATTACATGTATTAATTTTACAGGAATTGAATTTTTTATTAATGCAAATTGGTTTTTTGGTAATCCATTAATACATACGACGTTATTGGAACTGCTACCAGAGTCATAAGAGTTTGAATAGATCTTCTCTGCTCTGCTACCAAAACATAAGAGAGATAATAGATGTTAACTGCTCTACTACCAAAAACATAAGAGAGCTAATCCTCAATTTTCCGGCCTTTTTATAGGCTTCCAGGAAAATGACAAAATTACGTAATATCGGATTTCAACTGTTCGAATTTCAGAAAAAATAACCTACATTTCCGAAAATCCAGGTAATAAATTTACAATTCTAATAGTACCTTTGATAATGTACAGATAGATCTCATCCTTATATTTACTAATATTTTGTTTGTATAATTTTCTAAGTGATTTTTCCTAGGAAATTTTATATTCAAAATGCACAACTTTTTGAGCTGTCAACTTATTTTAGACTTTCAAAATTTGAAATAAAACCATCATTTGTATTTAAATTACTATAAATCTGTTAAACTAATACTATTTTAACTGAAAATTACTATTTTAAACTCTATCAACTAAAATTTAAACTTCTAAAAGATTCTTTTATTTGTATCACTTACACATTGTATAAGGTAAGAATATCTGTGTTATCAAAGATTAACATTTTAAAATTTATATAAACAACTTACTCGATTATCCTACATACTTTTTGTTACATAAATTGTCATTTGTTAATGTTTATAAACTAAGTTTTTCAATATCTATTTCACTATGCACTCTTAAAGTGTTCAATCAAAAGTTTATGTGATTATGTCCAACACTATTGATATGGGAATTAGTTTACTGTATTTCACCACACCTGCTACATGTTTTTAATTATTCTTGTGTCTTTTTTAGGTACTCACAATCTATTGGTATATTTGTTTGTACAATATCGAAGACTATAATTTGTCTTTTTATAATTTTGTAAGTACTTCTTTTTTATAATATTAATTTAAATACTTTACTTACTAAAATTACATGTTGATTTCTTAAACATGTGAAAACCATTAATACTTTTGATTTTTATTTTCTTTTTATTGTTTCAGATTAAACTGAGAATTTTGAAAGAGAACTAGGTGAAAGGTGAATTGTTATGTGAAAATGCATTTATTATGGATTGGAAATATTTGATTGTGATAAAATAATTAAATATGGATCCTGTACAAGATAAGATGTCAAATACATTCTTTATTTATTTGAATGTTTGTAATTGAAAAGTATAATATTGAAAATTTAAGATGTACTAAAGAAAAAGTAACTGCAGATTCAATGAAACTTATTAAGATATCCTTTTTTTTTAAATTATTGAGGTAAGTAATTTTAATTCTATTTTGTTCATTTACTAATGTGCATTGTTTATTTTTACATGTTGATTGTCCAATATGACTACCTACCCTATATTAGCTTTTATCTTTTAATGTTTGTTTATTATCATCAAATATGTAAGTTATACTACTTTGTTTTAGTGTAACTGTAGAGATAATGTTTGTTTATACAGATTCATACTAAGTATATTATTTTTAGGTCAGAAGATTCATCTCATTTTCTAACAAGATGTATCTACTCAGTCCAAATGGAAACCTGTTGTGACCAAAGAACATTGTTTATTTTGTGGCTTTTACTGTGATATTATGACCAAATTTATGATATAATCAAGTTTATACTGTACTCAAGACAATATTTATATTTGGGTAATTACATAGTTTAAGAAGAAAAGTGTATTTTAATATGCATATCCTTTTTTAATTAATCCATTAGTGTAATGGCTATAATGGATGCTTAAAAAGGTAAGCTTTATTTTTATTAGAAATAATGATCCATTACAATATATATATGTATATTTGAAATTTCTTGGTTTTTTGTCCGTTTTAGAATGAAATAAAATAGGTTTTTTTCTTTAACATTTTAATTGTTTAACGTTTCGGTCTAAAGTGACCTTCATCAGAAACATCCACTTGGTTAAAAATAATTTTTTTCCTTTTTTACAAAATCATATTTTTTAAAAACACATGGAAAAGCGGTTTTAACATTTTTATACACACATATACATATAGACGGTACATAAACTTTGTATTCTAAAACGGACAAAAAACCAAGAAATTTCAAATAAACAGATAAATATTGATGTCCAAGAAAACCTACACTCAAAATATATATATATATTGTAATAAATTACAATGATAAATGTTGTATGAGTGATTGGTTAGATATTATTTATAATTGATATAATTATTAAATTGTTGTTTTTATTATTTAAAATTTTTATTTTTATAAGTTTTGTGGGGCTATAATTTATGATCATTTATGTTTTAATCCTTAATTTAATCTTTATTTATCTCAAAACACCTCAAAATTTCTTTATTTTTATTTATTCTTTACTGTTTGTCAATAATATATGATCAAAATCAACATATGTAGTTTTTTATCTATTATTATTTTTAGATTTGGTTTATTTGAATTAATTTTAAAACACGAATGACTCTTAACCACAGTAGTCGGTTCCAAAAAAAAAATAAAATCTAACGATAAAATTATTTTTTTTACTTATTTTATCTAAAAGAATTAATATACCCTATACCTACTCAATGATACGACTAAGGTATTTTCGTGCGCATATACCCACGCTTAAAAGAACACGTGATATTTTACAGTTATATTCAAAGAGTAGACGGAGTCAAGCAGCATGCATTAGTCGTTACAAGATGTTTTTACAGTTTATTTTATTTAAAACAAAATTGTGTCAAAATAGTGTTTCAAAGATATTGAAATTTATCATTTACAAATTTTATAGGTATTAGGAAAGTGATTGTAATAGGTGATATCAAAAACATACCGTAATTCACTTGCTGATGGCGTCTGGCTTCTTGTAACCGGCAACGAACTGATGTTTGGTTATGGAGTCCTCCCAGGAACAGCTATCTCGTTCTCATCTTATTTAAAATTGTCGGCAAAGCTTTTTATTACTTCTCCAGATATCCAAATATTCAATATCAAAAGGTTAGTACAAAAAAAAATTTATTTTTCTTCTTATAGATAGGTATTTTATTAACAAATATATAATTTTCAGTTTTTTTTGTTTTTATAAATTAACTATACATTTCCATGTTATAATTATGCTACCATCTTTATTTTCATAATTTTATTTAACAGGAAGTCGGCCATTAAGATATAATAATTTGGAAATAAACTGACGTGGATTGGCCTTTTAATGAATTTAGAGTGACCTATTTTTCCATTTTCCACGGGTTTTTATATGTTAACCCCGGAAATTCCAAACATGGCCGCTTTTTCGACCGTGTTTTGTTTTTCCTAACCTCCTTGCATTGAATTTATTTAAAAATTGAATTTTTAATTTGGCATTTTCTGACCTTATAATTGTTATTACTCGAATCTACATAACTTATTTCATCATAAAATAACATTCTTCAAATTTTAAAATCCATTATTTCCTATTAAAATTGTTGACTTTTTGGAACTACACAATGGCGGACATTTTTACAATTAACAATAACAAATTGAACAATTATGAGCAAATATTTATTTTTGACCCTTGATTTTAACAAAAAATGAAAATTTACATATTCAAATATGATCAGAAAACTTTTTCTTTTAATGACATTTCTTATTTTAGTTTTTATTTACATTAGAAATCTACTGCGTCATAACAATTTAACTACAAAATTTATCAAATAAACAAATGAATAATACCTAAAATCATCAATGAATAACTTAAAATTAATTACTTTACAACAACACATAGTTTTAATAAATAATAACACTAATTAATCATTTAATGTAAGGTTCATGTCTTTTCACTGCAATCAAATCTTTTTAAGTTTATATTATCAGTTTGTGATCACTATTTCACTATTTACAGTGTCTTTTCACTGGATTTATCAATCACAATGTCCTTGGTAAAGCTTTAATTATATAGTCCTTGTTTGTAAACAACCACATCACTTTCTTACAGTTTTACATGTGATAAATTTCAATATCTTTTTTAGACTTTCTCAAGCATTATGTTGTACCAAAACATAGGAAGTACTAGGCTTGTATTATCATCCGATACATTCTAATATGAACTCATCACTTTGATGCTTAAATGAATTTATAAACATTGATTGGGTAAGTCACATTTGTTTATTTAGTTATATTTATAATCTATGATACTGTTTTTTTTTATTCTAATAGCTAATATTTGTTTGTTGAGTTTAAATTTTGCTAATGATATAATTAACTGAATATAGTTGGATATTTTCTACCTTAAACAATAGTTTGTAATCATCTACACCTACTTAATTCTTATCTTATAACTACCTATTAAAAAACATTATTAAACTTATTATTATTATTAACTTTGATTATAGCTTATTTATATTTTGATCAAACTAACTTAATATAACCAATAGAATGGGTTTCCTATCACTAATATAGGATTCCTATTATTAATTATTATCATATTCTATTATTCATTTACTTTTTATTTTTAGCTTAAACATCATAGGATCTTGGACTTGGCTATGGAATCGACTATTGATGTTAATACTTCTTCTTATGGACTCATATTTTATCAAGATAATTTTTGTGTTCTTGTGTTAATTGAGACTTATTAAATAGCTCTAATAAAGAAATTTTATGGTGTATTCATCATTTAAAGGAAAGATTTGAAAATTATATTCATCTTTAATAACTTATTACAATTTTAAGTTATATATTGGGTAAGTTATTTTTTGATTATTTTAAAACATTACAATATGTACATATATATTGAGATGAACAAATAAGCTCAGAAAAATTAATAAGTAAAACTTACCTCAATGAGTTATAATAAGGATATCTTAATAATTTTCATCTAATCATCAGCTACTTTTTCTTTATTTCATCTCTTTCTTTATTTCAATATAATAATAGAGAATGTACTTGACAAATTTATCTTGGATAGGATCCATGGTGTCAATCAATAACAATCCAAATATGTACAATTCAAATAACTAGTCCCAATTCATATAATAATGTACAATTGACATAGTTTTCTTTTGAAGTCAAAGTTGTAATCTAAAATAAATAAAAATATAACGAAATTAAAAAAAAACTATTAATCCCATTCATATGTTTAACAAAGTAATGTGTAATTTTAAGTAGTTAAGTGTTTAAATTTGTTTTATAAAATAAAGTACTTACAATGGTACAAGGAGACAAATATTAGTCTTCGATACTAATATAAATCATGACAAGCTGAGATGTACCTAAAAAAAACACAAAACAGTATAAAAAATGTAACAAACAAAGTTAAATTCAGTGAACAAATCCTTATATCTAAAGTGTTGAACAGAATTAATTGAACTAATGATAAAAACACTTAAATAGTGAAAAGTGAAAGGACTATTTCAAACCATAATTAATAAACATTAATAAAGGACATATTATGTAACAAAACTGTATGTAGGTCAATTAAGTAAGTTTTTATATTAGTTATAAGCTGTGAATCTTTGGTAATATTAAGAAAGGAGAATTGAATTATGATTTTACAATAGTGTATACATAGTCAAATAATAGAGTCACTTAGAAGTTTAAATTTTAGTTCTTAGAGTTTAAATTAGTATTTAAAAGTTGAAATAGGATTAGTTTAATAGATTTATGAGTAATTTTAAGAGTTAAGAGTTAAGAGTTTTAACTCAAATTTTGAAAGTGTAGAATGAATTTGACAGCACTAAAAACAGCCTATTTCAAATCAAAATTTTAAAGGGAAAAAGTGAAATAAAAATAGTTTAAATAGATTTTTAGTAAATATAAGAGGATAAACTATCTTTATATTATCAAAGACATGTTCTAAAATGTAAAATCATTACCTCATTACTTGAAAATTTAGGTTATTTTTTGAAAAGATTAACAGTTGAAGGTAGAATTATAAGTCAATCTTGTCAACAACTGGCGAGACTATATAAAGGCCAGGAAATCAATTATTTGCTCTCTTATCACTCTGGTTCCGGCTTGATTGACATCAAAGTTGTCACCGAAAACCTTGCATGGCATACATATTAAAATTTTTCCCCCTATTGTAATCAAATTTTCCAAAATATAATTTTTCCCTAAAATTAGCTTGTTGTATTTCCCCCCAAAAATATTTAATAAACTGTTGTTCAAAATCATTGATGTTGTTAATTGATTGTTCCTTGTTACAGAACCATAACAGAGGATGTCCTACTAACATACCTACTTCGAATCATTAATTTTTGATCTATTATGTTTTTAATGTTATTTAATTTACCTTTAATTATATTAATAAAATTCTTTGGTTGTATATTGTTAAAGTTCCCATCAAACTTTATTCCTAGGTCTTGTATATTATTTCCATATATGATGGTATTATCTTCTCCGATTTTTCTTCTGAACTCTTCCAATTCTGTTCCTATTTCTCCTTTTAGTTTTTCAAAACTTTCCTCCTGTTTTTTTCCATGAACTTTTAAATCTTCAATTTCTTTTTCGATAGTCTCCTCAATTACTTGTACGTTTCTACTTGTTTTAGTTATTTCATTTTCTATTTTGGTGATCTTATCTGCGTTTCCTTTAATTTTCTTTTTGTTTTCTTTAACTTCTAATCCTAATTCATTTTCTTTCTTCTTCAGACTTTCTATTTGTGTGTCTTGTCTATTTTCAACCTCCATTATTCTTCCAATTATTTCATTTCGGACTTCTTCTTTTGTGTCATCAATTTTTTGTTTAGTAATTCTTAATTCTTCTCGAATTTTTTTATTTCATTTAGACTTTCTTTTCTTCCTTCATCTATCTTCTTTTCCATATTATTTAGTTCTAGTTTCATTTCCTTTTTAATTTCTTCTTTATTTGCATTTAAGTCTTTCTTCATTTCTTCTTTAGTTGTATCTAATTTTATATCCATATTCTCTAATTTACGGTTTATTTTCTCATTATTTTCATTAATATTTATCATAAAGAATCTTGCCCATGATGGCATCTTTTCATCCCCTGCCACTTGTTTGGTTGGAGTCTTTTCTTTTTCTCCCCCACATATTTCCATTTCTTGACTCTGTTCATCTTCATCTCCTTCTGTCTCTTGCTCTGATACAAAATCTCCAGCACCTCTGTTTCTTTCTTCATAAACTGGTGTCTCTATCTCAGCTCTTTCCCTCTGATCCACTACTTCTCCTTCTTTGATCTCTCCTAACTGCTTTCCATCTCTAAGAATCATCTTCTTCTCCGCCATGTTGTCGTTGGTGAGTTTATGAATTTATTAAGTTATTATTATTATTATTTATTTATTTATTTTATTATTATCAATGCTATTTTTGCGAGCCCCACGTTGATTGCAACAATTTGTAATGATTTAATTTTGTATATAATTTTTATATTTATTTAATTCATTTAATAATATGATTTAATATTCTTATATGTTTTGCTTAGTTGATTTAGTTAAGATTTTTGTTTTAAATTGTTTACTAATATAATAATTACTTTTTCTTTTTGTATGTTTTATATAGTTGGGCGCCTTATAAAAGTTTTCCAACTAGCTCAGTCAAATTATTTTATGATTGAATTTTAAATCCGACTCTTTATCTTGGGTAGGATTCTAGAGAAACTAAATATTGAAAAATTTTTATATAATACACTAAATTTAATTATAATTGTTCATGAATAAAACGTACAAAAACTATTAATTGATTTCCATATGCTTATTAAATTAAAATTATAAATGTCTTGTTATCACAATAATGAAAATGATGTGCAAACAATTATTCACAGTAACAAAAACGAAAATATAAGTCTTTAACTATTGAACGTACCTTGTATTTTAAAGTCTTTTCGTAATATCGTCCACGTCAGGCGGAAAATACCGAAACAAAGAGATCGGCTCCAACGGTCGTCTCCTCTCGGGAACAAGAACAGCTTACAATTCAAGATGTCTGCCGGCTGTGGTCATGGAAATGATGACAAGATGCAATCTATTAAATTCTACTGTAATCTGGATCTGTTATCTCAAATTTTCTGTTTGGTAAGTGATTTGATATTATTAATATACTTTTATACACATATTTTTGATGTTGAATGTATTAATTTAACATAAATTAACTTTTGATTAATGAAAAATTTTTTTAGTTACCAATCGACAACTTTGATTAAGAACAATAAACAACTAAAAGGTTGAATTAACTTCCACTATTTATTCTATAAATACTTTAAATGCAATGACAGCTATCGGCATTGCATTTAAAGTATTTATAGAATAAATAGTGGAAGTTAATTCAACCTTTTAGTTGTTTATTGTTCTGAATAAGATGAACTTTCACACAGTAAGGGTTAGTACCATAAAAAAAACTTTGATTAAAGCTAAAATGTTGAATCTGGAACCGTTGGCGAAAATGATACCGAAAACCGTTTACACTACCACTACACCAACACACACACAACAGATATTGAAAAGAACTTTCAATATGTCCAATCAATTCACCCAGGTCCCCATGAGAAGGCACGACAAAATTCAAACCCTTGTTTAACAACTCTGTTTCACTGCTGTCAAAAGTTTGGGAAGAAATATTTTCAACAATATTAATAGGTTCCAAAGAAATTGTTTTAGGTTTTGGTTTTAATTTTTTTTAGTTGTTCTAGATGGGGAAATTTTAATCTCGTTCGATGTTAGTTCTTTATTTCCTAGCGTCCCGATTCCACAAACTTTACAGTATCTGGAAGAACTACTCATCTTGAATGATCTGGGTGTTGAAGTTAGAACTGAATACCTACGATTAGCTAAACTATGCATGGACCAAAATTATTTTCAATACAACAATCAGGTTTATCAACAATATGAAGGAACAGCAATGGGTAATTGTTTATCACCATTTATAGCCAACCTTTTTATGAGCAATTTTGAAACACAGATCAGTCAAGAGTTCGAGTATTTCCCAAGGATATGGTGTAGATATGTGGACGACATTTTCGCAGTTTTCAATACGAAGAAATCATCAGTAGAAGATTTCATTTCAAAATTAAATTCAAAATTCACAAGCATAAAATTCACGTTTGAACTAGAAAATAATGAACAGTTACCATTTTTGGACACATTATTAATTAGAAATAAGAACAAGTTAGAATTTGATATTTTTACGAAAGACACCGCTACGTACATATATTCCGGTAGATTCTTTTCACTGTAGTCAACACAAAATGGCAAGTTTTCATTTTTTGGTTCATCGATTAATCAATTTTCCTTTAAACAAAACAAGATATGACAGAGAAAAGAAGTTAATTGAGGATATATCTGTACTTAATGGATATGATAAAAAACGAATTCATAAGCTATTCAATCGCCATAGTTTTAAGAAATCTCTTTGTGAAACCACCTTTTTCCAGCGAGAACACAAAGATATAAAATTCCATTTCATTACCATTTATTCCTCAGTGTACCAAATTATTAAATACAATTTTCGGCACGGTGGGATTAGGTTTAGTTCATAAAACTAGTGGCACCCTGAGACAATTGTTAGGAAATCCGAAGGATAAGAGAGAAGATCTGGAAAAAACGGTATATATGAAATAAGTTGTAATGATTGTGATAAAAAGTATGTTGGGCAAACAAAAAGATCGGTTAAAACTAGATTTAAAGAACATTTAGCTCATCTAAAATATGGACGTATAGCAAAATCTAGTATTGCGAACATGCTTTTACCAAAAACCATTCTGTAAATGTAGATAGTTTAAAATTGTTAAAAAATGTATCGAACAATAGATTGTTGGATGCATTTGAAAGTATAGAAATTATTAAATGTAAAAATAGATTAAATAAGGACAAAGGACCTATCCCAGATAGTCCACTTTATAGTTTATTATAAGAAAACTTATTGTAAAAATGTTTTCGCACTAAAAATGGCTTTGCCGCCAATGATTTACCGCGAAAACATTTGGCGCTAAAAATGTTATATATATGAGGTTAGTTTGTAGACATAGCTTTAGTTTACCTTCGGTCTCTGAAGAAGATAACTTGGTTATCGAAACGCGCGTCACACCATATAAAAGTGTGTGTTGGTGTAGTGGTAGTGTAAACGGTTTTCGGTATCATTTTCGCCAACGGTTCCAGATTCAACATTTTAGCTTTAATCAAAGTTGTCGATTGGTAACTAAAAAATTTTTCATTAATCAAAAGTTAATTTATGTTAAATTAATACATTCAACATCAAAAATATGTGTATAAAAGTATATTAATAATATCAAATCACTTACCAAACAGAAAATTTGAGATAACAGATCCAGATTACAGTAGAATTTAATAGATTGCATTGAATAGGAAGGGATTAAAAAACTTCGATTTGTTTTGCGCTGGTTCAGTGGTATGAGAAGGAATCTACCATCATCGTTTCCGTTCCTACATATCCTTGAGCGATGCGGAAGCTAATTATATGTACTGTCGAAGGACCACTCTAAATTGACCGTTAGAGACGGTTTAAAAATCAAAGGGGAGTAATTTGGATAATCTAATTAAAGCGAGACATAATATAAATATACCTTATATTACGATTTACTAGGATTTAGGGAAAGGTATACAAAAACCAGAAGTAATGTTAAAATCACTTCACTAATAAACAATTTATCAACGATCAAAAATAAAGTTGTTATAAAACGCACAGTTATAACACTGATGGAAGAGAGCCGGCAACGATGTAAAATGAAGTTAATTAAATTATCAATAATTATTTCGTTGAATGTTCAATTGCCATTAAATCATATTAAGAATGAAACAACTGAAGGAAATCGATGAGTCTTACTTACTAGGTTCTTCACCTCACAAAAAACAACTTTTAAACTAATTATGGTAGCGAACACTGTTAAAATAGGCACATGTTTACTATTAGATGGTTCAGTGAAGACTGACTATAATGATCGTCGGCCGGCTACAGCAGGCCAAAGCTAGCGCCTTTTTTATTAGTTTCGGGTTTGCTTGTTGACAGTTGATATTGAAATATATTAAATTTTGGAGTTGTGGAAAGGAAATAACTAAGTTTAAAAGGAATTTTAAACATACTGGGAGGGGCAAGGTTTAAACAGAAGTTTAAACAATTTAGAATGTAATAGTTTATAACCCAACCGAATTTAATTAGTTAAAGGAAGTTGTGCCAATTTTACAATCGGCCTGGTGTATTCACCATCGGCAGTCTTGAGCTTGACTGCTCGAACCTTACCGTCCTTGCCTGTAAGAACTTCCGTTATTCTGGCCAACGGCCAATTAAGCGGAGGTCTATCTTCTGACTTTACTAGTACTAGATCTCCGATTTTAAAATTTTCAGCGGGTTTCGTCCATTTAGGCCTATGCTGGAGTTGGTTAAGGTAATCAATGGACCACTTACGCCAAAAATTTTGCTGGACGCGGGTACATTGTTCCCAAAATGATAAGCGGTTTAAGGGAGTTTCACAGACATCCCTTTCTGGAAAGGCAGTCAAGGGGGCTCCAATTAGGAAATGACCCGGGGTCAAGGGTAGGAGGTCGTTGGGGTTAGAAGAAAGCGGAAACAGAGGTCTACTATTCAGAATAGCTTCAATTTGAATTAAAATTGTGGATATCTGTTCGTACGTGAAAACAGACATTCCTAGCATACGGACTAAGTGGGATTTGGCGCTTTTAACGGCCGCCTCCCATAAACCCCCCCAATGTGGGCTACGGGCTGGAATAAACTTCCATGAGATCTCATTATGACTAAGGAAGGTTTGAATGTGTTCGAAATTTTCGTGCGAGCGGAAAAAAGAAGCCAGTTCTTTTAACTGATTGTTAGCCCCAATGAAATTAGTTCCATTGTCGCTATAGATTGTATGTGGATTTCCTCTTCGCCCAATAAATCGTTTGAGGGCGGCTATAAACGATTGAGTTGAGAGGTCACTAACGACCTCAATGTGCACAGCCTTAGTGACCATGCAAATGAAAATGGCTAGATAAGATTTCAATAAAGGAGATTTCTTCAGATGTGAAGATCGAGTTTGAATGGGACCGGCAAAATCAACTCCACACTTGGAAAACGGTCGGGAAATCTGCACCCTATCTGGTGGTAGTGGAGCCATAAGCTGGGTGCCCATTTGCGCGTTAAATCTATGACACAATACACATTTTCTCAAAAGCTTTTTCACTTGACGAACTCCTCCCAGTGGCCAATATCGCCTGCGAAGGTTTCCGAGCACATTTTGAGGACCACTATGTCCTAGACGTTTGTGCTCTTGCGAGATTAACAAACTTACAACAAAATGATTGGATGGTAACAACAGCGGGTGTTTCTGATCATAATTTAGATCGGCGTATTGCAAACGTCCTCCGACCCTCAATAGTCCAGATTCGTCGAGGAAAATGTTAAGTGGTAATAGAAGCTTATTTTTAATAGGTTTTTTGTTACTTAACAAACCAATTTCTTCAGAGAAGCACTCTTTCTGAATTTGTCCAATTATGAAGTCATGGCCTGATATTTGTTCTTTGACCGACAACAGAGTTCCACCTTCTGTTGAAAGTCGCCGAGCCTTCGCGACAAATCGAAGTAGATAGGCAACTACGTGTTGTAGTCTGCTAAATGTAGAATACTTATTCAAAATAGAATTCCAAAAACTTTCCTGGGATAGTAAACCAACTAAATTTACCTTTCTTGTTTCCGGTAAACTTTCGACCATACGAAAAGTGTCTAATGAATCGAATTTATTAGTTTCTATAAGAAAATGGGGGCCATTAAACCAAAGCGTTCTGCTCTTTTCTAAAAACAACCTCTAGATAAAATATCGGCAGGGTTAAGATGCGTATTAATATGTCTCCAAATGAAATTAGAACTATTTTCTTGAATGATGAGAACTCGTCGGGATACAAAAGGTGAAAATTTACTTGCTGTGTGCTTTATCCAGCTGAGAGCAACAAGGGAATCACTCCAAAGATTAAGACTATCAAATTGAAGTAAACCAGAAAAAATTTGAACTATTCGATTAGCTAGTTTTGAGACCAACTCCATAGCACACAGTTCTAGCTTAGGAACAGTTAACACCTTTTTAGTGGGTTTACTCTCGACTTGGCAGCGACTAAACGAGATGACCTAGAATGGTCGGAGTAAATAGCTACGAAATAGATGCAGCCACCATAAGCTACTTGGCTTGCATCAGAGAACCCGTGGAGGGATATGGAAATGACTTTTTTGTCTTCAACCAATTTTCGTGGAATAGATACATTAGCTATTTCTAATAAGAGGGATAAGAACTTTTCCCAATTTTGTAGGATATTAGCATCAGAAATGGGAGAGTCCCAGCCTAGATTCAATTGCCAGAGTTTTTGCATAATCAATTTGCCTGAGACGACTAATGGGTTAATAACTCCTAATGGATCATAAACGCTACTTAGAATTGATAGTATGATACGTTTGGTTAGGATGGGCATATTTGGAACTGCTGAAGACTTTATATTCAACGTGTCAGAATCAGAATTCCACTTTAAACCCAAAATTTTACCTGAGTCAGTTAAGTTGAGATCAAGTTCAGACTTGGAAACTAGGGATTGCTTGTTCAAAAACGAGACAGAATTTGATTTCCATTTATGTAGCTCGAAACCGTGTCGGTTTAGGACTTGGTTTATTTCTATGTACAATTTATCTAGGTTACGGTAGTCATTAGTACCGCTCAAAATATCGTCCATATATGTTTGATTTAAAAGCGCATTTTGAGCTTCTGAACACTCCGGATTTCTCATGGCTATTTCCTTGAGAACGCGAGTGGCTAAAAAATGGAGCACAATTTTGTCCGAAACTAAGACTGGCTAACTCAATACATTTAAAAGAATCTGATGGGTCATCACGCCACAAAATATTCTGTAAGTGGCGTTGCTCTGGGTTGATATCAATCATCCTATACATCATTTTGATATCTGCGCAAAGGACAAAACGAAAATATCGAAAACGGCATAATATATCAAATAAGTTAGGTTGGACTTGGTAGCCTTTAAGAGTTAAATCGTTAAGAGCTACTCCAGATTCAGTTTTTGCAGAAAAGTCCATTACTACTCTCAATTTGGTGGAGGTGCATTCCTCTCGTACTACTGCCCGGTGAGGAATAAAGTATTTAAATTCAGTACCGGAACGGTCCATTAAATTCAAAGGAATTACTTTGGCATGGTTCATTGTCAAATATTCAGCTACCACCTTTCTATAAGATTCAAAAAACTTAGAGTTTTGCATGAATTTTTTCTCTAGTGAGAAAAATCTCTGCCTTGCCATACAAAAGGATTGTCCTAGTTTTTTATTTTTGTCAGTGCAAAGAGGCATATCAACCTGGAATTTACCGGAAGGTAAAACTTGCGTAGTAGACAGGAAGATGTTTTCTACAATTTGATCTTCCATTTTAGACGATCCCAATTCTTGGGGCATGTCTTCAATTTCCCAGAATTTTTCTACAAGCTGAGAAAGGTTATCCGTACCGTTTGAAGATTCATCTTGCGTGGATAAAAAGGACAACATAAAATTATTTTCAGATGACTGTCTATCAGCCCCTGATGGAGAGATAGGTCCAGCAATTACATAACCTAAGTGTGTATTTACTAACGAGGGCATATCTTTACCCAAACTGAAATTTCCATTACGTAATAAACTAAAATATATGTCAGCTCCGATCAAAATGTCTATTTTGCCCGGCTGGAAAAAGGTAGGATCAGCTAACTCGATCCTGACATCTTCTGGCAATTTAAGTTTTTCCGTTGAAATTGAGAACTGGGGCAGTTTGTCAGTAATTTTTTCAATGACCGCACAAGATACAGTGAAGGTTTTGTCTGGATAGACTTGGGAACCGAATGAAATTTGGATAGAGTCAAAACTCTGCGTACAAGCTTTCCCACCAAGGCCAACAATATTGACTGTTCTTGACTGTTTATTTATGCCTAAATACCTTGTTAAATAAGATGAGACTACACTCATTTGACTAGCCGAATCTAATAACGCACGGGCGACTATTACCCGACCGTCTGCACAAAAGACGTTTACCAGGGCTGTAGGTAAAAGAACAATTTTGCGTGAGAAAGACATTGTGGAAAAGGAAGTCACATTATCCTCTGGTAAAACTAAGTTACCAGGGTTATTATTAGTTTCTGGTGGTTGAACAGAGACGAAGCTAGAATTATTGTTTGACCTATTTACAGAATTTCTGGATTCAAAATTTACATTATTTTGTTGACGACTATTTGTTCTAGTTTCAACATTACTAGGATTATTATGTTGTTCATGTGAATGCCCGACTTGACTGGATTCAAAATGCAAAAAAGAATGGTGTTGCTTGTTGCAACTCAAACAGCGTTTCAAAGATTTGCAGTTCGCAAACAAATGTTGGGAGCTAAGACAATTTAGACATAAACCTTTAGATCTGGCTAATTGATATCTTTCCTGGGGTTTCAGGGAGTGGAACTTTCTACATTTATACAGCGTATGATTCTGCTCAGAGCAACATGGACATGAAGTTTTAGCTTGATAATTATTACTATTGGAACTACGAGAATTGTTTGCATGAGAAGTATGGTTACTATTGGGATTATCGAACTTATTGAAAAGGTTTACCTTTTCCCTAGGTCGCTCAAGCGATTTAACGGACCTATTGTTTTCGAACAAATTCAAACCTTCTAACAGAGTGTACCGTTTTTTGAGAAATTGGAAGAAATCGTCACAAGAAGGGATTTTTTCCGCATCCCTACTACCTTCAAACTCTTTCCTAGATTGAAAGTCTAATTTCTGTTCAAGCAAAAAAACTATAAGAGACTCGAAATTCACTTCAGGAGTTAAACCTACATTTCTAATTAAGTCTAGCGTTTTTTTCGTTGTGATATAAAATTCACGAAGCTCCGTAGGATTACTTTTTGTTACGGGTTTCTGTTCCACCAATGTTTTATACAAAGTATGTAATAGAGTGACCTGATTGTCATACGTACTTTTCAAAATAGTCAAAGCAACTTCCAAATTTTGGTTTGTCACGCTTAACGAATCTATTAATTGCAAAGGTTGATTGCGCAACAATGATTTCAGATAATAAAATTTTTCTCCTTCTGACTTGAGCTTTGAATTATTTAATACAAGGGCGGAGAACAAATCAAAAAGAATGCCACTCGGAGGCATCCCCTGAAAAAGGGTTTAATATTAATTTTGGGTAAAGACACGTTGGAAGCGCTGGTATCCAGCGAGGCTTCCGAATTATGTTTAAGTTTATCTACACATGATTCAAGCTTGGCGATATTTAATTCGAACCGATCTGAATACGCATCCTCCTCAGATGTATCTTCCGAGGAGTCTTCCTCTTCAGCTAATGATATAATTTCACTTTGTATTTGACGATAATTTTCGTAATAACCTATAAGACTATTCAACTTTACAGCTAATAAATGGGCCTCCTCAGTACCGTCTAGATTATTGATAAAATTTTCTATGCGACAAAGCTGTGCTTTACAGCCCCTGAGTTTATTTTTAAGATTCTTTAAGCTCGACATTCTGAACTAAGTACGTATTCAATCAGCAAACTTCAAAATGGTAAACGAAATCATAGAAAACATAGAAATAGCGTAAATATACATGGTTATCAAATATGACAGTTATTCATAATGTCAAATTAATCAAATAAAACGTTGTTAACCAACTAACAAGTTTTCAGCAAATTCTCTAAGTAAAATTAGCGAGAGAACCTAAATAATGCAAAAATGGCAAAAAATTACTCACATCTTATCAACATTGGTATAAATAGCGGAAACATTAAACATAATTGTTGATAGATAAAACACAAGTAGCGTAAATGAAAATAATCAAAATATTCGATAAATTGTATGAAATCAATCAAGAAATTGTTAAAAAATAATTCACCAATTTTCAAAACATCAGCGTATACCTACCTATAATATCGAGAGAAATCAAATAATATGGCAAATATATGTTTTGTATACCTAAATAGCGATAAAAATTAATTATTCAATAATAATTGCGTAGAGAGAAAGAATATAAATATAGGAAATGTTTCCTTTTCAAATCAATAAATACTTACTATTTAAACAGATGCAAATCCTAAATAGCGATAAAGAATTAATTATTCAATAATAATTGCGTAGAGAGAAAGAATCTAAATATAGGAAAAATTTCCTTTTCAAATCAATAAATATTTACTATCTAAACAGATGCAAATGATCAAGTATACAATGTAAAGATAATAATATATATATAGTATTACAAAGAGTTATTAAAAAAAAAACCGATATTTACAGTTCCATAAATCACACATTCCTTTGAATGTAGATAAAAACAAATGTTTTCCTTTGAACACCTGTAGAAGTATTCTATGAAGGGTCCGGTTTCGTTTTATCTATTAGAAAACAATAGCCGGCAGGAAGGCACCAGCAGTTTTAGTTGTTCATGTCGAACCACTACTTGTCTTGAATTCGAGGTTGCCGGTTCCTCCAAATATTCCGAAATCTAAACACGCTAATTACCGAGTTTGTAAAATAACGATTGCGACAATGGAATCAAACACACTATATACCGGGATCCGAACTGCTAATTATGAGACTAACTTGAGAATAATGTTCCACTCTCGTTGTAAGTTTATGATTTGATTTCCGCGATGTAGACCTTCTGATTTTGTAACCTTGGATTTCAAGGATAAAAATAGGTATTGGAAGATAAAAATCTAGAAATTGTATCCGGCTCGAAGGACCAAAAAGAATATGAATAGGAAGGGATTAAAAAACTTCGATTTGTTTTGCGCTGGTTCAGTGGTATGAGAAGGAATCTACCATCATCGTTTCCGTTCATACATATCCTTGAGCGATGCGGAAGCTAATTATATGTACTGTCGAAGGACCACTCTAAATTGACCGTTAGAGACGGTTTAAAAAATCAAAGGGGAGTAATTTGGATAATCTAATTAAAGCGAGACATAATATAAATATACCTTATATTACGATTTACTAGGATTTAGGGAAAGGTATACAAAAACCAGAAGTAATGTTAAAATCACTTCACTAATAAACAATTTATCAACGATCAAAAATAAAGTTGTTATAAAACGCACAGTTATAACACTGATGGAAGAGAGCCGGCAACGATGTAAAATGAAGTTAATTAAATTATCAATAATTATTTCGTTGAATGTTCAATTGCCATTAAATCATATTAAGAATGAAACAACTGAAGGAAATCGATGAGTCTTACTTACTAGGTTCTTCACCTCACAAAAAACTACTTTTAAACTAATTATGGTAGCGAACACTGTTGAAATAGGCACATGTTTACTATTAGATGGTTCAGTGAAGACTGACTATAATGATCGTCGGCCGGCTACAGCAGGCCAAAGCTAGCGCCTTTTTTATTAGTTTCGGGTTTGCTTGTTGACAGTTGATATTGAAATATATTAAATTTTGGAGTTGTGGAAAGGAAATAACTAAGTTTAAAAGGAATTTTAAACATGCATCTTGTCATCATTTCCATGACCACAGCCGGCAGACATCTTGAATTGTAAGCTGTTGTTGTTCCGAGAGGAGACGACCGTTGGAGCGATCTCAGTGTTTCGGTATTTTCCGCCTGACGTGGACGATATTACGAAAAGACTTTAAAATACAAGATACGTTCAATAGTTAAAGACTTATATTTTTGTTTTTGTTACTGTGAATAATTGTTTGCTCATCATTTTCATTTTAGTCATATCAAGACATGTATAATTTTTATTTAAGCATATGGAAATCAATTAATATTTTTTGTATTCATGAACAATTATAATTAAATTTAGTGTATAATATAAAAATTTTTAAATATTTAGTTTCTCTTAAATCCTACCCAAAATAAAGAGTCGGATTTAAAATTCAATCATAAAATAATTTGATTGAGCTAGTTAAAAAACTTATATGAGGCACCCAACTAATTAAAAATAATAAGAAAAAGTAATTATTATATTGGTAAACAATTTAAAACAAAAATCTTAACTAAATCAACTAAGCAAAACATATAAGAATATTAAATCATATTATTAAATGAATTAAATAAATATAAAAATTATATACAAAATTAAATCATTACAAATTGTTGCAATCAACGTGGGGCTCGCAAAAATAACATTGATAATAATAAAATAAACTAATAAATAATAATAATAACTTAATAAATTCTTAAACTCACCAACGATAACATGGCGGATAAGAAGATGATCCTCAGAGATGGAAAGAAATTAGGGGAAGTAAAAGAAGGAGAAGTAGTGGATCAGAGAGAAAGAGCTGAGATGAAAATACCGGTTTATGAAGAAAGAAACAGAGGTGCTGGAGATTTTGTATCAGGGGATGAAGATGAACAGAGTCAAGAAATGGAAATAAGTGAGAGAAAAAGAAAAAAAGACTCCAACCAAACAAGTTGCAGGGGATGAAGAGATGCCATCATGGGCAAGATTCTTTGTGATAAATATTAATGAAAATAATGAGAAAATAAACCGTAAATTAGAGAATATGGATAGAACATAATTTGATGAAAATAAAGAAGAAATGAAAAACGATTTGAATGCAAATAAAGAAGAAATTAAAAAGGAAATGAAACTAGAGCTAAAGAATATGGAAAAGAAGATAGATGAAGGAAGAAAAGAAATTAAAAGAATGAAATTAAAAAAATTCGAGAAGAGTTAAAAATGACTAAACAAAAAATTGATGACACAAAAGAAGAAGTCAGAAATGAAATAATTGGAAGAATAATGGAGGTTGAAAATAGACAAGACACACAAATAGAAAGTCTGAAGAAAATAGAAAATGAATTAGGATTGGAAGTAAAAGAAAACAAAAAGAAAATTAAAGCACACAATGATAAAATCACAAAAATAGAAAATGGAATAACAAAAACAAGTAGAAACATACAAGTAGTTGAAGAGATTATTAAAAACGAAATTGAAGATTTAAAGGTTCATGGAGAAAAACAAGAAGAAAGTTTTGAAAAATTATAAGGAGAAATAGGAACAGAATTGGAAGAGTTCAGAAGAAAAATTGGAGAAGATAATACCATCATATATGGAAATAATATACAAGACCTAGGAATAAAGTTTGATGGGAACTTTAACAATATACAACCAAAGAATTTTATTAATATAATTAAAGGTAAATTAAATAACATTAAAAACATAATAGATTAAAAATTAATGATTCGAAGTAGGTATGTTAGTAGGACATCCTCTGTTATGGTTCTGTAATAAGGAACAATCCATTAACAACATCAATGATTTCGAACAACAGTTTATTAAATATTTTTTGGGGGAAATACAACAAGTTAATTATAGGGAGAAATTATACTTTGGGAAATTCGACTATAATAGGGGGAAAATTTTAATATGTATGCCATGCAAGTTTATAACAATGCCCAACATCTAGAGCCAATCATGAGGGAAGAAGAGATAGTACTATTCATAGCCAGACATTTTAAATCTGAGGTAATGGAAACTATAGCTCTACATAACATCAAAAACATGGAAGGATTATCTAATTACCTACAAAGACTGGAAAGAACTATAAATGAAAAAGAACACAACAACAATAATAGAAATCAAGAAAGATACGATAATAGGAATAAAAGAGAGAACAATAAGAACGGATATAGAAACAACAACTATAATTACAGCAACAATGATAACTACAACAGAGATAGAAGAGAAGAAAATAATAAATACAGAAACAACAATAATAATTACAGAAATAACTACAATAGCGATAAAAGAGAAGAAATTAATAGATACAGAACATATAATAATAGAACACCGGATGAGAAAAATGATAACCAAAGACAAGTCAATGTCATGGTGCATCAAGAAAATGAAATGGAAATTGTCAATGATCAGAATTGTGCTTAATAGATATCATTAAGACACACACAAAATAAAAACATACATGTTTAATAACAATATTTTTTTAGTATTACAATTTCATAAGATATAAGTATAAGTTATATTTTTGTATCATTGATTTATAATTACAATAGGATCAATAAACAGTAATAAGTTGGTATAGGCAATTAAATAAATTAATAGTTTTGGTATTAGGAAATTATTATAAAAGTTTGAAACAAATAGAAATCAGAATGTAATATAAAGTTTTTAAAAAATTATCAAAGAAATTATAAAAAGTATTGATAGATTAAGATATTACAACAACAAAATTTCAAATAGATGAATCAACGATTCTTGATTTAAATAAGTTATATTTGCAATAAGAGTATAATATAATAAGAATTTGAAATTGATTCCTGAATGTGGAGAAATAAGGAAGTATACAGAATATGATAATTATAAATAAATTAAAGAAAAAATTTATAATTCTTATATGTAGAATTAAAACTTCCAATTACTTGACTAAATCAAGGGAAAAATATAATGATAATGAAGGGATATGTTAGGTATAAGACTAACAATTTAAACAATGAATTTAAAAAGGAATAAATTTTTTAAAAAATTATCTTATGTATAATAATTTTGTTAAAAATTAAATTGGGGCATTTGAGATGAACAAATAAGCTCAGAAAAATAAATAAGTAAAACTTACCTCAATGAGTTATAATAAAAAGGATATCTTAATTATTTTCATCTAATCATTAGCTACTTTTCTTTATTTTATCTAAAGTATTCAATATAATAATCTTCAATAATAAACATTCAAATAGATAGAGAATGTACTTGACAAATTTATCTTGGATAGGATCCATGGTGTCAATCAATAACAATCCAAATATGTACAATTCAAATAACTAGTCCCAATTCATATAATAATGTACAATTGACATAGTTTTCTATGTCAATTGTCAAAGTTGTAATCTAAAATAAATAAAAATGGAACAATACCGAAAACCGTTTACACTACCATTACACCAACACACACTTTTATATGCCTGACGCGCGTTTCGATAACCAAGTTATCTTCTTCAGAGACCGAAGGTCTCTGTAAACGGTTTTCGGTATCAGTTTCGCCAACGGTTCCAGATTCAACATTTTAGTTTTTAAAAATGGAACAAAATTAAAAAAAAACTATTAATCCCATTCATATGTTTAACAAAGTATTGCGTAATTTTAAGTAGTTAAGTGTTTAAATTTGTTTTATAAAATAAAGTACTTACAATGGTACAAGGAGACAAATATTAGTCTTCGATACTAATATAAATCATGACAAGCTGAGATGTACCTAAAAAAAACACAAAACAGTATAAAAAATGTAACAAACAAAGTTAAATTCAGTGAACAAATCCTTATATCTAAAGTGTTGAACAGAATTAATTGAACTAATGATAAAAACACTTAAATAGTGAAAAGTGAAAGGACTATTTCAAACCATAATTAATAAACATTAATAAAGGACATATTATGTAACAAAACTGTATGTAGGTCAATTAAGTAAGTTTTTATATTAGTTATAAGCTGTGAATCTTTGGTAATATTAAGAAAGGAGAATTGAATTATGATTTTACAATAGTGTATACATAGTTCAAATAATAGAGTCACTTACAAGTTTAAATTTTAGTTCTTATAGTTTAAATTAGTATTTAAAAGTTGAAATAGGATTAGTTTAATAGATTTATGAGTAATTTTAAGAGTAATTTATAGTTTTAACTCAAATTTTGAAAGTGTAGAATGAATTTGACAGCACTAAAAACAGCCTATTTCAAATCAAAATTTTAAAGGGAAAAAGTGAAATAAAAATAGTTTAAATAGATTTTTAGTAAATATAAGAGGATAAACTATCTTTAAATTATCAAAGACATGTTCTAAAATGTAAAATCATTACCTCATTACTTGGAAATTTAGGTTATTTTTTGAAAAGATAAACAGTTGAAGGTACAATTATAAGTCAATCTTGTCAACAACTGGCGAGACTATAAAAAGGCCAGGAAATCAATTATTCGCTCTATCACTCTGGTTCCGGCTTGATTGACATCAAAGTTGTCGATTGGTAACTAAAAAATTTTTTCATTAATCAAAAGTTAATTTATGTTAAATTAATACATTCAACACAAAAATATGTATATAAAAGTATTTTAAAAATATCAAATCACTTACCAAAGCAAAAAATTTGAGATAACAGATCCAGATTACAGTAGAATTTATTAGATTGCATCTTGTCATCATTTCCATGACCACAGCCGGCAGACATCTTGAATTGTAAGCTGTTCTTGTTCCCGAGAGGAGACGACCGTTGGAGCCCATCTCTGTTTTAAGACTTTAAAATACATGGTACGTTCAGTAGTTAAAGACTTATATTTTCGTTTTTGTTACTGTGAATAATTGTTTGCACATCATTTTTATTATTGTCATAACAAGACATTTATAATTTTAATGTAATAAGCATATGGAAATCAATTAATAGTTTTTGTACGTTTTATTCATGAACAATTATAATTAAATTTAGTGTATTATATAAAAATTTTTAAATATTTAGTTTCTCTTGAATCCTACCCAAGATAAAAAATCGGATTTAAAAAAATAATTTGACTGAGCTAGTTGAAAAACTTTTAAAGGGCGCCCAACTATATAAAACATATAAGTAAAAGTAATTATTATATTGGTAAACAATTTAAAACAAAAATCTTAACTAAATCAACTAAGCAAAACATATAAGAATATTAAATCATATTATTAAATCAATTTAATAATCAATTAAAAATAAATATAAAATTATATATAAAATTAAATCATTTCAATATATATATATATATATATATATATATATATATATATATATATGTAAAGGTAGTTTATTTGCTGAATAATTAGGTATTAAACCAGATATATTGGGGTGTACAGCAATTAGAAAAAGTAAACTCTTTATACTTTTTACCGAGCTTTCGGAAAATTTATTTCCATTATCCAGGTATGTATGTGAGAATATTAAATTTTGATTTTATAATGGTAAATATGTAAAAACTTAAAACTATTATTTAAAAAGAAAATTTTTTACAACAAAAATTGTCAGAATGACACTTATGAAATTGTTTAGGCATTCGTTATTTTTTAATTAAGTCCTAGCTAGTTACTTATTTCTATCAAATTAAAATAAAAGAAGATATTTTTAGGTTAATTTTGAATTTCATAATGTCACTTTTTACAATGTTAAAATAATATGTCAATATAATTGTCAAAGTCAGAAAGTAATCAAAATAAAATCTCAAAAAAATTATTTTGGTTAACAGTAATTTATAAGATGTTTGATTATTTAAATTTTCTTTTTGTTTTTATGTTTATCTTTGGATAATAAATAATAATAAATGTCACTAAGATTTTTATGGTCACTTTTTGTTAATAATATTTTCTTCTTGAGAAATAAAAGACATTTCTAAGAAGAGTCTCTTTTAAAACAGGTTGTATATCTAAAATACTAACAGATACGAAATCCATGATATGATCATTTTCAAATACATGTTTGGCCAATTCACACCTTTCAGGGTGTAATCTGCAATCACTTTTATGTAAAGATAATCGACTTTTTAATTTTTGACTTGTATGGCCAATATACTTTTTTCACAATTTTACATGGAACACAATATACTAAATTTGATAATTCAAGAATTGGAGTTTTATCTTTTACTTTCGTGAAAACTGATTTTATTGTAAAACACGTCTTATTTGCAATTTTAATATTCGTTAATGGTTTAAAAATTCTTTTTAATTTTGGTGTTAGTTCTTTTATATATGGTAAAGATACATAATAATTTATAATTTCAGTTGTATTATTTATATAATTATTTACATTAGGATTTATTCTATCGATTACTGAAGAACTATTAAATAATATATTTTTATTAATTTATTGGTTATCCCAATAAATTAATAAAAAATATATTATTTAATAGTTCTTCAGTAATCGATAGAATAAATTCTAATGTAAATAATTATATAAATAATACAACTGAAATTATAAATTATTATGTATCTTTACCATATATAAAAGAACTAACACCAAAATTAAAAAGAATTTTTAAACCATTAACGAATATTAAAATTGCAAATAAGACGTGTTTTACAATAAAATCAGTTTTCACGAAAGTAAAAGATAAAACTCCAATTCTTGAATTATCAAATTTAGTATATTGTGTTCCATGTAAAATTGTGAAAAAAGTATATTGGCCATACAAGTCAAAAATTAAAAAGTCGATTATCTTTACATAAAAGTGATTGCAGATTACACCCTGAAAGGTGTGAATTGGCCAAACATGTATTTGAAAATGATCATATCATGGATTTCGTATCTGTTAGTATTTTAGATATACAACCTGTTTTAAAAAAGAGACTCTTCTTAGAAATGTCTTTTATTTCTCAAGAAGAAAATATTATTAACAAAAAAAGTGACCATAAAAATCTTAGTGACATTTATTATTATTTATTATCCAAAGATAAACATAAAAACAAAAAGAAAATTTAAATAATCAAACATCTTATAAATTACTGTTAACCAAAATAATTTTTTTGAGATTTTATTTTGATTACTTTCTGACTTTGACAATTATATTGACATATTATTTTAACATTGTAAAAAGTGACATTATGAAATTCAAAATTAACCTAAAAATATCTTCTTTTATTTTAATTTGATAGAAATAAGTAACTAGCTAGGACTTAATTAAAAATAACGAATGCCTAAACAATTTCATAAGTGTCATTCTGACAATTTTTGTTGTAAAAAATTTTCTTTTAAATAATAGTTTTAAGTTTTTACATATTTACCATTATAAAATCAAAATTTAATATTCTCACATACATACCTGGATAATGGAAATAAATTTTCCGAAAGCTCGGTAAAAGTATAAAGAGTTTACTTTTTCTAATTGCTGTACACCCCAATATATCTGGTTTAATATATATATATATATATATATATATAATTTTAATAGAAATATTTGCCAACTATTTGTACAATCAGAATGTTTTTGGGGATGTGGCAATAAAACCAATGTGTACTCTTATTAGAATATAATTACCAAGCTTTCGAACCTCTATGGGCTCATTTTCAAGGTATATCTAGGTGAGATTATAGGTAAAATTTTGTAAAAAAACTGTAATAAATTCGACATGTTTATTATAAAAATAAAAACTCAAAAAACAATATGATTTAAAAATTTTGACTGATTTGTTTAATATATATATAAATTCAATTGAATAATCTCACCTAGATATACCTTGAAAATGAGCCCATAGAGTTTCGAAAGCTTGGTAATTATATTATAATAAGAGTAAACATTGGTTTTATTGCCACATCCCCAAAAACATTCTGATTGTATATATATATATATATATATATATATATATATATATATATATATAATTAAATTTCTGTTATTTGCCGACTAATAGGTATTAAACCAGAATTTTTGGGGTAAACGGCAATGTTTTTTAAGAAAACTCTTTTACTTGTTTTCCAAGCTTTCGAAATACATTTATTTCATTTTCAAGGATTAAGTGCGAGTTAAAACAAAATTGGTGTTAACAACTTGGTTAACAAAAATACATAGGTCAAACTGGCCAAAGATTAAAACAACGTTTATCATTACATAAGAGTGATACAAGGTTACATCCTGAAAGATGTGAATTGGCTTAACATTCCATAAATAATGACCATCTTATTGATTATGCTTCTGTTAATATTTTAGATATACAATTTAACACTAAAAAAAGACTTTTTTTGGAAATGGCATCTATATCACAAGACAATGATATTATGAATAAAAAAAGTGACCATAAAAATTGAGTGACATTTATTATTATCTGCTATCTTTGGATAAACATACAAATAAAGATCTAAATAATACCTAAAATTCATGACATTTATTTGACATTTTTATTTTTTTGATTTTTAAATGACATTTTAGAAGCTTAATTCAAAATTATAAAAAAGAATAAGATATCCTTATTTTTTATCATCGAACAATTAAATATTTAGTAAATTTAAATCAAAATTCACATTTTTTATAAAAGAAGAAATCAAATTATAACCTATTATTTTCTACTCTTTTATTATTAAATTTTATCGTAAGCAATTAAGTTATTTATTAATTTTATGACGTTATTTTGTTTTATAAATAATTTGACTTAAAAAAATTTTTTTTAAATTCCAAATTAAAGTTAAAATAGTTGTTTTATGTTATATTTACCAAGTTGTTAACACCAATTTTGTTTTAACTCGCACTTATTCCTTGAAAATGAAATAAATGTATTTCGAAAGCTTGGAAAACAAGTAAAAGAGTTTTCTTAAAAAAAACATTGCCGTTTACCCCAAAAATTCTGGTTTAATATATATATATATATATATATATATATATATATATATTTAAACAATTCTTCTATTTTGACCGTACTAATAAATAATCCAACTGGTTTTTTATTTCGGGTAAGCGGTCAGTAAAAACTAATTTGAAATTACTTAATATTTTTTATATCTGTTTTCTCAATATTTCGCTAATATATCATTAGCTTCATCAGGAGAAGCTGAAAAGAACATGATAGGCAACAATCAAATAATTTTCTTTTTAACACTTTGTAGTACTTACAGATATTGGTCTAAATGTAAAAACATAAATTCTCGAACATGAAATAAAATATTAATAAGTTACGAGGTTAAAATATAAATTAAAATTAAAAGATACAAAACATTAACATTTTAATCACAAATGGTACAGAGCAACTAGGTATAACATAAAACAGAAATATTTTCAAAAACATCTAATGATACTGCATTAATTGGTAGATACTTGTTTTTTATTTTATTTTTTGTATTTATTATAATTTGTGTTATAAAAAGAAAGACTATTTACCGGGTGTTTAGTACGTAGCAGTAATCAAAATACTTGAATATTAAATTAATAAATAATAATTAATTTATTAATTTAATTAATGAGAAAACAGATATAATAAATATTAAGTAATTTCAAATTAGTTTTTACTGACCGCTTACCCGAAATAAAAAACCAGTTGGATTATATATATATTGTAATGTTTTAAAATAATAATAAGAATAACTTGCCAAAATATAATTTAAGATTGTGGTAAATTATGAAAAAAAGGATATAAGTTTGAAGTTTTTCTTTTAAATGATGAATTTACCATAAAACTTCTTTATTGGAACTACTTAATAAATCTTAATAGACACACACACACACAAAATTAACTTGATAAAAGATGAGTCCTTATGAAGAAACACTAACATCAGGAGTCGATTCAATAATTAAGTCCATTGTCCCATGATGTTCAGGCTAAAAATAAAAAGAAAATAAACATTAGTATATGACAATGTTGAATTATATTAATTTAATATTAACTACATGAGACCAATTCTAATAGTTATATCAAGTAAAGTTAGTTCAATTAAAATATCAATAAGATAATAATAAAATTAATATAATATAGTATGATAATATTTTGGTAATTAGTTATAAGAATAAAACAAATAAGTATAGTTGATTACAAACCACTATTTAGAGTAGAAAAATATTCAAACATATTAATTAATTTTATGATTAGTATAACTTAAACTTAATAAACAAACATCAGCAATTAAAAACAATAGTATTATCATAGATTAGAATTATAACCAAATAAATAATGTGACTTACCAAACCAATATTTGGCTTCATTTTAAGCATCAAAGTGATGATTCCATATTTCAATGTATCGGATGATAGTATAAAATTGGTACAATCCATGATTTGATGCAGGATATTGACTTGAGAGAATCTAAAAAAGATATTGAAATTTATCATATCGCTCATCTAGTACCACAGAGACGTAATTGTCATTTTACAAATTTTACAGAAGAGCGATTTAAAGATTGTTTCAAAGTTCTTTTTCATTTTAAAAGTTCAGTTAATAATATTTTTAAATGCAACTAGAATATTTTGGATGTTTAATTACCTAAGTAGAGTATGATAACAAAAAATATGGCGCCGTTGCATACCGGGCGAGTCCATTTTCGTACCAATGCAACAAAGACAGTGGCGCTATCTTGCGTTCATTTGTTGAACAATAAAAACGACTTTGTACCACCATACCTATGAACATTTTTGGAATAATCTGGCATCATAAACTCATTTTTGCATTTTTTGACAATTGTGTCTCTGTAGTACTAGATGAGCGATATGTAACATTGTTAAGAAAGTGATTAAAATTGTTTGTAAACAAAGACTAAATAATTAAAAGTTTACCAATGACCTTGTGACTGATAAAACTAGTGAAAAGACACTGTAAGTAGTGATATAGTGATTACAAACTGAAAATATAGACTAAAGAAAGAATGATTACAATGCAAAGACATGAATCTAATATTAAGTGTTTAATTTAGGGTTATTGTTTATTAAAACTATGTATTATTATAAGATATTTAATTTCAAGTTGTTCATCGATAATTTTAAATGTTGTTATATTGTTTATTTGATAAATTTTACATAAAAGTTGTTATGACGCAGTAAATTTTAAACGCAAATATAAAACAAAATAAGTATAGTTGTCAAAAGAAAAAGTTTACTGGCCATATTTGGATATATAAATTTTCTTTTTATGTTAAAATTAAATGTCAAAAGGAAATATTTGCTCACAATTGTTTAAATTATCATTATAAATTGTAAGATGTCCGCCATTATATAGCTCGAGAAAATCATTAATTTCATAAGGAAAAATGGGTTTAAAAATTTGAAGAGTTTATTTTTGTAATATTATAAGTTGTATAGTTTCATTACACATCAATTAGAAATTCAGAAAATCCCAAATTAAAAATTTAATTTTTTAAAAATTCATTGGAAAAAGGTTATAATAAACAAAAGACTATCGAAAAATCCGCCATCTTTGCAACTTCCGGCGTGAGCATATAAAAACCCGAAAAAAATTGAAAATTAGGTCATTCTGATTTCACCTGAAAGCCAATCCACGCTAGATTGTTTTAAAATTGTTACTATTTAATGGCTGACTTACTGTCTATGATAAAAAATGGTTGCAAAATAATTATGATGTAAAAATAATATGGATTTATGATCAAAAACAACTGGAAATTGTATATTTATTAATAAAACCCTATCAGCAAGAATTAAAAATAAAAATTTTATTATTAACCTGCAATATTAAACTTTGGATACCTGGAGGAGTAATTAAAAAGTTTTCCATTCCGGAGAAGTCGAGAACGAGGTAACTGTTCTGGAATTTCACCCCAAACTTAAAATCCTCGTCTGTCCCACGAAGGAAGATACACACAATAAGTGAATTATACGGTATGTGTTTACTATTACTCATTATAATCATAATCACTTTCTTTAATACTTATAAACTTTTGTGAATGATGAATTTCAATATCCATTAAACATTTTCTAACACAACTTTGATTTGAATACAAAAATATTTTATGCATTTTTATAACAACTGATACACACACCATAACGCCTGTTCTAAGGGCGAATGTAACCGAAATGGTCACATGTTTTAAATATACCTGCTCATAGGCATTTATCCAGAGTCGTAACGTAGTGTAAGTAAAGGGTACGTTGTTTATAGATATAATAAGTGAAATAAATAATTTTATCGTTGAATTTCATTTGGACCGACTACTGAGGTTAAGAGAATAACTCATGTTTAATAATTCATTTGAATAACTTAAAAATAATAACAATACATATACAGTTAAAAGAATAAGTGAAGCTAAAGAAGTTTTAAGGTGTTTTGGGATAATTAAAGGTTAAATTAAAATAAAACATACATAATCAAAAATTATAGCCCCACAAAACTTTAATGAAAATAAAAAAAAATTTAAAATAAAAATAATAATAACTTAACAATTACATTAATTAAAATAATATTATATCTATCAAACATTTATCAATTGTAATTTATTTCAATATATATATATATATATTGTTATGTTTGTCTGTGTATGTATGATTTATGATTTATGTTATAATGAAACTGATTTTACATGAATAATTGATTTATGTTACAGACACTAACATAACCTTTTATATACTAAAACAAATAAAAAACTTTCCTTCTCAGGGTTCTGTGGGTTCACAGGCTCTAGGTATTATAATTTATTATTATTTATTATTGTAGTTATTTGAACGCCCTATATCAATTGTTGATTTATTCTATTATTATTATTATGTTAAAAAAAATGGAAGTTTAATTAAATTTACTGTTAAATGCAAAACAGATCAACCAAATTCAATGTAATGTTTTATTACATAAATGTTTCAAAAATATTAACACATTTCGTTATACAAATACAAATTCATGATCGTTTAAATGTTCTTTCATACTTCACACATTCACACTAAAGAGACTAATACTATTACAATTGATTATGCAACTCACATAACAATTATGTGTGAGTTCTTTATAAGTTTTACAGTTGGTAGTCCTTTCTATAATTACAGTTAAAAAAAAATGGACGATAGATCACTAAGCGTTATTGAAAATTTAGTTTCTCACACACTGGTAAGTTTATTTAACAAGAATTCATTAAATACCTTTTTATTACTTCTCCTAATAGCGTTTGATACTGTCTCGATGTTTTTAAACAATATGAATACCTTTATATTGTTTTGTAGACCGTGGTTGACTATTCGTGTGGGTCTCCTGCCTTCCTCCCGCGTGGAATCCGGTTCAAAATGTTACGAAGATCACTCAGGATCCATCTTTTACTTTGGGAACCTTTTAAAGGTAACTTACACTGGTCACAAATCACTATTTTACTATCTAATTACAATTTTGACAAAATTTCATATATGATTTTGATTAATCTGTTTCTAATCACTTTTCTTAACAAAAAAAATTTTTTATTCCTTCCAAAAACCAAAAATTAACCAATTCCCACTTTTAAAATCAATAACTACCCCGATTTTCCTTTTTTTCTTTTTTTATATCCAAATTCGCCCTCTATATCTCTAATTATGTTTATATCATTCATTGTCCAATCAAATTAACCTTATGGTTTTTTTTTATAAATAAATTTAATAATATCTAATAAAGCTTTGTTTTGAGACTAGGAAACATTACATCTTATATTTCTAAATTGGAATTTGTTTGTATCACATCTTTTATTATTTAAATTATGTCAATTACGTTAACCTTTTTCTTCTGTCATAGTTGACATATCAAAACATCTCTTTAGAAGCTACCCTATATCAGGTGACAATTGATGTCACTGTCATTTAATTCATAACCCCATTATTTGTTTATCTTTTTAATTTTCAGATTGTATAATTAGATGTAATCAAAATTTCAGTGAAAACTTTATAAGTACTAATTTTGAATAATTTGTTATAGGCATCATGAATACATATTTAGATAATACCTAGAAACCATCAACCTACTCGTCTGTATGGTAAATCTTATATTATTAAATCTTATATTATGTAACAGGTGATTTGTTGACAATTTTAATTTATGGAAACATAATTTAAATTTTATTACATTCCTTTAACTGTTTAAATTTAAATGAACTACCTTTCCTCTAATTAATAAATAAGATTCTCTTGTTAAATATTTTAATCTTCTAATAAGGCCATTTGATTACGTTACAACATACCCCAAATTTTTTTGTAAACATTCTAACTTCTTGAAGTCTAGAATTTTTCAAATAAAATTTTCATACATTCATAATAACTATTTTCTAAAATCTCTTTATTATATATAACTACTAATTACTACTAATATTTAAAATTTTTTTAGTTATTCACTTATGGAAGGCAGCCATCTGTACAGTACGTCTACATTAAAAATACCCCTTATGTCTCCAGTATCAGGATGAACTAAAACATAGCTGTTTATTCCATTTTGGTTTTCAATCCTATATGGGCCTTCAAAAGGTAACTGCAACTTTGCATATCATCTTTGTACTTATAAGGTATAGAATAAGTTTTAATTTTAAATGTTTTCATACTTTTAACTCTTAAACTACTGAATATAATTATGTGCGACTCTGGGCATTTCATTGTATAAATCTTTATAACTTTCCAACAATCTTTTAACCTCCATTCTATTTTCATTCTCACAATTCAAATATAATCCATTCCATTTATTATCTTCTTTGAGATCCAATTCATATTCATAAATTTCATTCCTTTCCATTACTTCTGTGTCCATCCCATTAATATCATCATTTATCTTTTCATTAAAATATTCTTCATTAAAATCATTTTCATTATACTTCTCACTTTCTTTAGATGCCTCATAATCTATTCTATTTTCATTTTTCTTTATTTTGATATTCATTGTTTTCTTTACCCCTTATGTTTCTTCTTGTTGATTAAACTTCACACTTATACCCTTCAAAGTAACTTTCCTATTTTCATAATTGATGTCTACCTTATTTCTATATTATCATTAATACAATCTCTTGTTTTTAGAAACCACCTGAAGTGAACGTAGCTGTACAGATTGCTGATTACCTCACCCATTAATGAAAATTTTGTGAAGTTCCAGCGCCATCATGGTTAGGACTGGTCTCTTGGACATTAGCAGTGAAATTAGAATCTTTATTTTAAACGTTTTCTCCATTTATGGAAGTTGTCCTGTCTGCATTGTTTCTTCACCTTCTTCCAATTCTTCTCTATTAAAAATTTTTATGGTTTTTATTGTTTTAATTTTAATGAATGTTTGATTAACTTTTTCTTTAGCTTCATTTTCTAGTACATTTTTATAAACTTTTTTATCCTCTGCAATATTTATTTTAATTATTTTAATGTTTTCATTTTTCTCTGTTTCAACTTCTTTATATCTTTTCTTGTATGTTGCTTTTGAATTTTTATTATTTACTTCTGCATTTTCCTCTTCCTCAAATTCTTTTTCTTCTCCATTAAATTTTTTCATATTACCTTCTTGTTTTTCATCCTGTTCCTTCAAATTTCCAATTTCTTAATCCATATTTTCTTCTATTAATTTTATTCTATTAATTTGAATAGTTTCTACTTCTGCAATCCTTCCAATCAATTCTTCTCTTATTTCTTGTTTAGTAACATCTATTTTATTCTTCATGTATCGGTTTGATTCTTCTAATTTCTTCTCAATATGTCCCAATTTTACTTCCATTAATTTTATTATTGATTCCTTACTTTTGTTTATTTCTTCTTTTGTTTGATCCATTTTTTCATTCATTTCTTGTTTTATTTCTTCTTTATTTTGATCCAATTTTGCATTCATTTCTTGTTTTATATCTTGTTTTATATCTTCTTTATTTTGTTCCAATTGTTCCAATTTTTCATTCATATCTTGTTTATTTTGGTCCAATTTTGCATTCATATCTTGTTTATTTTGATCCAATTTTAGATACATCATCTGGAGCATACTCATTATGTCAATTTCCTCTCTCTTTTAGGTGTTTCCTCTTTTTTCCCTTCATTTTCCTGTATTTTTCTTTCTGTTTGGCTTTCAAACTCTTGTGTGTCCTCCTGTCCTGTTTCTTCTGGACAATGATGTATCATCTCCTTCCTGCTCTTGCTTTACTTCAAAGATGTATTGCTCTGGGTCTTTTCCTTCTGTTTCTAATATCTTCTCCATTCTGATTCTTAATTCTGTTTTAAGTCCTAGAGTATCTTCTCCTCTTCTCTCTAATTCTTCCTTCAATTCCTTTACTTTTAAGTCCATCAACTTTTTTCCTTTCTTCTTCTGAACTTTTTCTCCGGTTCCATACATATTCTTTTTTGTTTTGTTTTATTTTTTTAAATACTAATTTTAATTTTATGAATATTAAATGTTTATTTTTATAAAGAAATTTTATTTTGTATGAATGAGTTTTATTTTATTTTCTTTTTATATTTATTTTTGTTATGTAAAAATTCTATGAATAACCTTTTTTATACCCTTTTTTATTGCGCCTTTTCCAAGCCCTACGTTGGTTGCGACAATTGTTATGTTTGTCTGTGTATGTATGATTTATGATTTATGTTATAATGAAACTGATTTTACATGAATAATTGATTTATGTTACAGACACTAACATAACCTTTTATATACTAAAACAAATAAAAAACTTTCCTTCTCAGGGTTCTGTGGGTTCACAGGCTCTAGGTATTATAATTTATTATTATTTATTATTGTAGTTATTTGAACGCCCTATATCAATTGTTGATTTATTCTATTATTATTATTATGTTAAAAAAAAAATGGAAGTTTAATTAAATTTACTGTTAAATGCAAAACAGATCAACCAAATTCAATGTAATGTTTTATTACATAAATGTTTCAAAAATATTAACACATTTCGTTATACAAATACAAATTCATGATCGTTTAAATGTTCTTTCATACTTCACACATTCACACTAATGAGACTAATACTATTACAATTGATTATGCAACTCACATAACAATTATGTGTGAGTTCTTTATAAGTTTTACAGTTGGTAGTCCTTTCTATAATTACAGTTACAAAAAAAATGGACGATAGATCACTAAGCGTTATTGAAAATTTAGTTTCTCACACACTGGTAAGTTTATTTAACAAGAATTCATTAAATACCTTTTTATTACTTCTCCTAATAGCGTTTGATACTGTCTCGATGTTTTTAAACAATATGAATACCTTTATATTGTTTTGTAGACCGTGGTTGACTATTCGTGTGGGTCTCCTGCCTTCCTCCCGCGTGGAATCCGGTTCAAAATGTTACGAAGATCACTCAGGATCCATCTTTTACTTTGGGAACCTTTTAAAGGTAACTTACACTGGTCACAAATCACTATTTTACTATCTAATTACAATTTTGACAAAATTTCATATATGATTTTGATTAATCTGTTTCTAATCACTTTTCTTAACAAAAAAAAATTTTTTTTTTCCTTCCAAAACCAAAAATTAACTAATTCCCACTTTTTTAAAATCAATAACTACCCCGATTTTCCTTTTTTTCTTTTTTTTATATTCAAATTCGCCCTCTATATCTCTAATTATGTTTATATCATTCATTGTCCAATCAAATTAACCTTATGGTTTTTTTTATAAATAAATTTAATAATATCTAATAAAGCTTTGTTTTGAGACTAGGAAACATTACATCTTATATTTCTAAATTGGAATTTGTTTGTATCACATCTTTTATTATTTAAATTATGTCAATTACGTTAACCTTTTTCTTCTGTCATAGTTGACATATCAAAACATCTCTTTAGAAGCTACCCTATATCAGGTGACAATTGATGTCACTGTCATTTAATTCATAACCCCATTATTTGTTTATCTTTTTAATTTTCAGATTGTATAATTAGATGTAATCAAAATTTCAGTGAAAACTTTATAAGTACTAATTTTGAATAATTTGTTATAGGCATCATGAATACATATTTAGATAATACCTAGAAACCATCAACCTACTCGTCTGTATGGTAAATCTTATATTATTAAATCTTATATTATGTAACAGGTGATTTGTTGACAATTTTAATTTATGGAAATATAATTTAAATTTTATTACATTCCTTAAACTGTTTAAATTTAAATGAACTACCTTCCCTCTAATTAATAAATAAGATTCTCTTGTTAAATATTTTAATCTTCTAATAAGGCCATTTGATTACGTTACATTATATATATATATATATATATATATATATATATATATATATATATATATATATATGTAAAGGTAGTTTATTTGCTGACTAATAAGGTATGAAACCAGTAATATTGGGGTATGCAGCAATTAATAAAAGTAAACTCTTTATACTTTTTTCCAAGCTTTCGGAAAATTTATTTCCATTTTCAAGGAATGTATACGAGGTTATAAAATTTGTTATTTACAATGGTAAATATGTTGGATTTAATATTCGGATTCGTTTCCACAACTTTTGTTTTATTTTATTACCATAGTAACAAGTTCTGTTATAAATATAGTTGTTAATATAGTTGTCAAAAATATATAAAAAGTGTGTATGTCAAGAGCTAAACCTTTGAATTAAATAGTTATTCCTATATGAAGAAATAGTATTATTGCTTCCAGTTTATAAAGGTTCAACAGGTTATGGGCCCAGGCATATAAAGTACTATTTGCAAAGTAGTTAATTTCTGTTTTTTTTTGTCACATACGGTGAAAGCATCAGAATGTCCGACTTTCGAAGTGACATAGTAAAGTTGAATAATCAGAATTATTCGAATTGGAAATATAAAGTTCAGCTGCTTCTAATGAAGGATAACTTGTTTAAGAAGGTAATTGAAGGAGAAAGACCGACTCCAGTTGGAGATACAAATCAAAAATTAATAGACGATTGGGATGTAGCCGACAGCAGAGCTCAAGCCTACATCGGACTTACTGTGGAAGATGATCAGCTTATCCACATCAGGGGTAAGAGCACAGCTAGAGAAATGTGGAATGTTCTTAAAGAGTATCACGAAAAAGGTACATTAACGAATAAAGTTCATATAATGCGAACTATTTGTTCATTGAAACTTGAAGAAGGCGGTAATATTCCACAGCACATTACTCGCATGCAAGAGTTATTTTTGAAACTTCGGGATATTGGCGAAGAGTTGCTATCAGATAAATGGAGTGTTGCAATGTTGTTAAGCAGTTTACCTAGAAGCTTTGATCCTTTAATTACAGCCCTAGAAACTCGTCCAGAACAAGAGTTAACGTTTGCCATAGTGCAGCAAAAGGTCATTGCCGAATATGAACGAAAACAACACGCAGAAGAAAATTCTTGTAGTTCTACAGAAAAAATGATGAGGTCAGTTTGCAGTAAAGATATAAAGAAAACTAATATGAAATGTTATTTTTGCAAAAAGCAAGGTCATATGAAAAAGGATTGCAAGAAATACATAAGTTGGAAACAAAATCAACAAAATAAAGTGAATGCAATTGAACATAAAGAACATTTGTTTACATTTGAAATTCAGTCAGATGGTTGGATTTTGGATTCTGGAGCTACGCGGCATGTAACTAGTGACAGAAAGTTTTTTACATCTTTGGATACATCATATATTGATAAAATTGAAGTAGCCAATGGAGAACTAGTTGACGTTGTTGGTATTGGGACTGGAAATTTATGTTTTAAAAATCAAGAAGGTATGGTTACACCAGTTATTTTAACCAATGTGCTTTATGCTCCTAAAGTTGTTGGAAATTTAATATCAGTTCGACAACTAAGCTTAAACCAATTTTCAATCAATTTTAGAAAAGACTTTTGTGAAATTCTTAAAGATGGAAAGCAGGTAGCATTTGCTAACTCTGTTGGTAATTTATACAGATTATGTGAACCACATGAAATTCATACAGTGATCGAACATAAAGACAAGTGTATTCATTCGTGGCATCGTAAAATGGGACATCGTGATCCAGAAGCAATAAAGAAAATGCATACTGATGGACTTTTAGA
Organism: Ophraella communa; assembly: GCA_035357415.1. Classification (NCBI taxonomy): domain Eukaryota; kingdom Metazoa; phylum Arthropoda; class Insecta; order Coleoptera; family Chrysomelidae; genus Ophraella; species Ophraella communa. Next base: position 35,281,657 of record CM068995.1, on the reverse strand, counting down.
TAAAATAGTTGATTGCGGTATTCAAATGTCATGTGATGTATGTATGAAAGGAAAATTGACCAGATTACCATTTCCAAAACAGTCTTTTAGTGAGTCAACCAAACCTCTAGATTTGATTCATACCGATGTTTGTGGACCAATGCAAACGGTAACACCAAGTGGTAAGCGATATATGGTCACATTTATAGATGATTTTTCAAGGTATACTCATGTATACCTATTGAAAAATAAGTCCGAAGTTCCTGAAATTTTAAAACATTATGTAGCACTTGTGACAAACAAGTTTGACAGAAAAGTAAAAACTTTTCGATCTGATCGTGGAGGAGAATATTTAAATACTCGCTTAAGAACATATTTAGCAAACGAGGGTATCCGGACTCAATTAACTGTTAGTTATTCCCCACAGCAAAATGGAGTAGCAGAAAGGAAGAATAGAACTTTGGTAGAAATGGCACGTTGTATGCTGATTGACGCAGGCTTACCAAATCACTTCTGGGGTGAAGCCATAATGACTGCTAATTTCATTCAAAACAGAGTTCTTACTCGTGCAAAGAAGTTAACTCCATATGAACTATGGAACAACAAAAAACCTAGAGTAAACAATTTTCAAATTTTCGGTTCAAAATGTTTTGTTCATGTTCCAAACCAGATGCGCCAGAAACTGGATAATACAGGATCAGAAATGATATTTCTTGGATATGATGAAGAATCTAAAGGTTATCGATGTTTTAATCAATCTTCACAAAAGGTGGTAATAAGTCGTGATATTAAGTTCAGTGATATACATAAAATTGATGAAGCTGCTGAATCAAAGGTTGAAATTTCACTCCAAGAAATGAACATTCAGGAGGAGAGTAGTAAAGAATTTGAACCAGTTACAGAACCTAAAATTCGTGTTTCACAGAGATCAACTAAAGGTATTGCTCCTCAAAGACTGATTGAAGAACTACATACTGCCAAGGAAGAAATTAAAGAACCTAAATCCTACAATGAAGCCATTACCAGCAAATTTAAAGATAAATGGCTACGTGCAATGTCAGATTGTGTAAACGAGGAGGAGTGTTGGATTTAATATTCGGATTCGTTTCCACAACTTTTGTTTTATTTTATTACAATAGTAACAAGTTCTGTTATAAATATAGTTGTTAATATAGTTGTCAAAAATATATAAAAAGTGTGTATGTCAAGAGCTAAACCTTTGAATTAAATAGTTATGCCTATATGAAGAAATAGTATTATTGCTTCCAGTTTATAAAGGTTCAACAAAATATAAATAAATATTTTCTGACATTGACATTTATTTTGACAGTGTTTATGAAAAGGATGTATGAGTAATATTGTAAACTTCAAATTCAACCTAAGAAATTCTTCTTTTAATTTATTTTTCTTCTTTCAATTTAAATTAATTAAAAAATTAAGCACCCTTTGGCATTTTCAAAAATAAATAGCTATTGTTTTATAAACAATTTTACTAATGTTATTCTGACACCTTTTTCTAAAAAATTTTTTTTCAAAATAATAGTTTTAATTATATTTATATTTACCATTGTAAATAACAAATTTTATAACCTCGTATACATTCCTTGAAAATGAAAATAAATTTTCCGAAAGCTTGGAAAAAAGTATAAAGAGTTTACTTTTATTAATTGCTGCATACCCCAATATTACTGGTTTCATATATATATATATTAAACCAGACTTCCTGGGGTAAACGGCAATGTTTTTTAAGAAAACTCTTTTACTTGTTTTCCAAGCTTTCGAAATATATTTATTTCATTTTCAAGGAATAAGCGAGAGTATATACAAAATTGGTGTTAAAAAATGGTAAATATAACATCAAAAACCATTTTAACTTTAATTTGGAATTTACAAATTATTTTTTAAGTCAAATTATTTATAAAACTAAATAACGTCATAAAATGAATAAACCACTTAATTGCTTAAGATAAAATGTAATAATAAAAGAGTAGAAAATAATAGGTTATAATTTTATTTCTTCTTTCATAAAAAATGTGAATTTTGATTATAATATTTAATTGTTCTATGATAAAATTTAAGATATCTTATTCTTTTTTATAATTTTGAATTAAGCTTCTAAAGTGTCATTTAAAAATCAAAATAAAAATGTCAAATAAATGTCATGAATTTTAGGTATTATTTAGATCTTTATTTGTATGTTTATCCAAAGATAGCAGATAATAATAAATATCACTCAGGTTTTTATGGTCACTTTTTTTATTAATAATTTCATTTTCTTGTGAAATAGATGCCATTTCCAAAAAAAGTCTTTTTTTATTGTTAAATTGTATATCTAAAATACTAACAGAAGCATAATCGATAAGATGGTCATTATTTACGAAATGTTTAGCCAATTCACATCTTTCAGGATGTAACCTTGTATCACTCTTATGTAATGAACGTTGTTTCAATCTTTGGCCAGTTTGACCTATATATTTTTGATCGCAAACAGAACAAGGAATACAATATACTACATTAGACAGCTCTAAAATTGGAGTTGAATCTTTTACTTTGCTGAAAATGTTTTTTATGGTAAGACATGTTCTACTAGTAATTTTAATATTATTTAATGGTTTAAAAACTCTACTTAATTTAGATGAAATTTCTCTAATATATGGTAAAGATATATATAATTTTGTATTATTAGTTTGAAGTTCTAATTCTTTATTATCATTTTGATCATATGTATTTAAATTGTAAGGATAATTATTTAGTACATTTTTTATCAATTTATTAGGATAACCATTTTCTAAAAACATTTCGTGTAAAATTTTAAAATTTTTATTATGAAAAATAGGATCCGAAATCAATGTTATTCTTTTTTTCATTTGTATTATTAAATTAATTTTAGTTGAAAATTTATGATATGACCAAAAATTCATTATTCTACCAGAATTTATTGGTTTCCTGTACCAATCTATAGTTATAGTGTTATCTTTTCTAATAAATTTTGTGTCTAAAAATGGTACACTATGTTCTGCGTCCTCTTTTTCTAATGTAAATTGGATATGAGGATCATAAGAATTAAATATGAAAAGAAGTTCGTTTAAACCATCTTTAGGTAATGCCAAAATAATGTCATCTACATATTTTTTGACAAAAATTAAATTAAAAGGTAATACGGGAATAACAGTGTCCAATAAATTATCCATTACATAACAAGAAATTATTGGAGAGATAGAAGCTCCCATAGGAGTACCGAATGTTTGTTTGTATAATTGATTGTTAAATGTAAAATAAGTATTTTCAAATAAAAAAATTAAAATTTTTTCAAAGTATTTTTTGGAAATTGAACAATGCTGGCTAATATCATTCCATTTTTTATCTATTGCTCTTAAAGCAAATTCTAAATAAACATTACTAAACAAAGAAACGACATCCAAACTACAAATAATATAATTATTTGGTAACTGAAATTTATTAAATTTTTTAAAAACATCATAAGAATCTTTAATGTAGTATTCTGTATTGTAATCATATGCTTTTGTTAATATTTCAGTAATATATGAACCAAGTAAATTAGTAGGAGTGTTTAATGAAGCTACAATAGGTCTAATTGATAATACTGGTTTATGAATTTTGGGAAGACCATAAAATTTTGCTGGAATTCCATTATAGCAAATCAATTTTTGTTTCGTAGTTTTATCAATTTGTTTTGTATTGTAAAGTTTTTTTATAATAGAATTACATTTATTTTGAATTGTAATTGTTGGATCTTTTTTTAATTTTACATAAGATGAACTATTATCTAGAATTTCCAGTGATAATTCAATATAATTGTCTTTAAACATAACTACAGTACAATTTCCTTTATCACTGTTAGTAACTATAATATTTGAGTGATTCTTTAAAAATTTTTTAGTTTTATGATATAAATTACGAAAAAACTTATTATTAGAATTTTGGTTAATATGATTTGTAATAATATTAGTTGATTTTGCTATTAATGTTTTCCTTAAGTTATCATCTGATGTTTGAGATGTAATATATTCAATATCTGCTAAAATATTTTTTAATTTAAGATCTTTTCCAATACTAAATTTATGCCCTAAAGATAAAAAACACAAAATGTCATGTGGAATTTCAATGCTTGTTAAATTTTTAATCCATTTGGGATTTGTAATAAGTTTTATTTTAAATTCATCATCTATTAATTTATTAAATTTTTTAATATTATTTCTTTTGGTTAAATTAAAAATTTTATTAAATGTGTTGTAGAAAGTATGAAAAATGTCTTTTCGCGTTTTTTGCGGTTTAATAAATGTTCAAATTGAATGCTTAGACAAAAAAAAATAAAGGCAGATAATGAAATACCTGTTGCACATGGTCGATGACTTCGAGGGTACCCTCAGCAGCTTCTTTCGATTTTCTCCAGCCTCATATTTGCACAATTTCCAGTGGACACACACATTACGAAGGTAAAGAAAAATTCCGGTTCTGAGACACGGTAAAATAAAAATGTTTGATATGGATACTTATACAGTCCGAATCCAATTCTACAGTGCTTGTCGAGTCTATATCCCCAACTCTCTCTCTCTCTGCCCAGTTTTTCTGGGCGAGTTTTTTGAAAAATAAAAATGAAATTAATTGATTTTGCACATCTAGTAAAATATAATATACGAGGGCTTAACAAAAGAAATGAATTTATTATTAAAAATAGAAAAGGAAAATAAATAGTTAAATTTCTCAAACAAATTGTTTTTTTCTGAAAAAATTCATAGTTTTTAAATACAAAATTTGACGTTGATTGAATAATGTAATTTTTTAAATTTTCTAAATTCTTTTCTAATGATAAAATAGTTTTTTGATTACAGGATATTTCAATATTAATAATCTTAGATCCTAACCTTAAGAAAAAACTCGTCACTAACACTTATGATTATGCTTATGCATTGAGGAACCGATAAATGGACCCATCTGTTAAGCACTATGCGTTAGAGAAGTTGTTATAGTTATGATTATGCATTAATGAAAATATTATGCTTATACATCCACTAAATCCGCCTTAAACTATTATCGTATTGTTCGTATGTGAATCGAAAGCTTAACAAGTGCGGTAAAATTACGTCACACCTATAGAATTTTATATTTAATGTGAAGAGCTGAGCCTAACCTTCATAACTGTCATCTTTAAAGTCAATATCTTTAATTATTGATTTCTTTAACTCACTTGCTTCTTCTTCTTCTTCTTCTTCTTCTTCTTCTTTTTACCGAAATCTTTATTTATGTTATCCTTCATATTTCATTAAAAACAAAACTTGTTAATTTATTATAATTATTATTATTTGCATATTGGGAACCATCTAATTTGTATTCTATATTTTTTATATGTTTTGTTATGGGATTAAAAAAGGTTTTCTTGCAATACCTCACCTTGTTTTAACAACTTTAATAATTTATGTTTTACATATTGACGCTTTAGAATTAGTCTTTTCTTTAAATGTTTGTTTATCATTATTGTATCAGAAACAGACAAGGTATTTATCGTAGAACAGGTCTGAAACAGGTCTAGAACAGGTCTAGAACAGGTCAAGAACAGGTCTAGAACAGGTCTGGAACAGATCTAGAACAGGTCTGGAACAGGTCTGAAACAGGTCTAGAACAGGTCTGGAACAGGTCTGAAACAGGTCTATACGATTTTTACAGCAGGTCCTATTAATATTTACAAGTTCATGTAAAAGTTTTTAAATAAAATTTTACTAAGAATTACATTATTATTATTATTATTAATGTAGTATTGAATTTTTATGTTAAGATAGAACATATTATGATAACCTAACCTAACCTAACCACACGTGTCATTATCTGGTTTAATTATTAAATAAATGAAGATTTAAAAAAATAATCTTTACGATTAAAATGTTACAACATATTGCATTAGCTGGTTTACTTTCACATTTAAATAGAACGCAGCGAATATTTTTTTTTATTTAGTATTGAATTGAGTTAAACAGTCAAGGTATTTTTCTTTAAATACATACACGACTTAATTTCACTAATCCCTGTATACACACGACTTCTTCTTGAACCTCTGGAGACTTCTTTCAATATTTTCTTCTTCGTCTTACATCTACCATCATTAATCATTGCATTCTTTCTATTAACAGACTTTTCTGTTACATCCTGTATACACACACGACTTCTTCTTCTTCTAAAGCCTCTGGAGACTTCTTTTTCCGCCTTTTTTTACCCATCATCATAGTAGTATCTTATTTTAGCTTGACAAGTCAAGGGTATGTAATTTTTACTACTTAATGCATGTTAATTATTTATACACCTATAAATACTAACAGATAAATTTTTTAAAACAAGTTTTAAAACTACGCTTAATTTTTCAAAATACACCAAACTTTAATAATTAGTGGTTTTTGTTAAACATTTAGGAGATTCTAAAAACTATAATTCCCCATTACACATTTAGATTGAATAATTTAAATATTTTTATCTTAACCAATATTTCCTTCCTTATCATAAAAAAAAACAATCACATGAAATGAACGAGACACAACCTTGAGATTTTGAAGTAGATGGTATGTGTAATTGGCTTCGGATGTATCGAGGCCGTGGTAATACAAGAAGTCATACGAAGAAGTGCGAGTCTCCAGAGGGTTTTCAAGAAGTCGTGTATACAGGGTGTAGAGATATTAAGGTATAAGTTGTTTAAGTGGCTTCGGATGGCTTGATGGTATTGTATGACGTCATTCGAAGGCGGAAAAAGAAGTCTCCAGAGGCTTTAGAAGAAGAAGAAGTCGTGTGTGTATACAGGATGTAACAGAAAAGTCTGTTAATAGAAAGAATGCAATGATTAATGATGGTAGATGTAAGACGAAGAAGAAAATATTGAAAGAAGTCTCCAGAGGTTCAAGAAGAAGTCGTGTGTATACAGGGATTAGTGAAATTAAGTCGTGTTTGTATTTAAAGAAAAATACCTTAACTGTTTAACTCAATTCAATACTGAATAAAAAAAAAATATTCGCTGCGTTCTATTTAAATGTGAAAGTAAACCAGCTAATGCAATATGTTGTAATATTTTAATCGTAAAGATTATTTTTTTAAATCTTCATTTATTTAATAATTAAACCAGATAATGACACGTGTGGTTAGGTTAGGCTAGGTTATCATAATATGTTTTATCTTAACATAAAAATTCAATACTACATTAATAATAATAAAGTAATTCTTAGTAAAATTTTATTTAAAAACTTTTATATGAACATGTAAATATTGTTAGGACCTGCTGTAAAAATCGTATAGACCTGTTTCAGACCTGTTCCAGACCTGTTCTAGACCTGTTTCAGACCTGTTCCAGACCTGTTCTAGACCTGTTCTAGACCTGTTCTAGACCTGTTCCAGACCTGTTCTAGACCTGTTCCAGACCTGTTCTTGACCTGTTCTAGACCTGTTCTAGACCTGTTTCAGACCTGTTCTACGATAAATACCTTGTCTGTTTCTGATACAATAATGATAAACAAACATTTAAAGAAAAGACTAATTCTAAAGCGTCAATATGTAAAACATAAATTATTAAAGTTGTTAAAACAAGGTGAGGTATTGCAAGAAAACCTTTTTTAATCCCATAACAAAACATATAAAAAATATAGAATACAAATTAGATGGTTCCCAATATGCAAATAATAATAATTATAATAAATTAACAAGTTTTGTTTTTAATGAAATATGAAGGATAACATAAATAAAGATTTCGGTAAAAAGAAGAAGAAGAAGAAGAAGAAGAAGAGGAAGAAGAAGAAGCAAGTGAGTTAAAGAAATCAATAATTAAAGATATTGACTTTAAAGATGACAGTTATGAAGGTTAGGCTCAGCTCTTCACATTAAATATAAAATTCTATAGGTGTGACGTAATTTTACCGCACTTGTAATACGATAATAGTTTAAGGCGGATTTAGTGGATGTATAAGCATAATATTTTCATTAATGCATAATCATAACTATAACAACTTCTCTAACGCATAGTGCTTAACAGATGGGTCCATTTATCGGTTCCTCAATGCATAAGCATAATCATAAGTGTTAGTGACAAGTGACAGTTGTATCTATCACGGAACATATAAAATTAGTGTGTTCTGTAAACTTCATCATTCAACAACAATAACAAAGTTTCAAATTTATAACCCCATTTGCTCATTCATTGATATTTCTGTGTTTTCATCAAAATAATAGAATATTGATCATGAAGACCAAGAAGCTCCTTATATAGTTCTTCTCATACTACTACACATTATTAACGACAAGTGTCGCAGTTGTTGTATCAACTAGGAGAAAAGGAAGACGTTGGGGTTTGAGGCCCCTCTTCCATTTGATTCTGAATTTACTTTTGAGGTTAACAAGTATGACACTTATGACAGTGACACTTGAGAATAAAAATATGGCGCCATGAAATCCACGCAGGCGCACTTTCTATTTCGACACATCATTATCCATAAAAGTTAAAAGTTGGGAACTTCAAGGTTATGCGTTATGAATTGTGCACTATGACTTATTCTTATGATTTGGATAAATCAGTCCATTTGCAACTACTTAGTTTAACTTTTTATGAATTGTACATTAAAGTTATGTTTATGAATATAATTATGTTTATGCATCCGCTAAATCCGCATTTAGTGGTAGAGCATTTGCATTTAATGTACGAGGACCCGGGTTCAAATCCCCGAGCTGACCAATTTTTGCTATTTCGTTTATGTATTAAATCAAGAAGGCAAATTGACAGTTAGGTAAATAAAGGTGAGATAAGGTAAATTGACCGGTAAATCAAGGTAATAAAAAAAAATTAGGGTGACAAGGTAAATTGAATTGACAGGTAAATCAAGGTGAGATAAGGTAAATTACTTCTTTGAAACAGGTACAGTTCTTGGATTCTTAGGCAGAAGCTCTCTCTAGGTCTTTTCAGAGAAGTGGATGGTAGCTTACCAATGTGTCACAGAACCCCGCCATCATAAATGAACTTCGGGAGGCTAATATTATATTAGTATTAGCATATATTATTTCCAGATATTCCTGAAATGTCTCTCGACAAGCTTGAACATAAATCATTGGGCACATCAAAAATATATTAGTTGGAATTGCTCACATTGAAAATAAGTTAACTAATTTATTTGATGATAATATTAAAGCGATAAAATTCGAAATATCTTCACTTGTAAATAAAGTTGATAAAATTAATACGAATTTGAAAACAGACATTGTTTCGTTAACGGATAAAACATTGGAAATTAATCGAATCACATCTATTAATCCACCCACGGCAGCTAAACAATTAGCTACCATGAAATACGTTGGTGACGTCATTGTGGTCACTAAATCATTTTTAAGAGCTGATTTAAAGGACATCCTAACTGAGTTGGAGAATCTTATCGACAATAAAATAGCGACAGTTGATGAGCACATAGTAAAGTTATTCAAAAAGATTGATGATTTAAGTAGAGATATGGATACCATTAAGCAAAAAAGCAAAATAATGTCTAGAGAAAAAAATTCAACTCGTTAATGAATTACATAAATCAGCTCGAAAAAAATTACCCACGTCGTAGAACGATTATCAAAGGATTAAATGATTTGTGGCAAATAGACTTGGCGGAAATGTGCCCTTATGCGCACAAGAATAAATGATTTAAATTTATAATGGTGGTCATAGATTGTTTTTCAAAGTATATGTGGACATGATCGTTAAAAAACTAAAACAGGTGATGAAATAGTAAAATCGTTGATAAAAATTAAAAAAAAAACCTCAAACACCTCCAAAGAATTTACAAACCGATCAGGGAAAGGAATTTTTTAATGTAAAATTTCAAAATTTAATGAAAAAATATGATATTAATCATTACAACACGTTTACTGTGAAGAAAGCTGCTATTGCGGAAAGGGTTATAAGAACTTTAAAATCAAAAATTATATAAATATTTTAGTTTGATGGTAGTTATAAATGGATAGATGTTTTACCCGAAATTATGCGAGAATATAATAACACGAATCATCAAACGATCGGATACAAACCTTCTGAAGTTAATGAATCCAATGAGAAAATTATTTTAAATCGAGCATTTAGTCATTTAAAAATTGTCGGACCCAGAAAATTAAATTAAAAGTTGGTGATGTTGTTCGTATATCAAAAGTGAAGCATTTGTTTGATATGGGTTACACACCAAACTAGACTACGGAGCTCTTTAGAATTGTTAAAATTAAAATAACAAATCCTGTTACGTATCTACTGGAAAAGATGGAGAGTAATCCAATCAGAGGTGCATTTTACGAAGAAGAATTGCAGAAAACAGTCAATCCTGACATCTGTTTGATGGAAAAATATTAAAACGAAAAGGAAACAAAATGTATGTCAAATGGCTCGGTTTTGATAACAAACATAACAGTTGGATTGATAAAAATACTATCGTATGACCTTTATGAGAAAACAATCCGCAACAAGTTGAGACTTGTATTGAAAAGAAGTCTGTCAAATAATCGAAAATCTTCTAAGTTCTCTTTATTGGAGAATTTATCATTTTGTGAAATGTATAGGAATATTATGGAACTTACACGTGAATTTTTAAAAAGAATGATACTTTAAATTCTATAAATATTTTTTTTATATTTTGCACTTATAAAAATCTTCATTATAAAACGCATTTGCGTATCGTAATGTAACTTTTACGCACGCAAATTTTTGTTTTAAATGGTTGGCGACATGAGTGAAGTATCTAATGACAAGACTATTGACAATGACATTTGTGGCTAATAGCAATTTATTAATTTTATATTGTTCTTTAAGAAAGTATTTGTGAATATGAATATCATTTTTTACTTATATAATATATTAATAGTGGTGTATTAGTCATTTTAGAATATTTTAAAACATTAACATTTCATAATTAAAATGTCAAAACTGTCAAATGTTATAAATTACACAGTGCTACCGACATACTTTTTAAACTCAAAATTTTCGTAATTACATAAAAATAATAAATTAATTTAAACAATGATAAAATGGCAAAATATAAAAAATATTATAAACAACTTATTTCATATGGCTGTTGTGGCACTCGTTCTTTAAAAAACTCATCGCTTCGCGATTCGTTTTTTAAACTTGAACTCGTGTCATAACAGAATTCCATATGAAATGCGTTGTTTAATATACTATTATCTAAAATTTGGGATTTGTGTGATATTAATAATAATTTACTTAGTAATGCACTAAAAGAAAATATTTTTTATTATAAATAAAATGTTGTTAATTTGTATCAATAAATTATCTCACGCTAGGAACATTCAAGTGTACCTAAAAAAATGTGGAGCAACTACGACACTGGTTTATTAATGTTATATTACCTTTTTGAAAATATAATTTTTATTATAATTATTATTTATTTATTTATTTTTTTTTTGATTTATCTTATACCTATATATATTTATGTTGAGAAAAGAAACATTTCATTAGTTATTAAAACTTATAATAATGAAGGTGGTTTTCCTCATTCCTTTGTGGCTGTTCAATCATTTAATGGTAACAGCTAAATACACAACAATAACAACATCAACTGAAAATCAAGAAGTTATAGATTTTTTATTCAAATATAACTACACGAGTAATAATTCTTTAACAGATCTTCAAAGCGCTTTAATACGCTGTCAAGAAACTTATAATCTACCTGTTGATGGTGAAATAAATGATGCAACGTTACGATTAATACGTCGGCCGAGATGTTCTGTTGGTGATAATTATTATCAAGTTGATCCATCATATTCACGTTGGGATAAAACCCACTTGTATTGGTATTTTCCTCTGAGCTCACCCGAACAAATAGCTGTTGCACAAAAAGCGTTTGATATTTGGGAAAATGGTTCTGTTTTAACGTTTACTCATCTAATCAAACCGAATCCCCAAATACCTGATATTACCATTCAATTATCAAAAAAAGATCATCGTTTTCGAACAGATTGTCAAGGTCGTTATGAATGTTCTGTCGATTTTGATGGTAGAGGTGGTATATTAGCTCACGGTTATTTTCCCAAGGGAAATCAATGTGTTGAAATACACATGGATGTTTCGGAAGATTGGGACTACAGTTTGAATAATTTTGATGATCAAAAAACAAACTTTTTAGGTGTTTTAGTGCACGAAATCGGTCATACGTTAGGAATACAACATAGTACACAAGAAGAAGCTATTATGTATCCTTGGTATTCGAATAAATCACATTTAGATCAGGATGATATTATGGCCCTAGAAAGTCTGTATGGTCCCAAAGACACATAAGCAAAAATACCTAACAACAACGACGACGACGACAACAATGAAGATATCACGCACATTTAAAGCAAAAAGCAAACCTCCGGTAGTTACCCAAACGAATCAAAAACCTATAACTAACTTATGTTTAGTAAAGGTACCGGATGTCATCTTTTTAGCATTTAGTTTAGAATTTAGTTCTTATCGAATGTATATCATTAAAGAAAACACGATATGGAAATTCGATATAAATTCAAATAAAGTACCAACACCTGAACTTTTAAATTCCTACATTATAAATAAAAATCTTGATAGGATTTTAAGTGTTTTTCAAAACTCTGCGGGCTCTTTGATTTTTATAAATGAAAAAAGGTTTTATGCTGTAGGATTCCCCAGTTTGGAGATAAGCAGAGATATTAATTCTCAGTTACCACAAAATGCATACGTTAACACGGCATTTCAAACACATGTGGGAAAGAATTACATTTGGTACAACAATGGTTCATTTATACAATTAGATGATATGATGGAGCAAATTCAAAGAAGGGGCATAACTCAAGATGAATTTCCAGGCGTGCCAGGAGATATTACCACAGTTTTTAAATATATCGATAGTAATTTGTACTTTTTGAAAGATGATATATTTTACAAGTACAATGAATTTCAACGAAAAGTTCTTGATGCCGGAACCTTTAACTGGAACATGCTAAATATATCATGCCCTGATAAAATTCTACTTACACAATTACGTGAAATGTTGTCAAAGCTTATTAACTATTATAAATAAATTAAATAATAATACTAAAAAGTATTCGAAAGTAAAACGCTACTGGCTTATTTAAGGTGTTACACCATCTTTGTAATTAAAATAAATAAACCACATAACTAGCTACAAATGTTTGTTTTTATCACTACTTACCTATAGAAACTGCAGAATCAGTATATTTTTTAGCGAACCATGTGTGAATATCATGTAAAAATAAAATAACTCATAATTTTGATGGTGAATTTTACATAACCATGCCTGACTTAATACGTAAACGGTTATATCTACGGTCTAATTTGCGACAAACCCTGTTTATATCCCGTATCTAGGACCTTTGACCCGTACCATATCCATTTATGAATGATCAAACTGATATTTCTAAAATTTCTTAGTATCTCGACATACCCTGTATACAAGATATCTATCATAGAAGATGACCAAATTCGATGAAAACTGTTCGATCAGAATTTACCTCTATTTTGTACGATACCCCCCAAACAGATTATAAATAAAACATTTTTCACATCTACGACGATATTTGGATGATCTAATTTCCTATAAGACCTTCGCTGTTATCTATTAATAAAGATTATTATTTAGAAGTTTATTTATTCTTATCGGGGTAAAATATTACCTAACGATATGCTTTTTAGATGACCTTGATTACACAAAATATTACACAAAAATTTTTAATAATTTTGTTTTATCTTTCTCTTGCGACTTTTCTCTGTATACACGTGCCGGTTGTGGTTTTTCTTTTCTCAAGTTTTGCAAATCATTTTAAGAGATATCAAGTTTCTAGAGAGTGCCTTAATGGTTTTTGGTGCGCAGTATACGTAAACGCATCTTTTTCATATATCCACTATTGAAAATTATGCGCAAAGGGCGGATTCAGTAGCTTTGCTACTTCGGCTCTCTCGCTGGTAATGCCTTTTTGACTTGTGAGTGACGTCATAGAAGGTGTGTCACGTGATCTGTTTGTTGACCTTTGCTCGCCCACCTGTCCTTTTGACTGCGTCGGCTTGTTGCCACCCGTTAACGTCCTTTTGACCTTATACGTCGCGTTGGAGTGTTCGTTGTCGCCCTGTTAAATATTTACTCTATATTTATAACGAATGTATCGATTTACCTGAATTATTTTTGGTTGTAAAAAAAGGAATGACGTTTATGTCAAACAATTTTTGTATTTGTCATATAATAAAAAGTCCCGAGATAATTTTAAAGTAATTTTATATTTTATCGAGTTATTTGCTACATTTGTTGGTCCTTCGAGTACAAAAGAAACGCTCTATGGAACAGTTCAATGCTGCTAAAAGTGTTGCAGAAGTGCAGCTCCGTAGAAGTTCTCGACACAACAAGGGTATTCCACCTAAAAGATATGGTAACGCCAATAGTTCCGAAGCTGATTTGAATATAACTGGAAATGGCATGATAGTTCAAGATACCAACTTCCAAAAGGGTTATAAAGATGCTCCGGGTAAAGCTACTTCCGCCAAATCCATAATAAATAGAGAGTATTCTTTGATGTTCGAACCTACTGCAAAATCAGACATAATAAGGCCTAGCTGCATTGATAAAGGAAACAAAGATAAGTCGGTAATGCAAAAAACCAATTCTGTGTATTCAAAATCGTCGAATGTTCCGCAGCTCAACTTCGAGATGGAAAGACTGCAACAGCTGAAGCAGTTTGAAGAGGAAGAAGCCCAAGAACGTTTGAAACTTATAACAAAAAAGCGACAAATTGCAATGGAACAATTGATAATAAAACATCAATTATTAGAAGAATCTAATAGAAAAAAGGAAGGTGGATCAATTATTTCGAAAGTTCAGTCTGAAAGTCTATATAATGATCCAGTTCAGTTGAATAAATGGATAGAAAATTGTGAAATATCACATACGGAACAGCCTCCAGAAAACAATCAGACCTTTTTTGGTGGTGGAGAAGATGATAAAAACGTGTTGCTTCAAATTGCCAAGCAGTGTGTTCAGAGTACTGAGAATACTACAAAATTATTGGCTAAACAAAAAATGAGAAACTTAAATAATTTCTCAGGAGATATAACTGATTGGCCAATATTTATAAGTGAGTTTCAAAGATCTACAGAGCTGTACAGTTTAACAAACTATGATAACTTGCTGCGTTTGGACAGTGCTTTGAAAGGTAGGGCAAGAGATACTGTCAAAGCTTTGCTAACTTCTCCTGAAAATGTACCCAGAATAATAAAGATGCTCGAGATGAACTTCGGTAGATCGGACTGGATTGTACTTTCGTTGATGGATAAGGTCAAAAAGTTTTCAAATGTTAAAGAAGACAAAATTGAACCATGTATTGCCTTTTCCAATGCTTTGAATAATATGGTAATTACCATGAAAAATGTCAACTCTACTGTATATATGTACAATCCAGAAATGTTGACAATACTGGCTGAAAAACTCCCACCCATTCAGAAATATAGTTGGAGCAAACTGAAAAAACAAATGGATGTTCAAGGAGTTCCCACATCATTGGAAGACTTCGCTACATGGTATGAAGAAGAAATTAGCTCGATGGCCGCCATTTGTAACCCATTTCAAAGAAACAAATTTCCACAAAGAAGGGAAACAATAATGAATGTAAATCAGTCAAGAAATCCGACGTGTTGTGTTTTCTGCAAAATTGATTCTCATAAAATAAAAGATTGTCCAGAATTTCTTCAAAAAACCATTGAAGATAAACGACAAATTGTTTTGAAATTGAAATTGTGCTTTTTATGTCTTCGTGAAGGTCATGCTGTGAAAAGATGTTCTTTGAAGACAAGATGTGGTAACAATAGCTGTAGAGGAAAGCATAATCATCTTCTTCATGTTGAAAGATCTCCTGCTGCAGATTCGAGAAATGAGTCAAATCTAAACTGTGAACACTCAAATCAAATGGCACCTCCTAGATCAGTCGACTTCTGCGCTAATGTTAGTCATGAAAATAAGGCGGTTCTTTTGAGAATAGCACCAATAATACTTCGTGGGCCTGAAAAAGAAGTACATACATTCGCACTTTTTGATGAAGGTTCAACCTGTACGATCATCGAAGAAGATCTAGCAAAAAAACTAGAGTTGAATGGGCCAACAGTACCACTCTGCTTTCAGTGGACTAACGAGACCACTCATCACGAAGATGCTTCCAGACTTGTTTCTGTCGATATTGCTGCTGGTAATGCAAATTCGCCTTACTATAAGTTACACAATGTAAGAACAGTACACAAATTGAGTCTTCCCAGGCAGGAAATAGATGTGAGTATGATGATAAGTAAATATCCCCATTTGGATCCTGATATTATTCGTACTATCGATAATGCTACCCCAGAACTATTGATCGGCCAGGACAATTGTGGATTGATTATTCCAAGAGAGGTTATTCAGCCACGTTTGAATCTACCTATCATGTCTAGAGCAAAATTAGGATGGACAATACACGGTATGGTTCAAAAAGATCTCTCTTCATCTGAATTTCGTAGTGTCAATCTTTGCTGTGAATATTCCAGAGACGAGGAGCTTCACAAAATGATAAAAGACAGTTTTCGATTGGAAGATTTCGGTATCAAAACACAAGAAAATGTCGTTAAGTCAATGGAGGATAAACAAGCTGTAAAAATCATGGAAAGTACTCTTCGGTACAGGTTATAAAATTTGTTATTTACAATGGTAAATATGTTGGATTTAATATTCGGATTCGTTTCCACAACTTTTGTTTTATTTTATTACCATAGTAACAAGTTCTGTTATAAATATAGTTGTTAATATAGTTGTCAAAAATATATAAAAAGTGTGTATGTCAAGAGCTAAACCTTTGAATTAAATAGTTATTCCTATATGAAGAAATAGTATTATTGCTTCCAGTTTATAAAGGTTCAACAGGTTATGGGCCCAGGCATATAAAGTACTATTTGCAAAGTAGTTAATTTCTGTTTTTTTTTGTCACATACGGTGAAAGCATCAGAATGTCCGACTTTCGAAGTGACATAGTAAAGTTGAATAATCAGAATTATTCGAATTGGAAATATAAAGTTCAGCTGCTTCTAATGAAGGATAACTTGTTTAAGAAGGTAATTGAAGGAGAAAGACCGACTCCAGTTGGAGATACAAATCAAAAATTAATAGACGATTGGGATGTAGCCGACAGCAGAGCTCAAGCCTACATCGGACTTACTGTGGAAGATGATCAGCTTATCCACATCAGGGGTAAGAGCACAGCTAGAGAAATGTGGAATGTTCTTAAAGAGTATCACGAAAAAGGTACATTAACGAATAAAGTTCATATAATGCGAACTATTTGTTCATTGAAACTTGAAGAAGGCGGTAATATTCCACAGCACATTACTCGCATGCAAGAGTTATTTTTGAAACTTCGGGATATTGGCGAAGAGTTGCTATCAGATAAATGGAGTGTTGCAATGTTGTTAAGCAGTTTACCTAGAAGCTTTGATCCTTTAATTACAGCCCTAGAAACTCGTCCAGAACCAGAGTTAACGTTTGCCATAGTGCAGCAAAAGGTCATTGCCGAATATGAACGAAAACAACACGCAGAAGAAAATTCTTGTAGTTCTACAGAAAAAATGATGAGGTCAGTTTGCAGTAAAGATATAAAGAAAACTAATATGAAATGTTATTTTTGCAAAAAGCAAGGTCATATGAAAAAGGATTGCAAGAAATACATAAGTTGGAAACAAAATCAACAAAATAAAGTGAATGCAATTGAACATAAAAAACATTTGTTTACATTTGAAATTCAGTCAGATGGTTGGATTTTGGATTCTGGAGCTACGCGGCATGTAACTAGTGACAGAAAGTTTTTTACATCTTTGGATACATCATATATTGATAAAATTGAAGTAGCCAATGGAGAACTAGTTGACGTTGTTGGTATTGGGACTGGAAATTTATGTTTTAAAAATCAAGAAGGTATGGTTACACCAGTTATTTTAACCAATGTGCTTTATGCTCCTAAAGTTGTTGGAAATTTAATATCAGTTCGACAACTAAGCTTAAACCAATTTTCAATCAATTTTAGAAAAGACTTTTGTGAAATTCTTAAAGATGGAAGCAGGTAGCATTTGCTAACTCTGTTGGTAATTTATACAGATTATGTGAACCACATGAAATTCATACAGTGAACGAACATAAAGACAAGTGTATTCATTCGTGGCATCGTAAAATGGGACATCGTGATCCAGAAGCAATAAAGAAAATGCATACTGATGGACTTTTAGATAAAATAGTTGATTGCGGTATTCAAATGTCATGTGATGTATGTATGAAAGGAAAATTGACCAGATTACCATTTCCAAAACAGTCTTTTAGTGAGTCAACCAAACCTCTAGATTTGATTCATACCGATGTTTGTGGACCAATGCAAACGGTAACACCAAGTGGTAAGCGATATATGGTCACATTTATAGATGATTTTTCAAGGTATACTCATGTATACCTATTGAAAAATAAGTCCGAAGTTCCTGAAATTTTAAAACATTATGTAGCACTTGTGACAAACAAGTTTGACAGAAAAGTAAAAACTTTTCGATCTGATCGTGGAGGAGAATATTTAAATACTCGCTTAAGAACATATTTAGCAAACGAGGGTATCCGGACTCAATTAACTGTTAGTTATTCCCCACAGCAAAATGGAGTAGCAGAAAGGAAGAATAGAACTTTGGTAGAAATGGCACGTTGTATGCTGATTGATGCAGGCTTACCAAATCACTTCTGGGGTGAAGCCATAATGACTGCTAATTTCATTCAAAACAGAGTTCTTACTCGTGCAAAGAAGTTAACTCCATATGAACTATGGAACAACAAAAAACCTAGAGTAAACAATTTTCAAATTTTCGGTTCAAAATGTTTTGTTCATGTTCCAAACCAGATGCGCCAGAAACTGGATAATACAGGATCAGAAATGATATTTCTTGGATATGATGAAGAATCTAAAGGTTATCGATGTTTTAATCAATCTTCACAAAAGGTGGTAATAAGTCGTGATATTAAGTTCAGTGATATACATAAAATTGATGAAGCTGCTGAATCAAAGGTTGAAAATTCACTCCAAGAAATGAACATTCAGGAGGAGAGTAGTAAAGAATTTGAACCAGTTACAGAACCTAAAATTCGTGTTTCACAGAGATCAACTAAAGGTATTGCTCCTCAAAGACTGATTGAAGAACTACATACTGCCAAGGAAGAAATTAAAGAACCTAAATCCTACAATGAAGCCATTACCAGCAAATTTAAAGATAAATGGCTACGTGCAATGTCAGATTGTGTAAACGAGGAGGAGTGTTGGATTTAATATTCGGATTCGTTTCCACAACTTTTGTTTTATTTTATTACCATAGTAACAAGTTCTGTTATAAATATAGTTGTTAATATAGTTGTCAAAAATATATAAAAAGTGTGTATGTCAAGAGCTAAACCTTTGAATTAAATAGTTATTTAGTTAATAGTTAATAGTAAAACACAAGAAAATGTCGTTAAGTCAATGGAGGATAAACAAGCTGTAAAAATCATGGAAAGTACTCTTCGGTATGTTGGAAATCGTTTCGAAATTGGACATCTCTACAGAAATGCAGACGCAACCTTTCCTGATAGCAAAAACAATGCTCTCAAACGTCTGATGTGTATGGAGAGGAAAATGGCACAGGATAAAGAATTTGGGAATCAATATTGCCTTAAAATCGAAGAATATATCCAGAAGGGGTATGCAAGAAAGCTGAAAACTTCCGAGGTAACCATAAATCCAAAGGAATGGTACTTACCCCACTTTGCCGTTTGGAATACCAACAAACCTGGCAAAATTCGTCTTGTTTTCGACGCTGCTGCGAAATCTTTCGGACATAGTCTCAACGACTTTTTGTACCAAGGTCCAGACTTTGTTCCTTCTCTTCTTGCGGTACTTCTGAGATTTCGACAAGGGAAAATCGCATTCACTGGAGATATCAAAGAAATGTTCCATCAAGTTGTTATCAGACCTGAAGATAGGTGCAGTCAACGATTTTTGTGGCGTGGAGGAAATCAGAGTCAAAGCCCAGATATTTATGAAATGAACGTCATGATTTTTGGTGCTGTATCATCACCTTCCAAAGCACAGTTTGTAAAGAACAGAAATGCTGAGATCTTTGAAGCTAAGTGCCCCGGCATAGTAAGAGCAATGACAAAACAACATTATGTAGATGATTTCCTTGATTCTTGTGATACTGAAGCGGAGGCAATTCGAAGAGTACGTCAAGTTATTCATGTACACAAAAAAGGTGGATTCGAGATGGCAAAATGGATGAGTAACTCCCGGGCGGTAATGGATTCTATCCCAGAAGACTTAAAAACTGAAACTTCAAGTGTTAAGATAGGTACAGAAGTCATTGAAAGAGTACTTGGACTATTTTGGTCACCTACTTCTGATGAATTTGTCTTCATGCTCAATTTCAACAAAATTCCTAATGAAATATCACAAGGTGATAAAGTGCCTAGTAAGAGAGAAGTTCTTCGGGTAATAATGTCAGTTTTCGACCCACTGAATTTTTTGGCTCCTCTTATCATAAAAGCACGGATCTTGATGCAGGATATTTGGAGAAGTAACGTAGATTGGGATACTCCAATACCTAATGAACTTTTTTCGAACTGGAAGCAGTGGTTACAAGATCTACATAGTCTAGCACCAATAGTCATTAGCAGATATTATTTTCCAGATTTATCCTGCATACCAATAGTAGATCTTCACTTATTCTCCGATGCCAGCGATAAAGCTTATGCATCTGTGGCATATCTGAGGTTGAAAACTGGCGACAAATTCACAACAAGCTTCGTTACCTCAAAGTTCAAAGTTGCACCATTAAACCAGCAGACTATTCCAAGATTAGAGCTACAAGGCTCTGTTTTATCCTGCAGAGTAGCAAAATTGATCTGCAATGAATTGGAGTTCAAGATCAATGAGGTTCACTACTGGACTGACTCATTAGTAGTGCTGCAGCAAATTCGAGCATCATGTAAAAGGTTTCCAATGTTTGTAGCATGCCGAATTGGTGAAATACACGAAAATACCGATAAGGCTCAGTGGCATTGGGTACCAACGGATCAAAATGTTGCCGATTTAGCAACTAAGGTAAAACACGTCGATTTGTTCTCATAGTCAATGGTTTACCGGTCCCAGTTTTTTGACATTGCCAGATGAGTTATGGCCAGTAGAACTAAACTGTGAGAGTTTAGATAACAGTGTTCTTCTCCTAGACACCCCTCACTTAAATGATCTTGAAGAAGTACCAGATACATCACGATTTTCCAAATATTTGAGATTACTTCGAACAACAGGTTGGATTTTGCATTTCGTGAAAGTGAGCAGACAGAAGAAAGAAATGAGACCGAAAAATCTACATTTAGATGAACAAATATTGAAACAAGCTACAAATCTTTTAATTAGGAAAATCCAGAAAGATTCTTTCGAAGATGAGTTGCTTGTACTAAAGAGAAATAAAACCGTCCCGAAAAGCAGTCGATTATTCAAGTTATCACCATTTTTGGATGAAGATGGCGTGATCCGACTAAAAGGAAGATTTCCAGAAAGCCAAGAACTCAATTTGGAATTTGATGTCAGGTTTCCAGTTATTTTGGATCCCAAACACAAAATTTGTACATTATTAATCCAATACTATCACGAACAAGCTGGTCACCTAGGTGTTGAAACAGTATTGAACAACCTCAGACTAAAATATTGGATATTGCACATGCGTTCGTCAGTAAAGAAGGTTTTCAACAACTGTAAAGCTTGCTCTATTAAAAAATGTAAACCAGTAAGTCAAGAAATGGGACTCGTTCCTAGAGAACGATTAGAATCATTTATTTTTCCATTCTCCTATGTGGGTATCGATTTTTTTGGACCCATGAATGTATCAGTTAGCAGACGAAGTGAAAAGCGATATGGAGTCTTATTTACCTGTCTCACCATACGAGCTGTTCATGTAGAAATAGCAGCTTCTTTGGACACGAGTTCTACAATTCTTGCAATAAGGCGTTTTATGTGTAGGCGTGGACAACCGATACAATTCATCACAGATAATGGTACAAATTTTGTTGGCGCTGAAAGAGAACTACGTGAGTGGATGCAGTCCTTCGATCACACAAAAATTGCTGACGAACTGTCTCCAAGAGGAATCTCGTGGAAATTCAATCCGCCAGCGGCTCCCCATATGGGAGGAATCTGGGAGCGTATGGTTCGATCCATTAAAACAGCATTGAAAGTCACTCTGAAAACCGTTAAACCTAAAGAAGAAGTTCTACAAACTTTGTTGGCTGAAGCAGAATATATAGTTAACTCCAGGCCTTTGACACATGTTTCGGTTGATCCAAATGACTGTGAAGCCATTACTCCTAACCATTTTCTGTTACTAAGACCGGGAGGAATCAAAAGCCATGGTGAAGTCAAAGGAGATATTTTGAGTAGGAAACAATGGCGGTTCGCAGAAGCACTGGCAAATAATTATTGGAGACGATGGGTTCTGGAATATCGACCTACTTTGATCAATAGACAGAAATGGTACGCAAAGTCACATTCTTTTAAAATAGGCGATATAGTGATTGTCGTTGACGAGAAAGCGCCACGCAATGAATGGTTAATGGGAAAAATCACCAACGTATACCCTGGTAAAGATGGGGTTGTACGGGTAGCTGCTGTCCAAACCAAAAGAGGAAGCTATCTTCGCCCAGTCAACAAATTATGTTTGTTACCGACAAACTGAAGTGATTTCAAGACTTTCGAAGGGTGGAGAATGTTAAATATTTACTCTATATTTATAACGAATGTATCGATTTACCTGAATTATTTTTGGTTGTAAAAAAAGGAATGACGTTTATGTCAAACAATTTTTGTATTTGTCATATAATAAAAAGTCACGAGATAATTTTAAAGTGATTTTATATTTTATCGAGTTATTTGCTACACGCCCATTAATGCCTTTTTGACTTGTGAGTGACGTCATAGAAGGTGTGTCACGGGATCTGTTTGCCTTTGCTCACCCACCCGTCCTTTTGACCTTACTTGTATACGTCGCGTTGGAGGCTAGCTTGTGTCCGTTGATCACTCGTGACCTTGAATTAGCCAATTTCGACGTTTTTAGACCTTAGCTTTTTTGACGATTTTCTTATGGAGATTCCCATGTTAGCGCCTCCGCCATGAGCTAGAATCAGTGTTGCCTATCTACTCTAGTAACATGAATAATAAACATTGATATACAGTGTGTAAACGCCAAATGGAATAAATTCATTATTTCGGTTACTGTACATATTTATAAAAAATCCCGAAACACGTCAAATTTAAACGTGAAAATGCAACCCCTACATTCAACCCCCTTAGAATGACAGACACAACCCCCAATTTTTTAAATTGTTTTATTTAAGTTGTCATTGTTGTAATTTAAGTAAAAAGTTTGTTCAATTCAATTCTGAAAAATGTTTAGATTAACGCAAATGCATAAAATAACAGTTTTACAAATGATTGGTTACGGAGATAACATCCGAACACAACAGGAAGTAACTCGCCTATTTCATGAGAAATTTCCTAATTTACCGCCTATATCCCAAGAAACAATAAGTAAAATAGAAAAGCAGTTTCGCGAGTTTGGTCATGTAAGGCAGATAAAAAAGCAGCTGCCAATGCACTCAATGATGAACTCAAATTAGATGTGTTGCTTGAGTTTCAGGAAAACCCACATACATCGAGTAGACAGGCATCCACTACATTCAATGCTAGCCATACATCAATAGCAAATATATTAAAAGAAAATAAATTGCATCGGTATAAGATGATACCTACTCAGGAGCTCATGGAAGACGATTTTGATAGGAGAACTTTTTTTGTGAGCAAATGATGGACATGTTGGATAACAATATTATCCAATTAGAAGACGTTATGTTTTCTGATGAGTGTACTTTTTTACTTAACGGTCATGCTAATCGGCAAAATTGCCGCTACTGGTCCACGGAAAATCCTCACTGGATGAGAGAAGAACACACTCAATACTCTGAAAAGGTTAATGTTTGGGCAGGGATTGTAGGGAACAATATCATTGGTCCCTTTTTTATTGAGGGCAACTTGAATGGCAACAATTATTTGGCACTACTTCAAAATGACGTCATTCCAACGTTGGCAAATTTATATCCTGATCTAGGTAACCCTCAAGTTCCAGCGAATACGATATGGTTTCAGCAGGATGGAGCACCACCACATTACCAACTTAATGTCCGGCAGTACCTCGATACAATATTTCCCAATCGGGAACTAAACCTTTTGATTTAAATGACTTAAAAGAACGAATAACGCTTGCGATTAGGTCGATCACGCCTGATATGTTAAATAATGTTAAAAGACAGTTTTATTTGAGATTAGGATGTTGCCAAGACGTTCGCGAAGAATATTTTGAACATCTACTTCATTAACATTCATAGTCCTTTTTCGTGTTCTACATTTTATTACGTTTTGCATTACATTTTAGTTTTTGATTGTATTGTAGCGAATTTCGGTAACAACATAATATTAATTTTTTTATGTTAATTTTTGCATTAAATTTAAAAACAATAACATTTTTGAATAGAGAATGAAGAGACCTTTCAAATGATATATCACAAGCCTATACTTCCCATTTAAAAAATTGGTGGTTGTACCTGTCATTCTAAGGGGGTTGAAGGTAGGGGTTGCATTTTCACGTTAAAGAATGTCAAGTTATAATTTAAATTTGACGTGTTTCGGGATTTTTTATAAATATGTACAGTAACCGAAATAATGAATTTATTCCATTTGGCTTTTACACACTGTATACAACTACTATACAATAAACCCAATGCTTTATTGGGAATGGACTGTTTTACAGTCTCACTTACAGCTGCAACTCTATTTAATAAATTAGAAAATTCTTTAAGAATTTCAATTTTTTTTTGTAATAGTCGTTCTTCATATCATTTTGTATTGAGATGAATTGCAATTTATTTTCAACTATCTGTATCAAAGTATACCTTTTTCTAGGTGCCCTATTCTCTTAAATAGTATCCTTTCTGGCTTTGTCCAATGAAGTTGTTTCAGGTGAATGCACAGTATATGAGTGGTCGATTCCTACATCTATACCTTCTGTTTCCTCATTTTGAATATGGTGTACATTCCAATCTTGCACAGGAAATTCAACTTTAGCACTAATAAGATAAGATAAAAAAGATCAATTCAGAAAGATTTTTAATTTGCAAAGTAGTACAAGATTGTATATAATATTTTAAAGCAAACTTAAATGCAAAATATATTAAGTCTGATTTGCCAAAACAAATTTATGATTTTACTAACGAAAACAAAGATCTTATTTTAAAAGGTAATAAGCTAATTAATACACGATAACTAAAGGCCATTTTGGTTTTGCTACAGCATTATCTTGAATTATTTAGCGAGTTGAAAACAAAAACTCTTTTAAGGTTTTACTTTTCAAATATATTAACATTATTTATTATTTTACACACCTATATTTCATTGGTCCTTTTGAGGTCTTTAAACTCGAATGTACAAAGAGATTCATAGCGTTTTCTTTTGAGATCAGAGCAAAGCACTGAGTGCAAATTGTGTGCTCTATTGAAATTTTATTAGTTCGATTAGCAAAAAAGCGTGTTTTTTTTTAGTTTAATTAAACTATCATTCATTTTTTAGTTCGATTTAGACTGTTCCGTCTTTAGTTCGGGTTTCTTAGACCATGAGGCAGTATAAACTAACTTTTTAGTAAATTCCAAAACAAAAAATGCTCCACCTAAATTTTTATGGATAAAAATTTTCTAAACTTCAGAAATCTCTGTAAAACAACTGTCTGGGATTGTCTTTCTCTTGATGTCGATATCGCCTTTGCATCCTTTATTAAAACATTGTCTAATTTAGTTGTCAAATCATTTTCTCTTAGGCATATCAAAAATAAACTGCATAAGCCATGTACTACCAAGGGCTTGCGTACAAGGGCTTGTCTCTCATACAAAAATTTACTGAAAGTATATTTCTTCATGAAACTGTGAAAATGTATAAAAAAGTTTATCATAATACTTTAAAAGCTGCAAAGGACATCTACTATAATAGGAGAATGAGTGGATCCAAAAATATTACTAAGGAAACATGGTCCATAGTTAATGATTTAAGAAATAAAGTTTCCTCGCCCAGCACTATTCCTACTTCACCTACTTGCCTCTTAAGGGTTATATGGTCCTAGAGATGGCTCTGTCCACCTAATTAAATTTTGTTAAAATTTTAGAGATCTACCTTATTAATCAGAATAATTTTGGGTAATAATAATAGTTTATATCTTTTCTAAAAGGGGCTACTAGTGTTGTTATGAGATTTAAAGGGACAGGTACTTAAAGGTGTTGCCATATTTCGAAATTAAATTGATATATCGTGGGTATACTGCGAAAAGTGACCAAGTAACATTTTTTTTAAATTCGACTTATTGTTACAAAGTGACTTCAAAAGATCATATCTTTATCAAGAACAATTCACCAAGTCAAATTTTAATACATAATATGTATTAATATATATTAAACCCAACAAACACAAAGTTACAAGAAATATATTAAAACTTCAAAAAACGTTGTCAAGACTTATACATAAGTAACTTAAGACTAATATATAGAGTGTCTTTTTAAACTTTATATAGTTTTACAAACCATTTTATAGAATGCTTAAATGTAATAATTAGTCCTAATCACGTCTTAATAAGGTTAGGTGTTTGAAATTTAAAACTGTTATAATTTTACGAATTAGTGATGACTATAAGACTACTTTTAGACTTTAATTATGTTGGTTGTTAAACTATATAATTTTTATAAATTATGACAATAATTGTAGCAATTATGACTGTCGTGAAAGAGTCAACTGTTTGATTTATTCAATAGAGTTTTATATTGTAAAAATTGTGTTGTGTTGTTGCTTTTGTGGTTAAGTTTACAATTTTTTTAAAGTTTGTTTTATATTTATTATAACTATATAATTTAATATTATGTCCAAAAAATTGGAAATAAATATGAACAAAAATCCTTACAAATATAGATAGATCTCAGTTTTGTAGGCAGTTAAAAAATTATGTTAACCAACCAGTTAAAACACAAAAAAACCCACTCAGCTGCATCATTGGTGAATCAGCCTCAGCAGCAGTAAGTAAATGATATCAATCAATCTGATTTAATTTCCTTCTCAACAGTGCATTAATCCTCATGCAGTCAGCCACCCGATCCTAATGGTGCAATAAGTCAATTTCGTTTAGCTTCATAAAAGAGCACCATCATCGATGATGTCGAGAGCGATGATGAGATTTTACAAGATTTTGAAGAAACAAAAAAGTGTGATGAAAAATTGAGCGAAAGCTCTTTCCGTGATAACTTAAAATTATGGGATTTCCATCCTCGACCGTTTTTACAACAGAATACATATCTATACAGTTATTTGTTACCCCAAGTACCTATTACTACCTATCAATTTGTTTATTTTATTTTAAGGTTATGAGTGACTGACATTTCAATAGCTGCGTTCCTGAGTGACAATTAAAAAGTTTTAATATTGTCATTACAACTGAAATGAGACCATTTAATACATCATACTTAAATGGGTTATATTGTAGTATTTTGCAACCTTGCAAATTGGTGGTTTTAAACGTAGTGCTGTAGTGATTTACCACGTTTATAAGTAAGTTAGTCAGTTTTAAACAAAGTTATATATACATTACTGCGACTAATATGTAACTAGTCTGTGTTTCTTGGGAAATTTGACTTGGTCACTTTTCGCAGTATACCCATGATATATATATATATATATATATATATATATATATATATATATATATATATAAATCGTTTGTAATGGAATGCTATTTGATATATCTTTATGAACAAAGGGATCTAGAGAAATAAAAAGTAGCTGGGAGGAATTGTTGTTTTAGGATTTAAAATAAGTAAGAAATTAGTGGTCAAAAAATGTTTAGCTTCGTGGAGCTCTTCTTATTTAGGGGTTATGCAAAAAACAATATTTAAAGTTTATTCGGTCTGTTTTATGCATGGATCGTACTTGAAAATGCGTACTCAATATGTAATAGTAGATTTTTTATATTATCTGCGTAAAATGATTTTTTTTAATGACGTCTGATATAATATTAATTATCTGGAATATGCCATTAAATCACGAAATACATATGTGTTATGTAAAATATATTAAGAAATATTTAACGTTTCTGATCGAGAATTATTGGAGAATTTATGTTAAAAGAATTGTTAAATTATTATTCCAAGAAATGAAAATATTTATGATAAATAATCAATTAATAATTGAATCAGTGAAATGTTATCTTCCTCGGTTAAAAAAGTCTATTTAAAAGGTGAAAAAATAGCTTCAATAGATATGCAAGATTTGGACAGTTGTAATTGTTTAACTAAGAACAATAAATAACTGCACAATTAAACTAAACTTCCACTATTTATTTGAAAAATTCGCTTTAAAATCAATTACAGCTGTTTCGTCATCTGACGATGCTAGTTATAGCGAAACAGCTGTAATTGATTTTAAAGCGAATTTTTCAAATAAATAGTGGAAGTTTAGTTTAACTGTGCAGTTATTTATTGTTCTTAGTAAGATGAACTTCCAAAAGTAGAGGTTAACACAATCAATTTCATGTAATTGTTTACTTACCAAAATTTAAACTTTATTAAAATATTTTATTCAGCCGTAAATTAGATTAATAACAATATGAAATAGATGTTTCATATTTACGAGAAAGTTTTAAATAACTATAAATAGGTAACAAATAGTTGTGTGATACGGTAGTTTATTGATTGTGTTTTAGTGATTATTATTTTATTTTATTTTATAAACAATATGGTGTTTACTAAAAAGATGAAAGGAGGATGCTTAAGACCTACCATCTGCAAGCGGTTCTGGAGAATGCCGATTTTAGACTCTACTAAGACAGGCCTATTATGACCGATAGAGAGGTGACGAATAACCGGCCAGATATCGTGGTGGTGGATAAAAAAGCTAACACAATTCTTTTGGTGGATGTCGCTGTAACAAATAATAACAATGTCATAGATAAGTACAAGGATAAAATTACAAAGTACACCGATCTTGCGATTAAACTTGGGCAGATGTGGCATGCAAAGCAAAGCATGACAGCCTAAACAAACTGGGCTGCAGTAATTTTGAACACATGTTACACTGTCCGTAAATTTCTAAATATGTGATCATTGAGCCTAATCCCATTTGCGTTCTCGCTGGGGATAGGTGAGTATTACCAGCAAATGCTGAGTGAAAGCAAACGTTTTTTAAAAATAATAATAATAAAAAGTACGATTATAATAGTTTCTCTTATGTACTGCTGTCGTTGTTTGGGGTTTCAGGTAATATTGGTTATAACTTTTTAAATACCCGGTATAACATAATAAAACTTTACATTGTTGTGATGTGGAAGTGAAACAGATTTCAAATTTAAAATAAAATACAGGGTGTTCCATTTAAAAAGAAACATAAGTTTGGTGTGCCACCATCTTATGGAACACCCTGTAAGATTGTAACTAATTTTAAAATGTGGAGTTTAAAGCTGCTTATAATTTTTGTTAATAACTTTTTTTTGTAATTTTTACTAAAACAGGCCTACTCAGCTTCCTTACACTAATCAATCACCCTTTATAACAGAAACATCATGTCGCTTTCGAAAAACTATATAATTAAAAAATTCCTTTAACCTGACTCATAGACATTGAGAGCTTAATTTTTACAGATGTTTCCATTACTTTACTTTTTATATCATTTTCATAGTCTTATTTTAATTTTATTATAGTTCTATTAAAAAATGTCATTATTTTTTTTTAAATAAAGTGATTTTAAAACACATACACAGACAGCCCTAGGCAATAGAGTGATTAAATATCTGTCCAGTTTTAGTTATAAATTTCTATTCGTCTGTTTTTAGGAATTTTTCAAACTTCTAGGTATTAAATTTTTAAACCGTAAATAAATAAAATTTATAAAGGGAAGATACACGTGTTACTTAATCAAGGTATTAGGTAAAATGTTTCTTTTAAGTTTATACCTACGAGGATGTCAACAGAAACACAAATAGTATATTAAATAACGCATATCATATGGCTTTCTGTTATGACACGAGTTCAAGTTTAAAAAACGAATCGCGAAGCGATATTTTTTATATTTTGCCATTTTATCATTTTTTAAATTAATTTATTATTTTTATGTAAATTACGAAAATTTTGATTATAAAAAGTATGTCGGTAGCACTGTGTAATTTATAACATTTGACAGTTTTGACATTTAAATTATCAAATGTTAATGTTTCAAAATATTTTAAAATATAATATACCAATAATAATATTATAATAGCAAAAAATGATATTAATACTTACAAATACTTTTTTTAAGAACAATATAAAATTAATAAATTACTATTGGCCACAAATGTCATTGTCAATAGTCTTGTTATTAGGTACTTCACTTATGTCGCCAACCATTTAAAACAAAAATTTGCGTGCGTAAAAGTTACATTACGATACGCAAATGCGTTTTATAATAAAGATTTTTATAAGTGCAAAATTTAAAAAAATAATTATAATATTATAAGACAAAATGTTTTTTAAAATGGGAAACCTACATTCAAAGCCGACAAGGATCAATTTAAGATAACGAATTAAACGTAATTTCATTAGGAGTTCAGAAAATATGCTTTTAATTTTAATATTTTCTGCTAAACTAAAGAATAATCTGGCAACAATGTATTCTTGTTGACCCTAAATCTATTAAAATTTCAGTTTAAGTATTAAAAATAGTGCTATCTGTGTAATACTCTAAAAAGTATAAACTTAGATGGCAGCACCTCACAGAAACCAAATTAATTCAAATTGCAATAACTGTTTAATTAATTTTTTCAGCTTATATATTAAAAAAATTATTAATTTTTTGTAGTGAATGTATTTAATTATAACTACTAAATGTATATCCCATAAAACTATATTCAAATTTATGATATAAGTATTTTTTGGAATAAAATATATATATATATAATAATAATAATAATAATAATAATGTTTATTTAAAAAAATCATTAATTACATAGAAAGATATAATTTGTCTTACGTACTATGTTGATTTGTATAATTAAGGTAATAAAAAAGAGAGTATACATATATAAATAAACATGAATAATCACAGAAGCAAATGAATGCTCGTGCGTGATACAAATACAAATTTATACCTACTTTAAAATATTTACAAATTTTCAAATGCATTAATAATAAAAAGACAATTTTAACACTCCAATAAGATATTGCTATTTCTATGTACAATCAAAAACAACGTTTCATATATTTTCAACGTGAATACTTTAAATTTATTAGATTATTGAAAACATCTCTTCCACATGCAAAAGCCATTTTTTTATTTTTGTTTTATATTTTTTATGTGAAGTAATCTGTTTTATTTCTACAGGTAGTAGATTCAGTAATCGAGGGGCAAAGTAATAGGCACATCGCTGACCAATAGTTTTTTGAGATCTACTGATGTACATTATTTGATCTACTTGCGCCCTTGTTTCATATCCATGATTTAGATTTAGATATATATATATTATTATGATTTTATTAATTTATTTGTTGTTGGGTTCTTATGTTTTCTTTTTTGTTTTATTATTTTAATTTTTTCTGATGATTGAATGTTATTTTAGTAAATTCACGTTAATTGTGACATGATATTATTAGTGGTTTGTTTTTATTTGATTTGACGTAATTGTTGAAGTTTTTACTACAATAATAATGTTTTTTAGCCCCTTAAATAATATGTTGTATAATGATGACTAGCTCAAATAAAATTAAATGTTTCTTGAAAATAGACACTATCGTTAATCGAAAAATTATATCTCAGGTCGTACAGGTTTCACCACAGATTTACGCTCAAACAAATTATAAATTTTCTATCAAAATGAAATTCAAAAATCTTTACAATAAAGTAGTATAAATGTTCTCTAGCGGCTAATAACTATTATCGCTTTAAAACAGTTTATACGCACACTTAATACAAATTAAATAACGGTACCTTTTTTAACTTTGTCTCTCGAGTGTTCGCCATTCACATGTAGGTGTCGCTGGAACTGGTGGTCTATCTTCTCTTCTGGTGAACACGTGGGATGTAGAACTTCCAATGGTTTAATTAAAGACAGAAACTCTTACGATGTAGAATTTATTATTGTTTACTTGTGGATTTGTTTATACAATTTACTGGTTGATAAGACTCCTTTTTTACAAGTGGTGTGTTACAAAGTTTTATACTAGGATTATTTCTGATATAAGGTAAGTCAAGCTTCTTATATTAATCTAATACTAACTTTTGTATCATTAAAATTACAGTTGAAACTGTTATATTATAAGATTACTCTGCTCGATTCAACAAACCTATTTTCGATTCAAAGTCGAATACTGTTAACTTATAAAGTTAATAAAATTTATGACTAATCAAAGTCTTTTTTAAAAATGTAGATTACGAGTTGAATATTATAATAACTGTTGTTGAATGTTTTGAAAATGAGTCTTGAATCTTTTTTAAAATTAAACTTGAGTATTGAGTCGTGAAAGTTTTTTTTAATTAAATCTTAAATGTTTGTTGAAAATTTTTTTAAACGAAGCTTTAATGTTTGTATAAAGGGTCTTGACTCTCTTAAAATTTGGCTTGACTCTCCTTTATTCTTTCTGACTGGTTCTTTTACGTAAAAACTGAGATCCCTCTCTCATTATTCTCTGACCAATAAAAATGCTTCATTTAAAAACTCCACGAGAACCAATCAGAAGGAGCTATTTCTTAATTTGCTTATTTCTAACTAACTACTTATATTTTACAAAAATTTTTTTTAGATAATATATACAATAATCATTTTTAATGTTCAATAATTTTTATATAATTTATTATGGTCGGAAAAGCTCTCAAATTATATTTACACTGAGGCTTGAAGTCATAAATTCGACCGATACATTTCCGAGTAACTCTTACGTCACAACGTGCAGCTGCTATTCTAAGCTCTTGGAGTTCGAGGAAACTAAACATTTCAAACACGCGATGTTTACGAGCATTCTAATTCGTGTTAATTTGACGTCACAGGCACAGGTGCACTTCTAAGGTTTTTCAGTTCATGGAAACTAAACATTTCAAACACGCGATGTTTACGAGCATTCTAATTCGTGTTAATTTGACGTCACAGGCACAGGTGTTATTCGTAGAAGAACTTTTTATACACTTTTGTAGGTCTTTGAAAATCCTTTTATATATTTAACAGAAAAATATTTTACAAAAAATTTATAATTTGTTCGTTTGTTTTATTTTACATTTAGAATTATATTTTCATTATTATTTTTTTTTAATGGTGATTTTGATTATTTTTATGTAATGTGATTACTTTTTTATTATTTATTTTTGCTTTTAATTGACTTAACGATTTTGTTTTTGATTTAATCATCATAATACACATTCTTATTGAAATTAATATTTTCTTTAATGAATAAATTTTTTTTGACAATAAAACTTCGTCTCAACTTTCCCCAAACTTGTAAAAATTTATCGACGGATAAATTTTTTATAAGTTTCCATTTTCTACTTTAACTTCAAACTATATCCTATTTTATTTTATTTATATATTTATTTACACTTAACTACTAAATATATTTCTTGAGTGAACTTACATGAAACACACCACGTGAAATTTTTGAGTTAGGAAACATTAGAATTTATTTTCTACTTTTTTAAAACATAAGCGCATCGTATCATCTTTTTCTTACCCACTACTATAGGATTAATATAGGGTGAAATACTATAACTTATAGTTCTATCTGCCAACAGTTTCTTTAAATGTTTATCTACCGCTTCTTGATATTTATAGGGAATTGGATAACTTTTTGACTGAAAACTCTCTATATTTTTAACTTTAATACTTTGGGAATAATTTTTAGCTACTCTAGATTCATCATTAATTAAACTTTTATATCTTTCTACCAATTTTATAACTTCATTTTTTCCATCCTTTGTTGCAATTTATCATCACCTCTAAATTCTTTTCATTAACCCTATCATCGGCATCAATTGCCCTTTCATCATAATCATAATTTAATTTATTTTTGGTATCTAAGACCCTTTCTAAATGATTATCATTTCCATTTTTATTTAAATTTAATTCGGCATCTATGGCCACATTATTAAATATATTTCGGCACCCTTGTACCATTAAATTGCAACTAGATTCACAAATTTCACTTATTTTTTCTTGGCAGAAATTTTTATTACTATTTTCTAATGACTCGTCAAATATACTAATTATATTATAATTACTAGTTAATTTTAAATCATTTATAACCTCAAATTTTATTTCATTATCCCCAAATATTACTGCATTTTTGTTATAATTTATTATAATTTTATTCTTTGATAATTCATCGTTACCCAATAATATATCATATTTTAATTTTTTGACTATCAATAACTGAACATTTAATTTTACATTATTTATATTCAAAGAAGCAAAAACTGTTTTATTAGAATATCCTAAACTTTTATCATTTATCCCTGTAAAATTTACTTTTGGAATATTGATTATATTGTTTTTGAACATTGAGATTTTATTTACTGTATTTTCTGATATTAAAGAAACTGTAGACCCTGTATCTATTATAATGCTTAATAAATTGTTATCAATATTTGCTTTAATTAATACTAATTCTATTTCTTTATTTTCTAGATGCAGATTATCCTTGTCCATTAAAAATTCACGTGGGTGTACAAAGTCACATCTAGCGCTATTTACATTGTGCACCCCTATTGAAAATTTGTGGTTTGGGCATCATCTACTGGAGATCTGGCCCTAGGAGTTCTACTACCTGAACGTGCAATGTCTCTCGGTGTATTATTTGTCTCATTTATCCCCTCATTACTGTTACTCGTATTAATTACGTTTACTTGTCTATTATTATTGTTTGTATTTGCTCGATTATTGTTATTTTGTTCAAATCTATTAAAATTTCTATTATTATAATTATTGTTAAAATTTCTAGTGTTCTGATTATTATTGTAATTTCTATTATTATTGTAATTGTTCCTATTTCCATTATTTTGATTTCTGTTTTGATTATTGTAGTTATTGTTAAAATTATTATTATTATTTTGTCTGTTAAAATTGTTACCGTTACTTTGCCTATTAAAACTTCTATCATTGTTATTAAAGTTTCTTACATTATCTCTATTCTGATT
The DNA here is from genome assembly GCA_035357415.1 of Ophraella communa. Taxonomy (NCBI): domain Eukaryota; kingdom Metazoa; phylum Arthropoda; class Insecta; order Coleoptera; family Chrysomelidae; genus Ophraella; species Ophraella communa. The sequence goes on along the minus strand of CM068995.1, from coordinate 35,246,332 downwards.
GTTGATACTATTACTTAAATTTCTTTCAATTCTCTGCAAATATGTTATTAAATGATCAAATTTATTAATATTTTGTACTGCAATTATCTCAGATATTTCAGGTTTGAAATGTCTTGATAAAAACATTACAATTTCTGCCTCTGGTATAGGAGGAGTTAAATATTGACAAGTAGCATAGAGTTGTAAAACATAGTTGGATAGATTATTCTTTGTATTATCAAATTTGCCAAAATACAATCTTTCCCTGACTTTACTCTGTTGTAATTCTGACCAGAAAGTATCTAGAAATACTTTTTCAAAGGTTTTAAATGAATCTACAAACATTTCTTTGCAATTCCACCACAATAGTGCATTGCCTGTTAAACTTGACCTGATAAATTCTTTAAAGTCTTGTAAATTTTTAATTTTATAGTATTTATTTTTAATTGGATGTAAATAATTTATAGGATGTATCTTCCTATAATCCCCACAAAATTTCAAACTTTCTTCAAACTTCCCCCCTATATTTAGAATTTGAAAACCCAAGTCATGTGTTACGCGATTGTCTGATAATTCAGAAATATTTTGATTTACTTGTTTTATTTTATTTTCGAGTTCCTCCTTTAATTTCTTGATTTCTTCACTGTTTCCCACGTTTACATTTGTATTTAATTTTTCTTCTATTTCTTTTCTTAATTGTCTCTCTGTTTTTCTGTTTTCCTGTTCGGCTATGTCCAAATTTATTTGTATTCCTCTTTTTACGTTATCTTCGATTTCTGATATTCTTGAGTTTAATTTCAGATTTTTTTCGCTTGTTCTTTTGTCTATATTTTGTACTTGTTTATTTAAAAATTCTTGTTTTTCCTCAATTACTTTAATCTTTTTCTCTTGATTTTCTACTTTCTTGTCCAATTTTTCCGTTATTTCATTCAATTTTCTCGTTATTTCCTCAGAATTTTGTCTATTTTGTTTTTTCATTTCTTCAGAGTTAGCTTCTAATTTTCTTGTCATCTCTTCCGAGTTGGCTTCTAGTTTTTTCACTATTTGTTCTGAATTGGCTAGGATGATGCTCATCAAATCTGCCAATGTGACATTTCCTCCAGTTTGTGAAGAAGTACCATCTTTTTGTTGAGGTTCATCTTCTTGCTCCCCCCTTTCTTCTGGTTCTTCAGCATTGTAGTCTATGTCTATTTGTTCTTGGCTTTTTAATCTGTTAATTAGAATTTGTTTGGTTCCTTTATCATCCAAATTCCTGTTTCTAAGTTCTTGCCTGAGTTCTTCAACTTTCCAGGTGTCAAAATTAACTTCCTCTTTATCAGACATTATGTTTCGACTTTTTATATTTATAATAAAATGTTAGAAATATTTATTTTATATGTTAATTACAGTTACAATAATCTATTAGTAATATTATTTTTAAATAAATTTTAATGTAATGTTTATTGATTTATTTTTTGTTATTTAAACTATTAAAATCTGTGATTTTAATCGAGCCCGATACGTTGGTCGCCAAGTTATTATGATTTTATTAATTTATTTGTTGTTGGGTTCTTATGTTTTCTTTTTTGTTTTATTATTTTAATTTTTTCTGATGATTGAATGTAATTTTAGTAAATTCACGTTAATTGTGACATGATATTATTAGTGGTTTGTTTTTATTTGATTTGACGTAATTGTTGAAGTTTTTTACTACAATAATAATGTTTTTTAGCCCCTTAAATAATATGTTGTATAATGATGACTAGCTCAAATAAAATTAAATGTTTCTTGAAAATAGACACTATCGTTAATCGAAAAATTATATCTCAGGTCGTACAGGTTTCACCACAGATTTACGCTCAAACAAATTATAAATTTTCTATCAAAATGAAATTCAAAAATCTTTACAATAAAGTAGTATAAATGTTCTCTAGCGGCTAATAACTATTATCGCTTTAAAACAGTTTATACGCACACTTAATACAAATTAAATAACGGTACCTTTTTTAACTTTGTCTCTCGAGTGTTCGCCATTCACATGTAGGTGTCGCTGGAACTGGTGGTCTATCTTCTCTTCTGGTGAACACGTGGGATGTAGAACTTCCAATGGTTTAATTAAAGACAGAAACTCTTACGATGTAGAATTTATTATTGTTTACTTGTGGATTTGTTTATACAATTTACTGGTTGATAAGACTCCTTTTTTACAAGTGGTGTGTTACAAAGTTTTATACTAGGATTATTTCTGATATAAGGTAAGTCAAGCTTCTTATATTAATCTAATACTAACTTTTGTATCATTAAAATTACAGTTGAAACTGTTATATTATAAGATTACTCTGCTCGATTCAACAAACCTATTTTCGATTCAAAGTCGAATACTGTTAACTTATAAAGTTAATAAAATTTATGACTAATCAAAGTCTTTTTTAAAAATGTAGATTACGAGTTGAATATTATAATAACTGTTGTTGAATGTTTTGAAAATGAGTCTTGAATCTTTTTTTAAAATTAAACTTGAGTATTGAGTCGTGAAAGTTTTTTTTAATTAAATCTTAAATGTTTGTTGAAAATTTTTTTAAACGAAGCTTTAATGTTTGTATAAAGGGTCTTGACTCTCTTAAAATTTGGCTTGACTCTCCTTTATTCTTTCTGACTGGTTCTTTTACGTAAAAACTGAGATCCCTCTCTCATTATTCTCTGACCAATAAAAATGCTTCATTTAAAAACTCCACGAGAACCAATCAGAAGGAGCTATTTCTTAATTTGCTTATTTCTAACTACTTATATTTTACAAAAATTTTTTTTAGATAATATATACAATAATCATTTTTAATGTTCAATAATTTTTATATAATTTATTATGGTCGGAAAAGCTCTCAAATTATATTTACACTGAGGCTTGAAGTCATAAATTCGACCGATACATTTCCGTCACAACGTGCAGCTGCTATTCTAAGCTCTTGGAGTTCGAGGAAACTAAACATTTCAAACACGCGATGTTTACGAGCATTCTAATTCGTGTTAATTTGACGTCACAGGCACAGGTGCACTTCTAAGGTTTTTCAGTTCATGGAAACTAAACATTTCAAACACGCGATGTTTACGAGCATTCTAATTCGTGTTAATTTGACGTCACAGGCACAGGTGTTATTCGTAGAAGAACTTTTTATACACTTTTGTAGGTCTTTGAAAATCCTTTTATATATTTAACAGAAAAATATTTTACAAAAATTTATAATTTGTTCGTTTGTTTTATTTTACATTTAGAATTATATTTTCATTATTATTTATTTTTTTAATGGTGATTTTGATTATTTTTATGTAATGTGATTACTTTTTTATTATTTATTTTTGCTTTTAATTGACTTAACGATTTTGTTTTTGATTTAATCATCATAATACACATTCTTATTGAAATTAATATTTTCTTTAATGAATAAATTTTTTATGATAATAAAACTTCGTCTCAATATATATATATATATTGCAATTGCATGACTTCTGCAAGTTCAAAAATTTTTTAAAAATTTACATATGTTTCTGAACCAATACTAATTTGTTTTATAAAAAAATTGTGACTTTTTATGTAGTGGTATCTTTGCTTTATACTTGCAAAAAAATAATTTTTCCGATTTTTATTGAAAACAAAACATACAAGCTAAATAAAATTTTGGTAAAATAATACCTAAGGCTGAATACGTCTTCTCAAATTATTTCAAATTTTTTGAACTTGTAGATACTTTTTCCGGAGGTCCATATAAACCTTAAGACAGCCATAATCATTCCTTTGCGTAAAGGAGGTGATAAAGATCAAGTTTATAACTACCGTCCAATCGCGCTCCTTCCTACGTTATACAAGATCTTTGAAACGTTAATAAAAAAAGGTTTCTTTCATTTGTGGTTAAATACAATATTCTAGCTAAAAATCAATTTGGATTTTTAAGTGGTAAATTAAAAATGATGCAATTTTTTCTCTTTTTAATAATGTCTACTCCAGCTTGAACAATCAACACTCTACAGCTACAATATTTTGTGATTTCTCAAAAGCTTTCGATTGCGTGGATCATAAAACACTACTTAAAAAATTGCATTACTATGGATTTAGAGGCACCTCGATCAGGTGGTTCGAGTCTTTTCTTAGTATATGGAGTTCCACAAGGTTCGGTATTGCGTCCTATATTGTTTTTTTGCTATTTATCAATGATATTGCTAACTTAAACATCGGCGGTAAAATTTGTCTATTCGCAGACGACACTAGCTTTTCTTGGAGTCACCCGGATATCACCGAACTTCATAGAATCGTTTACATGACTTAACCATCATCAAATCATGGTGTGATTCTAAGGCAAAAGTTTTACCATACACATCTGCAATTCAACCTATTATGTTAAATAATTCCACTATAGAGGTCGTTGACTGTGAGATTGTTGGGACTTGTCGTTGACAGCTCTCTAAAACGGGATTTACATATTGACGCTTTGTCAAAAAAACTAAGCTCTTCTTGTTACGCGCTAAGAATAATATCTAGTAAGCTTCACCTGTCACCTTTCAAAACACTCTGGCTATGGTCCGAATATAACCAAATGTTAACCAAAGTAACCAAAGCGGTTGAGGTGTGGTTACTGAAAATTCCGGTTATTTACGGAACGAAACGGGGAATGCGGCAGGTTAAATACATAACCTTATTTATTTTGTTTATTTTTTGGAAGTGAAAGAAGTGAAATTTAAAGTAAATTAATAAAACATACCGTTTTTGAGTCTTTTGGCATTTTTTACATGAAAAATGAATATTCAAGCCTCTATTATATTTCACCAACTCTTGTTGACTAGTAGCTCCTCTGAAGACGAGTCCGAGGCTGATGATGAATATCGGAGACGGCATAGGGGTCCTCAAAGTAAAATTTTGTAGAGTCTACTATTTTCAGTTTTAAGACCACGGGTACAAAAGTTTGTCTCTGAAGTAGTGGAAGAATACAATCAACGTGAGTTTCGTGAAAACTTTAGAATGTACAGATCCACATTCAATCATATTCTAAAGCTGATAAAAAATAAAATTTTACCTGACAACCACAACATGGGCCGGCATCCAGTTGACCCTAAAAGTCAGTTGATATTTACTCTATGGTATTTTTCAACCCCTGATTGTTACAGGTAAAATAATTTAATGATAAATCAAAAAGTTTTATAGGTATATCTACATAGTCAAATAATACTTTTAGGTCTATTTGCAGTCGATTTAACTTTGGCAAAGCTACAGCCCTGAGAACTGTACGTAGAGTGACAAATGCAATTTTGTCGCTTTCAACTACATTTGTGAAATTTCCTACGGGAGATTATTTAGAAGTAGTGAAAACTGCATTCAGTCAAATGGGTTTTCTTAATACTATCGGCGCATTGGATGGATCCTATATACCTATACCAACACCAAAAGAGCATGGTCTGGCATATATATGCAGAAAAAACTTTGCAGCATTAACATTAATATTACCAGTTACATTTTTTGGTTTCAGGTCGTATGTGACCATAGAATGCTGTTCACACATTGTTATACAGGGGAAGTTGGTTTACCGCATGATTCAAATGTACTAAAACGTAGCGAAGTCAATAACTATTTAACAAATATTAGTTGGAAATGTTTCCAAATTATACACACCTTATAGGGGATAAGGCATATCCCTGTTTACAAACCCGGATGATACCTTTTAAAAATAATGGACATTTAACAGATAATGAAAAGAATTTTAATTTTCATCTAAGTTCATGTCGAAGTATAGTTGAAAGAGCAATAGCGATGTTAAAAAGCAGGTTTAAATGTTTGAAGTTTTTTGATATAAAAGATATAGAATGGGCAACTAAATATATATTAGCCTACTGCATACTTCACAATATTTGCATTTTGCAAAATGATGTAATGGAAATTGAAGAAATTGTGTTAGAGGATGAACATGACCAACCCGAACCATTACTAAGAGAATTTGAACAAGACTTACAAATACTAGGTTCTGTTAAAAGAAATAATCTGTGTAGACTGTTAGCACAATAAGAACTGCCAAAAAAATTTTACAAAATGTTTTTGTAAGATAAATTTAGTTATATACAGTATGTCCAGCGATGGGGTAGACAAGAGGACAAAAAGACCAAAAATTTCTTTTTTAGAGGAAGTCATTCTTTATAAAAACCTTTATATGAATTCTCTTGTATTTTATATAAATAAAAAAAGTTATTTAAATAGTTATGTTTTATTTATCTCCATGTACACTTAAACAAAGTTGAAAAGAAAAATGTTACCCTAAATGTACCAATACACTAAAAACAAAAAAATAACAAAATAAATAAAACAAAAATATTTGCTACTGCAGTGTTATAGCTACTATAACTTGTAGGTATAACCTGTAGGTGTAGTGAAAAATAACAAACTTAGAAAAAAACTGCAGTTAAAGGTAACCTAGGTATATACTGCATATGTAATGAAAAAGTTAAATTACCAACACAGCCTTTCAAATCACTGAAAATTAGCATAGTTAATATACAGGGTGGTCCTTAAGTAGTTGTACAAAAAGAAACAGTATATTCTACACTCTAAAATATTACGATTTAACCCAACTTACTTTAATAAAATGTTGATATTAAGAAAGATACAGGGTGGTAAAGTTGAAATTTAAAATTTAATTTTTCGACATAACTTTCATGATTCCAATAACAGATTATTAATTATCTTGTTAAGTCGAAGAGCAAAAAGTTAAGCGCAAATTTATGTCAAATATGTGGCATAATGTGGCGTCCTTTATGATATACATCAAAATTATGCATCAAATTATAATTCCTCATACTCAAAACCTCTACTTATAAATTTTTGTAAATAAATCTCCATAAACATGAAAGTTATGTCGAAAAATTAAATTTCAAATTTCAACTTTACCACCCTGTATCTTTCTTAATATAAACATTTTATTAAAGTAAGTTGGGTTAAATCGTAATATTTTAGAGTGTAGAATCTACTGTTTCTTTTTGTACAATTACTTAAGGACCACCCTGTATATATATATATTGAAACACTTGTGAGGACTTTTAACACAATTTATTTACAAATTGTAAGAATACAAGAATTCAGCTGGTTACAAATTACTAACTGTCATTTTTGACTTTTAAACTTCACAAAAGCTGAACGAACACTAACTCTACTACCGCGAATGACCCGCTTTATATATCAAAATACTTCTCGATTTTTCTAGAAATAACTATTTACTAAAATCCAAATATTACTAGAATGTTCGCGAATAACTACCAACCTAAAATAATTATAAATCATGTCAAGTTCCTGTCAAAACCTTTTTCCTCATTCACGGACTCTACCCTTTATGGCAAGCAGCTACATCAAAACACATGTATTCCTCTCGCGCATCTGTCACAATCATCCGTCACATTCATCCGTCACACATCTGTCACCCGTTACAATATATATAATTAAATGTGTTATTTGCCGACTAATAGGTATTAAACCAGAATTATTGGGGTAACCGGCAATGTTTAAAAAAAACACGTTTACTTGTTTTCCAAATTTTCGAAATATATTTATTTCATTTTCAAGGAATAAGCGAGAGTATATACAAAATTGGTGTTAAAAAATGGTAAATATAACATCAAAAACTATTTTAACTTTAAATTGGAATTTTAAAAATATTTTTTAAGTCAAATTATTTATAAAACAAAATAACGTCATAAAATGAATAAAACACTTAATTGTTTAAGATAAAATGTAATAATAAAAGAGTAGAAAATAATAGGTTATAATTTTATTTCTTCTTTCATAAAAAATGTGAATTTTGATTATAACTACGAATAAAGAATAGAAAGGAAGGAATGTTGTCATATTTTAATTTAGCAAATAATCGCGACGGAAGTCGGCCATATTGAAGAACCAAATATGACTCATTCGAATCGTGACATTTGACATGTACAGTTTTTTCATGCTGTTTTATATATTATTTTCTGATTTAAGTAGTTAACCCAACTCATGAATGGGAATTACTTTTCATCTGTAGGGTTCTATTTATCTGAATTATTAAAAATTAACAAAATATTTTAATGACAACCACATTGTTATCATAGACGTTCCTTTATTTTTTATATAGACCAACTAAGTCAACTATTTATAATTACCTGCTTAGAAGTTTTTAATCTAAATTTATATTCCTACAACTTTATGACAATGTATATTACTGTACAGATAATTACAAGCGGAAAACAGTTATTTTTTTTAATAATTAATACGAGACATAAGTTTATAATACCCTGTGTGTGACACCACTGGTAACCGGAAACTTCAAGTCAGCCATATGCAAGAACCATTGCGGACATCGTCAAATCATATTATACTCCTTCCTTTTTATTATTTATTCGTAGGATTATAATATTTAATTGCGATCAAAAATATATAGGTCAAACTGGCCAAAGATTGAAACAACGTTTATCATTACATAAGAGTGATACAAGGTTACATCCTGAAAGATGTGAATTGACTAAACATTCCGTAAATAATGACGATTATGCTTCTGTTAGTATTTTAGATATACAATTTAACAATAAAAAAAGACTTTTTTTGGAAATGGCATCTATTTCACAAGAAAATGATATTATTAATAAAAAAAATGACCATAAAAACCTGAGTGATATTTATTATTATCTGCTATCTTTGGATAAACATAAAAATAAAGATCTAAATAATACCTAAAATTCATGACATTTATTTGACATTTTTATTTTGATTTTTAAATGACACTTTAGAAGCTTAATTCAAAATTATAAAAAAGAATAAGATATCTTAATTTTTTATCATAGAACAATTAAATATTATAATCAAAATTCACATTTTTTATGAAAGAAGAAATAAAATTATAACCTATTATTTTCTACTCTTTTGTTATTACATTTTATCTTAAGCAATTAAGTGGTTTATTCATTTTATGACGTTATTTTGTTTTATAAATAATTTGACTTAAAAAATATTTTTAAAATTCCAAATTAAAGTTAAAATAGTTTTTGATGTTATATTTACCATTTTTTAACACCAATTTTGTATATACTCTAGCTTATTCCTTGAAAATGAAATAAATATATTTCGAAAGCTTGGAAAACAAGTAAAAGAGTTTTCTTAAAAAACATTGCTGTTTACCCCGAAAATTCTGGTTTAATATATATATTAATATGATTTAAATTTTGTTTTTAATTGTTATGTTTGAATTATTATAGTTTATTTGTTAATATCCCACGTTGGTATTGTTAATTTATAATGATTTAATTTTTTTATGATTATAATTTTATAATTTTGTTTTGTTTTATTGGTTTTGTCAAATGTTTTGATAAATTTTAATGATTGAATACTATTTAACTTTATATAAAGTTTACTTGTTCTTCTGTAATTCCATTTTTGGGCGCCTTATCAAAATTTTAACTAGCTCAGACTATTTGTTTTGAAAATTTAAATTTAAAATCTGACTCTTATCAGGGTAGGATTCAAATTAAAATATTATTTAATAATTAACACACAATAAATTTAATGACAAGTATTTCAAAGAAATTTTACAAAAACTATTAATTGGTTTTCATATGTTTAGTACAAATAAATAAATGAATAGCCTTATATGAAAAGAATGGAGATGATACATACAAATAAAATTAATTTACAGTCACAAAATAACAAATACACAAATACTAAATCTTAACTATGACACGTACCTTTTATTATAAAGTTCGTTCACTAAAAATTGCTATTGTCTAAATGAAACAGCACAAAACTCGGATCGGCTTCTCCTCGTCCCCTGTCAGAAATGCAATACCAACAATATGGCGGCTAAGGACCAGTTGTAAAAAGAATGCTCAAATTTAATCTTTCAAATTCTTTTGGAATCAGTCTCTGATTTGACAAATTTATTACTTTGGTAAGTAATTTAATAATGGTTGATTATTTTACTGCATGTATTTTTAATATTACATGTATTACTTTAACATAAACAGCTTTTAATTAATGCAAAAAATTTTCTTCTAGTTAGTAATCAATTAATACATACGATGTTAATTGCTCTGCTACCAAAATCAAAAGAGAGTGAATAGATGTTAACTGCTCTACTACCAAAAACATAAGAGAGTCAATAGATGTTAACTGCTCTGCTACCAAAAACATAAGAGAGCTGAATCATCAATTTTCCGGCCTTTTTATAGGCTTTCAGGAAAAATGACAAGTATGACATCGAAAAACGAAATTCCATTGTTTAAATGCAAAATTCTAACCAAAATTCTTGAATATGAAGGTAATGAAATTACAAAACTAATAGTATCTTTGTTAACTTACAGTGAAATCTTATCCTTATATTCACTAAAATTTTGTTTGTATAATTTTCTAAGTGACTTTTCCTAAGAAAATGTTAGATTCAAAATGCACAACTTTCTTGAGCTGTCAACTTATTTTAGACCTTCAAAATTTGAAATAAAACCATCATTTGTATTAAAATTACTATGAATCTGTTAAACTAATACTATTTTAGCTGATAACTACTATTTTAAACTCTAACAACTAAAATTTAAACTTTTAAAAGATTCTGTTATTTGTAGGTATCACTTATGCATTATATAATATAAGATTCTCTGTGTTACAAAAGACTCACAACTTAAAATTTATATAAAACATTTACTTAACTATCCTACATACATTTTGTTACATAAAATGTCTTTGTTAGTGTTTGTACACTAAGTTTTTCAATATTTATTTTACTATGCACTATTAAAGTGTTCTATCAAAAACTTATGTGATTATGTCCAACATTATTGATATGGGAATTAGTTTACTGTATTTCACCACACCTGCTATATGTTTTTAATTGTTCTTATTTTTTTTTAAGGTACTCATGAGCTATTGGAATATTTGTTTGTACAATATCGAAGACTATAATTTGTCTTTTTATAATTTTGTAAGTACTTCCTTTTTATAATATTAATTTAAATACTTTACTAACTAAAATTACATGTTGATTTCTTAAACATGTGAAAACCATTAATACTTTTGATTTTTATTTTCTTTTTTTTGTTTCAGATTAAACTTATAATTTTAAAAGAGAACTAGGACAAAAAAAAATTGTTATGTAAAAGTGTACTCATTATGGATTGGAAATATTTAATTGTTATAAAATAGCAAAATATGGATTCTATTCAATATAAAATGCCCATTACATTCTTTGTTTATATTAAATGTATGTCTTGTGAAAATTATGAAATTGGAAACTTTAGATGTACAGAAGAAAAAGTAAATGCTGATTCTATAAAACTTAATAATATATCCTTTTATTGTAAATTATAAGGTAAGTTATACTTATTTTAACTATTAGATATCTATCTCAATATATTGTAATTGTAATTGTAATATTGTAATATATATATATATATATATATATATATATATATATATATATATATATATATATATATATATATATATATATATATATATATATCGATTGATAATAAATATTTTAATAATGTAATTGTTATTATTTTTATTATTTTATTTTTTTATTATTTTTATTGAAGATTTGTGGGGCTAAAATTTATTGATTATGTTTATTTAATTGATATTTAACCTTTTAGTTATCCAAAATACCTTAAAACTTCTTTATCATCACTTATTTTTTACTTTATACAAACTGTATATTATCAAAACTTTAAAATTATCAGATTTAAATCAATATATTAAATTTTCAATCTGTTATTATTATTATTTTTAGCTTATTGATGTGTATTATTAAGCATGAGCAGTTATCTTAATCTCAGTAGTCGGTTCAAATAAAGATCAACGACAAAAACCCTTATTTCACTTATTATACCATGAAACAGCGTACCCTATATCTACACTACGCTACGACTCTGGATAAACTTGTTATGCGCAGGTAGATTGGAACTATAATATTTCATTTCGGTTAAATTCGCAGAGAACAGATGCTATTGTGTGTGGTCGTTAGTCGTAATTAAATGTTGTATAGAAATATTATATTCGAATCAAGTTGTGTTAGAAAAGTTTTAATGGATATTGAAATCTACCATAAGTATTTTGAAAGTGATTATGGTTATAATAAATTATAGTAAACACATACCGTATGATTCACTTCCTTGGGTGTATCTTCCTTCATGTTTGAAATGAAATCCCAGAAACAGTTATCTCGTTCTCGGCTTCTCAGAAATGGAAATTTTTTTTAATCACTTCTTCAGATATCCAGGTTTATTATTGCAGGTTGGTACAAAAAATTTATTTTAATTCTTGCAGATAGTTTTTATTATTATTAAATATCCAATTTCCAATTGTTTTATGGATTATAAATTAATAATACTTTTACATTATTATTATTGTGCGGCCATCTTTTATTTTAACACGAAGTCAGCCATTAATAAGCAGTAATTTTTAATACAATCAAGCGTGAATCGGCTTACAGGTGAAATCAGAATGACCTCTTCTATTAATTTTTTTTCGGGTTTTTATATGCTCACGCCGGAAGTTACAACAATGGCGTCTTTTTCGAAAGTCTTGTTTTTTTTAACCTTAACTTAATGAAATTTTAAAAAATTAAATTTTTAATTTAATTGATGTATAATGAAATTATATAACTTACAATATTACAAAAATAACCTCTTTTAATTTTTAATCCCAGCTTTCCTTACTAAATTAACAATTTACTGGAGCTATACAATGGCGGACATCTTGACAATTTATAAAAAAATTTTAAACAATTATGAGCAAATATTTCCTTTTCATATTTAATTTTAATATAGAATGAAAATTTATATATTCAAATATTGCCAGCAAAATTTTTTCTTTTCACAAATATACTTAATTTGTTTTATATTTGCATCTAAAACTTATTGCGTCATAACAATTTTTATGTAAAATTAATTAAATAAACAATATAACAACACCTAAAATTATAGATGAACAACTTAATTAAATATCTTATAATAATACATGGTTTTAATAAACAATAACACTAAATTAAACACTTAATATTAAATTCATGTCTTTGCATCATAATCATTTTCTTTTGTCTATATTTCCAGTTTGTAATCACTGTATCACTATTTACAGTGTCTTTTAACTAGTTTTATCGGTCACAAGATTATTTGTAAACTTTTAATCGTTCAGTCTTTGTTTACAAACAATGTTAATCACTTTCTTTACAATGTTATATATATAAATTTCAATATCTTTTTAGATTCTTTCAAGATAAAATCCTGCATCAAATCATGAATTATATCAAGTTTACATTATCACCTGATACATTAACTATATGGAATCATTACTTGGATGCTTAAAATGAAGTCTTATATTGTTTTGGTAAATAACATTATTTATTCGGTTATGATTTTAATCTATAATAATACTTATTTTGTTTCTTATTACTCAAGTTTGTTTATTAAGTTTAAGTTATACTAATCATAAAATTAATTAGTATGTTTGTATATTTTTCTACTCTAAATAGTGGTTTGTAATCAACTATACTTATTTATTTTTATCTTATAACTAACTATTAAAACATTATCATACTTATTATTATATTAACTTTAGTTATATCTTATTGATATTTTAATTAAACTAACTTAACTTTATATAACTATTATAATTTGACTCATATAGCTAATATTAAATTAATATTATTCAGTATTGTCATATACTAATGTTTATTTTTCTTTTTATTTTTAGCTTGTACATCATAGGATAATGGACTTAATTATTGAATCGACTCCTGATGTTAGTGTTTCATCATAAGGACTCATCTTTTATCAAGTCAATTTTGTGTGTGTGTGTCTATTAAGATTTATTGTATAGTTCCAACAAAGAAGTTTTATGGTAAATTCATCATACAAAAGAAAAAAACTTCAAACTTATATCCGTCTTTTCTTATTATTTATCACAATCTTAATTATATTTTGGTAAGTTATTATTATTATTATTATTATTATTATTATTATTTTAAATCATTACAAATTTCCCCCAATTTAATTTTAATAAATTATTACTCGGTAATAATTTTTAAAATTTAATTCCATTTTATTTTATCTAAATCTATTGCAATTCAAATTCTATTAGGTTCCTTTTTATTTTAACATACACTTTTATTATCCGTTACAAACAATCATCCGTAAATTTTCTATATAAATTCCAGTCTATTTAATTTCATATAACCACTAATTATTTATTCATGACTTATATTTCTAATTGGTAATTCTAAATACAATATAAATATTTATATTTATTATACTATCTACACCTTAAATACTATCTTATTTTATAAATTGAGCAAGATCTTTAAAATGTTGTTTATTTGTAATAAGCATACAAGTTTTTTACGTTTACCTTACCCCTTAACAAATTATTATATGGATTTTTTAAAATATAACTATTTTCATATGCTTTTTCTATAATAAATAGTCCTATAAATGGTAATTTTAATTTTGCACATTCATTATGTTTCTTATTCGCTACCTGTAATGACCTTTCAATTACCCAGTCGCCTTCTTTAAACACTTATGATTTCTTTATATTTTTATATCTCCTTCTTATATATCGGTCTGCATTTCTTTTTAATTTATTATTAAATTTTTTAATTAAATTACTATTTTGGTCTAATTTTGCACAACTACTAGTGAATAAATATACAATGTATTACTTTTTCAATTATTCCATTACTTCCTAATATTTCTAATTCTCTCTTCACTCTGTCCTTTTAACTCTTATGGTATAGGATATGTTTTCACCTTAAAAATTCTCAACATCTCTCACCTCCATATTACACTCATATTCGGTAGCTTCTTTTGGCTCCTTATACATCAAACTTCTATACTTCATCAACAAATCTCCTACAATATTGTAATATATTCCATCACAATCTAATTCATCATTTTCAAATACATTTTCTTCTTTCTACTTCATACTCATAACTTTCTTCTTTATCATCTTCATAATCATTTCTAATATAATTCATATTCTTCTTATTATCTTCTACTTCTTCTATCATATTCATTAACATCCATATACCATTTAGTCATATCTTCTTTTCTTGACAATTGATTATAGCTTCTAATTGTCCCTATGTATCATTTCCTATTATCATATCACCATCTATCTTTGGCACAGCTAGTAGTTGACAATTTATAATGATTCTATTTAAATTTATTTTAATATCACATAATTTATTTACTTCACATATCTTTTTGTATTTTAATACCAGTTAATAATACATTTTGAATTTTAATTTCTCTTTTTCTTTTTCATTTATATTATTTAATTTTGAAATTAATTTTGAATCTATTAATGATGTTTAGTTTCCTGTATCAATTAAAATTTGTATCGGTTTGTCATTAATTTTACATATATATATATATATATATATATATATATATATATATATATATATTCAATAACCCATTAAAATGTAATTGATTTAAGTTTCCTTTAAGTTAATAAATTGATTGGGGTGGTATTATAAATTTAATATAAAATACAACATTTTAAAATTCATACAAACAAAAAAAACTTACCAACTACCTACAAATACAATTATCAGTATTATTTATACCTTGGTACTACCTTCCCCCTTCTTAATAAAATATTCATTTTCTTCTTCACCTTCTTCCAATTTCTTTCTATAAGACTCCTCATGGTTTTTGTAACTTTCATTATCATCTGTAACTTTTTAGCATTGTTTTGTTTTCTCATTCTTTTAAATTTTCCAACATCGGTGTTCATATTTATTTCTTCATCTTCTTTCTTTGTTTTCCTAAATTTCTTTTCAATCAATTGTTCTGGCATCTTTTTAATTTTCTTGGTTTCTTCTATATCTATGATTATACTTGAATTAATCTTATTCTTATTTTCATCCATGTCATATTTAGTATCAGTTTTCATTAATTTGTTAATCTTATTCTTCTCAGTTTCAACATCTTTATCTCTCTCTTGGTCAGTTTCTTCTAAATTTTTATTATTTGTTTCTGCATTTTCCTCCTTTTCAAATTTTTTTTCTTCTTCATTAAGTTTCTCCATATTCTCTTCTTGGCTTGCAACTTGTATCTTCAAATTCTCTCTTTCTTTATCAATATTTTCAATAATCTCTTCTTTTAAATCTTTTCCATTCTTCCTATTTAAATTATAATCCATTTTATCCAACTCATCCTCATTTTCATCAAATTTCTTCTCAAACATCTTATTCATTTCTTCTTTAATTTCTTGTTTTGTATTTTTAATCTCTTCGTATAATTTTTTATTTTGTTCCCCCATTTCTTCCTTTCTCTCCTCAAATTTCTTATTAAATGTATGGTTTAAATCTTCTTTATTTTCTTTAACTTCTTTCTTCAATTCTTCTTTAGTTTCATCTAATTCTTTATCCATTCTTCCTATATTTTCTTCATTTTCATCATATTTCTTCTCAAACATATTACTTATTATTTCTCTTTGTTCATCTAATCTCTTATCCAGTTTCTTCATACCTTCTTTCATGTTTTTACTCATTTCTATCAACAATCTCCAGATTTCATTACATTCATCTACCTGAGTACCTACTTCTTCTCCTGACTCCTCTCCCACTTGTTTACCATCTCTCAATGTCATTTTGTCCATTTTAAATAATTTTTATTAAATTTTATACAATATTAAGTATAAGATTTTTTTTAAATGATATTATTATTATAATTATTAGATAACGAACTTTCAAAAGTTATTTTATTCAATTTGTAATAGTTTTAGACTCTATAACATACAATCACCCTTAATTACCATTTGCATTAATTATAAAACCTGTTTACAATATTTTTAATAAGTTCTTTAATTTTATAGTCAATCAATTTGTTACATCCAATTAATTTTTATAGCCAATCAATTTTTTATAGCTAATCAATTTATATATATCGATTGATATCGATTGATAATAATTATTTTAATAATGTAATTGTTATTATTTTTATTATTTTATTTTTTTTATTATTTTTATTGAAGATTTGTGGGGCTAAAATTTATTGATTATGTTTATTTAATTGATATTTAACCTTTTAGTTATCCAAAATACCTTAAAACTTCTTTATCATCACTTATTTTTTACTTTATACAAACTGTATATTATCAAAACTTTAAAATTATCAGATTTAAATCAATATATTAAATTTTCAATATGTTATTATTATTATTTTTAGCTTATTTATGTGTATTATTAAGCATGAGCAGCTATCTTAATCTCAGTAGTCGGTTCAAATAAAAATCAACGACAAAAACATTTATTTCACTTATTATACCATGAAACAGCGTACCCTATATCTACACTACGCTACGACTCTGGATAAACTTGTTATGCGCAGGTAGATTGGAACTTTAATATTTCATTTCGGTTAAATTCGCAGAGAACAGATGCTATTGTGTGTGGTCGTTAGTCATAATTAAATGTTGTATAGAAATATTATATTCGAATCAAGTTGTGTTAGAAAAGTTTTAATGGATATTGAAATCTACCATTCACAATAAGTTTATAAGTATTTTGAAAGTGATTATGGTTATAATAAATTATAGTAAACACATACCGTATAATTCACTTACTTGGGTGTATCTTCCTTCGTAGGACCGACGATGAGTTGATGTTTGAAATGAAATCCCAGAAACAGTTATCTCGTTCTCGGCTTCTCAGAAATGGAAAACTTTTTTAATCACTTCTTCAGATATCCAGGTTTATTATTGCAGGTTGGTACAAAAAATTTTAATTCTTGCAAATAGTTTTTATTACTATTAAATATCCAATTTCCAATTGTTTTATGGATTATAAATTAATAATACTTTTACATTATTATTACTGTGTGGCCATCTTTTATTTTAACAGGAAGTCAGCCATTAATTAGCAGTAATTTTTAATACAATCAAGCGTGAATCGGCTTACAGGTGAAATCAGAATGACCTTTTCTATTAATTTTTTTCGGGTTTTTATATGCTCACGCCGGAAGTTACAACATTGGCGTCTTTTTCGAAAGTCTTTTGTTTTTTTTAACCTTAACTTAATGAAATTTTAAAAAATTAAATTTTTAATTTAATTGATGTATAATGAAATTATATAACTTACAATATTACAAAAATAACCTCTTTTAATTTTTAATCCCAGCTTTCCATACTAAATTAACAATTTACTGGAGCTATACAATGGCGGACATCTTGACAATTTATAAAAAAATTTTAAACAATTATGAGCAAATATTTCCTTTTCATATTTAATTTTAACATAGAATGAAAATTTATATATTCAAATATTGCCAGCAAAATTTTTTCTTTTCACAAATATACTTAATTTGTTTTATATTTGCATCTAAAACTTATTGCGTCATAACAATTTTTATGTAAAATTAATTAAATAAACAATATAACAACACTTAAAATTATAGATGAACAACTTAAAATTAAATATCTTATAATAATACATGGTTTTAATAAACAATAACAAGATAAAATCCTGCATCAAATCATGAATTATATCAAGTTTACATTTTCACCTGATACATTAACTATATGGAATCATTACTTTGATGCTTAAAAGTCTCATATTGTTTTGGTAAGTAACATTATTTATTCGGTTATGATTTTAATCTATAATAATACTTATTTTGTTTCTTATTACTAAAGTTTGTTTATTAAGTTTAAGTTATACTAATCATAAAATTAATTAATATGTTTGTATATTTTTCTACTCTAAATAGTGGTTTGTAATCAACTATACTTATTTATTTTTATCTTATAACTAACTATTAAAACATTATCATACTTATTATTATATTAACTTTAGTTATATCTTATTGATATTTTAATTAAACTAACTTTACTTTATATAACTATTAGAATTTGTCTCATATAGCTAATATTAAATTAATATTATTCAGTATTGTCATATACTAATGTTTATTGTTCTTTTTATTTTTAGCTTGTACATCATAGGATAATGGACTTAATTACTGAATCGACTCCTGATGTTAGTGTTTCTTTATAAGGACTCATCCTTTTATCAAGTCAATTTTGTGTGTGTGTGTGTCTATTAAGATTTATTGTATAGTTCCAACAAAGAAATTTTATGGTAAATTCATCATACAAAAGAAAAAAAACTTCAAACTTATATCCTTTTTTTCTTATTATTTATCACAATCTTAATTATATTTTGGTAAGTTATTATTATTATTATTTTAAATCATTACAATATATATATATATACAATTTTTGTTTATTCATTTAATTAAAAACAGAATGTTAAATCTTTTTTAAAATTCTGCTTGAACCATTCATCAACATTTCTTTTTTTAGTTTTAATTTTTCCTCATGCCGTTGTTGCCTTCTGTCATCTAGTTCGCTTCCTGTGTATTGAGGTTTTTAGATTTTCCTGGGTCTTTGTTATTTACACTGGTATGAAGCATTTGTGTCTCATTATTCTCATTAATTGTTTTATTTGTCTGATCGTCTATGGAGGTGCTGCATGTTCTTTTCCTATATAAACCTGTTGTACTCATTGTAAATATTGGGTTGAAGTGAGGATCTTTAAAATATATTTCGTGCATGGCGTCAAAAAATTTCCAATAAACTGGAGAATTTCCTGTAGTATTTCTATCCTTTAAAACCTTTTCGTAGGTTTTTTTAAGGTTTCTCCACTTTTCGTTGCATTTGTCACCTGATTAAAATATATTTTTTTTCTTTAATTTTTCACTTACTTACTTACTTTTTCCCACACTTGTTTCTTATTATACAAGGGTGATTCAAATTTTGCCATATTTTCTTTGTAAGTGGTAATCAGCAATTGGGTTATCTCGGTGTTCCAAATGTTTTCTTTCATTTCAGTAGGCCCTTTATTAGATAAATTAGTAAGAGATGTGTCTTTTAACGGCTTAGGTTCCTCAGTATATCCTGCGGAGGAAGTACTACAACCGGCGACTTCTGTGGTGGCAGTACCAAGAACCATGCTTATATTATTTGTTCCAGACACTTTACCATTGTCGATGGTATCATTCTCAAAATAGGATAAACATTTATGCTCATAAAGCTTTGTTGAACTTAGCAATTCTGCCAAAATCTCAAGGTAGCAGCCACAATAGCCACAGGATAAGCGGGCCTTCGGCATCGCTAAAATCATCCTGCAAGAAACAAAAATTGCCTAGGTATAATCAACAAAGCAATACATACCATTTCTATAGATTAGACCCCTTAATTTTGATTGCTTATATAACAGTTTATTCACTTTATATTGCTATATTTGGTTCTGTTTTTTCTTATTTTTAGCTCTGTTTTAGCAAAAATTGTCGATAAACAAGAATATTATATCATAAATACAATTTTATAAAATTTATAAATTGTTTGTTTACTTATGTCGCATCATAATTGAGATTGACAGATAAAACCAGACGAACCGACGATCGATAGCCGGTAACTATTTTGACATTTGGTTAACCAGATTTCAGGAAACCATGTTCCGAAATAAACCACTTTTTCAGGAATCAGAGAATTTGATTAGTTTCGGACCGCAAAACCACAATACTGGTTATATTCGGACCATAGCCTTAATTTTGGCATCTTCGAGTCACATCTCCGATATGCACTTCCTATTTGGGGTACATGTTGTGTGACTCAATTTGAACGTATTTTTAAATTACAAAAGAGAGCTGTTCGGTATACACTAAGCAATAAAACTTACTGTAGGGAATTCTTTAAAAAACATAAAATATTAACACTTCCATTTCCTTAATTCGGACACATTTACTTGAAATTTTAGACAGGCCATCTCATAACTTCCCTCTTAGAAGTGCAGAGTGTGACCTCTATTTACCAAAACCACGCACGGAACTAATCCAAAGCTCTATTTTTTATAACGCTAAGAAAATGAACAATAATCTACCTAATTAAGAATAATAAAAAACTCTTCGTTTTAACAAAACTTCCAATATTTATTTAAAAAAGTCCTTTTTTAACTTTAATAACAGCCGTTTCGCTAAATAAATATTGGAAGTTTTGTTAAAAACGAAGAGTTTTTTATTATTCTTAATAAGATGGACTTCCAAAAAGTAAGGGCTAGTACAATCTATTTAATAATCTACCTGTTGAAATAAAGTCCATTTTATCCATAACCGCATTTCGTAACGCTTTAAAATTATTCTCGGTAGAGAGAGTTTTGTATGCAGTTGGCAACTTTTTTACATAAAATATTTGGGACCATCTCACGCATTGAAAAGTTAATTAATTTATGATATTGATTTTGTTGTTTGTTGTTTTATTTTTGTTGTTACTTTGAGTAAATTAAAATCTTTAATTTTTTTATATTATTTATTTTTCTCATTATATAATGTATACATAAAGTATACATTTATTTTTTAAACTGACCTTTCGCAATGTTTATATTGTGAAGGTTTATTTGTTTGTATGTTTTATTACTTGTAGAATCTTTTCCATTACTGTTTTAATACTGTTATTTTGTTCTATGTGATTTGCTTTTTTTTAAACTGCTTTGTCCACAAATTTTAAAAAAATTAAAAATAAAGCTTATTATTAGTTTTTTGTGGATATGTGGTATTTCTTACAAACCACTTTGCAATCTCATCAATCAACGATTTAAAATAGGCATAGGGAAATAATAACAAAAAATGTTCAGAACATCGTAAATATTTTTAATATAACCTAACCTAACTGAAAGTAGCAAATAGATAAAAATATTTTCATTGAAGAGTTTACTATTCAAAACCTCTTAACCACTACAATTTTAATAATTCGGTT
This sequence comes from Ophraella communa, assembly GCA_035357415.1. Classification (NCBI taxonomy): domain Eukaryota; kingdom Metazoa; phylum Arthropoda; class Insecta; order Coleoptera; family Chrysomelidae; genus Ophraella; species Ophraella communa. Next base: position 35,224,566 of record CM068995.1, on the reverse strand, counting down.
TCCACTAATTCTACAAATTTTTTTTAATATGCTTTTTATCAGCCGCACCCTGTATAATTATATAGTCTTAATCGGTTTTCATATACATTGTGTCCGTAAAGTATGGAACAAATTAATGTTTAGCTAAACAGGCCAATTTAAGAAAGAAGATACACTTCGATTTTAAAGTAACGTATATTAAAGTAATATATATATATTCTAGTAAACAGGGTGAATTATTTTTGAATACCTAATGACATCATCGTAATTTTTTTTTAAAGAAAAACCCCCATTTTCTCTCAATTTTCGGATTACTCCAGCCGAGCTGATTTCAATTGGTACAGGGTGAATAAAAATACAATAGTTTTGTGTGTGCTCATAAATTAGGAAAGAATGAAGGAAATTATTTCTTATCTATACCTAAAAATATTTACATTTATGAATCCTTTAGTAAAAAAGAATTTCATGAATCGTACTTTATGCCATGGGAAGCGATATGATACATGTTCTAAACCGGTATTATGTATAGGAATATTAAGGCAAGCGAAGAATGCATGGCTCTTGGACTATTACATGTTTTTTCATTATTATCTTGAGTTATACATGTGTTGACCTTGCCCATCCATTATTATTTAAAGTCTCAAACCATAAGCAGCAAAAAAAAATAGTTTTTTAAACAATGAATTCTAACAACATGTGCTCTAGAAGTTTCGAAATTGGTAAGAATTTTATTTTATATTTGAAAATATATTTTTTTTTATTTTTATATGGTTTTTTTTAACAAAAAATTGGTTATTAGTTATTATTGAAATAATTTCAACATGACTTTACCTATGTTCTAAAACTGTGATGATAAAAAACTATTTAAAGGTGTGTTTTCTAAAAATATTAAAAAATAAATCTTTTTAACAAAACTTCCATCTTATATTTAAAAAATGGGTTTTCAAACTCAATTATAGCTGTTTCTTTAAAATTAGCATCGTCAGCTATCTAGTTTAAAAAGCTTTTTTTCTACACCTATGGAATAATATGTCTATTATTTATGGTTTTTCTTTAAACAATAAACCATAAGCCAACGGTATTTTGACCCATCACAGGCCACGAATTTCATAAGCCAACAGATGTTCTATAGTTTTATTAGTTTTCCATGGCAACGGAAATAGTTCAATGATGTACAATAATTGTACTAAATCTAGTAGTTTTTGATTGTAAAAGCATATTTAGTACCTCTTTAAAACATTTGGATTAAATTTTGATGAAATAAAATTCGATAAATAATCATTGTATTACATAATTACCCAAATTAATAAATATTACTGCAAATTAATGTAAAATGGTTTATTTAAATAAATTTAATTTAATCTGGTTCTTAATTATTCCATAAGTGTAGAAAAAGTATAGTATTATACTCGCGATTATGGCCATTATTAACTTGGGCGATTGAGCCACTCGCCTTCGGCTCGTGGGCTCAATCTTCACCCTCGTGAATAATGCCCTACATAATCGCTCGTGTAATAATATACTATTTTTAAATAAAAAGTGGAAGATTTGTTAAAAAGTTTTATTTTTTAATATTCTTATTAATACTCCAAAGAGTAAGGGTTGATACAATAAATTCAGTTACGGTGTGTTTTCTATTATATTAAAATTATGTTATTGTAAAAATCTCATAGAACGTACAAAAAATATAAAGTGATCTTTATTTTTATTAGGTATTTCTTACAACATCACAATTAATATATTAAATCATATCAATTCAAAAGTAATGAGTGTATGTTTAAAGCTTAGTGGTAAGAACTTTAAAACGAATATCAAATTAATAATGATGTTAGATTAATCCACTCCTAATTGCCGCTTCCTGTTTTAATTGTAGTTTCAAAAATGAATAGAATGCGAAACTGTCCACTTTTGATTTAAATTTTTTACTTGTAAATTTGAACTTTGTAATTTGAATATATTTTGTTTTCATTAACGACGTGTATCGACCTTATTAGACCAGGTTATTTTCAAACAATAGGCGACTGGACTGATATTGAATATTTGACTTTGAACTACTTCATCGTATTGTTACAGACCCTAATTAATTTTTGCATCCCACCAAAATTATTATAAATGCGATTTATGAGCCTATTCGTTATTCGAAATCATGAAATTTTAAACAATCCATGACAGGCGCCAATTTGTATTCATAATAACATCACTTGTTAAAGAGTGTCCTTATTGGTTGGTTGATGTTCCATTTCCACTTGACATCCAGTGCTGCCAAATCACCTATTAAAAACAAGTTAACCGGAAATTTGTCTTCATAAAATATTGATTGATGCCAAAAACTCCTTCGAACTCCTCATCAATAGACATAGGAAACGTTCCTGATGATTATCTCAGAATTAGCAGCGTAGGAGAACCACGAAATTCATTTTTGACCCTCATTTAAATTTGGCAACATGTTATCTTATTCTCTTTCTTTCTTGGTTGAGAAGTGTGCTGCCATGTTGTCACGTTAATAAAGCTAAATGTCCTCAAGTATGAATTACCACCTAATGCTTAATATAAAATATCGAATATTATGAGCACATCATCATTGTATCTGAGAGAATATATAACAGTTTAGTAGTTCACTTCATAATTAATGTTCAAAACATCAATATTTGAGAATCAATTGTGATTATTTCCTGAAATTTGCTGATTCATTTTGACAAGTGGCAACCGTGTTGTTCTCTTCCCCTTCTAATTAAATCGTGACGTCACTTGCTATGTGCGGCAAAATTTCGACCGTTTGAATATTATTTTGACTTTATTGGTGATTTAGAGTTCGTATGATCAATAAAAAAATATTAAATCGCCTAATATTCATGTATATTATTTAAATATAAATTTAAAAAAATAGTCCACTCGCGTATTATGTCAACATGGATAAATGTTTCAAACGTTTAAATACATTTAAACCAAATACATCTTAAATACACTGCCCATTACTTAAAAACAAAAAAAACCTAAGTCGGTAAGAATATATTTATATATACAGTAGCTCTACAGGCCTAGTGGCCGAAGGCTTCGAGATCTTTCATTCTTCTCTTCCATTTCTTTCTATCTCTAGCTTCTTTTTGCCAGTAATGCACTCCCACCAACCTCAAATCATTTGTAGCTTCTTCCAACCATTTTTTACGAGGTCTTCCTTTCCTTCTTTTTCCACCTTGTCCACATTTTAGAACCCGTTTCGCCCCTCTGTCTTCATCCAATGTGGCCCAGCCATCTTGCTCTTTCTGTTCGTATTATTCTCGTAATACTTAATTCTTTGTTTGTTCTTCTTTTATACTCATCCCCCATTTTAAATTCCCCATAAATTTTTCTCAAAATCTTTTTCTTCCATATTTCCAGTTTGTTCTTCTCTTTTTTTTTATAATCCAAGTTTTGCATGCATATGTTACTGTGGGCCTTATTATCGTCTTGTACACTCTGGTCTTTTTTGATCTACTTAAGAATTTTTTTGTTAAGATTTTTGATAATATCCCCTCTGCTCTGCTACCTTTGGCTATTCTTTTATCTGTTTATCTTTCTTCATCTCCTTTATTTGTTATTGTGGCTCCCAGATATTCTATTTTATTCACTTTTTTAATTTTGTACGGCCTGTCATCTATGCAATTTATAACTAGGTCAGATGTATCCTGGTCTTTCATAACCATGTATTTTGTTTTTTGTTGGTTAATCGTAAGCCCGTATTCTTTCGCTTTCCGTTCTAATAACCACCCAAAAGTATGCTGCAACTCTTTTCTCGATCTTGTTATTAGTACCATATCGTCATAGGCATTGATGTTTGTTGCCATACATTAAACCATTAGTTTTTATGTCGCTTTCTCTTAAGATCATTTCTTAAAAAGAGTTGTGGTTAAACTACTAGTTTTTTCAGCTTATCTGGTATATGAAATTTTGTCATGGCTTCATACAATTTAGTCCTTTTAATGGAATTGTATGCTTTTTAAACAAGTCAGTGAGAATAGTTTTGAGAAAGTTCTAGCTATTATCAATGAAATTGCTGAGCTCAAACTTGCTTCAGAAGAGTTTTTTTTTAAAATAGCTCGCCAGCTGCTATGGATGCATTTTTATGAAGGATCGCATAAAATGGGGTGAAGAAGACTAACAATTGAATATATTAATGGTTTAAATTAGTTAAATTAATTCATAAAGTTTAAAAATAAAGATGTACCTTTTGTGATTAAAAAAATTTTCGGTTTTGGGTCATTGTTACGACATTATACTATATAAGTTGAGAGTTTATTTCTGATTTCTCTGACGTGAACATGGCTGACATGATTATTCCATTTAGGTACTGCCACAGAAACTCTTGTAATAGTTGTAAGTAGAGGTCGTCTTGTTTTAGTAGATAAAAAAAAGCATTAAATCCTACCGTGCTTCAGTTAGATTTTAATAACGTAAAACGAGTTTTTATACATAAAATTTAATAGCAATCGATCTCCTAACACCTTACGCACATACAGTTAAACATATTTTAATCTTTTTTTTCCAATAGTTTGTACGCGTTCTAACTTTGAGCACAGTCATAGACATAAATCTGGTATTTCTATTTGTTCAGTTGTTTAACCTTTATAATATAACACAGCTGTTAGGAATAAACAACTGGTCTAATAAAAATGAGTGATTTGTGAATGATTTTATGTTGTGTTGAAACAGACGTTCCAACACAACGACCTAATATATGTAAAACACCAGCGTTTAATATTTTTTTATATTTTTTTAATATATTGAATGGACCCAGTAGTAACAATTTCTGATATAAATAGTATTATTCTCATTCAAACCTAACAAATCTCCTGGCTGATCACATCTTACACGCGTTGGTAACCTTTTTAGATCTTTGATACAGCTAGTCATCGATAGCTACTTAGTACTTTGATTAATATGGGAATAAGAGGAACTTCCTACTTTTTTTTAGAAAATTACCTATACGAAGATCTAAGTATGTTAAAATTAATAACAAACTAAGTAATGAGAATAATATAGTAAATAGTGTGCCTCAAAATACTGTTGCATTAGTGTTTTCGGCACATACCCTTAGTATGTAAAACTACTATATGAACACACAAGTTTTTTAACGTACATGTTCGTCTGTCGTTCGTATGTTTATATAGAAAAAACCGCGAAAATGTGCAGAGAGTAATAAAACAGTTTAGTTGATATTCAGAGTTATTTCAATAACAAAACAGGTACCATCTTAGATCCTATTCTGTCTACATAAATGATTTAGCCGAAGAGTAAGCTATTAACATCAAATGTACTATTGTACTAACCCTTACTCTGTGGAATTCCATCTTACTGAGAATAATAAACAACTAAATATTTAAACTCAACTTCGACGTTTAATTAAAAAATTAGCTTTTATAATACAATGACAGCTGTTTCGCTACAACGAGCATCGTCAGATAGACATATTAAAGTTACATTTGGTTTTTTTCTAAGCTAGTTATCTGATGTTGATTAAGTAGTATTAAGGCTAGACCAAGTATGGAAGTAATAAGACATAACGAAATTAAAGCCTAGATTTTATTAACCCTAAGGGATTATTCTGGATGTATTTCTCCCTAAGATCAGTATAACTGTACAATCATATGGATAAACCAGGAAAAAACTATATCATGCTGGACTGATAACATCTAGGCTTTAATATTGTTTCTTCTATACTTGGTCTAGCCTTTTTATTGGGGACTCATCCGATGGGTCCTTATCCAGAACCCAACAGTGTTGGACTCACTCTCGAGTGGATTCCTACCAACCTAACCCACCTCAAAAACTCGCCGTTACCCCCGCCTCGGAATCACCACCCTAGCATACTTCAAGGCGGGCGGCGGTCCCTCACACTCTCTTCACCCATTCATACTACTCGCCATCAAAACATTCCCTTCTCCTAACCATTTTCTCAACAACTTCGCTAACCTCCAGCCGTTCTTTCTACCCTCTCAACATTATCTCCACCATGTTCTCCCAATACACTGCTACCCCAAGTCAACTTCTCTAAATCCTCCTTGTTCTTCCAACATCTAAACACATGACCCTCATTTTCCTCCACCTCACACTACACGCATATTCCAGTCTCTCTCTTCCCAATCTTGTGTAGATACCCCACTCTTGACCCATGCCCAGTGAGCACTTGGGTCAAAAAGTAGTTTACCTCGCCAAACTCTCGGTCCATTCACTCACTCCTACTCCTAATCGCCATTTTTAATGCACCTTCATATCCCTCCCTCCTTCTCACCATTTCCTCCTCTTTCCAATCCTGAGCTTCCTCTTTTGTGGCACCCTTCCACTGTTGCCTCTTTGCCTAAGCTATCAGGTACAAAGCAGCACAGCTGCTGCTACACTGTCCTGTACCCCTGTACCACTCTCAACAAAATCCCCCTTTACACCCGCAGTAGTGGCTTTATTCTCGCATGAATCCCCGTTCTTTCACCCCACAATTCCGCTCCGTACAGCATACTTTACTTAATCGCCCTACCAATAACTCTCCTCTTTTATTCTCCTGGCCCTTTCACATTACACATCAATCTCCCCAACCATACTGCTCGTACTCTCGCCTTCTCTGCTGCCTTCAACATATGGTGCTTGAAGGATAGTTGGCTATCCAACCAAACACCTAGATACTTCACCGACTCCTCCATGCGAATTTTCTTCCCCTTCACCATCACCCTAACTTCCCTCGTCTTGCTTCGTCCCTTTACGAGCAATCCCACCGTCTTATCTTCCGCCACTTCCAATCCGCATCGTTCTCTCTTCCTTACAATCTTCCTACACATTTTCTCCGCCTTTCTTTCTATCTCCATCTCTCCGTAATCATCCGCATACACCGTAATCTCACATCCCTCTTCGCATACAATACCACAAACCTCGTCAAACACACACTTCCAGAACTTCGGTCCCAGTACCGATCCCTGGGGCACTCCTACCTCCGTTCTATATCTCCTCCCCCCTAAATCTATTATAACCTGAGCCGATAGGTAATCCACTAAATTAACCAACCCTTCACCCACTCCGAGCTTCAACAACGCGCTCAACACCGCCCCCTTGCTGACACTATTAAATGCGTTCCCCACTTCGAAGAACACTAGTAGTTCTTGTTTCTCCAGCTACCCTCCCTATCCTTTTCCGCCAAATCCACCACTCTACACCTAGCGCAGAATACATGATTTCTCCTTCATGAACCCATGCTGGTTTTCTCTAAAACCCCCATTTCTTCTTACGTCTCCCTCAATCCTTACCTTTATTATTCCTTCTATCACCTTACCCATACCACACAGCAGACTGATGGGCCTGTAGTCTCCTGTCCGCTTTCCTTCCCTACCCGCCTTCTTCACAAGTATCACTTTGGTCACCTTCCATACCTCCGGGAATTCTTCCTCCCTCAGTACCATACTTGGTTTAGTCTTGACACCACTTGATCAACATCAGACAGTTACCTTGAAAAAACAAAATGTAACTTTAATATGTCAATCTGACGATGCTCGATGTAGCGAAACAGCTGTCAGTGTATTATAAAAGCTAATTTTTTATTTAAAGGTCGAAGTTTAGTTCAAACATTTAGTTGTTTATTATTCTTATGCCCGGTTTCACCAACGATTAATAGCGGCCTATTCGTCGAATAAAGTTATTTAATAATAAATCTGACAGATTTGCGTTTCACCAACGACAAATAAGGTTTATTCTAAGAATAAACTCCAGATAAATTATTTGTCGATTATCGGACAAATAAATATTTATTCATCCAATAAAGTGACAGGTTAACCTCACTTTATGTGAACTTGTACATTGGTTATTAAAGTTTGAATCTAAATTAAAAATTTGAATATAATTTAAAATGTATTGTGAAAGTTAAATTTCGAAATCAATATTAATATATATAGATTATATAAATACATTTTCAAAACTTAAATTGTTTGAAAATGTTTATAATAATATGTACTTATATATAATTTTTTTTTGTTGTGACCAAACGCTATCAGTTTTTTTGTTTCTTACAATGTGCCTATATTTTTCCACTATTGTAAGAAGATTCTCCTTTTCTTCTTCTAAATAATTCTTACTTCTTTCGCGTTTCGTACTCATATTGTAAAATTAAATAATATTAAATAAAAGCGGCAAAGGATGACAAAGCGCCAAGATTTAAATTTAAAATTGTGGGGTTATGTTTTATGACATATCCCAAGAATGATAAACATTTACCAGGATTGCCTAATCGGCCTGATTTGTCCGCCAGCTGTGTGACGTCACTACACTCCTTCATTATAACGTTTACCATATAAATGCATGGAAATAATAGGATTTAGACAGTATTTTTATGATTTCTGAAATACTAACGTACCACTATTTGGATTTTTAAGATTAAACACTTATAATTTATAATAAATATTCCCATAAAATCGTTTTAATACTTATATTTAATTCATTTATTGAATATTCAAATAAATTTATTATTACACAAAATCATACCTAAAACTAGTATTTTTGACAAACAAAGAAACATAATAAACATAACAATTTGCAGCATATTACTAGTACAATTCGTGAATCTTTTATGGAGCGACATAATATGTATTCTATAAAGAATTTTTAATTACAAATTTAAAATTAACAAAAAATAAAATAAACTAAAAACGTAAAATAAAAAATGTATTCACTATTGAGTATTAACGTTGACACTTAACGATACTAACCAAGCAATGCCCAGCCAAGCAATGTAACAGATGAAATTTAAAAGTTCGAATTGGAGTTTAAAAGAACAGTTTTTTAAATATTTTTCACAAAAATGCAACGTACACTAATGTATCCACAATAAATACCAGTCAAAATTTTGAATATTTTTACAATAAATCTAAAAACGACGATTGAAAACGACCTAAAATGCACTGTCAAGATAGGAATAACACGGCCGAGGACTGCAGTGACGTCACAGGCCACCACGTGCGATCGATTTTTTGGCGAACGTACGTCTTATGGGAATAAGCAATCCTGGTAAATGTTTATCATTCTTGGACAAATCCTTGCAAATAAACGATTTGCGCATGCGCCTAAAAGTATAGTCCATGGAGAAATTACTACATTATAACTTATTTGTCGAATAGCTATTTGGAGTTTTAAAAGCGTTATTGAAACAGAAATAAATTTAATCGAAAAATAAATGTTATTCTTCGAATAGCTTAAGTTATTTTATGCCTTTTGAAATATTTAGGAATCGCTTACCAGACTTTAAAAAGTTAAAATGAAACTTAGATAATAACTTTATTATAATAATGGCATAGATATTTTGCACTTAAAAAAATCTTCATTATAAAACGCATTTGCGTATCGTAATGCAACTTTTACGCAGGCAAATTTTTGTTTTAAATGGTTGGCGACATGAGTGAAGTATCTAATGACAAGACTATTGACAATGACATTTGTGGCTAATAGCAATTTATTAATTTTATATTGTTTTTAAGAAAGTATTTGTGAATCTGAATATAATCTTTATTGGTGTATTATTAATTTTAAAATATTTTAAAACATTAACATTTGATAATTTAAATGTCAAAACTGTCAAATTTTAGAAATTACACAGTGCTACCGACATACTTTTTAAAATCAAAATTTTCGTAATTTACATACAAATAGTAAATTAATTTAAAAAATGATAAAATGGCAAAATATAAAACATATTATAAACAACTTATTTCATATGGCTGTTATGACACTCGTTCTTTAAAAAACTCATCGCTTGGCGATTCGTTTTTTAAACTCAAACTCCTGTCATAACAGAAAGCCGTATGAAATGCGTTGTTTAATATACTATTAGCTTGGGGAAGTACATATGCCTCGCATTTGTTAAAACTTAAAATTTTACAGAGAATACTTCTAAAGTTACTTCTGAAAAAAACACGTTTATAGGTATTCTTCCAATTTTTTTTATAGGAAACCAGGTATGTTTAATATCAGAAAGTTATATTTGTTGAATGTAATACTCTACACATACAAAAATAAACAAGTATTACAACCTCTAAACCACATTTACAGTGCTAGAAGAAAAGTTCATGATTGTGTATACGTTCTTAAATACTACCTTACTATCCAAATATCATTTGGTAAACTTAATTTTGCTTATTTGGTTCCCAAGGTATTTAACTGTTTACCCGAAATGCAAATTGTATATAAGAACGATTCATGAAATTTATTGTACTAATCCTTACTCAGTCTATATTACTAAGAACATTAAAAAATAAAAAATTTTAACAAAACTTTTATTTAAAAATAGCTTTTTAAATTCAATTACAGCTGTTTCGCTAAAATTAGCATCGTCAGATTGACACAAGCATTGAAGTTACATTTTTTAAGAATAATAAAAAACTCTTTGCTTTAACTCAACTTCCAAGTTTAATTGAAAAATTCAATCAAACTTGGAAGTTGAATTGAAGAAAAGAATTTTTTATTATTCTTAGTAAGATGGACTTCCAAAAAGTAAGGGTTAGTACAATAAATTTAGTTACATTTTTTACTTAATCAACATCAGGTAACTGCCTTAAAAACAAAAAAACGTGGAAGTTTTATTAAAAATTTTTATTTTTTATTGTTCTTAATTAGGACGATTCATTTATTTGATCTCATAAAATCAATGTTTAAAAAAATTTTTACAAATATAGATATAGAATCTGTGAAGGAAGAGTTCTATATATAATATGAGCATATGCCAGTGTTTTCTTTTTTTTTCAAGGTTTATAGTATTTACTTTAGACTTTCGCTGCTTGTAGGTAAATGAGAGAAACCCCTGAGCACAAACTCTGGTTCTTCAGGGAATTTCTTCTTGTTTTTTTACTTATTATTATTATGATATGATATATTTGAATTTAGCGCAACTATTTTGTACTGTAACATTATTTTATGTAATTTATATATTATTTATTGTTTGGATGGTAAATATACATTAATAGATATTATTATTATTTTTAGAACTTTCATCATATTTAAATAAAAATTCCAATGCAACGAATTACTTTGAGAGAAATGTCCAGCACAAAAATGTTATTAGCTCGTACATTTTAATACTTGGTGGCGTAGTATTCTTAGTATGGTATCTTCAACTGCTTTGGAAAAGAAGGTATTTGTATTGGTACTCTTGGGGGGTACCAGGACCTCTGTCTTTTCCAATCATAGGTGCGGCGTATTATTTTATATCTGGTACAAGCGGTAAGTAAACCAACGTTTTCTTGTATACTTTCCTTAATTGATTTCTGAGGAACATTGCTTATATTTTTAGATATTCTGAAAAACATTATCAAATTACAAAAACGATACCCCTTGGCAGCGCTTTGGTTTGGTCCAAAGTTATTCTACATAATTTCGAAACCAGAGCATATCGAAAAAATATTAACCAGTCCAAAGGCATTGAATAAAGACGATTTTTACAAATTTTTGTCTTTCGTCGTTGGAGAAAGTCTAATTACGGCAAAAGGTTAACATTTTTTGTATAAAAATTATGTTGCTAATAGATATAGCCGTTCTTTAGTAAGTATAATTGAAAAAAAAAACGTAAAAACGAGCCCCATATCTTCTGTAATGCAAATTTATTATCATGTGTAATTTGTTTAATCGTTTCCAGTTTCGTTGCCGACTGAAGTGGATACGTGCGCGCGGACCTTTAGATTACATAATAGCAATTTCTTTCACTATTTATTTAAAAAATAATTTTTTTCCCATGTACAGTTGTTTCGAGTGAACTACCAGATAGACACATCGAGATGACATTTTGCTTATGATATTGAATAAGTAGTATTTTAACTAAACCTAGCTTATATCTTGTATTTTATATATTATGGGCCGGTTGCATAAACGCTTCTCAAACCTTTATTACGTAACAACGTGCTAACTTTTGACAAGTCCAAAGATAACGCTTGCGCGGGCATTTCATATTTATTGATTTTTAGATGAAGTTGACGGTGCGGTGTTGTCGGCATAAATAATTTTTCCCTGAAACCGAATAGTTAGATTTTAGATTATTTAATTTGATTTAAAAAAAAAGAACCTTAATATTTATAAATTAATGGACTTTTAATGCCAAAATATATTGAGATAAATAACTAAGATTAAAAAAAAATTTAATAAGTAAAACTTACCTCAATGAGTTATAAATTAAAAGGATATCTTAATAAGTTTCATCGAATTATCAGTTACTTTTTCTTTATTACATCTAAAGTTTTCAATATTATAATTTTCAATGATAAACATTCAAATAAATAGAGAATGTCTTGACAAACTTATCTTGGATAGGATCCATGGTATTATTCAATCACAATCAAAATATTTCCAATTCAAACAACAAGTCCCAATTCATGTAACAATTCACAATTGACCTAGTTTTCTTTTGAAATCAAAGTTATAATCTGAAACAATAAAAAAAAATAAAATTAAAACTATTAATCGTATTCATATGTTTAATAAATAAATATGTAATTTTATGTAGTTAAGTGTTTAAATTGATGTTATAAAAGGAAGTACTTACAAAGGTATAAGGAGACCAATTGAAGTCTTTGATATTGAATAACTATTCCAATAAATCATTCCTACCTGAAAAACCACAAGAACAATATAATACATGTAACAAACATAGTGAAATTTAGTGAACTAATCCTCATATCTAAAGTTTTGGACAGAATTAAGTAAACTAATGATAAAAACACTTAGATAGTGGATAGTGAAATGACTATTGCAAAACATAGTTAATAAACATTAATAAAAGACATTTTATATAACAAAACTGTATGTAGGATAATTAAGTAAGTTTTTTATATTAATTGTAAGCTGTGAATCTTTGATAACATTAATGATCTCATCTAAGATAGTGTGTAGGTACATAGTACAAATAATAGAATCACTTAAAAGTTTAAATTTTAGTTATTAGAGTTCAAAGTAGTATTTATCAGTTGAAATAGGACTAGTTTAATAGATTTACAGTAATTTTAAGTTTAATTTATAGTTTTAACTCAAATTTTGAAAGTATAAAATGAATTGACAGCTCCAGAAATCTGCCTATTTCAAATCAAAAATTTTAAAGAATAAAGTCAAATAAAAATTATATAAATGTATTTTTTGTAAATATAAGAATAAGAGCTAGCTTTATGTTATCAAAGGTACGATTAGAATTGTAAAATTATTACCTCAATATTCGAAAATTTGGGTTAACTTTTGGAAATAACGAACAGTTGAATTTCGAATTTTACGTCAAATTTGTCATTATTCGGCGAGCCTATAAAAAGGCCAGGAAATCGATGATTCACTCTCTTATCACTCTGGTAGCAGCTTAATTAACATCGTATGTATTAATTGATTACTAAAAAAAATTTGCATTAATCAAAAATCAAGTCATGTTAAATTAATACATGTAACATCAAAAATACATGTATAAAAGTATTTTAACAATATTAAATTACTTAACAAAGTAGTAAATTGGACATAACAAATCCAGATTCCAATAGAATTTATAAGATTAAATTCAAGCGTCATTTCCATATCGAGAGCCGGGTAGACATCTTGTTTTTGTATGCTGTTCTATTTCCGAGAGAAGACGAAGTTGGAGCCGATCTCAGTGTTCGGTACGTTCCGCCTGACGAGTACGATATTTGAAAAGACTGTGTAATACAAGGTACGTCCGATAGTTAAGGATTTATATTTTCTTTTTTGTTACTGTGAATTAATTTTTGTACATTGTTTCCATTTTTGTCATATAGGATATTTGTAAATTTACTGTAATAAGCATATGAAAAGCAATTGATAGTTTTTTTTTGTACGATTTATTCAAGAAACATTTATAATTAAATTCAGTGTGAATCCTACCCAAGATAAAAGTCGGATTTTAAATTCAATCCTAAATCAATTTGACTGAGCTAGTTTAAATTTTTTATAAGGCGCCCAACTATATAAAACACAAAAGAAAAAGTAAACTTTACATCAGTAAATAATATTAAATCATATAACTCAACTAAAATCATCATATAAAACATATAAGAATTGTGAAACATATTGTTAAATCAATAAAATAAATCAATTTAATAGATATAAAATTATATAGAACATTAAATCATTACCAATTGTTAGAATCAAAAAGAGGTTATAATAATATAATAGACTAATTAAATAAAGTAAATAATAAAATATAAAAATCAGACTAATTAAACCATTATAATATAAAGAAATTGATTTTATAAACCTTTACTTTGTGGAAGTCCATCTTATTAAGAAGTTACATTTTTTACTTAATCAACATCAGGCAGCTGCTTTAAAAACAAAAAATGTTACTTCAATACTTATGTCAATCTGATGATGCTAATTTTAGCGAAACAGCTGTAATTTAATTTAAAAAACTATTTTTTTAATAAAACGTGGAAGTTTTGTTAAAAAATTTCATTTTTTATAGTCAATATTACGATGCTAATTTTTAGCGAAACAGTTGTCATTAAGTTAAAGAATCAATTTTTTAAATAAAATGTGAAAGTTTTGTTTTATTACCAAAATATATAAATAATAAATGATTCTCTTGTTTTGATGTTAATCTGTGATTTTTGAATATGGTCCTATGTGAATAAAAAATATAAACTACTAGAATAAATAGATGGGGAATTAAAAAACAGCATTAAAAAAAGAAATTATTCAAATTATATATTTAGTAAATATTAAAATCTCTTGCTCTAATTCTAATATCTCGTAATTTTAATGAACTATCATTTACTCATCAAAACGAAAATAATTTAAAATTAATAATTTAAATATCATTATGTCAAGGATCTAGTTAATTCAGTCACAAAACGAAGTCGCCGTTTAAATTACAAAACATAATATACAATTTTCGTCTTTCCAAAGTCGAGTATACTTATTCACTATAGAAATGTGACAACGTAGCCGAAGAATCAATTTTTACATCTTTCGTCGACCACAGATAACCAACGAGACGGGTAACTCGATGTTAATTTTTAGTTTTTTTACAACTTAACTGACCTACTGTGTGAGAAGGTAACGTAGATGTCGTTAGTATCGTCTTGTTCTAATACTAAGTGGTCTTTTTATGTCTAATAAAACAGTTAGGTTTAAATGTACATTCTAGCGGGAAATTTAAAATGCACTAGGCTGCTATTCAAATGGAAAAAAATATAATTCAAATTTTACCATATTTACTGTGTACATTTACATACATGTTTTACAACCGTCAGTTTTCTCAATACTGGAGAGAAAAGATCGTACCGACAAGATGCAAACAAGTTGTATATTCACAGTAAATATAGTGACTTTTACAAATGATAATGGTCAATAAAAATAAGTCAGATAATATAAACAATTTATTTCGTCAATAACAAATATATAACACTTTCAAAAAAAGTTTTAAATTTAGTTATTTTATGAATTAATATTGAGCCTAAATATACTAAATTTTAAAATTTGTATACTTGGTGGTGAAAATTTATATATGTTTTAATTTTTTATTTTTTGTTAATTGCTTCTCATTACCAAACTGTTTATTTTTTCTTTTACACCACCAAGGTATACCGATCTTCCAAACTCCCTTAATAAAGGATTTTATTACAAACTTCTTGATGTATAATGAGATGATTTGGAAGTTTTACATTTCCGTTATCTTTAAAAATGTAGATATATAAAAATAAATTAATAAAACTAATTTAATAAAATAGCGAGGTAAAATTTTTTGGAATACCTATTATAGTTATTATTTTACGAAAAGATTATTTTTCTGGCACTTTGTTGTTTATAAATACATAAAAAATAGAAACTAAGATTAAAAAAATGAGAATAAAGAAGGTATACATAAAATGTTTTACATTTTTAATTATCTTTTGTGGGGTCTCTAACTTTAAGTCCCTTTGGTATACGTCGATCCAATATTTCTGGTAATATACAATCCATATAAAATAATAGTTTTGGTACCATAAAATTATTTCATAATTCCTTGTCAATTTTTATCCCTTCTATATGAAAGTCGTCGTCGGTGTAAATAACAAAATCACAAAAATCCCTATTTGTGATATTGAGTTGCCCCTGTATCAGCGAGTCATATGATTGGCACATTCGATTTTTATGACTTGACGACCAAAAGGCACTTTTTCAATAATATTAGCGTAAACACTAGAATCTCCGTCACCTGAAAAAAAAAAGATAAACTGTTAGGGAACATTCCAATAAGCATTTATAGAGTAATGGTACATTCACACTTTAGCTCCCAGACAGAGCTTAATCTTTTTAGAAGAAAGTACTGATTAGGAATCGGCTTTTCCAAAAAATAATTAGTAAATGAATAACATAGGTACCTTAAATGGATTGATCGGAAGCCCATTCCCAATATACATACATAAATTGACATCACTGTATCTGACCATAAGTGAAAACGTGAAATTAAAATTGTTGATAATTTACTTACCTATAACATATTTGTACACCAATCCATGATGTTCCACACTTTTACAAAATCCTTCTACAATCACATCCTGTTCCATTTCTGTTGAAGGACCACTATAATTTAGAGAACAGTGTAATTTTGGCACCAAATATTTTCCTTATAATAAGAACAAGATGAACAAGTTTTGTTTTGGACCCCTACGAACAAGGGTTTTTTGTTTCAGAACCAATAATAATCCCCTAAAATAAGAATTATTTGATAAAATGAATATGTATATAAGAGAAAAATAAATTCTCTTACCACTCCAGATGCAGCGTTATAGCCATGTCCGTAGCTTCTCTTACTCCACCCTCCATCTACGATAACGGTTATGAAAGACGTTCCAGCTTGTTTCATTTGGTGAGACATGTACGTTTCCCATGACTAAAATTTTTTTAACAAATAATGACATATTAAAAAAAAAGTATTTTTTTAAGTATAGTTACCTTTTTTACTTCAACAGTTTTGCGAGAAAAAAGTTTTTTGCTTAATAAAAGGAATATCCATCAAAGAAAATAGTTCTTTGCATTGGCTTTTTCCAATACCAATTGACAAATTTGCCCACACAACAGATTGTGTCAAATTTATATTTTTATTTTCCTGAGGAGGATCGATGCAAATTATAAATGATTTTTCACAATTTACAATTCGACGCCCTTGTAATAATTGCACAATTGATTTGTATATTGGGTCAACTTTCCAACTTCGGTAAGTTTTCAGATGGATATTCAACCCTTTCATAATTTGTGGTTGCCCACCTACAAAATCATAATTATTATTTATTATCTTTAAGAAACAATTTATTATAAACAATTCGATTTATTTAATATCAATAAAATTACAGGCTAATTTTATTTTAATCATTACTTATAGAATATTAAATTATTTAATCACTTACCTCAATTGATTTAGTCTACGCATTGCTATTAATCTGTTCTTTTTCTTTAACACTTTTGATACCTTTTATGTTTTAGCCATTTTAAAAAGATCGCAAAATAAAAACAATATTAAAGTACCACGTCTTAGTAAAGCACCCTCACAAGGTTACGAAGTACTGTCGAAAACCAAATCAATTTATTGTAGGGCGAGTGGTATATGTTCCATTAAGTGGGAGGCGCTTGATGAGGGGAGGAACATTTAATTATTTTTCGCTTTCAACTAACAAACTAATAATTAAAATATATTTCTGAAAATAAATTTAAGTTTTAAAATGATTACTTTACAGCTTTACGTGGCTTAAATATACGTTTTATGAGCTATTTACTAGAAATAAGCGAACATCGGATTTTAAATGTTTAAAATGATTTCTAAAGCAAGAAAATTGACTTTTTTTTTTAAATCTTAACGTAATTCTATAGATAATTATCAATATTATTTAATTCAATCTTTTGTTTGGGAGTGTGATTTTTTTCTTATTTTTGCAAATATATACACACAAACAGATAAATAATATCCATATTATTATATACATACATTAGTGTTGCCAATTGGTGTTGTTCCAGGCACTGGAGGGATTTTTTCAGCAATTGTGGGCACCTAAAACAAAAAAAGGTTTAGTTGGAAAATATTCACACACAAATGCCATATTACTATTTCATGTTCCTGGCATTGAACTGCAAATTTCTTCAGTAGTAATGGGAACCTACAACAAAATACATTATCATATACTGTTAAAATTGTTTTGGTAGTATTTAAGACACATAACTTTGCAGCTTAAAACTAATCATACATATAAAAACATTAACCTACCTCTAACTGCATTTCTTCCTTGCTAGAAAAACATTTGTTAAAAAATTTTAAAGGCAAATAGTTATTCAACTTTCCACAAACATAATCCTCCTCTCTGAAATAACTGCAAATTCCAGAGTTGCGTTTAATATGTGGAAAATGTTGGGCTCCCAAACTCTCTAGCCATGATTTACTTCTAGAAATTAATATATCTTTTAAAAAGTCAATAGCACATTTTAGTTAGCCACTTACGAGTACTTTAAAGCATTTTGCGGAAAATAATGCATTCTGGCCACCTCACTTTTGTGGCACCCACAAATTAAACAACGAGTAGGAGGCATAATAAAATAATTAATGGTTCCTAAATTTATTAGGATAGCTCACAAAACTAACACCTTTCAAGCATAAACACAAGAAAAATAATGGCGGTTTTTAAGAAAGTAGCTTGACAGCTCCTTCAAATGACATATGACAATTACTGCGTTGCAAAGTCTACTTTTCACATAACAGGTTTATTTTTTTTCGAGTTTTAGATTCTTATTTTTGTTTTTTCATTATTTTATTAACATTGTTTCAACGACCAAAGTTAACAATCCATAAATTGCTTTCAGTGAAAATCAGAAGAAAAATTAGTGAAAACATTGAATTTTGTTTTGCTAGCGCCATCTGGCGTCCCTCTCTATAGTTTAAGAGATTATAGTCCGATTAATATGTGTAGAGTTATAAGTGGAACAGAAGATACATAATATTTATCTGAACAACCGAACCTATTTGTCTATTAAGTTACCCGTTTCTATTAAGTTGTCTCTGGATCGACTAATCAAATTATTCTTAAAAATGCGCATGCGCCTCAGGAGGATGTGCACCATGGCGTTGCAAACATACTTCATAACCATGGCTAGGAATCTTATATGTAAATAAAAGTTCATTGTTATTAGTTGAGGTTCCAACCGCAAAAAACGCTGGTGTGCTTTCATATGTCGCATCTGTCAAAGAATTTTCATGTTTTGTGAATTTCATTGCCATTTTGTGTTTATGGTAAGTCAAGTTCGGTTACTCTTTACTCTTTACAGTAATTTATAGTGTATAAGAAGTATTTGTTACAATTCGTGATTAATTAGAGATAAAAATGGGTTTTCAATGTTGTGTTCCTGGATGCAATAACTCCGATAAAACAGGATATCAAATGCATCGAATTCCTAAAGATGAACAAGTAAGTTGAATTAAAATATATAAAATAATAAAAGCCTTAAAATAATAACTTTTTAATATTTCACGGTTATTCAATTTTTAATTTAAATTAACCATGAAATTTAATTTTTTAAATAAACCTTGAAAGTTTTATTAAAAACTTCTTTATTTAATGTTTGTGTTGTGTCTAAAATACTTTAACTGTGAGAACTTTGGGATTAATTAATAATTTTAAGAGAGAAATATCTTATAAATATTAATTGAACATTTAATTTTAGCTATGCAATCTATATGGTGGTCATTAATTGGATGGTTAGATTTAAAAGAAAAAACATTGTCTAGAATTCATGAATTACATAGAGTTTGTCATGCACATGTAAATAATCTATTGAATGTAATAAATATTTCATAAAGATGTATATTTGTGTATTATTGAAGAGACCTGGAGATTTTTCCCATCAAAATATTAATCAAAACCTATTAATATTTAAATACATTTAAGTTTCCCGCTTTATCTTATAGTTCTTGGTTCCAGACGCGAGGTGCCGCGAATATCGTTTTGGTGTCGAGGTTATAATGGCAGTTTCCGATCTATCTCAGTATATATATATATCTCTTATCTATGTTCATAACGTTTTTAAAGATCATTAAACATATTGAAGAACAGTGGGTGCTACAAATGTTGAAAATACGTTATAATTCTCCAACAGATCCTAGCGGATTTTTCGAGCGAAATATGGAATCCTTCAACATACCCCAAACTTAGGCATCAGGTGGTGTTAAATCCAGTGAATGAAGTGGATATTCGAAATCTGTGCGACGAGAAATTATTCTGTTACCGAAATGTTCACGGAGCAAATTTATGGAGCGTTCGGCTTTACAGCTTGTTGCGCCATCCTTTTGCAGCCATTGCTTAAATTCTTAATTTTTGCGCATGACAATAGGTCTTTAAATCTCTCACAAAAGGTGTCACAATATTAAGTTTGTATCGCTTTATTGACAGTAACTGTCTTCTCATTTTCGTCTTCAACAAAATAAGGACCAATTATCCCATGACCAGACACGGTGGATAAGCTTTTCGATAATGGCTTCAGAACGCTAAAATCCAAAGAATCGATTTGTTTGTCAGTGGAGGTAGGGGAAGGACGTCGAAGATGACGCACCTAAGCAAATTATTTTTGATTGAAAGGTTAAAAAAATTGAGAAACTTTGAATGCCACTAGCCGGTAACTAGTATATTTCTGCAACCATTTGCTAGGTTTTTATTTAAATTTAATAAAGTGAACTATTTTTTATGCGACTTATAAAAAACACTCATTTGCGTCATCTTAACCTCCATTGAGGATAAGATGACGCAAGGTGTCAGTAAAGAGGACGCAAGTATGATTCATCAAAAGCGCAACAAATTATTTGAGAAACAAATATATTTTTCAATACAATAATTTAAAAAAATATAAATATATTTTTAACAATCTGTATCAGACTATGAATAGAAGTCGCAAACATAATTCTCCCGATTTTTGGCACCACTGCATTCCTTGTGGACCCATTTCCCACAACTTGTGCAACGAAACCATTTTCATTATTTTTGCCCCAGTCTCCACATAATATGCAGATTTCAGTGGCGACTCCATTGCTGTAATTCATCGTCATTGCAAGATTTCTTTGGATATTTTTTTGGTTATGGTTTGCACTTTAGTTTTCTCTTTATTTTGTATCAGTTTTACACCTACATTACTTTTACCAATACTTTTTTAGTAACTTTTCTTTGCCTCTTCTCTTTATCTTCTACTTAAAGGGGTGCTTGTAAGAATTTTAGAATGTTTTTTTTTTACTATATTTTTTAAACAAATTTTTATTGGGCACAGCAACCGGAGAAATAAGTACAAGAGAAATATGTGCACGTTTGTTTATTATATTTTGTTTTGTGGGTGTCCTGTCGCTATGAAGAGACTGTTGGCTGGTTGACGGACGTGGTGATTTTGGTTCTCTTATAAATGGAGTGAAGGTTCAGGAGAAACATCTCTCTCTTTAGGTTAGCATTGTTTAAAGTGTCAGCAGGAGAAGACACTTTCCGCGAACTTATCACAGATTAATGAAAAAATACCACAAGCTCTAAAACAAGAAACTGCTATCTTAATATTTGCCACCTGATCATATGCTAATTAAAAAATCACAGCCACATCATATAAGGTGATTTCATCTTCAAATTCTATGCTAACCATAACAATCCCATTCTCTTTACAGCAGTTATATTGAATGGTTATCTAATATTAAAAGTACGAGATTGTCAGGACTAGACAAGACTTTTTTTTTAAATGTTTTAGCCACAAAGAAAACACAGACTCATTACTCCATCCATTATCTGTGCAGGTGTAAATTGCACCATTTGGTCCATTTTTCTGAAGCTGTGGACTCATCTTCTTCCTAGGAAACACAAATAATGGTGGTATATAACTATCAGAAGTACTAAATGCTATTATCACAGTGATATTTTTTCCTTGTTCCCATATGAAGAAATGATTTCAAACGGCTTTACTCCTTTGGGTCAAAGCCTTTTACTGGATTCCTTAGGAACCGTAGATATGCCGGTCTTATCGACATTGTAAATGTGATCTGGGAGAAATTTATATTTTTCTTGAAATTTTGAAAATAAGGGTCCACTTCAATTTTGTTAAAAGCTGTTATCCTATTAATACTGGTAGCTTCTGGTTTTCTCAAAAAAATTTGAGGATTTCTTTTTATCAAACCTTGAAACCAGTTCTTGCCCGCCATTTGTTTATTTTTATTTAAAATTGTTCTTAGTTCTATGCAAGTGACCCAAAAAATAAATTTGCCATATTCAGAACATGATCCACAATCTCCTGTTCTTGACTTGGCGAAAACAATGGTGCTCTATCAAGCGACTCGGATTTGACTTCCTTCGTTAAATTTTTAACTTAAAACTTAAATTTTCGCCTCAAAGTAGCTTTATGTATTCCAAATGCCCTAGCAACTTCTCGAATGTTACGACCTTCGTCCAAAATGATATTCAAAGGTGAGTTGCTGTAGAAAATGATCCTCTCTGTGATTTTCTGATATACTTTCCCATTTCTAAAAAAGAAAGAAAAGCCTTACTTAAAATGTAATAATGGCTCTTAGTAATAAATATTTTTTTATGACATTAATTAATTAAGGTAACGAACTGAAAAGGCAAACATGACGCACTGTTTCGGCAAAGATAACGCAACCTGCGTCAACTTAGCCCATTCAACACAACTTACAAAAAATTATTATGAAAATTGTTCACCATCAAATATTTAACAAGTAAACCCAAGCTAACCAAGAATAAATGTCACTTAATCCTATAAAATTAAACAATGTAGAAAGAAACCATTTTTAAACAACTTAACGTCAATATTTACTGAATCAATAATAACAAAAATAGCACGTGAATCACTTATAACCGTCTCATAGATACTAAACGGTAACATGGCTGACCGGTGAAGCTTTAAAGTAATGGTAGTTTCTAAACGAGGGCGCTACGAGTATATAAAATAAATTTACTGCATTACCTGATACAATATAGAGGTGCGTCATCTTAAATTCTGCGTCATCTTCGACGTCCTTCCCCTAACCGTTGAGGTCTTATGTCAAAAACCATACGTTTCTAAAAAATCGATACCTTCATACACTACACTCATCATGCGTCCACAGTAAATTTCTTTTTACGTTTATCCGCAAGATTTAGTCGTTGTCCCATTTGAATTCAGTATGAAAAGCCGCCAATTGATTTAAATATTCGATGTGTAGATGTATTCAGTTCACGTGCTGTTCATACAAGACTTCTTTGCGGAGATGGGATGATTTGGTTAAACATGCGCTTTTCATTAGCTTTAGTACAAACTGTTCTTCAATTACCTGAAAAGCCTTTACGTAGGCATAATACTCGTAGACCACCAGTGCCACGAAATTTCTCAGCAACCGCTAGCATTACAGATTTACTGGGGGACTTCTTGTTAAAATATTGTTACTATCTTTCTGACACTTTTGTCACACATGGGCCATTCTCCCAACCAACTTTTTCTTTAGTAGAAAGAAGCATAATGACAATTAATGACACGTATATCAAATATGATAAATACAACTTGCAACTTTCACAGCTTTCTTAATTTCGGTTCTGTTTATTTTGGCAGTGATCAAAGTATCTATCCATCCTAGTTTAAAACATCAATTCACATCCGTTATTTAAAAATGGCTATATACCTATTGAAGATCACAAACTACCTACCAATATTCTTAGTCAAAAGTATTTGAGAAAATAAATAAATTGAAACTTGTTTCATTCTTAAATAAATGTAAATTTATTTATGACAGTCAATTTGGATTTAGAGAAGTTATTTCCATTTCATAAAGGAAATATTAAAGACTTGCGATAATGTCAGCCACTACCATCTCTTGCAATACTTAGAGAATATTGAAATGCGCGGAAATATTCTGAAACCAGGACTTACTTAACAGAAATATATCAGTTGGTGAAAATTTAAATTAAAACTTGTAATTACTATAAAAGGGTGCAAACTGATATTTTAGGTTATGATGGCAAAAATCTTATCCTTAAACACTATAATACCAATAGCAGATAATTTAATTTAAATTATTTTGAAATGTTGTTTACTTATGTTTAAGCCCAAAAATGGAGAAAGCACAAAAAGGTAATATTGCCCGCTTTCAATAAAAAAATATTAAACTCCTACCAAGAGGTTTTTGCACAAAAAGGAGAAATTTTCGCTGAGGTACTACAAAAATATGTCGGTGACAAAGAAATGAATTTGTTCGAACTTGTCTCCAATTGCCAGCTCGACATCATTTGTGGTGAATATTTTTTTTTAATTTTGATTTGGCTTTTTTTACAAAGAAAAATGCTTTTTTAGAGTCAGCGTTGGGTGTGAACATGAATATTCAAACTAGTAATACGGATATTTGTAATACAGTGGACAAGTAAGATGTTCAATAAATATTTATGAATGTCCATATATTCAGTTAATGTGGAAGATGAAATTTAAATTCACCATTTTCTTTTCTAGGATCATGGAGATAACGACTTACAGAATTTTTCATATTTGGCACCATTTGGAATTCACTTGGAATTGGTATCCTATAAGTAAAGAATACGCTAAGGTTATGGAAAAGTTTAAAAGTTTCACCGGAGAGGTAACAGTAACAATTAAGGAAGGAATATATATTGATTCCATGAATCGCGAATACATTTTTTAGGTAATAAGAAAAAAAATGGAGTTATTTAAGAATAAACAATGCTGTAAAAATTCAATAGCTTCTAACACAGAACAGGGTAAGTCGAAAAATCCTGTTTATCCATTTATTTATCTAGTTATTTACACACACTCTAACCAAACCCGTCCCTTCCAGAATGCATCCCTCTAGGAGCGGTGCATTCCGGGAAGAACTTCCTCCACCCCCCCCATCACGTCCGATGGGGGCCTCAGTTCTCGGGCTTATGGTCTTCCTTCCACTATGTTGGTTCGGAGATGGTTACCAGGTGTCTTCTGTTTGGTCCGGGATGGTGCTTTGCACCTTTATCCTCCTGTCTTCTTTTTAGGCGTTCAAGAGTGTGTGCTTTTCGCTGCCTCTAAAAAGTTAGTCCTTAGTCGACGAACTGCGGCTAAAGGTAAACTCAGAGAGTGGATCCACTTGTTAAAGCTGTCCCTACTCAAGAATCTGCGTATCTTCCTAGGGATGGGCAGAGTCTTTTATAGGTGGTTCCTCTTCTGTCTGCTTCTTGACAGATGTTGTTCCTTCTTAGTTGTCCAGCTGTTTCCTTGGTCTAGGATGTCTCCTGTAGTCCTCTGCTGTGTAATTTGTTAATTCCCTAAGTGCTGTGTTCGGGTGTGTCCTGAGTTCTTCAAATCTTCTCCTCCTATGTTAATGTTTTCTTCTGGTTTTTTCCTTATTTTAGTAAAGTAGACGGCTTGGGTTTCCTCCGGGTTTATTTGGATTTTCCATGTTGTGCACCATTCGTCTATTTGGTCCATAGCCTGTTGGAGTCTTCTTGTCACCATCCTTGGTTGAGTGCTTCTTGTAACGATAGCCGTGTCATCTGCGTAGAGATGTGTTGTCTGTGTTTGGAATGTCTGCCGTGTATATGTTGTAAAGCACCGGTGAGAGGACTGCTCCTTGTGGTACTCCGGCTTCTGTTGTTCCTACTTCGGATTTTGCGTTTCCTATCCTTATCCTGAATCTTCTATTTTTCAGATAGCTGAGTAGTAGTTTCGTCAGTTCCCTGGTGTATCCTGCTTCTCTCATCTTGTATATCAGTCCTTCGTGCCATACTCGGTCGAAGGCTTTGCTGATGTCCAGGAAGATGGCTCCAGTAGACTGATTTCTGTTGTATCCCTCTGTTGTGTATTCTACAATTTTAAGTACTTGGTCCGGTGTTCTTTTCTGAATCCGAACTGTTCTTGTGGTAGTATTCCTATTGCTTCGGTTTCTTCGTTTAGCTTCTTGAGGATGACTCTCTCGGCTATTTTGCTCATCGCTGGTAGTAGACTGATGGGTCTGTAGTTTTGTGGAAACTTGGGATATTGTCCTGATTTTCTTAGCATCACTATTTCTGCTTCCTTCCATTGGTCCGGGAAGTGCTTTGTTCTTAATATACCGTTTATGATCGCTGTCAGAAATACTATCCCTTTTCTTGGTAAATGCTTCAGTGCATTGTTGTTGATGCCGTCGTATCCAGGAGCTTTTCTGGCTTTCCTTCCTTTTATTATGTAGGCTACTTCTTCTGGTGTTGTGAATCCCAAGTTTCCGTCTACTATTTCTTCGTCGAAGTCTTCGATTTCGTCTTCTACTTGATCTGTGAAGTCCATGTATTCGTCTGGGTGCTTATTCAGGGTGAATTGGCGCTCCATAGTTCTCCTAAAGGCTTCGGCTTTTTCTTCATCCGTGAATACGATTCCGTTGTATCCGTGGATTGGGGGAATGTCCGTAATATCTTGGCGAGGTTCCATAATCCTGGTGTATTTGGGTCCAGTTCTTCTATTCTTCTGTCCCAGTCCTTGGATCTGTGTGCTTTGAGTTGTTCCTTCACTTCCTCATGTAGTCTGTTTGCTTCTAGTTTATCTTGTTGTAATACTGTTCTGTTGGCTCTTCTTCTTGCTCTGTTTTTCATCCTGATGAGCACTCTTAGGTTGTCACTGATGTTTGAAAACCTATTGTATCCTTCTACGTTTTTGGTTGTTGTACTTTCTTCTATCACTTGTTTTAGTGTTTCCGTGAATTGGCTGAGTTCCATTTCTAGTTCTTCGCTGTTTGTTATATGGGGAATTGGTCCTATCAGCTGACCTGTTCTTCCTCTGAATTTTTCCCAGTTGGTTTTCTTTATTGTTTTTTGTATGTTCCTTCTTCCTTCTATTGTGAGAATAACTGGTTCGTGGTTTGTTCCTCCTTCGCTCTTTTCTATTTCCCAGTCTACTGTTATGTCTTTTAGTAGTGCTATGTCCAATACATCTGCTCGTCCTATGTGTGGTGTATGCGTTGGTCCTGGTGGTCCAATGATGAAAAGTTCCGGTCTTCTATCTGCAATGTTTTCTAGCTTCCTTCCTGCTGTATTTGTGCAGATGCTGTTCCAGGTCCTGGACTTGGCATTCAGATCTCCCATCATCACTGCTTGGTTTCGATCTAGTATAAGAACTTCTATATCTTCTTCGTGTAGTTGATCTCGTGGTCTTTTGTAGGCTGATATGATTTCCAATTCCCCAAATTCTGTTCTCACAACGATGATGGTGGCTTCCATCGTTAGGAGGTCTGGAGTTGTCTTTCTGTAGTGTTCTATTCCATTTCTTATTAGTATGGCTGTCCCACCGCTTTGTCCGTTGATGTCATCTCTGTATATTTTGTAGTTTGGCCACCTCAGTATATAATCTTCTCCTGGTAGCTTTGTTTCTTGGAGTGCGAAGATGTCTAGGTCTTGTTCCTCCAGGATTTCGCCCATAATAACGATGTTTGAGCGAAGTCCTCCGGTGTTCCATGTTCCAATCTTCAGTTTTCCTGGCCTGTAAGAGAAATTATCCATTACTTACCATAATTGTTGCTGTTGGCAAAGCGCGTGAAGAACTCCCTCATCTGTTCCATTTGGCTGGCAAAGACTTTCATCACTTCGAAGATGTCCTGCTTTTGTTGGGTTGGCTTCGCTGCTGGTGCTTGTCTGATGGCATTGGCGTAGCTGACTCCTGGCTTGGTCCTCCTTGTTGGTGCTGCCGTTGATGGTGCTGTCGTTGTTGCTGCTTTTTGGGGGGCTGCTGGTCCTGAAGTTTTCTTGGGGATCTTTGGACATCCCCTGTAGTTGGCCGGGTGCTCTCCATTGCAATTGGCGCATGTGGCTGGTCTTTCTTTTGGTCTCTCGCAGTCCTCAGAGCGATGTTCTTCACCGCATCTGACACATTTTGTCCTCATGTGACAGGTTGACTGGCCGTGGTTGAATCCCTGGCAGTTGTAGCACTGGGTGGGTCCTGCGCTTTTCCTCGCTGGTTCCAACTTAACCCTGGTGTTCAGGATGTATTGGACATCCTGTATCTTCTTGCTGTCCTCTTTGTTGTATTATATCATATAGATAGGTAGCTTCCTCTTGCTTCCGTATCTGGAAAAGAGTTGGGTTATTTTACTTACCCTGATGTCCTGTTGTTGGATGTCTTTCTTGATTTCTTCTAGGTCTTCTTCGGGGGTGAGTCCTTTGATCACCGCTTTTTTATTCTTTTCGTCTGGGTCCATGAAGGTATACCAGTCTATACCTTGTCCTTGTATTTCTTCCAGGTACTTCGTGAGTTTCCTGTAGTCCTCTGGTGTTTCTGTGGTGATCTTCACTCCAAGCTTCTCACTATACTTACCAAAAGAAGCTTGGATTTTTCTTTTTCTGATCTCTCCTCTGATTCTTGGGATCATCGTCGCCGTTTTGACGATGATTGGTGGGGGTCGTCTCGTTGTCCTTGCTTCTGTTGATGCTTCTTCTTGCGTTTTTTTCGCTTGGTTTTTCTCTCTTCTTTGTTGCCGCTGGATTTCTCTCAACGGCACGGTGTATTCCTCCGTCTCCATTTGTGGCTCTGCCACTACGGATTCTTCATTGGTCCTCTCCCATTCTTCGTCCGTTGACTCTACTGTCGCTTCTGGGTCTTTCCTCCTTGGGCTTCTGCTCCTGGATCGGATTTCCTCTTCTCTTTTTTCCAGCATCTCCTTGTATTGTCTTCTGAGGGCCTTGTTTGCTTTCTTGACGGTTTTCAGCTCCTCCGTCGTCTTTTCTAGTGTCTTGCATGTCATCTCGAATAGGGATTGTTGTTCGGCGAACATCCTCCTTAGTTCGTCCATCTCCTTCCTCATCTGGATCAGTTGATCGGCGGGTGAAGGGCTTTCTTGGCCCTCCATGCTGTCCCTTCCTCCTTCAGGTCCTGAAAAATATTTTTATTAGTTTTATATCCCCGGTTTTACCCGGTTGTATGTCGTAAAAATTAATGTTAACAAATATTTGCTTATTGTAATAAATTACAACAAGTAATCGGTATTTAATGTTGGGATTAAAAAATCCCGTTTGAAAGTCGTTAAGACTTCCTGTCGTTAGCGTTGATAGTTCTAGGAGCTTCGTCGTTTGATTTTAGAGATGCCTGAAAGGTTGGCGTTTTTGGACCTAATATTGGAAAATTCAAATTTCACCGAACTAGAACTTCGTGAAGAGGTTGACCTTTTTATTATAGCGGTAAATACTTTCTCCTGTATATTTTCTCAATTTGGATAGTATTTTGTTTTTTTATATTTTAGGGTTCAGATACAACAGCATCAGCGATTTGTTGTACTTTCACGATGCTAGGCATGTTTCAAGACGTACAGGTAAGCGAAAGATTCTCCTATAAATAATGTCTCTACAAACATGTGTGATTCGGCCTATACCCGCATACAATTTAGCTCAGAATGATATATGATATTATCCCAAAATATATATGAGCATTTTAGGTTTTTACAGTATTAAGTAAGTCTGTTAAAAATCATCCATCAAATTGCACCATTTATTGAGAAATTAAAGAAATATTGAAAAATAAAAATATGTTACTCTTGTTAGTTGTCCCCATCGGCATAAATAAAAAATTGAAAAAATTAATGTACCTATATTTTCTATGCTTTTATAAAAAGTATTGTTCCTAACTCATGCGAAAAGTTTCTTTCCACACTTGTTAGGAAAATTACTGTTTCCTAAGACCACATGGTGTGGGAAGTAATTTCCGCACGGCTGTCAATAACCCGTGAATCCCGTAAGATTTACAGATGTAATTATTTATTTCTCTTCTTTATTGATATTATTTACGTTAAAACTAGATTAGAAACTAATTATTTATAAAAAAATAAAGAGAAAATAAAAATTATTGACGCCGGGAATCGAACCCACACCCTTGAGATCGCCCCTGTAAGTGACGGGGATGCAAAGAGCGGAAAAGGTCTTCGTTGGACCACCTTATATATAAGTCGATTTACATTATTCTAATTATAATATTTCTTTTGTATTTTTTTAAATCAAAATTTAGCTATTTTAAAATGAAAACTGTTAGTTTATCATTATTTCAGTAGTTTCAGTAGTTTAATAAAATAGGTGGTCGTGGGAAAAAGAGTGTACACTACTTGGGTGAAAGTGTCGAGTAAAATACCGATAAAAGTATTTCAAAAGCATATAAAAAGTGTGTGTATCTGTTTTAGCAAAAAGTTTTGGAAGAACTTTTGGAAATCGTAGGACCCGATAGAAGAGTGATTCCTTCCGATTTACCCGAAATGAAATACACAGAAAGAGTAATCAAGGAAAGCTTACGATTATTTCCGGTTGCTGCTTTCTTTCTTAGAAAACTAGTTGAAGACATTGATGCAGGTACCGATTAATTTGGATATTCACCTAACAATACTTATCTATTTCGGTATAGGTATTTTAAGTTATTTTTAACTAAATTATATTTTGATATTATAGGTGACATAGTATTTCCGGCAGGAAGTTCAATATTTTTCGGCCCCGTTCATATACAACGAAATCCGGAATACTGGCCGGATCCGTTGAAATTTGATCCTGACAGATTTTTACCCGAAAATGTGGCAAAAAGACATCCGTGTACATACATACCTTTTTCATATGGACCCAGAAACTGCATAGGTAAGAAAAATACCATTTTTCTCTTTCCTTTTAAAATAATAGTACAAAGGGAACCTTTCGATACGCTACAATTTTAACCAAATTACTTATCTAGTAGTTTTTAAATTATTAGATTTGAAACAATGTTCGCATACTCTACAGTGAAATCTGATCTATCGCAACTAGAATTAATTACACCAACTTTCCATTGAAAAGTTAGGTCAGGGTTTGAATAGTGTGGAACACCACACACTGTCTCACCATAGTTTTATTTTTTTAACATCTTTGCTTCACTAGTTAATTCAAAACTAGGTAACATAAACACAAACACTAGTACCTATTTGTCACTTCGCTTATTAATAAAATGATATTAGAATACGAGTATAGTGGCAGCTTGTTGAGAAGTTTGCTAGTTTCATTGCCTACATTGTAATTAAAATACAATTTAAAGTATTCATACCTACACAAAAAATACCAAATATCGACATATACATTATTGAAAAATATATTTAGTTTGCAGAGAAATATTAAATAATAATATTGAATATTAGGTATTACAAATAATTATATATTAATCATCTGGTATAATGTTTATTTGTAAAAATTACATATAAGATACAACCTATTATAAAAAAACAGTACAAATAAACGGGTTAACCACGAAGTACGACTAAGATTATTAAGAATAATAAAAAACTCTTCGTTTCAACGTAACTTCCAAGTTTATTTAAAAAATTTTAAATCACAATGACGGCCGTTTCGCTAAGAAGCATCGTCAGATTGACATTTAAGTTACATTTTGTTTGTTTGTAGCTAGGTACCTGATGTTTAGGTAGTACTAAAGTTAGACCAATTATGGAAGTAATAAGACATAACAATATTAAACCCTAGATGTTAATAGCCCTAAGGGATTATCCTGGATGTAATTCCCTCTAAGATCAGTATAACTGAGCAATGATATAGAAAAACCAGGAAAAAACTATATCATGCTGATCTTTACAATAACTTAATATATTTGTGTTTTACAATTATGTCTTATCTATGTATAAAATGAAAACTCAATCAAAGTAAGCAGTTTAATAGTGGAGAACGAGAACTTCCAAGATTTATTTGTTCATTAACAACTTTAAATTGTGGATCTGCTAGATGTCTTTTTATTTCAAGTTCTTCAAGGAAATCTAAATTTTGTTTTTTATCACAAGTGTGTAGTATTTGGATGTCATTGGTGTGTAATAGTGAGGTTGTATGTTCAAGTAGGTGTTTTGCATAATTTGACTTAACTGGTTGTTTCAATCTATATGCTCTTAAGTGTTCATTAAATCTTACTTCAAAATTTCTTTGTGTTTGACCTATATATACAGCATTACATTCGGGACAATTAATTTAGATTTCCCTGAAGAACTTGAAATAAAAAGACATCTAGCAGATCCACAATTTAAAGTTGTTAATGAACAAATAAATGTTGGAAGTTCTCCACTATTAAACTGCTTACTTTGATTGAGTTTACATTTTATACATAGATAAGACATAATTGTAAAACACAAATATATTAAGTTATTGTAAAGATCAGCATGATATAGTTTTTTCCTGGTTTTTCTATATCATTGCACAGTTATACTGATCTTAGAGGGAATTACATCCAGGATAATCCCTTAGGGCTATTAACATCTAGGCTTTAATATTGTTATGTCTTATTACTTCCATACTTGGTCTAACCTTAACACTACCTAAACATCAGGTACCTAGCTACAAACAAACAAAATGTAACTTAAATGTGAATCTGACGATGCTTCTTAGCGAAACGGCCGTCATTGTGATTTAAAATTTTTCAAATAAACTTGGAAGTTACGTTGAAACGAAGAGTTTTTTATTATTCTTAATAAGATGGACTTCCAAAAAGTAAGAGTTAGTACAATAAATTTAATTACGACTAAGATACTTGTGTGGTAGAATGCAAAAAATTATTAAGAGTCCATTTTAGCAAGATGGACTTCCACAAAGTAAAGGTTAATATATTAGTAAAATTGTTTATTCTGACATCTTTTTCATAAAAATTTTTTTTAAAAACAATAGTTTTAAGTATATTTATATTTACCATTGTAAACAACAAAATTTAATATCCTCAAATACATTCCTTCAAAATGGAACTAAATTTTTCGAAAGCTTGGAAAAAAGTTGTTTACTTTTATTAATTGCTGCATACCCCAATATTACTGGTTTAATACCTTATTAGTCAGCAAATAAACTACCTTTACATATATATACAGTGCTTTTCAGATAAAAGTATCCACCTTTAATAACTTTTGTAATACTGGTATTTAGGAAAAATCCAAAAATACGTCAATTTATGTTGGAAGGGGCAAGCATTATGGCTTATTTAAACTTACTGGAAAAGCCACCCCCTCACTCCTAGCAGCAACCCTTTTTTTTAAATTACTTCTCATATTTTTTATGTAAAATTTGGATACTCCGCTTTGAGCTGATTTCAAAAATGTATAATACTTGTAGGTTAAAGTGGTTAGTTTATGAGATAAACAGTTTTTCTTTTAATAGCACAAATTTTACTTATTTTTTACTTTCACCTTATTTGCCTATAATAA
The DNA here is from genome assembly GCA_035357415.1 of Ophraella communa. Classification (NCBI taxonomy): domain Eukaryota; kingdom Metazoa; phylum Arthropoda; class Insecta; order Coleoptera; family Chrysomelidae; genus Ophraella; species Ophraella communa. The sequence continues at coordinate 35,191,442 of CM068995.1, read as the reverse complement.
AATGGGTTGTACAACAGTTCAAACTCTTTAATCTTTTTAACTATTAGCTCAAAGCGGAGTATCCAAATTTTACATAAAAAATATGAGAAGTAATTTAAAAAAAAGGGTTGCTGCTAGGGGTGAGGGGGTGGCTTTTCCAGTAAGTTTAAATAAGCCATAATGCTTGCCCCTTCCAACATAAATTGATGTGTTTTTGGATTTTTCCTAAATACCAGTATTACAAAAGTTATTAAAGGTGGTTACTTTTATCTGTAAAGCACTGTATATTATAACATTTAAATATTCGATAATAGTATAATGAGTATAATATCAACAGAAGTTGTTTAATATTACCTTAATCAAATAACTTTTATTATATTATATTATATTATATTATATTATATTATATTATATTATATTATATTATATTATATTATATTATATTATATTATATTATATTATATTATATTATTATTATATTATTATATTATTTTGTGTATTTGTAAGAAAATTTTGACTTAGAAATAATTTTTTATTATGTAATGTATCAATATTATATTTTGTGCATAAACATGTTATTTAAACCTACCAGAAATTTCGAGAAATTAATTATATAATTTGAAAAAAAAAGACAGATATATTTGTATATGTGCTCTAGAAAAATCTACAGGTAGACGAAGTGAGTATGTCTAGTTATATATAGGAATGAGAGAGATGCACATAGTATACTAGAAATGACTAATTCATAGAACCATAAAAGAAAATTTCTGGAAGGTTAGAAACCTATAAAAGGACTTGAGCAGAAGTCGTAAGGAAGTATTTTATTGGAAGTCAGCCATAGAAGATCGGTCAGAGTGAACAGTCAGTTTGAAGAAAGTGAACAAACAGTTTTTAAAAGTAGTGAAAATAAAGTTAAAGAATACAAGTTAAAGTAATTAAGAAGTAAAACAAAGTGCTAAATAGTGACATTAAGAACATAAGTTTAAAATGAATACAAAAGTAATCAAAAGTGCAATTAAAAACATTTTCGGCGTATAAAAGAAAAGAAATTATAAGTGTACTTACTATTTATAATACAATTAAAAGAACTATATTCCAACAAACACTGAAATACATCCATAAATCGATTTGGAGGAACAATTATAGTACACAAGAAACAAAACTTCTAACAACCACGATATTTTGCCGAAGTCGGAGATTCCACGTATACCTTCGTTGGTTTCCGTTTTTCATAGAGCGACTACGGTTTTTTCCACCAATCAGACAGCAGAACTCTACGTATTAAGGTCAGATAATATTGTAAACATTTTGAATTTTTGTAGTAGTTAGTTAAGTTATATAATTTAGAACAAAAGAATTTATTTGATACTTAATAATTACTGTATTTCGATAATAACTTATTTACCATTGCATAAATAACAATAATTAATTTAGCACAATTTCAACATCAAGTAAGTTCTTTTCTAGTTAATAAAAGGCCTTTCTTTTTTCTTATTTTTTTTACTAATTATTTTCATTATTAGACATTCAATATATTACTGTTTTAACTCAACTCTTTTATAATAAATTCTTAATTATAATTAGCCAATTTTTCATTCATATACCTACCTAATTGACCAACTAGAAGCTTGCAGAACATAACCCCCTTGAGAAGAAGAAGATCTTGCTACTTTAGAACATTTAAATAATATCAAATAATATTGATATCAAATTTCTAAATAAATTAATCAATAAATAATCATTAAAATCATAATGTTCATTACAAAATGGCGTCCCGATTATAGGGCTAGTTTCTGTTAGAAAATTAGGTGTTCATTTAAACAATTTCTGTTGAAAAATAGTAAACTTATAATAACACAATCAAACATTTAATAAAATAAATTATTACATTAAATATTTAAAAAATATATATATATATATATAATAATAATGTTTATTCAATAAAAATTTTTTACACTAGAGTACAATTTAAACAAATAGATAAATTTGAATAAACAATGCAATAAAATGCAAAAGACATCACAGAAGTAGTTTCAACCACTTGTACGTGATGAAGGACATATGTACAAAGGGCCACTATTCTCCAAAATGGCAAACACCAGGATGATGTAAAAAGTAAACCCTTTGTGCATCTGCATATATTGTAATAATTAAATGCATATATTGCAATAATTAAATATTCTATAATAGTATAATGAGCATAATCAACAGAAGTTGTTTAATATTAACTTAATCAAATAATTTTAATTATATTGTATATTTTGTGTATTTGTAAGAGAATTTTAAGTTAGAAATTATTTTATTATGTAATGTATCAATATTATATCTTGTACATAAATATGTTATTTAAAACTTACTAGAAACTTCGCGAACATTGATTATATAATGTGTAAAAAAAGACAGATAATGTGTAAAAAGGAGACAGATATATTTTACTATATTTTTATTCTGGAATGATCGATGATAGACGAAGTAAGAAAGTCTTGTCATAGATATGAAAGAAAGAGATACACATATTTTTACAGAAATGACTAATCTCTAGAACAAAAAAACGAAGCTTCTAGAAAGTTTGAAACCTATAAAAAAGACTTGAACAGAGGTCGTAATAAAAGTAGTATATAATTGGTAGTCAAACATTGAAGATCTGAGTGTGAAGAGTCAATTTGAACAAACCGGTTTTAAATTAGTTATTATAATAAAGTGTTAAATAGTGACGTTAAGAATAAAGTAAAACAATCAAAAAGTAGAATAAAGTGAAAAAGAGTGACATTAAGATCGAATAAAAAAGGTGAAATTGAAACGTTTTCGGTCGATAAAAAAAAAGAAGAATATAAGAGTACTTACTATTAATAATATAATTAAGGAACTGTAATCCAACAAACACCAAACCATATCAATTTGGAGGAACAAACAAAGAACAATAATATTACACAAGAAACCAATCGTCTAACAACACATTTTACCGAAGTCGGAAATTCCACGTGACACTTCGTTCGTCTCCGTTTTTCATAGAGCGACTACAGACTTTTTCCACCAATCAGGAAGCAGGACTTTACATCAAGGTCAGATAAAATTGTACATTTTGAAAACTTTTGTAGTAGTTAGTTAAGTTTTATAATTTAAAAACAAAGGAATTTACTTGATATACAATAATTAGTGTATTTCGATAATTTTACTTGCTATAACATAAATAACATTGGTTAATTTAACATCAAGTAAGTTCTTTATAGTTAACAAAAGGTCTTTCTTTTTCTTATTTTTCCTAATTAGTTCCATTATTACTGTTAGAAAAAGAAGATCTTGCTACTATATTACATTAAAATAATATCGAATATATTAATCAATCAAATTTATAAATAAATAAATCAATAAATAATCTCTCAAATCATAATATTCATATATATATTGTAATGGATCATTATTACTAATAAAAACAAAACTTACCTTTTAAGCATCCATCATAGCCATTACACTAATGGATTAATAAAAAAAAAGGATATGCATAATGAAATACACTTTTCTTCTTAAACCATGTAATTACCCAAAAAGAAGTATTGTCTTGAGTACAGTATAAACTTGATTATATCATAAATTTGGTCATATCACAGTAAAAGCCACAAAATAAACAATATTCTCTGGTCACAACAGGTTTTCATTTGGACTTAGTAGATACATCTTGTTAGAAAATAAGATGAATCTTCTGACCTAAAAATAATATAATTAGTATGAATTTGTATAAACAAACAGTATCTCTATAGTTACACTAAAACAAAGTAGTATAACTTACATATCTGATAATAATAAACAAACATTATAAGATAAAAGCCAATATAGGGTAGTTAGTCATATTGGAAAGTCAACATGTAAAAATAAACAATACACATTAGTAAATGAACAAAATAGAATTAAAGTTACTTACCACAATAATTTACAAAAAAGGGATATCTTAATAAGTTTAATTGAATCTGCAGTTACTTTTTCTTTAGTACATCTTAAATTTTCAATATTTACTCTTCAATTACAAACATTCAAATAAATAAAGAGTGTATTTGACATCTTATCTTGTATAGGATCCATATTCAATTATTGTATCACAATCAAAATTTTCCAATCCATAATGAATGCATTTGCATTATAACAATTCACTTTTCACCTAGTTCTTTTTCAAAATTCTCAGTTTAATCTGAAACAATAAAAAGAAAATAAAAATCAAAAAGTGTTAATGGTTTCCACATGTTTAAGAAATCAACATGTAATTTTAGTTAGTAAAATATTTAAATTAATATTGTAAAAAGGAAGTACTTACAAAATCAAAGTCTTCGATATTGTACAAACAAATATACCAATAGATTGTGAGTACCTAAAAAGACACAAGATTAATTATAAACATGTAGCAGGTGTGGTGAAATACATTAAACTAATTCCCATATCGACAGTGTTGAACATAATCACATAAACTTTTGATCGAACATTTTAAGAATATATAGTGAAATAGATATTGAAAAACTTAGTTTATAAACATTAACAAATGACAATTTATGTAACAAAAAGTATGTAGGATAATTGAGGAAGTTTTTTATATAAATTTTAAAATGTTAACCTTTGATAACACAGAAAATATCAGCTTATATAAGGTATAAGTAATACAAATAACAAAATCTTTTAAAAGTTTAAATTGTAGTTGTTAGGGTTAAAATAGTAAGTTATCAGTTAAAATAGTATTAGTTAAGTGGATTTAGAGTAATTTTAAATATAATAGCTAGTGTTAATTCAAAATTTGAAAGTCTAAAATAAGTTGACAGCTCAAGGAAGTTGTGTTTTTTGAATCTAAAATTTCCTAGGAAAAAGTACTTAGAAAATTATACAAACAGAATTTAAGCAAATATAAGGATGAGATCTATCTGTACGTTATCAAAGGTATTATCAGAATTGTGAATTTATTACCTGGATTTTCGGAAATGTAGGTTATTTTTTTCTGAAATTCGAACAGTTGAAATCCGATGACGTCATTTTTTTGTTTTTTTCCAAGAAGCTATAAAAGGCCGGAGAATCCATGATTGCTCTCTCTTATGTTTTTGGTAGTAGAGCAGTTAACATCGTATGTATTAAATGATTATCAACTAGAAGAAATTTTTTTTAATTAATTAAAAGCTGTTTATATTAAAGTAATACATGTAATATTAAAAATACATACAGAAAAGTAATCAGCTATTATTAAATTACTTACCAAAGTAATAAACTGCATAAAGCAAGTGCAGATTCCATAGAATTTTAAAGATTAAATTCGAGAGACGTTTCCAAAACGGAACCAAAGTAGCCATCTTGTCAATTTGTTCCATTTGCGGGAGTAAACGAAGCAGAAGCCGATTTCAGTTTTGTTACGTTGCGCATGACAAGGACAATATTTGAAAAACTCTGTTATACAAGGTACGTCCGATAATTAAGGATTTGTATTTTTGTTTTTAATTATTTGCAATTGTAAATTAATATTTTGTATATCATCTCCATTTTTTCATATCCGAATATTTGTTATTTATTTGTACTGAACGTGTGAAAACCAATTAATAATTTTTTTTTGAAGTACTTGACATTAAATTTATTGTGAATTAGTTATTAAACAATATTTAATTTGAATCCTACCCAAGATGAGAGTCAGACTTTAAATTTCAACTTTAAAATTAAGTAAACTGAGCTAGTTTGAACTTCTGACAAGGCGCCCAAACTTAAAAGTAAAAAGAATAAGTAAACTGTATATAAAATTAAATAATATTAAATCATCAAATTCAATTAAAATATTTGAAAAAACCAATAAAACAAACAAAAATTTTTTAATTATCATAATCAAACAAATACAAACATATCTAAATAATAAACTTCTTTAGCTGTTAGGTAAAATAAACTATAGCCAAATTTAAATCAGTATAGACAAAATTTAAAACATTATAAATTGACAATACCAACGTGGGATATTAAAAAATAAAGACTAAAATAAATCTAAATCAGTATACCCAAATTGAAAATCATTATAATATATATATATATATATATATATATATATATATATATATATATATATATATATATTAAACCAGAATTTTTTGGGGTAAACGGCAATGTTTTTTAAGAAAACTCTTTTACTTGTTTTCCAAGCTTTCGAAATACATTTATTTCATTTTCAATTTTGTTTTAACTCACACTTTTTCCTTGAAAATGAAATAAATGTATTTCGAAAGCTTGGAAAACAAGTAAAAGAGTTTTCTTAAAAAACATTGCCGTTTACCCCAAAAATTCTGGTTTAATACCTATTAGTCGGCAAATAACAGAAATTTAATTATATATATATATATATATTGTAATGTTTTAAAATAATAATAAATATAACTTACCCAAAATATAACTTGAATTGAAATAAACTATTCAACAGGGATGTTATTTTCAAATCTTTTTATCAAATGATAAATACACCAAAAATTTCTTTATTTAAGCCAATCCAGTAAATCTTAATTCACACAAGAACACAAAAATATCTTGACAAAATGAGTTCAAAAGAATGAGCACTAACACCAGTAGTCGATCCAAGAATCAAGTCCAAGGTCCTTATGTTGCTTAAAACTAAAAATAAAAAGTAAATAAGTATTAGAATATGCTGATAATGAATCATACGAATACAATATTAGTAGGATTAAAGTAGTATTAAAGTATTAAAGATTATTAGTAGATTAAAATCCAAATAATTTATAATCAATGTTAAGAATAATAAGTTCAATAATTTTTTTATAAGTAGCTATAAAATAAGAATAAGTAGGTTTAGGTTATTTAAATTTATCATATAAAATAGAGATTAGTCAACTGTAATCAGTTAGTAAAATAAGGTACAAAAATTTAAACTACAACAAGTTAATTTTAGATGTTAGAACAAAGTAAATAAATCATAGACAATGATTATAATTTGATAAATAAATTTTACTTACCCCAAACAATATTTTCAAATTTAATTAAGCATCAAGTGATGAGTCCTGTAGTTTGATGTATCGGATGACAGTACAAGTCCAGTACTTCCTATTTTCTGGTACATATCAGTTTTTGATAAAATAAAATACTTAAGTCAGAATCTAAAAATAAAGATATTGAAAGGTATTACATGTAAAAACAAAATTGTAAGAAAGTGATGTGTTTGATTTCAAGCTAAGACCGTTTAATTAAAGCTTAGCCAAGGACATTATGAATGATAAATTCAATGAAAAACACTGTAAATAGTGAAGTGGTGATTAAAAACGTTGACTATAAACTTTAAAAAGGTGCTTGTATGAGAAAGACCTAAACTTAGTATTAGATGTTTAATTGATGTTTCTATTTGTTGTAATTGTATTTTGTTGTAAGGTAATTAATTTTAAGTTGTTCTTTGATGATTTTGGATATTATTAACTCTTGTATTTGATAAATTTTGTATTTGAATCGCCATGACATAGCAAATTTTAAAAGCAAATAATAACTAATATAAACGGTGTCAATGAAAATAAAAGTTATCTGATCATATTTGAATATGTAAAATTTCAGTTTTTGTTAAAATTATTGGTCAAAAAGAGATATTAGCTCACAATTGTTAAATTTTATATTAAAAATTGTCAAAATGGCTGACATGGTTCACTCCTCAAAATCAGCTGTTTTAATAAAGAAAGATTGATTTTAAAATTTTAAAAATGTTAATTTATAATGAAATAAATTACCCAGATTTGATTTGAAACAATTTTAAGGTCAGAAAATGTATAATTAAAAAATCAATTTTTCAAAAACTCGATGTAAGAGAGGTTATAAAAAAACAAAACACGCTCAAAAAGGCAGCCATAATGAAAATTTGACCGAGGGTATATAAACCCTTGAGAAAGAAAATTCGGGAGCATTGTAATTTGATAAAAAGGCCACTCCACGTCCGTATATTTTAAAAATTACCAAAAATCAATGGCTGACTATTGTTGAAAATAAAGATGGCCGTATAATAACTCATGTACTAGTTTAAAACAAATTTATAAACTAATAATAATTGAAAATGGGATTTTATTATAATAAAAACTGTATACACGCAATAAAATAAAATTTTATTCTACTAACCTTTGAAATCTAAAACATTGGACGTCTGGAGAAGCAATAAAATTTTCTAATACTTTTATAACATGGTGAGAACGAGATAATTATCCACTAGAAGTGCTCAAAATCCAAATATCCACTCCTTGATGGTTCCACGTGTTTAGAATATCCTGTAAGAAGCCGTAAATGGAGAAATTCAGCACCATACACAAGCGGCAAGTGAAATACGGTATGTACTTTTGATATCACTTATTAAATTCACTTTCCAAAAACCTATAAAGTTTGTAAAATAGTTTTCAATATCTTTTCAACACCATTCTGATATAATTTTGCTTTTGAATAAACAAACTGCTTACACATTTTGTTAACAATGATGCACGCACCGTCTCCTACCTCTTAGACTACTTTTTGAAATAACAGTAACATATCACGTGTTTCCTTGTGCGTGGGTAAATGCGCATAAGAAAAACCATAGTCGCATCATTTAGTAGGATTGAGGTATATTAAATTTTAGAATAAATAAATAAAATAAATAGTTTCATCGTTGGATTTTGTTTATTTTTGAACCGACTTCTGCTGATAAGAGTCTTTTAAATGTCTTGAAAAATTGATTTAAGTAAATCAAATCTTAAACTATAATAATTTCATATTTAGAGTTAGAGAAATTTTTTGTTAATATAATTGTAACAAAATAAAGAGATTTGAGGTGTTTGAGATTAATAAATACGGAATAAAATTGAAAAATAAATAAATATAAATTATAGCCCCACAAAATTGTACAAAAATTAAGAATTTAAAAATATAAAGACAATAATTTGATAACAACATCAATTTAAATAATATTGATACAAGCAAAATATATTTTTTTAATTGTAATTTATTACAAAAATGGCGCCCAACGTGGGGCTTTAATTAAAAAACTATTGGCATTAATAAAAAACTAGGGGCTATAAATAAAAAACTATTGGCTATAATAAAAAACTGTTGGTCATAATAAATTAAGTGGCTCTAATAAAAATTTTTTTTTGACTGATTAAAGTAATTAATTAACTATTAAAACTATTTAGAATAAAATTTTATATTTAATATTTGATAAAATATAATAAAACTATTTAAAATGGATAAAATGACACTGCGAGATGGTAAACAAGTAGGAGAGAAGGCAGGAGAAGAAGTAGGGACCCAGATAGATGAAGAAAGGGATCAGGGATCTGGAGATCATGAAGCGCGGGATGAAAGAAGTGAAGAAGTTCAAAAGGAGACAGTACAACAAACAAGGAGTACTGAAGGAAAAGAAGAACAGAATCAAGTAATGAATATGTTAATAAATTTAACCAAGAAAATAGATAAAATGGACAAAAATAATGAAGATCTAAGAAAAGACATCAAAGATATGGATAAGAAATTAGAAGAAAACAAAGAAGAATTAAGAAGAGATATAAACAAAAAACTAGATAAGAAATTTCAAGAAAATAAAGAAGATTTAAATCAAACATTTAATAAGAAATTTGATGAATTGAGGGGAGAAATGGGGGAACAAAATAAAAATTTAAAAGAAGAGATTAGAAATACAAAACAAGAAATTAGAGAAGAAATGATTGGAAGGATTATGGAGGTAGAAGGAAATCATTTAAAACAAATGAATGAAATTAAGAAAAATGGACAAATTCTAAAGGAAGAAGTAAAAGAAAATAACAAGAAGATTGACCGAGAAGTTATGAAAATAAATAAAAATATACAAGGAGTACAGGAAGATTTAAACAAGGAGATAAAATTAAATTTCAAAATTGCAGAAGAAGAAAACAAGAAAACAAGAAAAGAACTCAAAATGGAAATCAGAAACGTACAAGAAGAGATAGGACAAATGGAGAGTAAAGAATATAAACAGAAATTATTGGAAATAGAGAATAATATGACCAAGTTGAAGAGAGAACAGGAAGAAAAGGTTTCAAACATGAAAAGAGAGATGATGAAGATGTCTGGAGAAACAAGGATAATCAATTGTGGAAATAATAACAACATGAAGTTCGATGGGGATTATAAGAAAATACATCCAGTGGTTTTTATGAAAATGATTAAAAATAAAATAAGATGGGAACAAGAACCGGAAATTTTAAGGGAAATTATTCGTGAGCATATGGAGAAACATGCACTGATATGGTTTATAAGCAAAGAGGAAGAGATAAATACAATGGAGCAGTTCGAGTCCAAATTTCTAGAGTATTTTTGGGGGAATAATGCACAATCACGGATTAGAGAAAGGTTGTACTTTGGAAAGTATGACGACAACAGGGGAAATTCTCCGAATACATATGCTTTGCAGTTATATTCCTTGGTCATGCACTTAAGTCCAAAATTATCTGAAGAAGATATTGTGTTATATTTGGCCAGACATTTTAAAGAACAAATAACAGAAACGATTGCAATACAAAACATAAAAACAATGGACAATTTGTGTCAATATTTACAAAGATTAGAAAGAAAAAGAGGAGAGAGAGCCGAAAACGCCACAAGACAACAGGGAAACTACAATAGACAACAAAGAACAAATAATGAAAATTTTAACAACAATAGGAACAGAACAAATAATATAAATGAAGGTAATTGGGGACGTAATTATAATTATAATTCAAATATAAATAATAATAATAACTGGGGAAACAATAGCAATAATAATTACAATAACAATAATTATAACAATAACAATAATACGAGAAATACACAGGAAAGATATAATAACTATAATAACAATTTAAACAATAATCAAAATAGGTAATTAAAAATATAAAATTAACACTTTACGAGAAGTGGCAAGAAGAATGGAACTCATACAAAGGTTACTTAAAAAAATGGAAACAAAGTACAAAGAAGTGGACGTACCCAACGTACTTCAATCGCAGAGAACAGGTAGTTTTATGTAGGCTTCGCTTAGGTCACACTCGCCTTACGCACATTCACCTTCTAACGAACTCAAGGCCCCCCCGATGCACCTGTAACACTAAACTGAGTGTAGAACATATTTTTACTTGCTCACAATATCTATTTGCCAGAAATCTACTGTTCACCACCAAGAGAATATCACTGGGAAATGATAATGCTGACAATATCCTGAAATATGTAAAATTAATTAATTTGTTTTTTAAAATTTAGAAATTGACTAGGTAATACTTACCTTGTCTCATATCGTGGTCAAGAGAACCAAAACAAAAATAAAATAAAGAAATCCACATGACCGGCAGCCAAATAACCTATGCAGTTGGCGCTGCCAAAAAAAAAAAAAAAAAAAAAATAACAATAGAGGCAATAATAACAATCAATTTCATAACAATAATGGATTCCAGAGAAGGGTAAATCATACAAGAAGAGAAAGGAATGAAGAAAATAGGACAAGAAGTCTAGAAAGAAGTAATGATAGACATAACGATGGAAATAATGGAAGACGAAGAAGCTTGGACAGAGAGCCAAGGAGTCAGGTTGGACAAGAAATCATAGTAGAACGAGTAAGGAACACTGGTAGAGAAAGTGTTACTAATCAGCAGGATTTTTAAAATGTTGCTTTCTATATCAAAGTTTTGCGTTATGCCACCCCAGTGAATTCATTAACTTAAATGAAAAATTAGATCAATTACATTATAAAGGGTTATTATATATTCAGGGTAAAATTAATGACAAAACAGTTCAAATTTTAATTGATACAGGAAGCGAAACCTCTTTAATAGATTTAAAATTAATATCAAAATTAAATAATATAAAAGAAAAAGAAATGAAAATTCAAAAGGTAATATTAACTGGTATTAACAACAAAAAGTTATGTGAAGTAAATAAACTCTATGACATTAAAATAAATTTAAATAAAATCATTGTAAATTGTCAATTACTAGCTGTACCTAATTTAGATTGTGATGTAATAATAGGGAATGATATACTAGAAAAATTAGAAACTATAATCAATTATGAGGAAAGGAAAATAAGGTTAGATGGTATATGGATATCAATGAATATGGTAGAAGAAATAGAAGATAATAAGAAGAGTATTAATTGTATTAAAAGTGATTATGAAAATGATAAAGAAGAAAATAATGAATATGAAGTAGGTAGAAGAGATGAAGAAGATGTATTGGAAAATGAGAGTTTAGATTGTAATGGAAAATATTACAATGCAGTAAAAGAATTGTTATTGAAGTATAGAAAACTAATGTCCAAGGAGCCAAGAGTAGCTTGCAAGTATGAACACAAGATGGAGGTGAAAAATATTGAGAATTTTAAAGTGAAGACATATCCTATACCATACAAGTTAAAAGACAGAGTGAAGAGAGAATTGGAAATATTGGAAGAAGATGGAATAATTGAAAGAAGCAATACACCGTACATCAACCCGCTAGTAGTCGTACAAAAGAAGAATGGAGACATCAGAATATGTTTAGACGCCAGAACAATTAACAAATACACCGTACCTGAATATGAAGCACCAATGTCTATAGATGCGATTTTAGGTAGGATAACAAATGCTAAAGTATTTTCGAAATTAGATTTGGTTCATAGTTTTTGGTTAATACCATTACATAAAGATTCGAGGGATTTTACAGGTTTTTCAGTAGATGGGGTAATATATCGATTTTGTGTAGTACCATTCGGGATTCAAGGAGCATGTTCTGCATTAGTAAGGGCATTACATCAAATTTTAAATAAACATGAAGAATTCATTTTGCATTATATTGATGATATTTTAATTTTTTCTAAAAATGAACAAGAACACATTAAACATTTACAAATTGCATTAAAAGTTTAGATGAAGCAGGTTTAAAATTAAATAGGGACAAATGTCAATTTTTTAAAACAAGCATAATTTATTTGGGATATAAAATCGATGATAAGGGTATAGAAATGGATCCAGACAGAATAAAATTAATTAGAGAATTCAAATCGCCAAACAATTTAAAAACATTAAGAGGGTTTCTTGGGACAATAAATTATTTCAAAAGATTAGTACCTAATATTAGTGAGTTAGAGTTACCGTTGATAAATTTGTTAAAGAAAGGGGTATCATGGAAATGGGATGAAGAAAAGGAAAATGCTTTTAATAAAATTAAAAATGTTTTTGAAAATAAGTTAAAAATTTACTATCCAGATTACAATTTGCCATTCATATTAAAAACAGACGCTTCAATAAACAGATATGCTGGGGTTTTAATACAAAGACAGGGAGCTATAGAGATACCTATTGGATTCATTTCAAGAACTACTAAGAAACATGAGAAAAACTATAGTGTGAGTGAGTTAGAACTAGGGAGTATCATTTTTTGCGTTACTAAATTTAGATTTTACTTATTAGGGAACAAATTCACAATAGAAACTGATAATCAATCATTAACTTCAATTTTAAACAATAAATTTGGCAACAATAGAATTCATAGATGGGCATTATTATTACAGGAATATTCTTTTGAAATTAAATATGTAACGGGGAAGTCAAATATAGTGGCAGATTATTTAAGTAGAATGGATGGGGAAGATAAAAGAGGTAAAAATTCAATTAAAGTAGGTTTAAATATTTTAAAACAACAGGAAGGTGTATTTTCATTAGAGGAAATTAAGAAGAATCAAATTAATTTATCAGATAAAGAAAAACAAAGGGCATTGGAAAAGGATGGTATTTATTACAAGAGATTACAAGAAAATGAACTATACATCATTACAAAAGAGTTAGCAAAACAAATAATCACAGAGATTCATCAAGCATATGGACACTGTGGAGTTAGGAAAACATGGCTGATATGGAGGGAAAATTATATTTGCAAGAAAGATCTAGCAATAACTAAAGAAGTGATTAAATTCTGCGGAATATGTCAATTAAGTAAAGAAAAGAATTTCCATAATGAGAATATACCAAAAACAATAAATTCAGAAAGACCTTTTAGAAGTTATATCAATTGATTTCATGTCAAATTTAATTAAAAGCTATCAGGGAAATAAAAATATTTTAGTTATAGTAGACAATTTTTCAAAATTTATTTATATTAAACCCACTAGTAAAACAAATACTAAAGTAATCTGTGAAATAATGTTAAGGTACTTTGAAGAAGTAGGTAAACCAAAAAGGTGTATTTTAGATAATGCTACTTATTTTAATAATAAAAGGTTTAAAAATTTTATGAATAAAAATAATATTATCCTAACATTCACAAGTATTAGACACCCTGCATCTAATCCTACAGAGAGGTACATAAAAGAAATAATAAAATATCTTAGAATCTTAACACATAATGAACATAGAAATTGGGAGAATAATATTAAAGACATAGAATACTTTATAAATAATACACCAAGTACAGCAACACAAGAAACACCCATAAAGTTAATGAAAAATATTGAACCAGACAGACCATGGATCATAGAAAACAAAGAACAATACAATAGTTTAATTGAGAAGGTTAACATTAAATTAAAAGAAATGCAGACAGGTATATTAAAAAGAGATACAAAAATTTAAAGAAACCAACGGTATTCAAAGAAGGGGATTGGGTAATTGAAAGGTCACTACAGGTAGCTAATAAAAGAAATAATGAGTGTGCAAAATTAAAATTACCATTTATAGGACCGTTTGTAATCGAGAAAGCTTTCGAAAACAGTTATATTTTAAGAAATCCACATAACAATTTACTAAGGGGAAAGGTAAACGTTAAAAACTTATACGCATACCATCAATGATACAACATTTTAAAAATCTAGCTAAATTTAGAATATAAGATAGTTTAAGATGTAGATACTAGAATAAGTAAATATTATATTGTATTTTAAAATTAGGAATAAAGTATGAGTTATCAATGAATAGTTAGTGGTTATATACAACTCTATGAATTAGAATTTATGTTAAATATTAATGAAGATTGTTTATAAGATACAATTAAGGTATATGTTTAAATTAAAAGATAACAAAGTAGAATTTGAAGAGTAATAGATTTAGAGGAAATAAAATGGAATTAAATTTTAAAAATTATTACAGAGTAATAATTTGTTAAAATTAAATTGGGGAAATTTGTAATGTTTTAAAATAATAATAAATATAACTTACCCAAAATATAACTTGAATTGAAATAAACTATTCAACAGGGATGTTATTTTCAAATCTTTTCATCAAATGATAAATACACCAAAAATTTCTTTATTTAAGCCAATCCAGTAAATCTTAATTCACACAAGAACACAAAAATATCTTGACAAAATGAGTTCAAAAGAATGAGCACTAACACCAGTAGTCGATCCAAGAATCAAGTCCAAGGTCCTTATGTTGCTTAAAACTAAAAATAAAAAGTAAATAAGTATTAGAATATGCTGATAATGAATCATACGAATACAATATTAGTAGGATTAAAGTAGTATTAAAGTATTAAAGATTATTAGTAGATTAAAATCCAAATAATTTATAATCAATGTTAAGAATAATAAGTTCAATAATTTTTTTATAAGTAGCTATAAAATAAGAATAAGTAGGTTTAGGTTATTTAAATTTATCATATAAAATAGAGATTAGTCAACTGTAATCAGTTAGTAAAATAAGGTACAAAAATTTAAACTACAACAAGTTAATTTTAGATGTTAGAACAAAGTAAATAAATCATAGACAATGATTATAATTTGATAAATAAATTTTACTTACCCCAAACAATATTTTCAAATTTAATTAAGCATCAAGTGATGAGTCCTGTAGTTTGATGTATCGGATGACAGTACAAGTCCAGTACTTCCTATTTTCTGGTACATATCAGTTTTTGATAAAATAAAATACTTAAGTCAGAATCTAAAAATAAAGATATTGAAAGGTATTACATGTAAAAACAAAATTGTAAGAAAGTGATGTGTTTGATTACAAGCTAAGACCGTTTAATTAAAGCTTAGCCAAGGACATTATGAATGATAAATTCAATGAAAAACACTGTAAATAGTGAAGTGGTGATTAAAAACGTTGACTATAAACTTTAAAAAGGTGCTTGTATGAGAAAGACCTAAACTTAGTATTAGATGTTTAATTGATGTTTCTATTTGTTGTAATTGTATTTTGTTGTAAGGTAATTAATTTTAAGTTGTTCTTTGATGATTTTGGATATTATTAACTCTTGTATTTGATAAAATTTGTATTAGAATCGCCATGACATAGCAAATTTTAAAAGCAAATAATAACTAATATAAACGGTGTCAATGAAAATAAAAGTTATCTGATCATATTTGAATATGTAAAATTTCAGTTTTTGTTAAAATTATTGGTCAAAAAGAGATATTAGCTCACAATTGTTAAATTTTATATTAAAAATTGTCAAAATGGCTGACATGGTTCACTCCTCAAAATCAGCTGTTTTAATAAAGAAAGATTGATTTTAAAATTTTAAAAATGTTAATTTATAATGAAATAAATTACCCAGATTTGATTTGAAACAATTTTAAGGTCAGAAAATGTATAATTAAAAATCAATTTTTCAAAAACTCGATGTAAGAGAGGTTATAAAAACAAAACACGCTCAAAAAGGCAGCCATAATGAAAATTTGACCGAGGGTATATAAACCCTTGAGAAAGAAAATTCGGGAGCATTGTAATTTGATAAAAAGGCCACTCCACGTCCGTATATTTTAAAAATTACCAAAAATCAATGGCTGACTATTGTTGAAAATAAAGATGGCCGTATAATAACTCATGTACTAGTTTAAAACAAATTTATAAACTAATAATAATTGAAAATGGGATTTTATTATAATAAAAACTGTATACACGCAATAAAATAAAATTTTATTCTACTAACCTTTGAAATCTAAAACATTGGACGTCTGGAGAAGCAATAAAATTTTCTAATACTTTTATAACATGGTGAGAACGAGATAATTATCCACTAGAAGTGCTCAAAATCCAAATATCCACTCCTTGATGGTTCCACGTGTTTAGAATATCCTGTAAGAAGCCGTAAATGGAGAAATTCAGCACCATACACAAGCGGCAAGTGAAATACGGTATGTACTTTTGATATCACTTATTAAATTCACTTTCCAAATACCTATAAAGTTTGTAAAATAGTTTTCAATATCTTTTCAACACCATTCTGATATAATTTTGCTTTTTGAATAAACAAACTGCTTACACATTTTGTTAACAATGATGCACGCACCGTCTCCTACCTCTTAGACTACTTTTAGAAATAACAGTAACATATCACGTGTTTCCTTGTGCGTGGGTAAATGCGCATAAGAAAACCATAGTCGCATCATTTAGTAGGATTGAGGTATATTAAATTTTAGAATAAATAAATAAAATAAATAGTTTCATCGTTGGATTTTGTTTATTTTTGAACCGACTTCTGCTGATAAGAGTCTTTTAAATGTCTTGAAAATTGATTTAAGTAAATCAAATCTTAAACTATAATAATTTCATATTTAGAGTTAGAGAAATTTTTTTTTAATATAATGGTAACAAAATAAAGAGATTTGAGGTGTTTGAGATTAATAAATACGGAATAAAATTGAAAAATAAATAAATATAAATTATAGCCCCACAAAATTGTACAAAAATTAAGAATTTAAAAATATAAAGACAATAATTTGATAACAACATCAATTTAAATAATATTGATACAAACAAAATATTTTTTTTAATTGTAATTTATTACAATATATATAAAAACCCAATTTCTTTACTTTAATTTTGGGTATTGTAGTCAATATATGAAGGGCTTAAATAAAAGCACACTATTTTTTGAATATCCAAGCTTTCGGAAACATTTATTTCCTTTTTCAAGGAGTTCTACAAAACAATTGAATACAAAAATTACAATAGGAATCAAATTATTATGAATATTTATAACTTACCAAAGATTAGATTAATATTAAAATAAGCAACTTTACAAAACTGAATATTAACAGCAAAAGGCTGTGGTAAAATAAATCGTAGTACATATCAATTTTTAAAATATAAGAACATCGAAAAAAATCTTAAAAAACAGTTTAAAATTTTTAAAAACAAGTCAAAAGTTAAACATGATTATAAAAAAACGTAATATAACATTGATATACTTCTCTACGAGGCACATCACGAACTAAAAGGAAGGTTAAGAATGATTGAAAAATATTTAAAGTATTGAAGAGATGGAAAACATACATTATATTTATTTTTATACTAGAAAGAAACTTAAAATCAGTGGTACCAAAAAGTTTATATAAAACAATATTATTTAATCTATAGTATTATTGAAATTCAAAAAGAGCAAAATCTTATGTTAGTTATCATTCTCTAATTTTAAAAGTAAATTATAGATCTTACTTAGATTGTCTATTTCTGATCTCTTATTTAAAGTATTGGAAGTTTTACTGATATGAACCATTTCCAAAAAAGTACGTTTATATGTGTTACTTTCAATAGCTAAGATGTGGGGATCTTGAAAATCCATAATGTGATCTTTATTTATTACATGTTCTGCCAAAGCACAAGAATATATGACATCTTTCACTTCCAGTTTATTCAAAGGATGCTTAGTTCTAGTATATAGTGAATTAATTGTCTTAATATTTTTTGTAGCTATTCTAATGTTAGTAAAGTCTTTAAAAATAGGTTTTAATTTATAAGTAAGATCTGGAATGAACGGTAGTGAAAAATAGAAAATTTGGTTTTGATGTACATTAGGTTGAGAGTTCATTACTGAATTTATAGAATTGTTATTATTATTATGATTATTATGTGATGTGTTAAACAAAAATCTATTTATCAACTTCAATGGGTATGAATTTTCTATTAGAATTTTTCTAAGAGTGAAAAGAGAATTCTGAGCAAAATCTGGATGGGAAAGCCTTGTAACACGATCCTTTAATGCTGTAATTAAGTTATATTTCATCTTGATAGGATGGTGAGAGAAGTAACTTATGTAACGATTGCTACATATAGGTTTGCGATACCATTTAGTTTTCAATATATTGTCATCACCTCTTACGATCATCATGTCAAGGAATGGTAGGGTTTTATCTACTTCCTCCTCGCATGTGAATTTCAGATGTGTATTTTGACTATTGAAAATTTGAAGAGTGCAATCTATTTTATCAGCTGGTAATGCTAAGATGAGATCATCAACATATCGTTTAATAAAAGGAATGTGGAACGAGATCTCTCCCAAACAGTCATTGATTAAATCATCAAGAACAAAGTGACATAGAATAGGTGAAACACTAGACCCCATTGGAGTGCCAAATATCTGTTTGTAATATTTATCATTGAAAATAAAAATGTTGGAATCAAAGGTAAATTCAATTAGTTTTTTGAAAAAATTTAGATTAATTGAAGTATGTTGTGAAATCTCATCCCAATGCTTCTCAATACTTATTAATATTGTACATAACTTTCAGGAAGATTAAAATCATTGATAAAACTAGAAAAACTAAACGAATCCTTAATATAAAATTCATTATTAACATTATATGAATCTGTTAAAATCTTTGTTATAAAAAGAGCAATTGGACCATTTGGGTATATATATATATATATATATATATATATATATATATATATATATATATATATATATATAATCAATCAGAATGTTTTTGGGATGTGGCAATAAAACCAATGTGTACTCTTATTAGAATATAATTACCGAGCTTTCGAACCTCTATGGGCTCATTTTCAAGGTATATCTAGGTGAGATTATAGGTCAAATTTTGTAAAAAACTGTAATAAATTCGACATGTTTATTATAAAAATAAAAACTCAAAAAACAAAATTTTACCTATAATCTCACCTAGATATACCTTGAAAATGAGCCCATAGAGGTTCGAAAGCTCGGTAATTATATTCTAATAAGAGTACACATTGGTTTTATTGCCACATCCCCAAAAACATTCTGATTGTACAAATAGTTGGCAAATATTTCTATTAAAATTATATATATATATATTGTAATGTTTTAAAATAATAATAAAAATAACTTACCAAATAAATAACTTGAGTTGAAATAAATTACTAGTCATGGATGTTATTTTCAAAACTTTTCATTAAATGATCAATACACTAGAAATTTCTTTATTTGAGCCAATCCAGTAAATCTTAATTCACACAAGAACACAAAACTATCTTGATAAAATGAGTTCATAAGAATGAGCACTAACACCAGTAGTCGATCCAAGAATCAAAGTCCAAGATACTATTTTGTTTAAGCTAAAAATAAAAAAAATAAATAAGTATTAAAATATGTTAATAATGAATCATAAGAATACAATATTAGTAAGATTAAAGTAGTATTAAAGTATTAAAGATTATTAGTAGATTAAAATACAAATAAGTTATAATTAATGTTAAAAATAATAAGTTCAATAATTTTTTTATAGGTAGCTATAAAATGAGAACAAGTAGGTTTAGGTTATTTAAATTTATCATATAAAATAGAGATTATTCAACTGTATTTAGTTAGTAATATAAGGTACAAAATTTAAACCTCAACAAACTAATTTTAGCTGTTAGAGCAAAATAAATAAATCATAGAAATGATTATAATTTGATAAATAAATTTTACTTACCTGAACAATATTTTCTAATTCAATTAAGCATCAAGTGATGAGTCCTGTATTATAATGTATCGGATGACAGTACAAGTCCAGTAATTCCTATATTCTGGTACATCTCAGTTTTGATAAAATGCAATGCTTGAGACTAAATCTAAAAATAAAGAAAGATGTTGAAATATATTACATGTAAGAACGCATCTGTAAGAAAGTGATGTTTTTTGTTTACAAGCTAAGACTGTTTAATAAAAGCTTAATCAAGGACATTATGAATGATAAAGTCAATGAAAAACACTGTAAATAGTGAAGTGATGATAAAAAACTTGCGGATTATAAACTTAAAAGATGTGCTTGTAGTGGAAAGACATAAACTTAATATTAGAGGATTAATTGATGGTACTATTTGTTATTATTATATGTTGTTGTAAGATAATTAATTTTAGGTTGTTCTTTGATGACTTTGAATGTTATTAATTCGTTTATTTGATAAATTTTGTATTTGAATCGTTACGACACAGTAAATTTAAAATGTTAATAAAAACTAAAGTAAGCGGTGTCATTAAGAAATAAGGTTATATAATTATATCAGGATATATAAATTTTCAGTTTTTGTTAAAATTAATGGCCAAGATGAGATATTAGCTCATAATTGTTAAATTTAATATTGATAATTGTCAAAATGGCCGACATTGTTTACTCCATAAAGTCAGCAATTTTTATAGGGAAGATTCGATTTTAAAATTCTAAAAATGTTATTTTATAATCAAATAAGTGATACAGAATTGATTTGTAACAATTATAAGGTCAGAAAATGTCTAATTAAAAAGTCAATTTTTCAAAAATTTGATGTAAGTGGGGTTATAAAAAACAAAATACGCTCGAAAAGGCGGCCATTATTCGATTTTTTGGGCGAGGGTATATAAGCCCAGGAAAAAGGAAAATCGAGGTCACTCTAAATTCATCAAAAGGCCAATCCACGCCAGTCAATTTTAAAATTATCATAAAAACAATGGCCGATGACTGTTAAAAATAAAAGATGGCGGAAAATTAATATGATCAATTATATAATGTATTTTCAAACAAACCTATTGGAAAAATTGTAAATGGAAATTGTGTACCGAATAATAAATATTAAATCCTAAGAAGAAAATTAAATTTTTTGACTAACCTGTAACAATAATAAAAACTGGAAGAAACCAAGGAGAAATAATATCCAGTGGTTATAATCCTGTTTGGTATCCGTCCAAGGAGGCATTAGCACGTGGTGTAAATTATTCACTGGTAAGAAGCTGAGTCTGGGAAGCCGCCACGAAAAGTTTCCATCCTTCACCGTCAGCAACAAGTGATTTAGGGTATGTTTTTGACTTTATTCACTTATATCACTTTCATAACTCCTATAAAACATTGTGAGTAATATATTTCAGTATCGTTAAACAATTTTTATAATCTTGATCTGAGAACATTATATTATTAGAAACTTTTTAACGACTAATAAACACACGCTTCTCGACATTCTTTACCCCAGAAATAACCGTTAAGGATCACGTGTACCTATATATGGGGGTTGATGCGCACGAATTTGCCATAGCCGTATCATTGAATAGGTTAAGGGTATATTAATTCTTTTAGGTAAAGCAAAGTAAATAAATAATAATATTGTTAAATTTTACATTATGAACTGACTACTGAGGTTATGAGTCTCAAATGCTAAGTAATTGATTTAGATATACTAAATTTAATAATAAATAATAAATAAAATTACATATCTTAAGTTTAATAACATAATTTTTTTTACAAGCAGAAAAGGATCAATAAAATAAAGAAATTTTAAGGTGTTTTAAATTGAATAAAGATTAAATAAAAATTGAAATAAATTTAAACATAAATTATAGCCCCACAAAACTTTAAAAAATAAAAATTTCAAATTATAAAAACAACAAAAACAACAATTATAACAATTTAAGCTATATTTATACAATCTTACATTCATTTTAATTGTAATTTATTACAAAAATGGCGCCCAACGTGGGGCTTTAATAAAAAAAACTGTTGGTTATAATAAATTAATTGGCTATAATAAGAAATTTGACTGGTTAAAGTAATTAATTGACTATTAAAACTATTTAGAATAAAATTTTTTATTTAATATTTGATAAAACATAATAAAACTATTTAAAATGGATAAAATGACACTGAGAGATGGTAAACAAGTGGGAGAGAAGTCAGGAGAAGAAGTAGGGACCCAGGTAGATGAGGAAAGAAATCAGGGATCTGGAGATCATGGAGCACGGGATGAAAGTAATGAAAATGGACAAGAAGAACCAGAACAACAACAAATGCAAGGAACAAGAAGAGTAGAAGGAAAAGAGGATCAGAGTGAAGTGATGAAAATGTTGATAAATTTAACCAAAATGATGGATGAAAGTAAGAAAGAAAATAATAAAAATAATGAAGAGTTAAGAAGAGACATCAAAGATATGGATAAGAAATTAGAAGAAAACAAAGAAGAGTTAAGAAGAGATATAAACAAAAAACTAGATAAGAAATTTCAAGAAAATAAAGAAGATTTAAATCAAACATTTAATAAGAAATTTGATGAATTGAGGGGAGAAATGGGGGAACAAAATAAAAATTTAAAAGAAGAGATTAGAAATACAAAACAAGAAATTAGAGAAGAAATGATTGGAAGAATTATGGAGGTAGAAGAAAATCATTTAAAACAAATGAATGAAATTAAGAAAAATGGACAAATTCTAAAAGAAGCAGTAAAAGAAAATAACAAGAAGATTGACCGAGAAGTTATGAAAATAAATAAAAATATACAAGGAGTGCAGGAAGACTTGAGTAAGGAGATAAAATTGAACTTCAAAATTGCAGAAGAAGAAAACAAGAAAACTAAGAAAGAACTTAAATTGGAAATCAAAAACATACAAGAAGAAGTAGAACAAATAGAAAACAAAGAATATAAACAAAAATTAATAGAAATGGAACACAATTTAAATAAAATGAAGAGAGAACAGGAAGAAAAGGTTTCAAACATAAAAAGAGAGATGATGAAGATGTCTGGAGAAACAAGGATAATCAATTGTGGAAATAATAACAACATGAAGTTCGATGGAGATTATAAAAAGATACATCCAGTGGTTTTTATGAAGATGATTAAAAATAAAATAAGATGGGAACAAGAACCGGAAATTTTAAGGGAAATTATTCGTGAGCATATGGAGAAACATGCACTGATATGGTTCATAAGCAAAGAGGAAGAGATAAATACAATAGAACAGTTCGAGTCCAAATTCCTAGAGTATTTTTGGGGGAATAATGCACAATCACGGATTAGAGAAAGGTTGTACTTTGGAAAATATGACGATAACAGGGGAAATTCTCCGAATACATATGCTTTGCAGTTGTATTCCTTGGTCATGCACTTAAGTCCAAAATTATCTGAAGAAGATATTGTGTTATATTTGGCCAGACATTTTAAAGAACAAGTAACAGAAACGATTGCAATACAAAACATAAAAACAATGGACAATTTGTGTCAATATTTACAAAGATTAGAAAGAAAAAGAGGAGAGAGAGCCGAAAACGCAACAAGACAACAGGGAAACTACAATAGACAACAAAGAACAAATAATGAAAATTTTAACAACAATAGGAACAGAACAAATAATATAAATGAAGGTAATTGGGGACGTAATTATAATTATAATTCAAATATAAATAATAATAATAACTGGAGAAACAATAGCAATAATAATTACAATAACAATAATTATAACAATAACAATAATACAAGAAATACACAGGAGAGATATAATAACTATAATAACAATATAAACAATAATCAAAATAGGACTGGGAACAATAACAATAGAAGCAATAATAACAATCAATTTCATAACAATAATGGATTCCAGAGAAGGGTAAATCATACAAGAAGAGAAAGGAATGAAGAAAATAGGACAAGAAGTCTGGAAAGAAGTAATGGTAGACATAACGATGGAAATAATGGAAGACGAAGAAGCTTGGACAGAGAGCCAAGGAGTCAGGTTGGACAAGAAATTATAGTAGAGGGAGTAAGGAACACTGGTAGAGAAAGTGTTACTAATCAGCAGGATTTTTAAAATGTTGCTTTCTATATCAAAGTTTTGCGTTATGCCACCCCAGTGAATTCATTAACTTAAATGAAAAACTAGATCAATTACATTATAATGGGTTATTGTATATTCAGGGTAAAATTAATGACAAAACAGTTCAAATTTTAATTGATACAGGAAGCGAAACCTCTTTAATAGATTTAAAATTAATATCAAAATTAAATAATATAAAAGAAAAAGAAATGAAAATTCAAAAGGTAGTATTAACCGGTATTAACAACAAAAAGTTGTGTGAAGTAAATAAACTCTATGACATTAAAATAAATCTAAATAAAATCATTGTAAATTGTCAATTACTAGCTGTACCTAATTTAGATTGTGATGTAATAATTGGAAATGATATACTAGAAAAATTAGAAACTATAATCAATTATGAAGAAAAGAAAATAAGGTTAGATGGTATATGGATATCAATGAATATGGTAGAAGAGACAGAAGATAATAAGAAGAGTATTAATTGTATTAAAAATGATTATGAAAATGATAAAGAAGAAAATAATGGATATGAAGTAGGTAGAAGAGATGGAGAAGATGTATTGGAAAATGATGGTTTAGATTGTGATGGAAAATATTATAATACAGTAAAAGAATTGTTGTTGAAGTTTAGAAGACTTATGTCCAAGGAGCCAAGAGTAGCTTGCAAGTATGAACATAAGATAGAGGTGAAAAATATTGAGAATTTTAAAGTGAAGACATATCCTATACCATACAAGTTAAAAGACAGGGTGAAGAAAGAATTGGAAATATTGGAAGAAGATGGAATAATTGAAAGAAGCAATACACCGTACATCAATCCGCTAGTAGTTGTACAAAAGAAGAATGGAGACATCAGAATATGTTTAGACGCCAGAACAATTAACAAATATACCGTACCTGAATATGAAGCACCAATGTCAATAGATGCAATTTTAGGTAGAATAACAAAAGCTAAAGTATTTTCGAAATTAGATTTAGTCCATAGTTTTTGGTTAATACCACTACATAAAGATTCGAGGGATTTTACAGGTTTTTCAGTAGATGGGGTAATATATCGGTTTTGTGTTGTACCATTCGGGATACAAGGAGCATGTTCTGCATTAGTAAGAGCATTACATCAAATTTTAAATAAATATGAAGAGTTCATTTTGCATTATATTGATGATATTTTAATTTTTTCTAATAATGAACAAGAACACATTAAACATTTACAAATTGCATTAAAAAGTTTAGATGAAGCAGGTTTAAAATTAAATAGGGACAAATGTCAATTTTTTAAAACAAGCATAATTTATTTGGGATATAAAATAGATAATAAGGGTATAGAAATGGATCCAGACAGAATAAAATTAATTAGAGAATTCAAATCGCCAAACAATTTAAAAACATTAAGAGGGTTTCTTGGGACAATAAATTATTTCAAAAGATTAGTACCTAATATTAGTGAGTTAGAGTTACCGTTAATAAATTTGTTAAAGAAAGGGGTATCATGGAAATGGGATGAAGAAAAGGAAAATGCTTTTAATAAAATTAAAAATGTTTTTGAAAATAAGTTAAAAATTTACTATCCAGATTACAATTTGCCATTCATATTAAAAACAGACGCTTCAATAAATAGATATGCTGGGGTTTTAATACAAAGACAGGGAGATATAGAGGTACCTATTGGGTTCATTTCAAGAACTACTAAAAAACATGAGAAAAATTATAGTGTGAGTGAGTTAGAACTAGGGAGTATCATTTTTTGTGTTACTAAATTTAGATTTTACTTATTAGGAAATAAATTTACAATAGAAACTGATAATCAATCGTTAACATCAATTTTAAATAATAAATTTGGCAACAATAGAATTCATAGATGGGCTTTATTATTACAGGAATATTCTTTTGAAATTAAATATGTA
Organism: Ophraella communa; assembly: GCA_035357415.1. Lineage (NCBI taxonomy): Eukaryota > Metazoa > Arthropoda > Insecta > Coleoptera > Chrysomelidae > Ophraella > Ophraella communa. The sequence goes on along the minus strand of CM068995.1, from coordinate 35,164,813 downwards.
ACTGGGAAGTCAAATATAGTGGCAGATTATTTAAGTAGAATGGATGGGGAAGATAAAAGAGGTAAAAATTCAATTAAAGTAGGTTTAAATATTTTAAAACAACAGGAAGGTATATTTTCATTAGAGGAAATAAAGAAGAATCAAATTAGTTTATCAGATAAAGAAAAACAAAGGGCATTGGAAAAGGATGGTATTTACTACAAGAGATTACAAGAAAATGAACTATACATCATTACAAAGGAGTTGGCAAAACAAATAATAACTGAGATTCATCAATCATATGGACATTGTGGAGTTAGGAAAACATGGCTGATATGGAGGGAAAACTATATTTGCAAGAAAGATCTAGCAATAACTAAAGAAGTGATCAAATTCTGCGGAATATGTCAATTAAGCAAAGAGAAGAATTTTCACAATGAGAATATACCAAAAACAATAAATTCAGAAAAACCATTAGAAGTAATATCAATAGATTTCATGTCAAACTTAATTAAAAGTTATCAGGGAAATAAAAATATTTTAGTTATTGTAGACAATTTTTCAAAATTTATTTATATTAAACCCACTAGTAAAACAAACACTAAAGTAATTTGTGAAATAATGTTAAGGTATTTTGAAGAAGTAGGTAAACCAAAAAGATGTATTTTAGATAACGCTACTTATTTTAATAATAAAAGGTTTAAAAATTTTATGAATAAAAATAATATTATTCTAACATTCACAAGTATTAGACACCCTGCATCTAATCCTACAGAGAGATATATAAAAGAAATAATAAAGTATCTTAGAATTTTGACACATAATGAGCATAGAAATTGGGAAAATAATATTAAAGACATAGTATACTTTATAAATAATACACCAAGTACAGCAACACAAGAAACACCCATAAAATTAATGAAAAATATTGAACCAGACAGACCATGGATCATAGAAAACAAAGAACAATACAATAGTTTAATTGAAAAGGTTAACATTAAATTAAAAAGAAATGCAGACAGGTATATAAAAAGGAGATACAAAAATTTAAAGAAACCAACGGTATTCAAAGAAGGGGATTGGGTAATTGAAAGGTCACTACAGGTAGCTAATAAAAGAAATAATGAGTGTGCAAAATTGAAATTACCGTTTATAGGACCATTTATAATCGAAAAAGCTTACGAAAACAGTTATATTTTAAGAAATCCACATAACAATTTACTAAGGGGAAAGGTAAACGTTAAAAACTTATATGCATACCACCAATAGACCAACATTTTAAAAATCTAGCTAAATTTAGAATATAAGATAGTTTAAGATTTAGGTATTAGAATAAGTAAATATTATATTGTATTTAGAATTAGGAATTAAAGTATGAATTATCAATAAATAGTTAGTGGTTATATACAACAAAATGAATTTGAATTTATGTTAAATATTATTGAAGATTATTTGTAAGGTACAATTAAGGTATGTGTTAAAATTAAAAAATAACAAAATAGAATTTAATGTGTAATAAATTTAGATAAAATAAAATGGAATTAAATTTTAAAAATTATTACCGAGTAACAATTTGTTAAAATTAAATTGGGGGAAATTTGTAATGTTTTAAAATAATAATAAAAATAACTTACCAAATAAATAACTTGAGTTGAAATAAATTACTAGTCATGGATGTTATTTTCAAAACTTTTCATTAAATGATCAATACACTAGAAATTTCTTTATTTGAGCCAATCCAGTAAATCTTAATTCACACAAGAACACAAAACTATCTTGATAAAATGAGTTCATAAGAATGAGCACTAACACCAGTAGTCGATCCAAGAATCAAAGTCCAAGATACTATTTTGTTTAAGCTAAAAATAAAAAAAATAAATAAGTATTAAAATATGTTAATAATGAATCATAAGAATACAATATTAGTAAGATTAAAGTAGTATTAAAGTATTAAAGATTATTAGTAGATTAAAATACAAATAAGTTATAATTAATGTTAAAAATAATAAGTTCAATAATTTTTTTTATAGGTAGCTATAAAATGAGAACAAGTAGGTTTAGGTTATTTAAATTTATCATATAAAATAGAGATTATTCAACTGTATTTAGTTAGTAATATAAGGTACAAAATTTAAACCTCAACAAACTAATTTTAGCTGTTAGAGCAAAATAAATAAATCATAGAAATGATTATAATTTGATAAATAAATTTTACTTACCTGAACAATATTTTCTAATTCAATTAAGCATCAAGTGATGAGTCCTGTATTATAATGTATCGGATGACAGTACAAGTCCAGTAATTCCTATATTCTGGTACATCTCAGTTTTGATAAAATGCAATGCTTGAGACTAAATCTAAAAAATAAAGAAAGATGTTGAAATATATTACATGTAAGAACACATCTGTAAGAAAGTGATGTTTTTTGTTTACAAGCTAAGACTGTTTAATAAAAGCTTAATCAAGGACATTATGAATGATAAAGTCAATGAAAAACACTGTAAATAGTGAAGTGATGATAAAAAACTTTCGGATTATAAACTTAAAAGATGTGCTTGTAGTGGAAAGACATAAACTTAATATTAGAGGATTAATTGATGGTACTATTTGTTATTATTATATGTTGTTGTAAGATAATTAATTTTAGGTTGTTCTTTGATGACTTTGAATGTTATTAATTCGTTTATTTGATAAATTTTGCATTTGAATCGTTACGACACAGTAAATTTAAAATGTTAATAAAAACTAAAGTAAGCGGTGTCATTAAGAAATAAGGTTATATGATTATATCAGGATATATAAATTTTCAGTTTTTGTTAAAATTAATGGCCAAGATGAGATATTAGCTCATAATTGTTAAATTTAATATTGATAATTGTCAAAATGGCCGACATTGTTTACTCCATAAAGTCAGCAATTTTTATAGGGAAGATTCGATTTTAAAATTCTAAAAATGTTATTTTATAATCAAATAAGTGATACAGAATTGATTTGTAACAATTATAAGGTCAGAAAATGTCTAATTAAAAAGTCAATTTTTCAAAAATTTGATGTAAGTGGGGTTATAAAAAACAAAATACGCTCGAAAAGGCGGCCATTATTCGATTTTTTGGGCGAGGGTATATAAGCCCAGGAAAAAGGAAAATCGAGGTCACTCTAAATTCATCAAAAGGCCAATCCACGCCAGTCAATTTTAAAATTATCATAAAAACAATGGCCGATGACTGTTAAAAATAAAAGATGGCTGAAAATTAATATGATCAATTATATAATGTATTTTCAAACAAACCTATTGGAAAAATTGTAAATGGAAATTGTGTACCGAATAATAAATATTAAATCCTAAGAAGAAAATTAAATTTTTTGACTAACCTGTAACAATAATAAAAACTGGAAGAAACCAAGGAGAAATAATATCCAGTGGTTATAATCCTGTTTGGTATCCGTCCAAGGAGGCATTAGCACGTGGTGTAAATTATTCACTGGTAAGAAGCTGAGTCTGGGAAGCCGCCACGAAAAGTTTCCATCCATCACCGTCAGCAACAAGTGATTTAGGGTATGTTTTTGACTTTATTCACTTATATCACTTTCATAACTTCTATAAAACATTGTGAGTAATATATTTCAGTATCGTTAAACAATTTTTATAATCTTGATCTGAGAACATTATATTATTAGAAACTTTTTAACGACTAATAAACACACGCTTCTCGACATTCTTTACCCCAGAAATAACCGTTAAGGATCACGTGTACCTATATATGGGGGTTGATGCGCACGAATTTGCCATAGCCGTATCATTGAATAGGTTAAGGGTATATTAATTCTTTTAGGTAAAGCAAAGTAAATAAATAATAATATTGTTAAATTTTACATTATGAACTGACTACTGAGGTTATGAGTCTCAAATGCTAAGTAATTGATTTAGATGTACTAAATTTAATAATAAATAATAAATAAAATTACATATCTTAAGTTTAATAACATAATTTTTTTTACAAGCAGAAAAGGATCAATAAAATAAAGAAATTTTAAGGTGTTTTAAATTGAATAAAGATTAAATAAAAATTGAAATAAATTTAAACATAAATTATAGCCCCACAAAACTTTAAAAAAATAAAAATTTCAAATTATAAAAACAACAAAAACAACAATTATAACAATTTAAGCTATATTTATACAATCTTACATTCATTATAATTGTAATTTATTACAAGATAATTTTTCCCAATACCAAATTTAAATTTTAAGTTTATATTTGTAAATTTTTCTTTAATTACTTAGGGTAGGGTTCAAACAAAATTTATTATAATTTTTATATTGAAATTTGAATAATACCGAACAAACTTATCTACCTAAACTGATACCTATCTACCTTATCTATTCTTAATTAATTACCTAACTATCTTAACTAACCTTAATTACCGCTTATTGTCCTTTAATTTCCTATATTCTTCTTCTCACTTCTTGTATGAACACCAGGTTACCATCATCTTCTCTAAATGTCTACTTTCCAACACTTTTATCTTCCTATTTCTTTTTTTATTTGCTTACTTTAATTTTAATCAGTTTATCTTTTTATTATTTATTTTCTGAATACATTTACTTTTCAAGTAAATATTAATATTAACTTTCTTTTCTCTTCTTAAATCTCCTACTGAAATGTCAATAATAATTCTCTCTCCATAAACTGCAACCGCTTTACTATTTAAATAAACTTCTGTAACTGGGTTCTTTTTATTTATTATTGATTAAATTGATTCTTCTAGACTTTTTACTTTTGAAATTATCTGTTTCAACTCTTTGACCTTTTTAATTCGACTTTTACTTTTTTATAAATTATAATTTTCAACCTGTTTAACTTTTTTTTTAAAAAATCATTTTATTCTTCTCGTGACTTTTTTTTAAAAACTGACTGTCAAACTTCTCTCTCCTGGCAACCCAACTTCTTACTCACTTTCACTTACACTACTTAACTATCCTTAACCTAATACACGTGTTGTTTACATTACATAAATTTTTTTTAATCTAACCTAATAAACTATGACATTTACTTCAAATTTTGACATTTCTCCGAAAATAAAAAATAAAATATTAAATTAAAATAAATTTTGAAATGACCCTTAAATATACCTTTTCAATTCCCCCCAATTAAAATTTTGCATAAATTTATATATAATTTGAATTTATGAAAATTTAAATTTCTTATTATTAATGGTCTTATTTTATTTTTATGATATATTATTTATTCTTATTGTGGCATGTCTTCATGATATTTAAAAACACTTTCAATATTAAAAACTCCTCTGAATCTGCCATTATTTGGATCTACCAACCGATAACTATTCTGAGGATTTTCATTATCAACCAAATATGGACCTTCAAAAGGTAATAACAGTTTTCCACAAATATTCTTTTTCTTCTAGGTATTTGCAAAGCCCTAATAATAACTAATTCTCCTTTTTGAAAGTCGTCCATTTCTTCCCTTTCTTGTTTATCCTCTTAATGTATCTATTTGCTTGTTTTTGTAAATTCTTATTAACTTTTTCTAAAATTTCATTGATTCCCAAATGTCTATCTATTTCCCATTTTCTTTCTGGTAAATTGCCAGTCATTAAATATTCTGGACATTCCTCTATTACACCATGCGGGGTTTGGTTTAAAAATCTTTCTACCTGTGTTAAATTATTTTCCCACTGTTCATGATGTTTTGTACATAAAATTCTTAAATATTTTAAAATCTCTTTCACATATCTCTGCAGGATTTGATGATGGTTTTCTAATGCTAGTAAACTTTAATTGTATTTGATTATCTTGACAAAATTTCCTCAATCTTCCACTTTCAAAATATGTTGCATGATCCAAAATGATTTTATCAGGTTTTCCTATAATTTCTTTTAAAATTTTTTAAACACTCTATTACTACTTTAGTGGTGGTTCTCTTGCATGGATATACCTTGACATATTTTGTGTAAATATCAATCATTACAAAGATATGTTTGTTTCTTTGCACACTATGGACTAGGTTACTTATAAAGTCAACTGCAACTACTTGTAAAGGTTTCTCTGACAAAATTGGTTTGGGTATATTTATATTATGATAATTTTTTTCTTTTGTTAATTGACACACTTTACAAAATTTACAGATTTCTTTAGAAATTACCAGATCCCGTTTCGCATAATAATTTTCTCTGAACAACATCCACAATTTCCGTGCTCCAATGTGTCCATATTCTTCATGTAGATTTTGTAATATGTCTCTAGCCAAACCTCTGGTAATAATAAAGACCTCTATCTTCTATTTTCTTACCAAACTCCATCAATGTTACAAGCCTTTTCTTTTATTGTTTGTTCTAGATTTTGTTGATCTTCCATAATCTTCCTCAATGAATAGAGTCCTTCTTCTTGCTTCAATCTGTTAATATCAATTCTAAATTTGTTCATTTCATGTCCCATCTGTGTTTCTCTGCTCAAGATGTCTGCTATTATATTCTGTTTACCTGGAATGTATCGGATCTCAAAATCATACTCCTGTAATAAAAGTATCCAGCGATGTACCCTAATATTGGCATATCTATTCTTCATCATAGCTGTTAGAGCTGAATGGTCACTCTCTAATATAAATTTTGCACCTAGTAGAAAAAACCGTAACTTAGTGATACAAAATACAATACTTGCTTATCTCCAACTCAGTAACTGAGTACTTTCTCTCAAAACTTTTTGTCACTCGTGACACAAAGCTTATTGGAACTTCTAGTCCTTGTTGGTTTTGTATTAACACTCCAGCTAGTCTTTCGCAAGAAGCATCTGTCCTTTAATATGAAAGGCTGATCATATTGTGGATGGTAAACTTGTAAGTTCTTCGAAAAAATTTGTTTTAACATTTGGAACGCTGCTTCTCTTCTTCTGTCCACTGCCACTTGACATTTTTCTTTAGTAATTCCATCAAAGGTAACTCCATTCTACTCAGATCTGGGATGAGCCTTTTATAATAGTTTAAAATACCTAAAAATCCTCTAAGAGTTTTTAAGTTAATTGAGTCTGAAATTCTTGAATGGTCTTTACTCTTTCTGGATCCATGCTTACTCCTTTTAGTGTTTAAGATATAGCCTAAATATTTAACCTCTTGTTGGTAAAATTGACATTTCTCTATATTTAATTTTAAACCTGCCAATTCTAATTCTTTCAAAATTATTTTTAGATGTTGCAAATGCTGATTATTATCTTCTGAGAAAATTAAAATATCGTCGATATAATGGAGAGTAAAAATTTCATATTTATTTAAAATAGAATGTAAAGTTCTTACCAAAGCAGCACATGAACTCTGTAACCCAAAAGGTACTACGCAGAACTGGTAGACAATTCCATCCACCATGAATGCAGTGTATTGTCGACTTTTCTTGTCTAATGGAATTAGCCAGAAACTGTGCTTAAGGTCTAATTTTGAAAAAACTTTTGCCTTTGTGATTCTACCAAATATTCCTTCAACATTCATGGGGCTTTCATACTGCTTCTTTGTATAACCATTAATATTCCTTGCATCTAAGCATATCCGGATTTCCCCAGACTTTTTTCTAACACAGGTAATTGCATTTATATATGATGAATCACTTCTCTCGATTATTCCATCCTTGAGCATTTTTTCTAGTTCTTTATATACCTCATTTTTAATTTTATATGGGATGGGATAAGTTTTAATTTTAAAATTTGTAATTTCTTTTGTTACCTCCAATTTATGTATATACTTGTTTGCAACACAAATTTCTTCATTAAATAATCGCTGATGTTGGTTCAGCAATTTTCTTACTTCTTCTTTGTGTTCTTCTGCACAAATGTTTTCATATTTGTCTACTGGCATAGCCTCCATCTGACATAATTGACAAATTCCTTTATCTCACGGCATTTTCCTTTTTTGTACTAATGAAAGGTATTACCTCTTGTTTAATTTCTAAAGAAGAATTCTTATAGTTAATAGTCATTTTATGGTTTTCCAATTCATCTGCTCCCAAAATAATATCAAAATTTAAATTATTAACTACCAACATTTGCATTTTATAACTACCAGCGCCTATTTGTATATTTTCTATTAAAGTACTACTTGTTTCATATAGTTTTTTATTGTTCGCTCCCACTAATGATATTTTATTAGTTTTAATCATTATAATATCGTTTATTTCCAAACTATCCATTAAATTTTTGTTTATTAAAGTTACTTCAGATCCGGTATCAATTAAAATTTTACATTCAATATTTTTCAAAATTCCCTTTATAAATATTAAATTTTTAATTTCATTTTTTTCTGATTCACTACTTTCATGTATAAACTCTCGTGGATGTTCGTATTTGGAGGAATAAATAATATTATAGACATGGAAGCGATTTATTGAAAATTTTGCTCTTGTTGTCCAGGCACAATCCCCAAATTTTCTTCATCTGGCCTAATCATATTCATCTGTCTCTGGTGATCATTCTCTCTATTTCCCTTCCCTCATTACGATTCCCTTCATTATTCCTGTAATTATCATTAATTTGTCTCCAATTTCCCTATCCCTATCCTGTCTCTGATCTCTTCTATTCTGTTGCCAATTATTGTTCCTGTTCCCATTTCCATTGTGACCCACTCTATCATTATGTACATTTCTGCTATTTTCCCTGTTTCCATATCTATTATTTCCATAATTGTTATTACCAAAATTTCCATAGTTATTCTGTTCATGGTTTGCTCTTCTTATTCCATTATTATTAAAACCTTCCCTATGATTCCTATTGTCATATCTCTCTTTGCCCACTATTGTAACAGTTTTTTCCTGTTTCTCTGTTACTTCTTTCCAACCTCATCAGATAATTGGACAAACCTTCCATTGTCTTAATATTATGCAGTGCTATGGTTTCAGTCACTTCCTGATTAAAATGTCGAGCTATGTATAAGACAATTTCCTCTTCTCGTAAGCTTGGTTCCAAATATTGAGCATTGTTGTACACCTGCATGGCATAAGCATTAAAATTCCTGCCCCGATAATAATCAAATTTCCCGAAATATAATTTTTCCCGATAATTTGCTTGTTGATTTTCCCCCCAAAAATATTTAAGAAATTTTTCTTCAAATTTTGCCAAATTGTGAATGTTTTGTTCTTTGTTACAGAACCATACTAGTGGATGACCTACTAACATACTCCGTAAAATTAATTTTTGCTCTATTATATCAGTATTATGTTTAAGTTTATTTCTAATTATGTTAATGAAAATTTTCGGATGAATTGTATTTAAATTTCCATCAAATTTGATACCTATATCTTGACAATTATTTACCCCTGTATAAAAGACAGAACAACCTTCCCCTATATGTCGTCGTACCTGATCTTCTGCTCTTACCTATTTCCTCTTGTGTTTGTTTCCTAAACTTCTCCAATTCTAATCCTAACTCTCCTTTAAATTTTTCCATACTCTCTTCTTGTTTTTCACCCTGTTCCTTCAAATTTCCAATTTCTTTATCCATATTTTTCTTCTATTCTTTGAATGTTTTTATTTGTCTTGATTATTTCTTGCCCAAATTTGTGATCTTTTCAGTATTTCCTTTTATATTCTTAGTGTTCTCTACTACTTCCAACTTAAGTTCTTTTCCATTTTTCTTTATATTATCCATTTCTGTAGACTGTTGATTCTCTATCTCCATCAATCTTCCTATCACTTCATTTCTAACTTCTTGTTTTGTGTCTTCAATTTTTCGTTTAACTCCTTCGATTTCTTTTTTAACTTCTTTGTTTTCATGTTTTATTTGTCGTATTTCTTCCATGCCTATGTTCAATTCTGTCGTCAACTCGGTAAACTTCTTTTCTACATCTAAAAATTTCTTATCCAGTTTCTCCTCTAATTTCCTGTTTAATTTCTCATTATTTTCATCCAAATTCTTCTTCATTTCTTCTTTATTTTCATCAAATTTTCTATCCAATTTTTTATTCAAATCCATCAACATTTCACTGGTAAGAAGCTGAGTCTGGGAAGCCGCCACGAAAAGTTTCCATCCTTCACCGTCAGCAACAAGTGATTTAGGGTATGTTTTTGACTTTATTCACTTATATCACTTTCATAACTTCTATAAAACATTGTGAGTAATATATTTCAGTATCGTTAAACAATTTTTATAATCTTGATCTGAGAACATTATATTATTAGAAACTTTTTAACGACTAATAAACACACGCTTCTCGACATTCTTTACCCCAGAAATAACCGTTAAGGATCACGTGTACCTATATATGGGGGTTGATGCGCACGAATTTGCCATAGCCGTATCATTGAATAGGTTAAGGGTATATTAATTCTTTTAGGTAAAGCAAAGTAAATAAATAATAATATTGTTAAATTTTACATTATGAACTGACTACTGAGGTTATGAGTCTCAAATGCTAAGTAATTGATTTAGATATACTAAATTTAATAATAAATAATAAATAAAATTACATATCTTAAGTTTAATAACATAATTTTTATTACAAGCAGAAAAGGATCAATAAAATAAAGAAATTTTAAGGTGTTTTAAATTGAATAAAGATTAAATAAAAATTGAAATAAATTTAAACATAAATTATAGCCCCACAAAACTTTAAAAAAATAAAAATTTCAAATTATAAAAAACAACAAAAACAACAATTATAACAATTTAAGCTATATTTATACAATCTTACATTCATTTTAATTGTAATTTATTACAAGATAATTTTTCCCAATACCAAATTTAAATTTTAAGTTTATATTTGTAAATTTTCTTTAATTACTTAGGTAGGGTTCAAACAAAATTTATTATAATTTTTATATTGAAATTTGAATAATACCGAACAAACTTATCTACCTAAACTGATACCTATCTACCTTATCTATTCTTAATTAATTACCTAACTATCTTAACTAACCTTAATTACCGCTTATTGTCCTTTAATTTCCTATATTCTTCTTCTCACTTCTTGTATGAACACCAGGTTACCATCATCTTCTCTAAATGTCTACTTTCCAACACTTTTATCTTCCTATTTCTTTTTTTATTTGCTTACTTTAATTTTAATCAGTTTATCTTTTTATTATTTATTTTCTGAATACATTTACTTTTCAAGTAAATATTAATATTAACTTTCTTTTCTCTTCTTAAATCTCCTACTGAAATGTCAATAATAATTCTCTCCATAAACTGCAACCGCTTTTACTTTATTTAAATAAACTTCTGTAACTGGGTTCTTTTTATTTATTATTGATTAAATTGATTCTTCTAGACTTTTTACTTTTGAAATTATCTGTTTCAACTCTTTGACCTTTTTAATTCGACTTTTACTTTTTTATAAATTATAATTTTCAACCTGTTTAACTTTTTTTTTAAAAAATCATTTTATTCTTCTAGTGACTTTTTTTTAAAAACTAACTGTCAAACTTCTCTCTCCTGGCAACCCAACTTCTTACTCACTTTCACTTACACTACTTAACTATCCTTAACCTAATACACGTGTTGTTTACATTACATAAATTTTTTTTAATCTAACCTAATAAACTATGACATTTACTTCAAATTTTGACATTTCTCCGAAAATAAAAAATAAAATATTAAATTAAAATAAATTTTGAAATGACCCTTAAATATACCTTTTCAATATATATAAATATATATATATATATATATATATATATATATATATATATCTATATATTAAGACGAAGTTTTATTATCATAAAAAATTTATTCATTAAAGAAAATATTAATTTCAATAAGAATGTGTATTATGATGATTAAATCAAAAACAAAATCGTTAAGTCAATTAAAAGCAAAATAAATAATAAAAAAGTAATCACATTACATAAAAATAATCAAAATCACCATTAAAAAAAAAATGAATAATAATGAAAATATAATTCTAAATGTAAAATAAAACAAACGAACAAATTATAAAATTTTGTAAAATATTTTTCTGTTAAATATATAAAAGGATTTTCAAAGATCTACAAAAGTGTATAAAAAGTTCTTCTACGAATAACACTTGTGCATATGTGTGACGTAAAATTATCAGAACTACGACTGCTAACATCGCGTGTTTGAAATGTTTAGTTTCCATGAACTCCAAAACCTTAGAAACGCACCTGTGCCTGTGTGACGTCAAATTATCAGAACTACGAGTGCTCGTACACAACACATCGCGTGTTTGAAATGTTTAGTTTCCTCGAACTCCAAGAGCTTAGAATAGCAGCTGCACGTTGTGACGTAAGAGTTACTCGGAAATGTATCGGTCAAATTTATGACTTCAAGCCTCAATGTAAATATAATTTGAGAGCTTTTCCGACCATAATAAATTATATAAAAATTATTGAACATTAAAAATGATTATTGTATATATTATGTAAAAAATTGTTTGTAAAATATAAGTAGTTAGTTAGAAATAAGCAAATTAAGAAATAGTTCCTTCTGATTGGTTCTCGTGGAGTTTTTAAATGAAGCATTTTTATTGGTCAGAGAATAATGAGAGAGGGATCTCAGTTTTTACGTAAAAGAACCAGTCAGAAAGAATAAAAGAGATTCAAGCCTAATTTTAAGAGAGTCAAGACCCTTTATACAAACATTAAAGCTTCGTTTAAAAAAATTTTCAACAAACATTTAAGATTTAATTTTAAAAAACTTTCACGACTCAATACTCAAGTTTAATTTTAAAAAAGATTCAAGACTCATTTTCAAAACATTCAACAACAGTTATTATAATATTCAACGCGTAATCTACATTTTTAAAAAGACTTTGATTAGTCATAAATTTTATTAACTTTATAAGTTAACAGTATTCGACTTTGAATCGAAAATAGGTTTGTTGAATCGAGCAGAGTAATCTTATAATATAACAGTTTCAACTGTAATTTTAATGATACAAAAGTTAGTATTAAATTAATATAAGAAGCTTGACTTACCTTATATCAGAAATAATCCTAGTATAAAACTTTGTAACACACCACTTGTAAAAAGGGAGTCTTATCAACCAGTAAATTGTATAAGCAAATCCACAAGTAAACAATAATAAATTCTACATCGTAAGAGTTTCTGTCTTTAATTAAACCATTGGAAGTTCTACATCCCACGTGTCTACCAGAAGAGAAGATAGACCACCAGTTCCAGCGACACCTACATGTGAATGGCGAACACTCGAGAGACAAAGTTAAAAAAGGTACCGTTATTTAATTTGTATTAAGTGTGCGTATAAACTGTTTTAAAGCGATAATAGTTATTAGCCGCTAGAGAACATTTATACTACTTTATTGTAAAGATTTTTGAATTTCATTTTGATAGAAAATTTATAATTTGTTTGAGCGTAAATCTGTGGTGAAACCTGTACGACCTGAGATATAATTTTTCGATTAACGATAGTGTCTATTTTCAAGAAACATTTAATTTTATTTGAGCTAGTCATCATTATACATATTATTTAAGGGGCTAAAAACATTGTTATTGTAGTAAAAAACTTCAACAATTACGTCAAATCAAATAAAAACAAACCACTAATAATATCATGTCACAATTAACGTGAATTTACTAAAATAACATTCAATCATCAGAAAAAATTAAAATAATAAAACAAAAAAAAGAAAACATAAGAACCCAACAACAAATAAATTAATAAAATCATAATAACTTGGCGACCAACGTATCGGGCTCGATTAAAATCACAGATTTTAATAGTTTAAATAACAACAAAAAAATAAATCAATAAACATTACATTAAAATTTATTTAAAAATAAAAATACTAATAGATTATTGTAACTGTAATTAACATATAAAATAAATATTTCTAACATTTTATTATAAATATAAAAAGTCGAAACATAATGTCTGGTAAAGAAGAAAATAATTTTGATGCATGGAAGGTAGAAGAACTCAGACAAGAATTGAGAAACAGAGATTTGGACGACAGAGGAACCAAACAAAATTTAATTAACAGATTAAAAAGCCAAGAACAAATAGACATAGACTACAATGCTGAAGAACCAGAAGAAAGGGGGGAACAAGAAGATGAACCTCAACAAAAAGATGGTACTTCTTCACAAACTGGAGGAAATGTCACATTGGCAGATTTGATGAGCATCATCCTAGCCAATTCAGAACAAATAGCGAAAAAACTAGAAGACAACTCGGAAGAGATGACAAGAAAATTAGAAGCTAACTCTGAAGAAATGAAAAAACAAAATAGACAAAATTCTGAGGAAATAACGAGAAAATTGAATGAAATAACGGAAAAATTGGACAAGAAAGTAGAAAATCAAGAGAAAAAGATTAAAGTAATTGAGGAAAAACAAGAATTTTTAAATAAACAAGTACAAAATATAGACAAAAGAACAAGCGAAAACAATCTGAAATTAAACTCAAGAATATCAGAAATCGAAGATAACGTGAAAAGAGGAATACAAATAAATTTGGACATAGCCGAACAGGAAAACAGAAAAACAGTGAGACAATTAAGAAAAGAAATAGAAGAAAAATTAAATACAAATATAAACGTGGGAAACAGTGAAGAAATCAAGAAATTAAAGGAGGAACTCGAAAATAAAATAAAACAAGTGAATCAAAATATTTCTGAATTATCAGACAATCGTGTAACACCTGACTTGGGTTTTCAAATTTCAAATATAGGGGGGAAGTTTGAAGAAAGTTCGAAATTTTGTGGGGATTATAGGAAGATACATCCTATAAATTATTTACATTCAATTAAAAATAAATACTATAAAATTAAAAATTTACAAGACTTTAAAGAATTTATCAGGTCAAGTTTAACAGGCAATGCACTATTATGGTGGAATTGTAAAGAAATGTTTGTAGATTCATTTGAAACCTTTGAAAAAGTATTTCTAGATACTTTCTGGTCAGAATTACAACAGAGTAAAGTCAGGGAAAGATTGTATTTTGGCAAATTTGATAATACAAAGAATAATCTATCCAACTATGTTTTACAACTCTATGCTACTTGTCAATATTTAACTCCTCCTATACCAGAGGCAGAAATTGTAATGTTTTTATCAAGACATTTTAAACCTGAAATATCTGAGATAATTGCAGTACAAAATATTAATAAATTTAATCATTTAATAACATATTTGCAGAGAATTGAAAGAAATTTAAGTAATAGTATTAACAATCAGAATAGAGATAATGTAAGAAACTTTAATAACAATGATAGAAGTTTTAATAGGCAAAGTAACAATAACAATTTTAACAGACAAAATAATAATAATAATTTTAACAATAACTACAATAATCAAAACAGAAATCAAAATAATGAAAATAGGAACAATTACAATAATAATAGAAATTACAATAATAATCAGAACACTAGAAATTTTAACAATAATTATAATAATAGAAATTTTAATAGATTTGAACAAAATAACAATAATCGAGCAAATACAAACAATAATAATAGACAAGTAAACGCAATTAATACGAGTAACAGTAATGAGGGGATAAATGAGACAAATAATACACCGAGAGACATTGCACGTTCAGGTAATAGAACTCCTAGGGCCAGATCTCCAGTAGATGATGCCCAAACCACAAATTTTCAATAGGGGTGCACAATGTAAATAGCGCTAGATGTGACTTTGTACACCCACGTGAATTTCTAATGGACAAGGATAATCTGCATCTAGAAAATAAAGAAATAGAATTAGTATTAATTAAAGCAAATATTGATAACAATTTATTAAGCATTATAATAGATACAGGGTCTTCAGTTTCTTTAATATCAGAAAATACAGTAAATAAAATCTCAATGTTCAAAAACAATATAATCAATATTCCAAAAGTAAATTTTACAGGGATAAATGATAAAAGTTTAGGATATTCTAATAAAACAGTTTTTGCTTCTTTGAATATAAATAATGTAAAATTAAATGTTCAGTTATTGATAGTCAAAAAATTAAAATATGATATATTATTGGGTAACGATGAATTATCAAAGAATAAAATTATAATAAATTATAACAAGAATGCAGTAATATTTGGGGATAATGAAATAAAATTTGAGGTAATAAATGATTTAAAATTAACTAGTAATTATAATATAATTAGTATATTTGACGAGTCATTAGAAAATAGTAATAAAAATTTCTGCCAAGAAAAAATAAGTGAAATTTGTGAATCTAGTTGCAATTTAATGGTACAAGGGTGCCGAAATATATTAATAATGTGGCCATAGATGCCGAATTAAATTTAAATAAAAATGGAAATGATAATCATTTAGAAAGGGTCTTAGATACCAAAAATAAATTAAATTATGATTATGATGAAAGGGCAATTGATGCCGATGATAGGGTTAATGAAAAGAATTTAGAGGTGGTGATAAATTGCAATAAAGCATGGAAAAAAAATGAAGTTATAAAATTGGTAGAAAGATATAAAAGTTTAATTAATGATGAATCTAGAGTAGCTAAAAATTATTCCCAAAGTATTAAAGTTAAAAAAATATAGAGTTTTAGTCAAAAAAGTTATCCAATTCCCTATAAATATCAAGAAGCGGTAGATAAACATTTAAAGAAACTGTTGGCAGATGGAATTATAAGTTATAGTACTACACTCTATATTAATCCTATAGTAGTGGGTAAGAAAAAGATGATACGATGCGTTTATGTTTAAAAAAGTAGAAAATAAATTCTAATGTTTCCGAACACAAAAATTTCACGTGGTGTGTTTCATGTAAGTTCACTCAAGTAATATATGTAGTAGTTAAGTGTAAATAAATATGTAAATAAAATAAAATAGGATATAGTTTGAAGTTAAAGTAGAAAATGGAAACTTATAAAAAATTTATCCGTCGATAAATTTATTACAAGTTTGGGGGGAAGTTAAGACGAAGTTTTATTATCATAAAAAATTTATTCATTAAAGAAAATATTAATTTCAATAAGAATGTTTATTATGATGATTAAATCAAAAACAAAATCGTTAAGTCAATTAAAAGCAAAATAAATAATAAAAAAGTAATCACATTACATAAAAATAATCAAAATCACCATTAAAAAAATAAATAATAATGAAAATATAATTCTAAATGTAAAATAAAACAAACGAACAAATTATAAAATTTTGTAAAATATTTTTCTGTTAAATATATAAAAGGATTTTCAAAGATCTACAAAAGTGTATAAAAAGTTCTTCTACGAATAACACTTGTGCATATGTGTGACGTAAAATTATCAGAACTACGACTGCTAACATCGCGTGTTTGAAATGTTTAGTTTCCATGAACTCCAAAACCTTAGAAACGCACCTGTGCCTGTGTGACGTCAAATTATCAGAACTACGAGTGCTCGTACACAACACATCGCGTGTTTGAAATGTTTAGTTTCCTCGAACTCCAAGAGCTTAGAATAGCAGCTGCACGTTGTGACGTAAGAGTTACTCGGAAATGTATCGGTCGAATTTATGACTTCAAGCCTCAGTGTAAATATAATTTGAGAGCTTTTCCGACCATAATAAATTATATAAAAATTATTGAACATTAAAAATGATTATTGTATATATTATGTAAAAAAAATTGTTTGTAAAATATAAGTAGTTAGTTAGAAATAAGCAAATTAAGAAATAGTTCCTTCTGATTGGTTCTCGTGGAGTTTTTAAATGAAGCATTTTTATTGGTCAGAGAATAATGAGAGAGGGATCTCAGTTTTTACGTAAAAGAACCAGTCAGAAAGAATAAAAGAGATTCAAGCCTAATTTTAAGAGAGTCAAGACCCTTTATACAAACATTAAAGCTTCGTTTAAAAAAATTTTCAACAAACATTTAAGATTTAATTTTAAAAAACTTTCACGACTCAATACTCAAGTTTAATTTTAAAAAAGATTCAAGACTCATTTTCAAAACATTCAACAACAGTTATTATAATATTCAACGCGTAATCTACATTTTTAAAAAAGACTTTGATTAGTCATAAATTTTATTAACTTTATAAGTTAACAGTATTCGACTTTGAATCGAAAATAGGTTTGTTGAATCGAGCAGAGTAATCTTATAATATAACAGTTTCAACTGTAATTTTAATGATACAAAAGTTAGTATTAAATTAATATAAGAAGCTTGACTTACCTTATATCAGAAATAATCCTAGTATAAAACTTTGTAACACACCACTTGTAAAAAGGGAGTCTTATCAACCAGTAAATTGTATAAGCAAATCCACAAGTAAACAATAATAAATTCTACATCGTAAGAGTTTCTGTCTTTAATTAAACCATTGGAAGTTCTACATCCCACGTGTCTACCAGAAGAGAAGATAGACCACCAGTTCCAGCGACACCTACATGTGAATGGCGAACACTCGAGAGACAAAGTTAAAAAAGGTACCGTTATTTAATTTGTATTAAGTGTGCGTATAAACTGTTTTAAAGCGATAATAGTTATTAGCCGCTAGAGAACATTTATACTACTTTATTGTAAAGATTTTTGAATTTCATTTTGATAGAAAATTTATAATTTGTTTGAGCGTAAATCTGTGGTGAAACCTGTACGACCTGAGATATAATTTTTCGATTAACGATAGTGTCTATTTTCAAGAAACATTTAATTTTATTTGAGCTAGTCATCATTATACATATTATTTAAGGGGCTAAAAACATTGTTATTGTAGTAAAAAACTTCAACAATTACGTCAAATCAAATAAAAACAAACCACTAATAATATCATGTCACAATTAACGTGAATTTACTAAAATAACATTCAATCATCAGAAAAAATTAAAATAATAAAACAAAAAAAAGAAAACATAAGAACCCAACAACAAATAAATTAATAAAATCATAATAATATATATATATATATACTGGTTTCATATATTTATATATTGAGATAAATAACTAAGAGTAAAAAATTTAATTAAGTAAAACTTAACTTAATGATTTATAATTAAAGGATATCTTAATAAGTTTCATCGAATCATCAGTTACTTTTTCTTTATTACATCTAAAGTTTTCAATATTATAATTTTCAATTATAGACATTCAAATAAACAGAGAATGTACTTGACAAACTTATCTTGGACAGGATCCATGGGTTGTTATTTAATCACAATCAAATATTTCCAATTCATAACAAGTCCAAATTCATGTAACAATTGACAATTGACCTAGTTTTCTTTTGAAATCAAATCTGTAATCTGAAACAATAAAAAAGAAATAAAATTAAAACTATTAATAGTATTCATATTATGTTTAATAAATAAACATTTAATTTTATGTAGTTAAGTGTTTAAATTTGTGTTATAAAAAGGAAGTACTTACAAAGATATAAGGAGACCAATTGTAGTCTTCGATATTGAACAAATATTCCAATAGATCATTCCTACCTAAAAAAACCACAAGAACAATAAAAAACATGTAACAAATATAGTGAAATATAGTGAACTAATCCTTATATCTAAAGTTTTGGACAGAATGAAATAAACTTATGATAAGAACACTTAGACAGTGGAGAGTGAAATGACTATTGCAAAGCATAGTTTATAAACATTAATAAAAGACATTTTATGTAACAAAAATGTATGTAGGATAATTAAGTAAGTTTTTTATATTAATTGTAGGCTGTGAGTCTTAGATAACACTAATGATCTCATCTTATATAGTGTGTGTTCGAATTTCGAACATTCTGTTATACCCGATCGGGTCGCCTTCTCTAAAAATGTGACAGTGACAGATAGTGACAGAATTATAAAATGATAACCACGTCGTGTAATATTATATTACAAAAAATTGTATAATATATTGTATTTTTTGGCAATTGTTGCCCAGAATTTGTGTATGTATCCCGAAATTTGGTATTTAGTACATAATAAATGTTATTTATGCTGTTTACCATTTCAATTAATGGAATCCATCAGAAAAGGTGATAAGAAAATAAAGGTAAAAACATTGAAAGAATTCGCGTCAATGGAGACGATCCTCAGTTAAAAGGCAACGCTCTCCATAATGGTCCTTCTTCGAGCCGGATATTGGTGATATTGTATAGAATAATCGTCATGTTCTCTCCCGGAATCGTTTTTGTTCCTATGTGCATCTATGGAAGTGTCACTAATATGTAAGGTAAATTATGCAAGTTTTTTAATGAACATTTTGAACTATTTGTATTCGATATCGTGAAACGTCTCTCTCAATTCAAAGAACATTTTTTTCGCTGCTTTTATCAACGTTTTATTTGTGTTTGAACTGAACAAGGAGAATTAACTAAGTTTGAATTTTTTTGCTGCTGATGTGCAAAGGTTCTCATTTCTAAATTTCTAAAACATTTGTAGACATTTCAATATATTCATTGCAGTTAAGGATTTTAACACTGCTCATATTGTGGATTCTATTGATAAATGTATGTTAAATTGATTTTTTTCGTTATATGTTTGTAAATATTTTCTAGCATATATATTTTTAAAGCGGAGATTATTCAACTTTGTCGTATACATATTCTTAATAAGTTGTTCTTTACATTTTTGTTCATTGAAATTCTGAATATATAGTAATAGACAGATATGGATATTCTCAAAAAATCTAGGAAGCACGCTCGAGCGGCATTTACTCGATTAATTACTTGGTTAGATACTAATCTTGATACCACAGATGATGTTTTTCAAATTCAAACTCGCGAAAAGGCCTTAACGGACGCCTTTGTTAATTTAGAGAAAATTGAAAATGATATAATTGACCTTGAATGCGACGCTAGTGAGCTTCCTAGTTTTAATGAATTTGACAGTACTGCAGAAAGATATTTGGATTATCTCTCTAAGATGCAGAGAAGGATTCAAACCCTTTCCGAAAGTACCCCTCGAACAAGAAATTTCAATTCTCGAGTTGCTATTAATAATAATTCCTTATCTCATACTGCAAAACTACCTCAATTGAAAATACCTGAATTCAATGGCGATATCACGAAATGGTCATCATTTTTTGAACTGTTCACATCTCTCGTTACAAATAACCCCAGTCTTTCCGATGTCGAAAAACTCGTTTATTTAAAATCTTCACTAAAAAATGAACCCTTAGATTTAATTAACGCATTGGAACTTATAAATGATAATTTTCAAGTAGCAATAGATATTTTATATGAAAGGTATAATGACAATCTCGCTATTATTAATTCACATTTCAACTCAATTATTGATTATCCCAGCCTATCGAAAAGCAATGCTCAATGTCTTCGTGAATTTATTACTCATATGAAACAGCACATAAAATCGTTGAATAATTTAAATATCGACACTGAACATTTAATGATGATAAACACTCTTGTAAGAAAACTGGATTTCTCCACGAAACGGGAATATGAGTTTCAAAGAGACAAGTCCGTATTGCCCACTATCGATGAATTTTTTCGTATTGTTGAAGAAAGTTGCAAGGTACTTTCTTCCATCTTACCTCAAACTGTAAAAAAGGAAAAGATTCAGTTAAAAAATGTTGTTTCTTATCATTCAAATCACTTTGAAAATAATTCTCGTACCCCGCAATTAAAATGTATTTTTTGTAATGATATATCCCATAAAATTTATAGGTGTAACAAATTTTTGGATTTACCTCATAATCAGAAATTGGAATTTGTGCATTCAAATAACTTGTGTACAAACTGAAATTGATTGTGTTAACCTCTACTTTTTGAAAGTTCATCTTACTAAGAACAATAAATAACTGCACAGTTAAACTAAACTTCCACTATTTATTTGAAAAATTCGCTTTAAAATCAATTACAGCTGTTTCGCTATAACTAGCATCGTCAGATTGACATATTGAAATTACATGTTGTTTGTTTGTAACTAGGTGCTTGATGTTGATAAGGAGTTAAGGCTAGACCAAGTAAGGAAGTAATAAGACATAACAATATTAAAGCCTAGATGTTATTAGCCCTAAGGGTTTATCCTGGATGTATTTCCCTCTAAGATCAGTATAACTGTGCAATGATATAGAAAAACCAGGAAAAAACTATATCATGCTGATCTTTACAATAACTTAATATATTTATGTTACAATAATGTCTTATCTATGTATAAAATGAAGACTCAATCAAAGTAAACAGTTTAATAGTGGAGAACTTCCAAGATTTATTTGTTCATTAACTACTTTAAACTGTTGATTTGCTAGAAATTAAAAGACATCTAGCAGATCAACAGTTTAAAGTAGTTAATGAACAAATAAATCTTGGAAGTTCTCCACTATTAAACTGTTTACTTTGATTGAGTCTTCATTTTATACATAGATAAGACATTATTGTAACATAAATATATTAAGTTATTGTAAAGATCAGCATGATATAGTTTTTTCCTGATTTTTCTATATCATTGCACAGTTATACTGATCTTAGAGGGAAATACATCCAGGATAAACCCTTAGGGCTAATAACATCTAGGCTTTAATATTGTTATGTCTTATTACTTCCTTACTTGGTCTAGCCTTAACTCCTTATCAACATCAAGCACCTAGTTACAAACAAACAACATATAATTTCAATATGTCAATCTGACGATGCTAGTTATAGCGAAACAGCTGTAATTGATTTTAAAGCGAATTTTTTAAATAAATAGTGGAAGTTTAGTTTAACTGTGCAGTTATTTATTGTTCTTTGTGTACAAACTGCTTTGGTACTCGGCATAGGTCTATTAATTGCCCATCTAAACGTTGTTTCACTTGTTCTAAACCTCATCATTCTTCATTGTGCTTAAAGAAGCCAAATCAGGCTAATTCTCGACAAAATAATTCATGTGGTTTGGCCAATTCTCGGCAAAACGATTCTAGTATCTCAACTACTGCTCGGCAAAACACTTTAGATAATTTGGCTACTTCTCAGTCGCATCGTGCAAATGGCGCAATCGCAAATTGGCAATCTCACCCAAATTCACTCGTGAGCAATAACAGGCAAAATTCTGATCAAGAAGCCGTATCACAAGGACCTCGCACTTATTCTGGCACACAGGACAATAGAACGCATGAGAATTCGCATAGCTCGTCATACACTGAGACTTCATATAGCATGTCAACTTTGTCTCAAACAAACAATGTTTTATTAGCAACTGCCCTGGTTACGGTTTATTCCAAAAGTGGTACTCCTATTCAAGCAAAATGTATTCTTGACAATGGTTCTCAAAACTCGTTTATTTCGGAGCAACTTTTGAATAAAATAGATGCTAAAGTTTATAACAAAAGATTGCAAATTTCTGGAATTACCCAAAATTCTTTGGTCTCAAATACTATGGCTCAATTTAAAATATTCTCCAATGTACTCGAAAATGTGTCCTTTGATTTGTCCTGTGTGGTATTACAAAATATCAGTTGTAATTTGCCTCAATGCCCAATTTCTCCAGAATCAGTTTCCATCCCCTATTCTCTCGAATTAGCAGACCCCCAATTCTTTAAGCCATCCCAAATAGATTTGTTGTTAGGCTCCGATATATATTATGATCTACTCTCTGATGGGCTCATAAAATTTGGAAAACATCGACCGGTATTACAAAATACTAAGTTAGGATGGGTTATCGCAGGCAATGTTCCACAATCTACTGGATCTAAAGGTTTTTCGTTTTTGGCTAATACGCTTGAAGCTTCGCAGGATCCTCCTCTTGATGATTTACTCAAAAAATTTTGGGAATTGGAAGATTTGCCTCTGCAAAAATTGTCATCCCCCGAAGAAGTTCTTGCTGAACAAGACTTCAAACAAAATGTAAAAATATTGGAAGATGGATCTTTTCAAGTTAATTTACCGCTGATCTCTCCTAATGCTTTCACAAAACTTGGTGACTCCTTTCAAATCGCGAAAAAACGATTTTTAAATCTCGAAAAAAGATTCCAGAAGGATCCAGGTCTTTTTTCTCATTACAAAAAATTTATTGATGAATATGTAACTCTGAATCATGCTCGCTACGTACCTCTCTCTTTTCACAATGCCCTCAACCATAATAAATATTTTATGGCTCATCATTGTGTCGTGAAGGAAACGAGTTCGAGTACTCCTCTCCGCGTGGTTTTTGATGCTAGTTGTAAAAGTTCTAGCGGTTATTCACTTAATGATATAACCATGAAAGGTTATCAAGTACAGCCAGATTTGTTTAATATTATTTGTCGTTTCCGTCAGTTCTCTTTCGTGTTCACTGCAGATATAGAAAAAATGTACCGACAGGTAAAAGTCAACCCCAGTCAAACATATTTACAAAATATTCTTTGGAGAAATCAACCCTCTGACCCCATACAGTCCATTGAATTGACGACTGTGACATATGGTACAAAGCCCGCCAGCTTTCTCAGCACGCGCACGCTGAAGGAAGTTGTATTGGTTAATGGAAAAAATTTCCCTCTCGCATCTCAAGCTATTCTTACTCAAACTTATGTGGACGATATTTTATATGGCTCTAATGACGTAACAACACTTAAATCATCTCGTGAGGAACTCAATACTCTTTTGAATAGTTCTGGTTTTCGATTGCACAAATGGTGTTCGAACTCTCCCGAATTCTTAGAACTAATTTCTGAATCCTATCGATTTATCTCTTATGATGTGCAATTTGAAAATATTTCCAACAAGGTTTTGGGACTTTCATGGCAACCTTGTCAAGATGTGTTTACTATTTCTCTTCCAAAGTCAATTCATTGCGAACCTATCACGAAACGAAAAGCTCTCTCGATCATATCCCAAATGTTTGACCCACTTGGATTAATTGGCCCAGTCATTTTAATTGGAAAAATTTTCATGCAGTCTATTTGGAAGGCAAATTTAAATTGGGATGATCCTTTACCCCCATTTCTCGCCCATGATTGGCATTCGTTTATTACAAACATCCCAGCCCTAAATAATTTGAAAATACCTCGGCACATTTTTCTGAAAAAGGAAATTTCACATGTTGAGCTTCATGGATTTGCAGATAGTAGCAGCAGAGCATACGTTGCCTGTATTTATTTTCGAACTGTTTATTCTGACAATACTGTCACATGTAATTTAATAGCATCTAAATCTCGAATTGCTCCTCTACGTCCCAATCTCACTATTCCTCGTCTTGAACTGCAAGATATGCTCTTATTATCAAGGCTTACTCAAAAAATTGTCTTCATCTACGATGATCTTGTATTTTCTTCAGTTAATCTGTGGTCAGATTCACAGATCTCTCTATGTTGGATCAACTCTCATCCTTCCCGTTGACCAATAGAGTGACCAATAGAGTTTCCCAAATACAGGAGCTCACAAAACATTGGAAGTGGCGTCATATATCATCAGCAGATAATGCCGCTGATCCCTTGTCTCGGGGCCTATTGGCCAAGGATATTATATCCTCCAAACTTTGGTGGCACGGTCCATCTTTTTTTGTTGGAATCGTCGCTAGAACTCTCAAAACTTGATAAGAATTTTGATATGGTTGATTTACCCTACAAAATCGACCCAAGTGGTTGCGCCCTCGAAGAAATTTAGAAATAAATGATCTTGTTTTGCTTAAAGAGGATGGTGTGCCTCCTTTTCATTGGCCTAGGGCGAGAATTGTTGAAATTTTCTCCGGTACCGATGGTAAAGTCCGAGCCGTTAAAATTAAAACTCTCCATGGTGAACTCACACGTCCCATTACAAAATTGTGTCCTCTACCACAAACATTTAATTAAAATTTGACTTGACATTTCTCCTTTTTTCTTTTTTATAGTTTAGAGCCGGTTCGCTCAAGGCCGGGGAATATGTTCGAATTTCGAACATTCTGTTATACCCGATCGGGTCGCCTTCTCTAAAAATGTGACAGTGACAGATAGTGACAGAATTTTAAAATGATAACCACGTCGTGTAATATTATATTACAAAAAATTGTATAATATATTGTATTTTTTGGCAATTGTTGCCCAGAATTTGTGTATGTATCCCGAAATTTGGTATTTAGTACATAATAAATGTTATTTATGCTGTTTACCATTTCAATTAATGGAATCCATCAGAAAAGGTGATAAGAAAATAAAGGTAAAACCATTGAAAGAATTCGCGTCAATGGAGACGATCCTCAGTTAAAAGGCAACGCTCTCCAGTGTGTAAGTAATACAAATAATATATTCTCTTAAAAGTTTAAATTTTAGTTATTAGAGTTTAAAGTAGCATTTATCAGTTGAAATAGGACTAGATTAATAGATTTATAGTAATTTTAAGTACAATTTATAGTTTTAATTCAAATTTTGAAAGTCTAGAATAAATTGACAGCTCCAGAAAATTGTCTATTTCAAATCTAAAATTTTAAAGGAAGAATTCAATTAAAAATTATATAAATGTATTTTTAGTAAATATAAGAATAAGAGCTCACTTTACGTTATCAAAGATACGATTAGAATTATAAAATAATTACCTTGATATTCGAAAAATTTGGTTAACTTTTGGAAATAATGAACAGTTGAATTCCGATTTTATGTCATATTTGTCACTTTTCTGGGAGCCAATAAAAGGGACAAGAAATCGATGATTCACTCTCTTATCACTCTGGTAGCAGCTGGATTAACATTGTAGGTATTAATTGATTACTAAAAAAAGTTTGCATTAATCAAAAATCAATTCATGTTAAATTAATACATGTAATATCAAAAATACATGCATAAAAGTATTCTAACAATATTAAATTACTTACCAAAGTAATAAATTGGACAAAACAAAAACAGATTCCAATAGAATTTATAAGATTAAATTCAAGCGTCATTTCCACACCGAGAGCTTGGTAGCCATCTTGTCATTTGTATTTCCGAGAGGAGACGAAGTAGAAGCCGATCTCAGTCGAAGGAATTAAACAAAAAATTGAGGATACAAAAGAAGAAGTCAGAAATGAAATGATTGGAAGAATAATGGAGATTGAAAATAGACAAGACACACAAATAGAAAGTCTGAAGAAGAAAGAAAATGAATTAGGATTAGAAGTGAAAGAAAACAAAAAGAAAATTAAAGGAAACGCAGACAAGATCACCAAAATAGAAAATGAAATAACGAAAACAAGCAGAAACATACAAGTAGTGGAAGAGATTATAGAAAAAGAAATAGAAGATTTAAAAGTTCATGGGGAAAAACAAGAAGAAAGTTTTGAAAAATTAAAAGGAGAAATAGGAACAGAATTAGACGAGTTCAGAAGAAAAATAGGAGAAGGTAATAACATTATTTATGGAAACAATGTCCAGGATCTAGGAATTAAGTTTGATGGGAATGTTAATAATATACACCCGAAAAATTTTATTAATATAATTAAAAGTAAATTAAATAATGTAAAAAACATAATTGATCAAAAACTAATAATTGGAAGTATGCTAGTTGGACATCCTTTGTTATGGTTTTGTAATAAGGAACAATCCATTAATAATGTAACGTTTATTTATTTTTGCTAGTCTTTTTAATTTATTTTTATACTATTTAAATCACCAACAATGTTTAATTTATATAACACAATTTATTTACAATACTTTAATTTATGTAAGACAATATTTCTATTCGCATTTATCTAACAACATACTACTAACTAACTCAAAATATTCAAATCGTCCTTTATATAGGTAAATATTGTTCCAGCATATTCCAGTCTGTTCTGGGAATCTTCTCTATGCTTCGCTCATTAAGCGCCGTTGAAAGAAACGTATATTCTGGAATATTCTCGCGTCTGGGTCATAGCGCCAGGGGCGTACTCGCACAACATTGCCCCTTCCTTAAGAGATAGTTCCTCCTGGAACTTTTAAGGAATTGAGACTGGATGGAGATACTTGCAACTGAGTCCTCGTCTACAATTTCCAGTTGCATGGAAATAACATGGAATGGTCTTTGATGTCAGCTGGACACGGGGCGAATGGCTGCATACCAACACTTGGACTTCGGTATCTTGAAAGATTACTTCCACCATATTTCGGATGACCCTCCAATCCAATGAGTTGCACTCTATTTTCGGCATGGCTAGCTTCTGTATGTTGGACTCCAATACGTGCTCTCTCAACTTAAGTAATGATTCCCATATATTTCGATAAGTGGGCTGGTCTTGGTAGGTATTCTTGGTAATCAGATAGAAAAGGCAACGGGACTCATCTCGAAGTATCAAAGCCTTCCCAGTGGCTGGTAACTGATTTCGAAGTTCTGACAGTCGACCAAACTTCCTTCGAAAGACAGACGCTAATCCTCGGCCGTCGCTGATAGTGGCGGAAACGCTATGGGCCAATGAGTAGTCATCAGGAAGTGTGAACAGGTCTTGCTGTTTCTCAATAGTCACGCCGTATCTAGCTTTCCCAGTACCTCCATAGGCACCCATAAATTCTTCGAAAGCAAGGTCGGGTGTATCTTGGACTTGATTTACGACTTCTTCTTCCTGGTTGTGATCTCCTTCAAATTTCGCCAGTCGGTTTCGGTGTACTACCTTAGGTTTTCCATTCGGAGTCTTTATTATACGGTATATGACGTCATTGATTCTTTTCCTAATGATGTATGGTCCCTCCCAAGATTGTTGTAGCTTTGGTGAGTACCCCTTCTGTCTTTTCGGGTTATGGAGCCAGACTTTGTCACCTTCTTGGAAACATCCCTCTATAGCTTGGGTATCATACCGTTTCTTCATCCTGTCACTGGCAACTTGGAGATGGGAGCGAACCAAATCATGCATGTCGTCCATTTTTCTTCGTAACTGGATTACATAGTCTTCTCCACCTATATCCTCTCCAGGTCGGCATCCAAACTCGAGGTCGCATGGTAACCTCATCTCGCGTCCAAACAAGACTTTTGCTGGTGTTTGACCAGTTGATTCATTGACGGCGGATCGATAAGCCATTGCAAAGAGCGAAATATACTGGTCCCAGTCTCTTTGGTGATTGGATACTACTTTTGATAGATATTTGCCAATGGTTTTATTCATGCGTTCTACCATTCCATCCGATTGTGGGTGCAATGCTGTAGTTGTTGTTTTCTTCATTCCTAAATTGTCGCAAATTCCTTGAAAGAGTTGACTTTCGAAGTTCCTTCCTTGGTCACTGTGAATCTCCAAGGGCACTCCATATCGGCAAATAAACTCCTTCACTAGCACGTCTGCGACAGTTGCTGCCTCTTGATTTGGAATGGCGTAGACTTCAACCCACTTTGTAAAATAATCCATTACCACCAACATGTATTTATTCTTATTCTCAGTAGTGGGGAACGGTCCAGCAATATCTAAAGCAATTCTCTCAAATGGGCTACCAACGTTATATTGTTTCATGGGAGCCTTTCCTCTTTTCTGAGGTCCATTACTAGCAGCACAGATGGTACACTTCTTACACCAGTCCTTAACATCATCGGAACTATTCATCCTATAAAACCTTTCACGAACTCTCTGCAGGGTTTTCTTGACACCAAGATGACCTCCTGATGGACTGTCGTGTAACTGTCGTAGTACTTCGGCTACTCTATTCTTTGGTATAACTAATTGCTTCCTGTTAACGGAACCATCATCATTTTCAATTATTCTCTTTAATAAATCGCCTTCCAAAATGAAAGACTCCCACTGAGCCCAATATGATTTAAGGACTGTAGAGAATATTGACACTTCTTGCCAAGTAGGTCGACGATCTTTTATCTTCCATTCTCTCATTTTCTTTAAAACAGGATCATTATCTTGTTCTTCTTTAATTCTAGTAGGTGCCCAGTCGTCGTTAACTACAGTTGTTCGTAGTATTGCAGATTCTTTTAATTCTGTCTTACTGCAGTGAGAACACTCTTCTGGGCACGGTGTTCTGGAAAGGGAGTCTGCATTTCTGTGACTTATCCCAGCTCGATGTTCGATCCTAAAGTCGTACTCTTGGAGTCGTTCGATCCACCTGGCAATTTGACCTTCAGGGTTCTTAAACTGCATTAGCCATTTTAGGGCTGCATGGTCCGTCCGGATTAAGAATTTTCTTCCATAAAGATATTGGTAGATTTCACAACTGCCAGAAGTTCTCTTCTCGTAACGCAGTAATTCCGCTCAGGTTTGGAGAGCACTTTACTAAAATAACCCAGGACTCTCTCTTGTCCATCTTGAATCTGTGAAAGGACTCCTCCAATTCCGACATTACTGGCATCTGTATCCAAAATAAATTCTCCTTCCGGTTGTGGGTAGCCTAATATCGGTGCTGCGGTTAAATGCTTCTTCAGAGTTTCAAAAGCCGTTTGACAGTTTTCATCCCAGCAGAACTCTCTCGTTTCCTCTGTAAGGCGTGTTAATGGCTTAGCAATGTCTGAAAACTTTCTGATAAATCTGCGATAGTATGTACATAGACCAAGAAAACTTCTTATTTGATGTTTATCAGTTGGTTGTGGCCATTGTTTGATAGAAGAAACCTTGTCCTTATCTACAGACACGCCTTCCTTGCTGACAATATGACCCAGATAATTAACTTTGTCTTGGAATAACTGGCATTTCTTTGGATTCAGCATCAGTTGGGCAACTTGAAGTCTTTTAAAAACATCTTCTAAGTTTTTCAGATGTTCTTTGAATGTCTCCCCCAAGACTATGATGTCGTCTAAGTAGACCAAGCACGTTTTCCAAGACAACCCTCTCAGTACGTTCTCCATCAGTCTTTCAAATGTCGCAGGAGCATTACATAGTCCGAATGGCATGACATTGAACTGAAATAATCCAGAACCGGTGGTAAAGGCTGTCTTTTCTTTGTCTCCTGGGTCCATTTCTACCTGCCAATAACCAGACTTCAAATCTAAGGTAGAAAATAATTTACTTCCAGCTAGAGTGTCCAAGGTATCGTCGATTCGAGGCAGAGGATAACTGTCCTTCTTGGTAACATTGTTCAACTGACGGTATTCTACACAGAACCTCGTAGTTCCATCCTTTTTCTTGACCAAGACTACTGGAGAGACCCATGGACTGGTAGAAGGTTCTATCACTCCATCTTCTTACATTTCTCGAACAATCCTTTCAGCTTCTTGCCTCTTTGCCTGTGGTAATCTTCTAGCTGATTGACGAATTGGCTTGGCATCACCCGTGTCGATTTTATGTTTTACAGCAGAGGTACCTCTTACCTCCCTTTGGTACAAAAATGTTGCGATACCGATGAAGAGAATCTTTCATTTTTCTTTTCTCTTCTCGGTTTAAGGATGTACCAGCAACCGCCACCATTTGTTCAAACTTATCGTTGGAATTATCGGGAATAGTTGTCTGTCGAATTATAGATGTTACTGGTACGGAGGTTCCAACTTTGGTCTCTTTCTTGATCGTAATTGGGTGATCACTGACATTTATAACTCGTACTGGAATTTCTTTAGCAGAAGTGACCAATCCTTTTCCTATCAAAATTCCTCGACCGACCTCCTCATCATGGTTCCATCATCACAGGTATTCCTTCGTCAATAGTTCCTTGCAGTCTGGCCACTATGATCGTTTCGCTTCTACCAGGTACCACAGTATCCTCCTGGACAACGGCTGGCACGGTTTTGTCCTCATATGGATGAAGGAATATTTCTTCAGAACCGACTTTGATAACTCTGTTCTTGAAATCCAGTTGGAAACCATGTAAGTTCATCACATCCATTCCTAATATAACATCTTCCTCAATATCAGCGACAATAACAGTATGCGTGAACTTTTCTGAGCCAATTCCTATTTGAACCTGGACTTCTCCAAGGATGTTAGCTCTATCACCTGTGGCAGTTCGCAGTCGTAGCCTTGTTGGTAAAAGCTTCTTACGGCTATTTATAGTTGTTGGCCGTATAATCGTTCTGGTCGCTCCAGTATCCACCAATAGTGTATACTTTTTACCGTTGACTTCACCATCTACATATAAACTGTCTTCGCGGCATTTCAAAGAGGCTATTAGTATGAGAGGGTCTTTGAAAACGTTCCTGGTCGAAGCTACCTCCTCTAGGCCGGCCCGTTTTAGTTTTTCCTGTGGAGTAGTTTCTTGATTCGTAGTGACCCCAGGACGTTTACATGAATTGCGAGCATTTCCTATTTCACCACAATTCCAGCACCTGATGGTCTTCTTCTTTTTTTTATCAGTAAAGTTCTTCATCATGTTTACTAATTGGTCTAACTTATTTTCATCTTCCTCTTCCGTTACAGACCTTACTTTACTGTATCCTCCACAAGCTTTCGAAGCCGCTTCATACTCAAGCGCAGCAGACAAGATGTCAACTAATGTTTTGTGGTGAGCTAAACGGAGTGTCTTTGCCATTTCGTGATCACGAAGTCCATCAAGAAATGCTTCAACAGCTAAACATTCCATCATTTGTTCTGGAGCTGAAGGGTAAGCAAATCTTACCAATCTGGCAATATCTACTTCGTACTCTTGAAGTGTCTCCTCTCGCTTCTGTTTTCGAGTCTTTAACTGCGATCGGTACAAGTTCTCCAAGTGTTCGTGACCATATCGCATGTTCAAGCTTTTCTTCAGTTGCTCAAAATCATCTGTGTCCTCCACTGGTATGGTCTGAAGAACATCCAAAGCGTCTCCTCTCAAAGCGAGGGTGAGGTTTATTGCCTTCTCTTTTTGGGACCATCCGTTCGCTCTTGCAGCTGTTTCGAACTGTTTGAGATAATTTTCCCAAGACATCTTTCCGTCAAAGGTTGGGGCCTTAACACGAACAGAACTTTCGTTGTCTTCCAATTTCGGTTTTTGCTCCACTTTGTAGCTTCTCATTTCGTCCTTCTTTTCCTCTCCTAAATCTTCCATATCTTCTTTACCTCCTTTTTCCATCTCTTCCATTTGCTTTTCCATTTCTCTTATTTTCTCTTCAATTTTTTTTCAAATGAAGACATTTTATTTTCCATAGAAGAAATATCCAAAGAAGAAATGTCAGAAGCAACTTTATTTTCCAAAGACGAAATATCATTTTTTAAAGAAGACATATCAGTAGAAACTTTGTTTTCCAAAGAAGAAATATCATTTTTCAAAGAAGACATATCGCAAGAAATATCATTTTTTAAACAAGACATTTCGGAAGAAACTTTATTTTCCAAAGAAGAAATATCAGAAGAAACTTTATTTTCCAGAGAAGAAATGTCAGAAGAAACTTTATTTAAGGAAGAAATAATTGTAGCAGAAGAGTCGTCTACGAAAATATGATTTTCTGGATCTAAACCATCATTTTCCAATGCTTGCTTAAGTCGCTCCAACAACTCAGTCTTCCTTCCTGTTGTTTCCAATTCACGATCCTCCAGCTCTTGACGCAATTCTGTCACTTTCAAGTCACAAAGTTTTTTCGACATATTTATTTATTTTTTTTTACACTATTTATTTACAATATCCCACTTCTGACACCAATGTAACGTTTATTTATTTTTACTAGTCTTTTTAATTTATTTTTATACTATTTAAATCACTAACACTGTTTAATTTATATAACATAATTTATTTACAATACTTTAATTTATGTAAGACAATATTTCTATTCGCATTTATCTAACAACATACTACTAACTAACTCAAAATATTCAAATCGGTCCTTTATATAGGTAAATATTGTTCCAGCATATTCCAGTCTATTCTGGGAATCTTCTCTATGCTTCGCTCATCAAGCGCCGTTGAAAGAAACGTATATTCTGGAATATTCTCGCGTCATCTGTCTGCTTCGCGTCTGGGTCATAGCGCCAGGGGCGTACTCGCACAACAATAACATGAATGATTTCGAACAGCAGTTCATTAAATATTTTTGGGGGGAAATACAACAGGCTAATTTCAGGGAAAAATTATATTTTGGGAAATTTGACTACAATAGGGGGAAAATTTTTAATATGTATGCCATGCAAGTATATAATAATGCCCATTTGGAACCAACTATGAGGGAGGAAGAAATAGTGTTATACATAGCCAGGCATTTTAAAACTGAAGTAATGGAAACAATAGCACTACACAACATCAAAACTATGGAAGGGTTATCTAACTATCTAGAAAGAACAATAAATGAAAAAGACCACCACAACAATAATAATAGAAATCAAGAAAGACCGGACTACAGGAAAAGAAGAGAGAATAACAGTAACAATGGATATAGGAACAACAATAATAATTACAACAACAACGATAACTACAACAGAGATAAAAGAGAAAAAACGAATTAATACAGAAATAACAACAATAATTACAGAAATAACAACAATACTAATGGAAGAGATAGACCAAGTTACAGAGGTGACTACAGAAATAGAAACAACAACAGAAGAGAATGGACTAATTACAACAATGTGGAAAGAAGAAATGAAAATACAAGACCAGCTACTGATAACATGCAACAAAATAATCGGAACAATAACAATAACCAGAGACAAGTTAATGTCATGGTACATAAAGAAAATGAAATTTACAAAACTAGATCTTAAACATAGTTTTTGGTTAATTCCACTTGATAAAGAAAGTCGCAAATACACAGCATTCATGGTAGATGGAGTAGTATACCAATTCTGTGTAGTTCCTTTTGGTTTACAAAGTTCTTGCGCTGCTTTAGTACGCACGCTTCATTCTATTTTAAATAAGTATGAAACTTTTGTACTTCATTATATTGATGATATCTTGATTTTTTCTGAAAACAATAAACAACATAAAAATCATTTGGAAATAGTTTTTAAAGAATTAGACATTGCAGGATTAAAATTAAATCTAGAAAAATGTAAATTTTATCAGGAGGAAGTAAAATATTTGGGGTACATTTTAAATACAGAAAATATCAGAATGGATCCAGATAGGATCAAAACGTTATTAGAATATAAAACACCTACCAATTTGAAAACTTTAAGGGGATTTTTGGGGATTTTAAATTATTACAAGAGGTTAATACCAGATTTAAGTAACAGGGAAGTTCCATTAATAGAATTGTTAAAGAAAGATACAAAATGGTATTGGGATGAAAGAAGGGAAAAAGCATTTCAAGATTTAAAACAAATTTTTACAAATAATTTAAAGGTTTATCATCCACTATATGATAAGGAATTCATTTTAAGAACAGATGCATCAGCGGACCGTTTTGCAGGAGTTTTGGTGCAACAACAAAAGGATGTAGAAGTACCCATAAGTTTTATATCTCGAGTGACAAAAAACATATGAAAAAAATATACAGTAACAGAATTGGAAATGGCTAGTGTCGTTTATTGCATCACCAAATTTAGATTTTTTTTATTAGGAGCCAAATTTATTATTGAGAGCGACCATTCTGCATTAACAGCAATGTTAAAGAACCGATATGCAAATAACAGAGTTCATAGATGGATACTTCTATTACAAGAATATGATTTTGAAGTAAGATACATCCCAGGAAAACTTAATATAGTAGCAGATGCTCTTAGTAGAGAGACAGAAGCCCAAAACATCACTAAACAATATAAAATAGGAATCAACATACTACCACAAAATCAAGGACTATTTTCACTTAACCACATTATAGAAGATCAAAAACAATTACAACATTCAAAAAGAAAAGACACTAAACATTGATGGGATTTTATACAAAAGAATGCAAGATAGAGAAGTATTTGTTATCACACCAACACTCAGTAAAGTAATATTGCAAAATTTACATGAAGAATATGGGCACATAGGCACAAGGAAATTATGGATGATGTTTCGAGAAAATTATATAGCAAAAGGAGATCTAGTCACAGCAAAAACTATATGCAGAACATGCAAACTATGTCAAATGGCAAAGAAGAAGAACTTTTACAACACTTATTTAGCTAAATCTATTTATGCTCAGAAACCTTTACAAATAGTAGCAATAGATTTTATAAGTAATTTAGTTCCTAGTACTGAAGGCAATAAAAACATATTTGTAGTAGTAGACATTTTTACCAAGTTTGTCAAATTGTATCCATGTGCAAAAACCAATACTAAAACTGTGATATTAAATTTAAATAAATACATTAACACTTTTGGAAAACCAGAGAAATTAATTTTAGACCATGCTACATATTTTCAGAGTATTAAATTAGAGCAATATTGTATAAACCATAACATACATCTTAAATTTATTATTATTCGTAACCCATCGTCAAATCCTGCTGAACGCTATATAAAAGAAATAAATAAATATTTGAGAATCGTATGTAATCAAGATCACATATAGTGGGAAAATAATTTGGAAGTTGAAAAGTTGAAAGATTTTTGAATCAAACTCCACATGGGGTGACAAAGGAGTGTCCCGAATTATTATTCACAGGTAAAGAACCAACAAGACCCTGGATAATACATAGAAATTCTAAGATGGAAGAGATTATGTCAAAAGTAAACACCAGACTACAAAGAAGTGCAAGTAAATACATTAAAAAAATGAACAAAAAAAACCAAGAAAATAACAAAATTCCAAAAAGGGGAGTTAGTGCTAGTTAAATCTTTACAAGTTCCAAAAAGGTCAGAACATAAATGTGCGAAATTACTATTACCATATGAGGGACCATATTTAATTGCAAATGAACATGCAGAAAATAGCTATAAATTAATAGATCCGCAAACCGGTATTTTAAGGGGGATATTTAATATAGGCCAAATTTTTAAATACCACACAGAATAGATAACATTATGACACACATTTCACATCAAACCTATATGTAGAATGATTTTAAACATTAATGATAGATTCCGTTTTGAGCTTTCGAAGAAATCGGATGTGTGTTTTTCAAAAAAAGCGAATAAACGGTGTGGTGATAAAAAGCGAATAAACAGTGTGCTAATTGGTGAGATACTAACTACCTTTGTTTGTTCTAAACCTTTCTTTTTTCCTTTGGTAAGTTTTTAATTCTTTTCTTTTTTTTTGTCTATTTTTTGGGGAAAAGTGTAACCATTTGGGCATATATATATATATATATATAAAAAAAAAATGCTGGATCCAGGCGGGGGGCAGGACCCCCCCCTGAATCGGTGTGAGGAAAAGGGAATGGACTGTTCTGTTAAGGAATCGGAAAAAATATTAAATAATTCTGAATTAATTTTTTATTCAAATTGCTCTGTGAGTCCTTACGTTGTTGTGATCGAGGGTACAGATAAAGGTCATAATATTGGACGTTACAATCATTTGAAAATTGCTAGAGATATATTTAATTTAAAATTAAAAGATATAGGCGAGGTAAAACCGAAAGGTAAAAACAAGATCGGTATACATTTTTTGTCGGCACAAGCGGCAAATAACTTTGTTAAAAATAATAAACTATCCAGCGAATGTTATAAAGTGTATATACCGAGGAATTATACTACGAGTAAAGCGATAGCTAGACAAGTCAATCCACTTTTTTCTGAGGAAGATATTAAAAACATGTACGACTCGTCGTTTAAATTGTTGGAAGTTAAAAGATTTAAAAAAAAATTATTAAGGAAGATAATACAATAGAATACACACCTTCGGGTACTGTTTTGTTGACATTTGAGGGTACTACCCTTCCAAAAACAATAAAATTTAGTTATATGTCGATACCTTTGACACCATATATTGCGAGAGTAACACAGTGTTATAATTGTTTGGCATACGGGCATACAAAAACTCAATGTAAAGGAAAACAAAAATGTAAAAAATGTGGTCAAGTTCATGAAATTATAGAAGGGCAAGAGCCGGAGTGTGACGTTTCATGTTTCTTTTGTAAAGCGGATCATTTCGCAACAAATCATAATGTTTGTCCTGAATTCTTAAGACAAAAAAATATTAAATATACCATGTGTTTTGAAAACATTTCATATTACGAGGCAAATGTTTTACATCCAAAACTATACCTAAATAATCAGCGGAGGGAAGAAGAGTCTTATCATCTGACCCGAACTGATTTCCCCTCTTTAAATCCTAAACAAAATTCAAACGAGAACAAAATTCAAGTTAATAAACGTAGAGGTATAGTCAGCAGCAATAACTTAATTAAATCTAAAAGATCGTATGGAGAGGCAGTAGCTCATAGCTCACCTCCAAAAAAAAACAATATCCCAGCTTATAACATAAACGCGCACAAAAATAATTTGATTAACCCTAATGGACAATTAACTACATCGACATCAGGTAACGGTGTAATTTTTAATTTTCAGGCTAAGAATTTACGTAAAGACTTAACTCAGCCCACATCTAGCAAACAGTCTGCAAACATTTCTGACCAAAGTTTACCAAATTCATCAAAGTTGAACACAGTTGAACATATTTATAATAATTTTTTGAAAACTTCTCCAAAATTAAAACATCAATTAAGAGATTTAATTAATAACTATTTTGACTTGTCGAGAGCCTACACGGACATCGATGAGCCAAATAGTGATTAAAATAATATTTATATATGTATATATAATAATAATAAATATACAACTAATTAATAACCAAAGTTAAAATATTAAGACCTAATAATTTAAATTAAAAATTACATTAACAACAACTAAATCTAAACTTATAACTAGATATAACTTAAAAACAATACTAATAACATTACATTCCCTTAATAAATATATATATATATATATATAAACTTCGAAATTGGTTGGGAATGCAGCGGAAAGGACGTGAAAAAACTATCAATACAGTACTCTTTTCAGTATACCAAGCTTTCGCAAATCTTTATTTGCATCATCAGGGTTCTACAAATGTGAATTAGTATGAGATTACAAATCAGTAAAAAACTTTTTTACAATAAGTAACTTACACTAATTGAGGTTTAAGTCTAGATGTTAGTTGGAGAAAGTGAAGAACCATTTGAATACATCCAGAAAAGCAAAAAGCTAATCAAGCCAGTAAAAAATATCACAGTAAAATTGAATTAAAATTGATCACATCTTTACATCACTAAGTTACATATTAAAAATCTTTTAATTTTAGGAAGGTTAGTACTACCTCCGCCACGTGTCTCGAAAATGTGTAACTGAATTTGGTTAGGTTAACCCTCTTCTTCTTTCAATTTTTAAAAGAGAAGTAATAGCAACCTAAACAACCACAGCTAAACATGGTAAATTTTACCAAGTGAGACAGTTACTAAAAATTGTTTTCACTGAATAATAATTGAAAAATGAACCGCGAAACAATCAAAGCTAATACAACCTATGTGTAGGAAAATTGTTTGTATTAATGAAATACTTTCAAATTAATAATATGGAAAATAGAGGTAAATCCCAGAAAAGCGAGTTTGGGGTGAAAGTAAGGAAATTGTATCTCTTTAATGAGATGTGAGGAATAAAGTAATTAACAATTGTGAAAATAAAGAATTATTGAACATTGGTCATATGGAATGTCGAAGGTAATGATTAAAAATTCAAAAATTATTTTTAATGGAGTAAATGAAAGAAAGAAGATATTCTTAATTATCTGAAATAGAAGAATTTTCACTACTAGAAATGAGATGATTACTATCTAACGTAAGTAGTAATGAATATAAACCACTCAAATTATTGATATCGGTTTTCTTATTCATAGGATTCTTCTCTTGGAAGATGAACGCCATTTCAAGAAATACTCTTTTTCTGTAGTTACTTTCAGAAGATAAAACTTGTGCATTTGGAAAGTCAATGGGATGCCCCGTAGAATTAGAATGTGAGGCCAATGAACATCTATCAGGATGCAACCTTATGTCACTCTTATGGAGAGTCAATCGACTAGATAATTTCTGAGAAGTATGACCAACATACGATTGTGTACAACCCAAACAACTGAGTCTATAAATAACATTGTTTTTATCTAATAAAGGAATTTTATCTTTAACTGAAGTATATAATGATTTAAGTATCAAGGAACTCTTAAATGCAATCCTAATATTAGGTAGTTGTTGTGAGAAAAGTCTAGACAGTCTAGGCGTAACGCCCTTAATATAAGGAAGGGATACATATGAAAATTCACAAGGTGGCGGACCTTGGATGGATCCAATTGAGTTCCGTCCACTAGCACCTGAATTGTCAGAAATGGAGTTAGAAGCACCTAACATAACGGGAGATGTGCCGAACATAACTTTCCTAAGTAATGATGTAGGATAAGAGTTATTTAAAAAAGGTTATAAAGGATATTTAAGTTTTTTGACGGAAGGAAGGATCAGAGAGTTGATTCACTCTTGTTGTCATTTGTTTGACTAGGTTGAGTTTCATATTAAATTTATGGTAAGAAAGGTAGTTGAGATATCTCCCAGAGCTACATGATTTTCTATACCAATCTATCAATATTACATTTTCGTCATTTCTGATGAATAACATGTCTAAGAAAGGAACAGCTTGGTTAGAGTTTTCACATTCTAACGTGAACTGGATGTAAGGGTCATAACTATTAAAAATATTCAAGAGTTCTGTTTCTGAATCTCGAGGAACTGCTAGGATTATGTCATCAACATATTTCTTTAGAAATGGGATATGGAAAGGGAGTACAGGAAGAACTATGTCAAGCAAATCATCCATTACATATGTCGCCAAAATTGGAGAAATGCTAGCACCCATGGGAGTGCCAAATGTTTGTTTATAGAATTTATTGTCAAATGAAAAACAAGTGGAATTGAACAAGAACTCAATCAACTCAATAAACATATCATAGCTAATGGTACAAACCGAACTAATAGATTCCCAATGATTATGAATTGTACGGATAACTGCATCTAAATAAACATTACTAAAAAGGGAGACAACGTCCAGACTGACAAGAACATAGTTTGGTGGTAACACCTTCCTATTGAAAAGTTCAAAAGTATGAAATGAGTCATTAATACTGTAATCATTACTTTCATAAGCTCTTGTTAAAATATCTGTGAGAAAACTAGCAATACACTCAGTTGGTGAGCCAATAGAAGAGACGATAGGTCTCATAGATAAAGTAGGTTTGTGAATTTTTGGAAGGGTGTAAAACTTAGCAATAGTGCCACTGTAAGACGTGAGTTTCTTCCTTGTAAGTAAATCTATTTGCTTTTTATCAAATAAACGTTTGACTAAAGAATTAGATCTCCTTTGAATTCCAGAAGTAGGGTCAGACTGTAAGGAAACATAAGAAATGTCCTGGTCTAATAAATTTTGGGAAAGCCTGAAGTATTCTTCCCTTAACATAATCACTGTTACATTGCCTTTATCAGACTTTGTAACAACTAGTTCAGGGTGATTCCTCAGGAAATGTTTTGTCTCTTCAAAGAGATTCCGAAGAAACGAAGGGGTTTGTTTTGAAAAACATTGTTAGTAATCATATTGACAGATCTAGCTATCGTTAGATTTCTAACATTAATATCTGAAATATAGGAAGAAATGCAATCAACATCAGCTAACAGCGACTTAATTGGAATGTCCACACCTAACCTAGGTTCAACACTAAATTTGGGACCTAAAGAAAGTATTTTAGAAACATTAGGAGGAAGAGTAACTTGAGATAAATTTTTAATCCATGAATCACAAGTCTTAAGTTGACTATTAAACAATTCATCCCTCAATGAATTCAACTTTTTTAATATTATTATTTTTAACTTTAAAAAATGATCTGTTATAATGTTTCATCTGTTTAGAAATGAAATTGTTACAAATAAGTTCATTAGTACTATTGATAATATTTGTTTTTAAATTATTTAATTTATTTTCTAAAGATTTAATGAGTTTATGATTTAAATTAATTTCCATATTTAAAAGTTTATAACCTAACCTGTTTAAAAACATTGTTGTTGCATGTGTATGTGAATCTTGTCCATACATCAATTTTTCAATCGGAACTGTACTATATGTAATATGTTTTGGAAGAACACCAATTCTTTTACATTGTAATAAAAATATTTTTCGATTACGTTCTCTGGCTAGTTTTTGATTAACTCTTGACCATCCCTTCAGGAAACCAACAGCTACAACTCCATAATTGTTCTTAATATCTTCAAAAAATCCCATTATAGAATCTAGAAAAAGTTAGAAACCTTTGTGATCAACGCTGATCAGTTAGATATAAACTTCGAAATTGGTTGGGAATGCAGCGGAAAGGACGTGAAAAAACTATCAATACAGTACTCTTTTCAGTATACCAAGCTTTCGCAAATCTTTATTTGCATCATCAGGGTTCTACAAATGTGAATTAGTATGAGATTACAAATCAGTAAAAAACTTTTTTACAATAAGTAACTTACACTAATTGAGGTTTAAGTCTAGATGTTAGTTGGAGAAAGTGAAGAACCATTTGAATACATCCAGAAAAGCAAAAAGCTAATCAAGCCAGTAAAAATATCACAGTAAAATTGAATTAAAATTGATCACATCTTTACATCACTAAGTTACATATTAAAAATCTTTTAATTTTAGGAAGGTTAGTACTACCTCCGCCACGTGTCTCGAAAATGTGTAACTGAATTTGGTTAGGTTAACCCTCTTCTTCTTTCAATTTTTAAAAGAGAAGTAATAGCAACCTAAACAACCACAGCTAAACATGGTAAATTTTACCAAGTGAGACAGTTACTAAAAATTGTTTTCACTGAATAATAATTGAAAAATGAACCGCGAAACAATCAAAGCTAATACAACCTATGTGTAGGAAAATTGTTTGTATTAATGAAATACTTTCAAATTAATAATATGGAAAATAGAGGTAAATCCCAGAAAAGCGAGTTTGGGGTGAAAGTAAGGAAATTGTATCTCTTTAATGAGATGTGAGGAATAAAGTAATTAACAATTGTGAAAATAAAGAATTATTGAACATTGGTCATATGGAATGTCGAAGGTAATGATTAAAAATTCAAAAAATTATTTTTAATGGAGTAAATGAAAGAAAGAAGATATTCTTAATTATCTGAAATAGAAGAATTTTCACTACTAGAAATGAGATGATTACTATCTAACGTAAGTAGTAATGAATATAAACCACTCAAATTATTGATATCGGTTTTCTTATTCATAGGATTCTTCTCTTGGAAGATGAACGCCATTTCAAGAAATACTCTTTTTCTGTAGTTACTTTCAGAAGATAAAACTTGTGCATTTGGAAAGTCAATGGGATGCCCCGTAGAATTAGAATGTGAGGCCAATGAACATCTATCAGGATGCAACCTTATGTCACTCTTATGGAGAGTCAATCGACTAGATAATTTCTGAGAAGTATGACCAACATACGATTGTGTACAACCCAAACAACTGAGTCTATAAATAACATTGTTTTTATCTAATAAAGGAATTTTATCTTTAACTGAAGTATATAATGATTTAAGTATCAAGGAACTCTTAAATGCAATCCTAATATTAGGTAGTTGTTGTGAGAAAAGTCTAGACAGTCTAGGCGTAACGCCCTTAATATAAGGAAGGGATACATATGAAAATTCACAAGGTGGCGGACCTTGGATGGATCCAATTGAGTTCCGTCCACTAGCACCTGAATTGTCAGAAATGGAGTTAGAAGCACCTAACATAACGGGAGATGTGCCGAACATAACTTTCCTAAGTAATGATGTAGGATAAGAG
The DNA here is from genome assembly GCA_035357415.1 of Ophraella communa. Lineage (NCBI taxonomy): Eukaryota > Metazoa > Arthropoda > Insecta > Coleoptera > Chrysomelidae > Ophraella > Ophraella communa. The sequence goes on along the minus strand of CM068995.1, from coordinate 35,121,543 downwards.
TTATTTAAAAAAAGGTTATAAAGGATATTTAAGTTTTTTTGACGGAAGGAAGGATCAGAGAGTTGATTCACTCTTGTTGTCATTTGTTTGACTAGGTTGAGTTTCATATTAAATTTATGGTAAGAAAGGTAGTTGAGATATCTCCCAGAGCTACATGATTTTCTATACCAATCTATCAATATTACATTTTCGTCATTTCTGATGAATAACATGTCTAAGAAAGGAACAGCTTGGTTAGAGTTTTCACATTCTAACGTGAACTGGATGTAAGGGTCATAACTATTAAAAATATTCAAGAGTTCTGTTTCTGAATCTCGAGGAACTGCTAGGATTATGTCATCAACATATTTCTTTAGAAATGGGATATGGAAAGGGAGTACAGGAAGAACTATGTCAAGCAAATCATCCATTACATATGTCGCCAAAATTGGAGAAATGCTAGCACCCATGGGAGTGCCAAATGTTTGTTTATAGAATTTATTGTCAAATGAAAAACAAGTGGAATTGAACAAGAACTCAATCAACTCAATAAACATATCATAGCTAATGGTACAAACCGAACTAATAGATTCCCAATGATTATGAATTGTACGGATAACTGCATCTAAATAAACATTACTAAAAAGGAGACAACGTCCAGACTGACAAGAACATAGTTTGGTGGTAACACCTTCCTATTGAAAAGTTCAAAAGTATGAAATGAGTCATTAATACTGTAATCATTACTTTCATAAGCTCTTGTTAAAATATCTGTGAGAAAACTAGCAATACACTCAGTTGGTGAGCCAATAGAAGAGACGATAGGTCTCATAGATAAAGTAGGTTTGTGAATTTTTGGAAGGGTGTAAAACTTAGCAATAGTGCCACTGTAAGACGTGAGTTTCTTCCTTGTAAGTAAATCTATTTGCTTTTTATCAAATAAACGTTTGACTAAAGAATTAGATCTCCTTTGAATTCCAGAAGTAGGGTCAGACTGTAAGGAAACATAAGAAATGTCCTGGTCTAATAAATTTTGGGAAAGCCTGAAGTATTCTTCCCTTAACATAATCACTGTTACATTGCCTTTATCAGACTTTGTAACAACTAGTTCAGGGTGATTCCTCAGGAAATGTTTTGTCTCTTCAAAGAGATTCCGAAGAAACGAAGGGGGTTTGTTTTGAAAAACATTGTTAGTAATCATATTGACAGATCTAGCTATCGTTAGATTTCTAACATTAATATCTGAAATATAGGAAGAAATGCAATCAACATCAGCTAACAGCGACTTAATTGGAATGTCCACACCTAACCTAGGTTCAACACTAAATTTGGGACCTAAAGAAAGTATTTTAGAAACATTAGGAGGAAGAGTAACTTGAGATAAATTTTTAATCCATGAATCACAAGTCTTAAGTTGACTATTAAACAATTCATCCCTCAATGAATTCAACTTTTTAATATTATTATTTTTAACTTTAAAAAATGATCTGTTATAATGTTTCATCTGTTTAGAAATGAAATTGTTACAAATAAGTTCATTAGTACTATTGATAATATTTGTTTTTAAATTATTTAATTTATTTTCTAAAGATTTAATGAGTTTATGATTTAAATTAATTTCCATATTTAAAAGTTTATAACCTAACCTGTTTAAAAACATTGTTGTTGCATGTGTATGTGAATCTTGTCCATACATCAATTTTTCAATCGGAACTGTACTATATGTAATATGTTTTGGAAGAACACCAATTCTTTTACATTGTAATAAAAATATTTTTCGATTACGTTCTCTGGCTAGTTTTTGATTAACTCTTGACCATCCCTTCAGGAAACCAACAGCTACAACTCCATAATTGTTCTTAATATCTTCAAAAATCCCATTATAGAATCTAGAAAAGGTAGAAACCTTTGTGATCAACGCTGATCAGTTTGATATAAACTTTAAAATTGGTTTGGAATCAAGCGGAAAGGACGTGAAAAATTATTAATACAGTAAGTACTCTATTCAGTATACCAAGCTTTCGCAAATCTTTATTTGAATCATCAGGGTTCAACAAATGTTAATTAGTATGAGATTACAAATCAGTAAAAAACTTTTTTACAACAAGTAACTTACACTAATTGAGGTTTAAGTCTAGATGTTAGTTGGAGAAAGTGAAGAACCATTTGAATACATCCAGAAAAGCAAAAAGCTAATCAAGCCAGTAAAAATATCACAGTAAAATTGAATTAAAATTGATCACATCTTTACATCACTAAGTTACATATTAAAAATCTTTTAATTTTAGGAAGGTTAGTACTACCTCCGCCACGTGTCTCGAAAATGTGTAACTGAATTTGGTTAGGTTAACCCTCTTCTTCTTTCAATTTTTAAAAGAGAAGTAATAGCAACCTAAACAACCACAGCTAAACATGGTAAATTTTACCAAGTGAGACAGTTACTAAAAATTGTTTTCACTGAATAATAATTGAAAAATGAACCGCGAAACAATCAAAGCTAATACAACCTATGTGTAGGAAAATTGTTTGTATTAATGAAATACTTTCAAATTAATAATATGGAAAATAGAGGTAAATCCCAGAAAAGCGAGTTTGGGGTGAAAGTAAGGAAATTGTATCTCTTTAATGAGATGTGAGGAATAAAGTAATTAACAATTGTGAAAATAAAGAATTATTGAACATTGGTCATATGGAATGTCGAAGGTAATGATTAAAAATTCAAAAATTATTTTTAATGGAGTAAATGAAAGAAAGAAGATATTCTTAATTATCTGAAATAGAAGAATTTTCACTACTAGAAATGAGATGATTACTATCTAACGTAAGTAGTAATGAATATAAACCACTCAAATTATTGATATCGGTTTTCTTATTCATAGGATTCTTCTCTTGGAAGATGAACGCCATTTCAAGAAATACTCTTTTTCTGTAGTTACTTTCAGAAGATAAAACTTGTGCATTTGGAAAGTCAATGGGATGCCCCGTAGAATTAGAATGTGAGGCCAATGAACATCTATCAGGATGCAACCTTATGTCACTCTTATGGAGAGTCAATCGACTAGATAATTTCTGAGAAGTATGACCAACATACGATTGTGTACAACCCAAACAACTGAGTCTATAAATAACATTGTTTTTATCTAATAAAGGAATTTTATCTTTAACTGAAGTATATAATGATTTAAGTATCAAGGAACTCTTAAATGCAATCCTAATATTAGGTAGTTGTTGTGAGAAAAGTCTAGACAGTCTAGGCGTAACGCCCTTAATATAAGGAAGGGATACATATGAAAATCCACAAGGTGGCGGACCTTGGATGGATCCAATTGAGTTCCGTCCACTAGCACCTGAATTGTCAGAAATGGAGTTAGAAGCACCTAACATAACGGGAGATGTGCCGAACATAACTTTCCTAAGTAATGATGTAGGATAAGAGTTATTTAAAAAAGGTTATAAAGGATATTTAAGTTTTTTTGACGGAAGGAAGGATCAGAGAGTTGATTCACTCTTGTTGTCATTTGTTTGACTAGGTTGAGTTTCATATTAAATTTATGGTAAGAAAGGTAGTTGAGATATCTCCCAGAGCTACATGATTTTCTATACCAATCTATCAATATTACATTTTCGTCATTTCTGATGAATAACATGTCTAAGAAAGGAACAGCTTGGTTAGAGTTTTCACATTCTAACGTGAACTGGATGTAAGGGTCATAACTATTAAAAATATTCAAGAGTTCTGTTTCTGAATCTCGAGGAACTGCTAGGATTATGTCATCAACATATTTCTTTAGAAATGGGATATGGAAAGGGAGTACAGGAAGAACTATGTCAAGCAAATCATCCATTACATATGTCGCCAAAATTGGAGAAATGCTAGCACCCATGGGAGTGCCAAATGTTTGTTTATAGAATTTATTGTCAAATGAAAAACAAGTGGAATTGAACAAGAACTCAATCAACTCAATAAACATATCATAGCTAATGGTACAAACCGAACTAATAGATTCCCAATGATTATGAATTGTACGGATAACTGCATCTAAATAAACATTACTAAAAAGGGAGACAACGTCCAGACTGACAAGAACATAGTTTGGTGGTAACACCTTCCTATTGAAAAGTTCAAAAGTATGAAATGAGTCATTAATACTGTAATCATTACTTTCATAAGCTCTTGTTAAAATATCTGTGAGAAAACTAGCAATACACTCAGTTGGTGAGCCAATAGAAGAGACGATAGGTCTCATAGATAAAGTAGGTTTGTGAATTTTTGGAAGGGTGTAAAACTTAGCAATAGTGCCACTGTAAGACGTGAGTTTCTTCCTTGTAAGTAAATCTATTTGCTTTTTATCAAATAAACGTTTGACTAAAGAATTAGATCTCCTTTGAATTCCAGAAGTAGGGTCAGACTGTAAGGAAACATAAGAAATGTCCTGGTCTAATAAATTTTGGGAAAGCCTGAAGTATTCTTCCCTTAACATAATCACTGTTACATTGCCTTTATCAGACTTTGTAACAACTAGTTCAGGGTGATTCCTCAGGAAATGTTTTGTCTCTTCAAAGAGATTCCGAAGAAACGAAGGGGGTTTGTTTTGAAAAACATTGTTAGTAATCATATTGACAGATCTAGCTATCGTTAGATTTCTAACATTAATATCTGAAATATAGGAAGAAATGCAATCAACATCAGCTAACAGCGACTTAATTGGAATGTCCACACCTAACCTAGGTTCAACACTAAATTTGGGACCTAAAGAAAGTATTTTAGAAACATTAGGAGGAAGAGTAACTTGAGATAAATTTTTAATCCATGAATCACAAGTCTTAAGTTGACTATTAAACAATTCATCCCTCAATGAATTCAACTTTTTAATATTATTATTTTTAACTTTAAAAAATGATCTGTTATAATGTTTCATCTGTTTAGAAATGAAATTGTTACAAATAAGTTCATTAGTACTATTGATAATATTTGTTTTTAAATTATTTAATTTATTTTCTAAAGATTTAATGAGTTTATGATTTAAATTAATTTCCATATTTAAAAGTTTATAACCTAACCTGTTTAAAAACATTGTTGTTGCATGTGTATGTGAATCTTGTCCATACATCAATTTTTCAATCGGAACTGTACTATATGTAATATGTTTTGGAAGAACACCAATTCTTTTACATTGTAATAAAAATATTTTTCGATTACGTTCTCTGGCTAGTTTTTGATTAACTCTTGACCATCCCTTCAGGAAACCAACAGCTACATTACTTAGGAAAGTTATGTTCGGCACATCTCCCGTTATGTTAGGTGCTTCTAACTCCATTTCTGACAATTCAGGTGCTAGTGGACGGAACTCAATTGGATCCATCCAAGGTCCGCCACCTTGTGGATTTTCATATGTATCCCTTCCTTATATTAAGGGCGTTACGCCTAGACTGTCTAGACTTTTCTCACAACAACTACCTAATATTAGGATTGCATTTAAGAGTTCCTTGATACTTAAATCATTATATACTTCAGTTAAAGATAAAATTCCTTTATTAGATAAAAACAATGTTATTTATAGACTCAGTTGTTTGGGTTGTACACAATCGTATGTTGGTCATACTTCTCAGAAATTATCTAGTCGATTGACTCTCCATAAGAGTGACATAAGGTTGCATCCTGATAGATGTTCATTGGCCTCACATTCTAATTCTACGGGGCATCCCATTGACTTTCCAAATGCACAAGTTTTATCTTCTGAAAGTAACTACAGAAAAAGAGTATTTCTTGAAATGGCGTTCATCTTCCAAGAGAAGAATCCTATGAATAAGAAAACCGATATCAATAATTTGAGTGGTTTATATTCATTACTACTTACGTTAGATAGTAATCATCTCATTTCTAGTAGTGAAAATTCTTCTATTTCAGATAATTAAGAATATCTTCTTTCTTTCATTTACTCCATTAAAAATAATTTTTTGAATTTTTAATCATTACCTTCGACATTCCATATGACCAATGTTCAATAATTCTTTATTTTCACAATTGTTAATTACTTTATTCCTCACATCTCATTAAAGAGATACAATTTCCTTACTTTCACCCCAAACTCGCTTTTCTGGGATTTACCTCTATTTTCCATATTATTAATTTGAAAGTATTTCATTAATACAAACAATTTTCCTACACATAGGTTGTATTAGCTTTGATTGTTTCGCGGTTCATTTTTCAATTATTATTCAGTGAAAACAATTTTTAGTAACTGTCTCACTTGGTAAAATTTACCATGTTTAGCTGTGGTTGTTTAGGTTGCTATTACTTCTCTTTTAAAAATTGAAAGAAGAAGAGGGTTAACCTAACCAAATTCAGTTACACATTTTCGAGACACGTGGCGGAGGTAGTACTAACCTTCCTAAAATTAAAAGATTTTTAATATGTAACTTAGTGATGTAAAGATGTGATCAATTTTAATTCAATTTTACTGTGATATTTTTTACTGGCTTGATTAGCTTTTTGCTTTTCTGGATGTATTCAAATGGTTCTTCACTTTCTCCAACTAACATCTAGACTTAAACCTCAATTAGTGTAAGTTACTTATTGTAAAAAAGTTTTTTACTGATTTGTAATCTCATACTAATTCACATTTGTAGAACCCTGATGATGCAAATAAAGATTTGCGAAAGCTTGGTATACTGAAAAGAGTACTGTATTGATAGTTTTTTCACGTCCTTTCCGCTGCATTCCCAACCAATTTCGAAGTTTATATCTAACTGATCAGCGTTGATCACAAAGGTTTCTACCTTTTCTAGATTCTATAATGGGATTTTTTGAAGATATTAAGAACAATTATGGAGTTGTAGCTGTTGGTTTCCTGAAGGGATGGTCAAGAGTTAATCAAAAACTAGCCAGAGAACGTAATCGAAAAATATTTTTATTACAATGTAAAAGAATTGGTGTTCTTCCAAAACATATTACATATAGTACAGTTCCGATTGAAAAATTGATGTATGGACAAGATTCACATACACATGCAACAACAATGTTTTTAAACAGGTTAGGTTATAAACTTTTAAATATGGAAATTAATTTAAATCATAAACTCATTAAATCTTTAGAAAATAAATTAAATAATTTAAAAACAAATATTATCAATAGTACTAATGAACTTATTTGTAACAATTTCATTTCTAAACAGATGAAACATTATAACAGATCATTTTTTAAAGTTAAAAATAATAATATTAAAAAGTTGAATTCATTGAGGGATGAATTGTTTAATAGTCAACTTAAGACTTGTGATTCATGGATTAAAAATTTATCTCAAGTTACTCTTCCTCCTAATGTTTCTAAAATACTTTCTTTAGGTCCCAAATTTAGTGTTGAACCTAGGTTAGGTGTGGACATTCCAATTAAGTCGCTGTTAGCTGATGTTGATTGCATTTCTTCCTATATTTCAGATATTAATGTTAGAAATCTAACGATAGCTAGATCTGTCAATATGATTACTAACAATGTTTTTCAAAACAAACCCCCTTCGTTTCTTCGGAATCTCTTTGAAGAGACAAAACATTTCCTGAGGAATCACCCTGAACTAGTTGTTACAAAGTCTGATAAAGGCAATGTAACAGTGATTATGTTAAGGGAAGAATACTTCAGGCTTTCCCAAAATTTATTAGACCAGGACATTTCTTATGTTTCCTTACAGTCTGACCCTACTTCTGGAATTCAAAGGAGATCTAATTCTTTAGTCAAACGTTTATTTGATAAAAAGCAAATAGATTTACTTACAAGGAAGAAACTCACGTCTTACAGTGGCACTATTGCTAAGTTTTACACCCTTCCAAAAATTCACAAACCTACTTTATCTATGAGACCTATCGTCTCTTCTATTGGCTCACCAACTGAGTGTATTGCTAGTTTTCTCACAGATATTTTAACAAGAGCTTATGAAAGTAATGATTACAGTATTAATGACTCATTTCATACTTTTGAACTTTTCAATAGGAAGGTGTTACCACCAAACTATGTTCTTGTCAGTCTGGACGTTGTCTCCTTTTTAGTAATGTTTATTTAGATGCAGTTATCCGTACAATTCATAATCATTGGGAATCTATTAGTTCGGTTTGTACCATTAGCTATGATATGTTTATTGAGTTGATTGAGTTCTTGTTCAATTCCACTTGTTTTTCATTTGACAATAAATTCTATAAACAAACATTTGGCACTCCCATGGGTGCTAGCATTTCTCCAATTTTGGCGACATATGTAATGGATGATTTGCTTGACATAGTTCTTCCTGTACTCCCTTTCCATATCCCATTTCTAAAGAAATATGTTGATGACATAATCCTAGCAGTTCCTCGAGATTCAGAAACAGAACTCTTGAATATTTTTAATAGTTATGACCCTTACATCCAGTTCACGTTAGAATGTGAAAACTCTAACCAAGCTGTTCCTTTCTTAGACATGTTATTCATCAGAAATGACGAAAATGTAATATTGATAGATTGGTATAGAAAATCATGTAGCTCTGGGAGATATCTCAACTACCTTTCTTACCATAAATTTAATATGAAACTCAACCTAGTCAAACAAATGACAACAAGAGTGAATCAACTCTCTGATCCTTCCTTCCGTCAAAAACTTAAATATCCTTTATAACCTTTTTTTAAATAACTCTTATCCTACATCATTACTTAGGAAAGTTATGTTCGGCACATCTCCCGTTATGTTAGGTGCTTCTAACTCCATTTCTGACAATTCAGGTGCTAGTGGACGGAACTCAATTGGATCCATCCAAGGTCCGCCACCTTGTGAATTTTCATATGTATCCCTTCCTTATATTAAGGGCGTTACGCCTAGACTGTCTAGACTTTTCTCACAACAACTACCTAATATTAGGATTGCATTTAAGAGTTCCTTGATACTTAAATCATTATATACTTCAGTTAAAGATAAAATTCCTTTATTAGATAAAAACAATGTTATTTATAGACTCAGTTGTTTGGGTTGTACACAATCGTATGTTGGTCATACTTCTCAGAAATTATCTAGTCGATTGACTCTCCATAAGAGTGACATAAGGTTGCATCCTGATAGATGTTCATTGGCCTCACATTCTAATTCTACGGGGCATCCCATTGACTTTCCAAATGCACAAGTTTTATCTTCTGAAAGTAACTACAGAAAAAGAGTATTTCTTGAAATGGCGTTCATCTTCCAAGAGAAGAATCCTATGAATAAGAAAACCGATATCAATAATTTGAGTGGTTTATATTCATTACTACTTACGTTAGATAGTAATCATCTCATTTCTAGTAGTGAAAATTCTTCTATTTCAGATAATTAAGAATATCTTCTTTCTTTCATTTACTCCATTAAAAATAATTTTTTGAATTTTTAATCATTACCTTCGACATTCCATATGACCAATGTTCAATAATTCTTTATTTTCACAATTGTTAATTACTTTATTCCTCACATCTCATTAAAGAGATACAATTTCCTTACTTTCACCCCAAACTCGCTTTTCTGGGATTTACCTCTATTTTCCATATTATTAATTTGAAAGTATTTCATTAATACAAACAATTTTCCTACACATAGGTTGTATTAGCTTTGATTGTTTCGCGGTTCATTTTTCAATTATTATTCAGTGAAAACAATTTTTAGTAACTGTCTCACTTGGTAAAATTTACCATGTTTAGCTGTGGTTGTTTAGGTTGCTATTACTTCTCTTTTAAAAATTGAAAGAAGAAGAGGGTTAACCTAACCAAATTCAGTTACACATTTTCGAGACACGTGGCGGAGGTAGTACTAACCTTCCTAAAATTAAAAGATTTTTAATATGTAACTTAGTGATGTAAAGATGTGATCAATTTTAATTCAATTTTACTGTGATATTTTTTACTGGCTTGATTAGCTTTTTTGCTTTTCTGGATGTATTCAAATGGTTCTTCACTTTCTCCAACTAACATCTAGACTTAAACCTCAATTAGTGTAAGTTACTTATTGTAAAAAGTTTTTTACTGATTTGTAATCTCATACTAATTCACATTTGTAGAACCCTGATGATGCAAATAAAGATTTGCGAAAGCTTGGTATACTGAAAAGAGTACTGTATTGATAGTTTTTTCACGTCCTTTCCGCTGCATTCCCAACCAATTTCGAAGTTTATATCTAACTGATCAGCGTTGATCACAAAGGTTTCTACCTTTTCTAGATTCTATAATGGGATTTTTTGAAGATATTAAGAACAATTATGGAGTTGTAGCTGTTGGTTTCCTGAAGGGATGGTCAAGAGTTAATCAAAAACTAGCCAGAGAACGTAATCGAAAAATATTTTTATTACAATGTAAAAGAATTGGTGTTCTTCCAAAACATATTACATATAGTACAGTTCCGATTGAAAAATTGATGTATGGACAAGATTCACATACACATGCAACAACAATGTTTTTAAACAGGTTAGGTTATAAACTTTTAAATATGGAAATTAATTTAAATCATAAACTCATTAAATCTTTAGAAAATAAATTAAATAATTTAAAAACAAATATTATCAATAGTACTAATGAACTTATTTGTAACAATTTCATTTCTAAACAGATGAAACATTATAACAGATCATTTTTTAAAGTTAAAAATAATAATATTAAAAAGTTGAATTCATTGAGGGATGAATTGTTTAATAGTCAACTTAAGACTTGTGATTCATGGATTAAAAATTTATCTCAAGTTACTCTTCCTCCTAATGTTTCTAAAATACTTTCTTTAGGTCCCAAATTTAGTGTTGAACCTAGGTTAGGTGTGGACATTCCAATTAAGTCGCTGTTAGCTGATGTTGATTGCATTTCTTCCTATATTTCAGATATTAATGTTAGAAATCTAACGATAGCTAGATCTGTCAATATGATTACTAACAATGTTTTTCAAAACAAACCCCCTTCGTTTCTTCGGAATCTCTTTGAAGAGACAAAACATTTCCTGAGGAATCACCCTGAACTAGTTGTTACAAAGTCTGATAAAGGCAATGTAACAGTGATTATGTTAAGGGAAGAATACTTCAGGCTTTCCCAAAATTTATTAGACCAGGACATTTCTTATGTTTCCTTACAGTCTGACCCTACTTCTGGAATTCAAAGGAGATCTAATTCTTTAGTCAAACGTTTATTTGTTAAAAGCAAATAGATTTACTTACAAGGAAGAAACTCACGTCTTACAGTGGCACTATTGCTAAGTTTTACACCCTTCCAAAAATTCACAAACCTACTTTATCTATGAGACCTATCGTCTCTTCTATTGGCTCACCAACTGAGTGTATTGCTAGTTTTCTCACAGATATTTTAACAAGAGCTTATGAAAGTAATGATTACAGTATTAATGACTCATTTCATACTTTTTGAACTTTTCAATAGGAAGGTGTTACCACCAAACTATGTTCTTGTCAGTCTGGACGTTGTCTCCCTTTTTAGTAATGTTTATTTAGATGCAGTTATCCGTACAATTCATAATCATTGGGAATCTATTAGTTCGGTTTGTACCATTAGCTATGATATGTTTATTGAGTTGATTGAGTTCTTGTTCAATTCCACTTGTTTTTCATTTGACAATAAATTCTATAAACAAACATTTGGCACTCCCATGGGTGCTAGCATTTCTCCAATTTTGGCGACATATGTAATGGATGATTTGCTTGACATAGTTCTTCCTGTACTCCCTTTCCATATCCCATTTCTAAAGAAATATGTTGATGACATAATCCTAGCAGTTCCTCGAGATTCAGAAACAGAACTCTTGAATATTTTTAATAGTTATGACCCTTACATCCAGTTCACGTTAGAATGTGAAAACTCTAACCAAGCTGTTCCTTTCTTAGACATGTTATTCATCAGAAATGACGAAAATGTAATATTGATAGATTGGTATAGAAAATCATGTAGCTCTGGGAGATATCTCAACTACCTTTCTTACCATAAATTTAATATGAAACTCAACCTAGTCAAACAAATGACAACAAGAGTGAATCAACTCTCTGATCCTTCCTTCCGTCAAAAAAACTTAAATATCCTTTATAACCTTTTTTAAATAACTCTTATCCTACATCATTACTTAGGAAAGTTATGTTCGGCACATCTCCCGTTATGTTAGGTGCTTCTAACTCCATTTCTGACAATTCAGGTGCTAGTGGACGGAACTCAATTGGATCCATCCAAGGTCCGCCACCTTGTGAATTTTCATATGTATCCCTTCCTTATATTAAGGGCGTTACGCCTAGACTGTCTAGACTTTTCTCACAACAACTACCTAATATTAGGATTGCATTTAAGAGTTCCTTGATACTTAAATCATTATATACTTCAGTTAAAGATAAAATTCCTTTATTAGATAAAAACAATGTTATTTATAGACTCAGTTGTTTGGGTTGTACACAATCGTATGTTGGTCATACTTCTCAGAAATTATCTAGTCGATTGACTCTCCATAAGAGTGACATAAGGTTGCATCCTGATAGTTGTTCATTGGCCTCACATTCTAATTCTACGGGGCATCCCATTGACTTTCCAAATGCACAAGTTTTATCTTCTGAAAGTAACTACAGAAAAAGAGTATTTCTTGAAATGGCGTTCATCTTCCAAGAGAAGAATCCTATGAATAAGAAAACCGATATCAATAATTTGAGTGGTTTATATTCATTACTACTTACGTTAGATAGTAATCATCTCATTTCTAGTAGTGAAAATTCTTCTATTTCAGATAATTAAGAATATCTTCTTTCTTTCATTTACTCCATTAAAAATAATTTTTTGAATTTTTAATCATTACCTTCGACATTCCATATGACCAATGTTCAATAATTCTTTATTTTCACAATTGTTAATTACTTTATTCCTCACATCTCATTAAAGAGATACAATTTCCTTACTTTCACCCCAAACTCGCTTTTCTAGGATTTACCTCTATTTTCCATATTATTAATTTGAAAGTATTTCATTAATACAAACAATTTTCCTACACATAGGTTGTATTAGCTTTGATTGTTTCGCGGTTCATTTTTTCAATTATTATTCAGTGAAAACAATTTTTAGTAACTGTCTCACTTGGTAAAATTTACCATGTTTAGCTGTGGTTGTTTAGGTTGCTATTACTTCTCTTTTAAAAATTGAAAGAAGAAGAGGGTTAACCTAACCAAATTCAGTTACACATTTTCGAGACACGTGGCGGAGGTAGTACTAACCTTCCTAAAATTAAAAGATTTTTTAATATGTAACTTAGTGATGTAAAGATGTGATCAATTTTAATTCAATTTTACTGTGATATTTTTTACTGGCTTGATTAGCTTTTTGCTTTTCTGGATGTATTCAAATGGTTCTTCACTTTCTCCAACTAACATCTAGACTTAAACCTCAATTAGTGTAAGTTACTTATTGTAAAAAGTTTTTTACTGATTTGTAATCTCATACTAATTCACATTTGTAGAACCCTGATGATGCAAATAAAGATTTGCGAAAGCTTGGTATACTGAAAAGAGTACTGTATTGATAGTTTTTTCACGTCCTTTCCGCTGCATTCCCAACCAATTTCGAAGTTTATATCTAACTGATCAGCGTTGATCACAAAGGTTTCTACCTTTTCTAGATTCTATAATGGGATTTTTTGAAGATATTAAGAACAATTATGGAGTTGTAGCTGTTGGTTTCCTGAAGGGATGGTCAAGAGTTAATCAAAAACTAGCCAGAGAACGTAATCGAAAAATATTTTTATTACTATGTAAAAAGAATTGGTGTTCTTCCAAAACATATTACATATAGTACAGTTCCGATTGAAAAATTGATGTATGGACAAGATTCACATACACATGCAACAACAATGTTTTTAAACAGGTTAGGTTATAAACTTTTAAATATGGAAATTAATTTAAATCATAAACTCATTAAATCTTTAGAAAATAAATTAAATAATTTAAAAACAAATATTATCAATAGTACTAATGAACTTATTTGTAACAATTTCATTTCTAAACAGATGAAACATTATAACAGATCATTTTTTAAAGTTAAAAATAATAATATTAAAAAGTTGAATTCATTGAGGGATGAATTGTTTAATAGTCAACTTAAGACTTGTGATTCATGGATTAAAAATTTATCTCAAGTTACTCTTCCTCCTAATGTTTCTAAAATACTTTCTTTAGGTCCCAAATTTAGTGTTGAACCTAGGTTAGGTGTGGACATTCCAATTAAGTCGCTGTTAGCTGATGTTGATTGCATTTCTTCCTATATTTCAGATATTAATGTTAGAAATCTAACGATAGCTAGATCTGTCAATATGATTACTAACAATGTTTTTCAAAACAAACCCCCTTCGTTTCTTCGGAATCTCTTTGAAGAGACAAAACATTTCCTGAGGAATCACTCCTGAACTAGTTGTTACAAAGTCTGATAAAGGCAATGTAACAGTGATTATGTTAAGGGAAGAATACTTCAGGCTTTCCCAAAATTTATTAGACCAGGACATTTCTTATGTTTCCTTACAGTCTGACCCTACTTCTGGAATTCAAAGGAGATCTAATTCTTTAGTCAAACGTTTATTTGATAAAAAGCAAATAGATTTACTTACAAGGAAGAAACTCACGTCTTACAGTGGCACTATTGCTAAGTTTTACACCCTTCCAAAAATTCACAAACCTACTTTATCTATGAGACCTATCGTCTCTTCTATTGGCTCACCAACTGAGTGTATTGCTAGTTTTCTCACAGATATTTTAACAAGAGCTTATGAAAGTAATGATTACAGTATTAATGACTCATTTCATATTTTTGAACTTTTCAATAGGAAGGTGTTACCACCAAACTATGTTCTTGTCAGTCTGGACGTTGTCTCCCTTTTTAGTAATGTTTATTTAGATGCAGTTATCCGTACAATTCATAATCATTGGGAATCTATTAGTTCGGTTTGTACCATTAGCTATGATATGTTTATTGAGTTGATTGAGTTCTTGTTCAATTCCACTTGTTTTTCATTTGACAATAAATTCTATAAACAAACATTTGGCACTCCCATGGGTGCTAGCATTTCTCCAATTTTGGCGACATATGTAATGGATGATTTGCTTGACATAGTTCTTCCTGTACTCCCTTTCCATATCCCATTTCTAAAGAAATATGTTGATGACATAATCCTAGCAGTTCCTCGAGATTCAGAAACAGAACTCTTGAATATTTTTAATAGTTATGACCCTTACATCCAGTTCACGTTAGAATGTGAAAACTCTAACCAAGCTGTTCCTTTCTTAGACATGTTATTCATCAGAAATGACGAAAATGTAATATTGATAGATTGGTATAGAAAATCATGTAGCTCTGGGAGATATCTCAACTACCTTTCTTACCATAAATTTAATATGAAACTCAACCTAGTCAAACAAATGACAACAAGAGTGAATCAACTCTCTGATCCTTCCTTCCGTCAAAAAACTTAAATATCCTTTATAACCTTTTTTTAAATAACTCTTATCCTACATCATTACTTAGGAAAGTTATGTTCGGCACATCTCCCGTTATGTTAGGTGCTTCTAACTCCATTTCTGACAATTCAGGTGCTAGTGGACGGAACTCAATTGGATCCATCCAAGGTCCGCCACCTTGTGAATTTTCATATGTATCCCTTCCTTATATTAAGGGCGTTACGCCTAGACTGTCTAGACTTTTCTCACAACAACTACCTAATATTAGGATTGCATTTAAGAGTTCCTTGATACTTAAATCATTATATACTTCAGTTAAAGATAAAATTCCTTTATTAGATAAAAACAATGTTATTTATAGACTCAGTTGTTTGGGTTGTACACAATCGTATGTTGGTCATACTTCTCAGAAATTATCTAGTCGATTGACTCTCCATAAGAGTGACATAAGGTTGCATCCTGATAGATGTTCATTGGCCTCACATTCTAATTCTACGGGGCATCCCATTGACTTTCCAAATGCACAAGTTTTATCTTCTGAAAGTAACTACAGAAAAAGAGTATTTCTTGAAATGGCGTTCATCTTCCAAGAGAAGAATCCTATGAATAAGAAAACCGATATCAATAATTTGAGTGGTTTATATTCATTACTACTTACGTTAGATAGTAATCATCTCATTTCTAGTAGTGAAAATTCTTCTATTTCAGATAATTAAGAATATCTTCTTTCTTTCATTTACTCCATTAAAAATAATTTTTTGAATTTTTAATCATTACCTTCGACATTCCATATGACCAATGTTCAATAATTCTTTATTTTCACAATTGTTAATTACTTTATTCCTCACATCTCATTAAAGAGATACAATTTCCTTACTTTCACCCCAAACTCGCTTTTCTGGGATTTACCTCTATTTTCCATATTATTAATTTGAAAGTATTTCATTAATACAAACAATTTTCCTACACATAGGTTGTATTAGCTTTGATTGTTTCGCGGTTCATTTTTCAATTATTATTCAGTGAAAACAATTTTTAGTAACTGTCTCACTTGGTAAAATTTACCATGTTTAGCTGTGGTTGTTTAGGTTGCTATTACTTCTCTTTTAAAAATTGAAAGAAGAAGAGGGTTAACCTAACCAAATTCAGTTACACATTTTCGAGACACGTGGCGGAGGTAGTACTAACCTTCCTAAAATTAAAAGATTTTTAATATGTAACTTAGTGATGTAAAGATGTGATCAATTTTAATTCAATTTTACTGTGATATTTTTTACTGGCTTGATTAGCTTTTTGCTTTTCTGGATGTATTCAAATGGTTCTTCACTTTCTCCAACTAACATCTAGACTTAAACCTCAATTAGTGTAAGTTACTTATTGTAAAAAGTTTTTTACTGATTTGTAATCTCATACTAATTCACATTTGTAGAACCCTGATGATGCAAATAAAGATTTGCGAAAGCTTGGTATACTGAAAAGAGTACTGTATTGATAGTTTTTTCACGTCCTTTCCGCTGCATTCCCAACCAATTTCGAAGTTTATATCTAACTGATCAGCGTTGATCACAAAGGTTTCTACCTTTTCTATATATATATATATATATATATATATATATATATATATATAAATCATAAATGGACTCTAAAATAAAACTAAAAATAATTCATTGGAACATTAGAAGTGTAAATTCTAATCATCCCAATTTAATAAAATTAGGGAAGAAGATCCGGATATTGTACTTCTTAATGAAACTTTTCTAAAAAAGAAACACAATTTTAATGTAAAATATTTCAATATAGAAAGAAATGACTTAGAGCAAGGTACTAGTATCGCTACCCTAATCAGAAAAGATATAAAATACGAAGTAATTACGAATAAAAACCATTGGCAATCGGCAAAATTTAGAATTCTAATAATAAAAATTAACAATTGCAACATAATAAACTTGTACTCTCATCCTACAAATAAAATTTCATTAAATAATTTTAATCACATTTTAAATACATTAGAAGGGCCGATAATAATAATGGGTGATTTTAATGCGCATCATCCTTCATGGGGTAGTGAAATAGGGAGTTTTAATGGGGAGGTTATCCTAAATTTGTTAGATGAAAGAGATATGATTCTTATGAACGATGGTTCTCCAACTAGGCTGACTTGCCCTGGTGAAAGGAAAAGTGCGGTAGACCTCACCATACTAACAAAAGATATTTGCCAAGGAGCCAGCTGGCTCGTATATAATGATGTAGGTTTCAGCGATCATTTTCCTATCATTCTTAGCTTGAATCTTTGCAATAATAGAAAAATGTCAACATTTAAACCAACAAGAAATTTCAAAAATGCTGATTGGAATGAATATAGTTTATGCATACTTGGGGCTCTCAGAGAGGATGAGGATGTTGATTACGTTGATTGGATAAATATAATAAATAAAGCTGCGGATTCATCGATTCCATATAAAAAAAGATCAAAGAATAAAATAGGTTGTATTTGGTGGGACCAGGAATGCTCAAACATAATTAGGGATAGGAAAAATGCATTATTAAATTTTTAAAAAAATTTTACTATGGAAAATTATATAAATGTCAAAAAAAATATGGCTCTTGCTAGGCGGCTCTTAAAAAATAAAAAAATAGCAAAATTTAAAGATTTCTGCGGGTCCCTGAATAGGGACTCAAATCATACTTACATCTGAAATACAATTAAAAAATTTCAATATAACAATAATAACACTTTGGGCAGGAAACTACCGGATAAAAATATAAGTGAAGAAATATTAGCGGATCTTGCGACTTGTCAAATAAATCCTGAATTTGTTTTATCAACACATATGTCAGATGCTGAAAAAATTTCGTTAAATGAACTAAAGTTTTGTTTAGTTAATAAAAAAGATAAAGCACCGGGTATTGATAATATTTCGTATTCCATGATCTCTAATTTGCCTTATATAGCGTTGAATAAATTATTAAAAATCTTTAATCAAAATTTGGATGGAAAACCAATTCCGGAATCATGGAAAACACATATAATCATTTCCATATTAAAACCTTTTAAACAAATAAATAATAAAAACAATTACAGAGCAATAGCGTTATCCTCATGTATAGGAAAAATTTTAGAACAAATTCTAAAAACTCGTTTAGACTGGTTTATTGAAAATAAAAGCTTGTTAAATTTTTTTCAATCAAGTTTTAGAAAGGGTATGGGTATACATGAGAATATCGGTTATCTGTCCTCATATGTAGAACTAGCCTTCAGGGAGAAAAAAAAGGTTTTGGGTATATTTTTAGATATAAAAGCTGCTTATGATCACGTTAATATCTTTAAATTATATGAAATCTTGAAACAAACACAAATTCCCATATCCATCATCAATCTTATTTTTCAATTCCTTAACAATAGAGTACTATATATTAAAGACAACAAGGAAGAGCTAATAGGGCCAGAAATAGCATCTCAAGGTCTTCCCCAAGGTTCGCCACTAAGTCCTATATTATTCAATATCTATATTCATTCATTGTATGACGTTATTCCTAATAATTTTACGTTATTATCATATGCAGACGATTTAGTTCTGTTAAGTAAACAAACTGATATCCATCAAGGAGCTAGGGCTACAAACTTAGTACTTTCTAATATTTATAATTGGTTAAAAGATCATAATTTAACAATATCAGTTACAAAAAGTGCAGCAATTTGGTTTTCAAAACAGTACAAGGCAAATATTAATAATGAAATATGGCTGGATGATCAACTTATTTCTTTTCATAGTGAAATTAAATACTTGGGTGTTACGTTCACATATAATTTAAATTGGAACACTCACATAGATAATCAGAGAAATAAAGCCCTAAAAGGGATTAATATAATGAGGTCTTTCTGCAGAGTTTGGTGGGGAGCTGACCCAGCAATCTTGTTGTTAGTATATGTGGGACTAGTACGGTCGCATTTGGACTTTGCCACTTTCTTCATTAATCCAACAAAAGTAAATATGTTTAAAAAATTAGATACAGTGCAAAATCAGGCTCTTCGAATAGTTTTAGGGTGTATGAAATCAACCCCTCTTAATGTTCTTTTGGCAGAATGTGCAGAAATAGACCTGGAACATAGAAGAAATTGGCTAGCATTAAAATTTTTATCAAAAATTTATCTTTATAATAATCATCCCTTAATTAATATATTAACAAAATTCAGAAACTTACATAATAATAACCTAAATTGTATTAAAATAAATAAAAATTCTTATTTAATAAGAGCCTTAAATAAATTAGAATCATTAAATGAATCTATAGGCAAATATGAGCACCTACCGTGTTATTCTGCTGATTATAATCTGCAATTTTATGATGTTCCCAAAGTCAATTTAAATCTATCCAAACAGGACAAGTATAATGATTTTCGGTTTTTAGCGGAGACTGAATCCTTACGTAATCGCTATAGTTTTGTGTTCACTGATGCTTCCAAACAAGGAGTAGAAAATGGTGCTTCACACTCTGGCTATGGAGTCCATATTCCAGATTTGAATTACTCATACTCATCAAAACTGAGGGATGGAAATAATATTTGTTCTGCTGAAATAATTGCCATCAGTAAAGGTATTAAAGTTGGATTAGAAAGGAACTTAAAAAATTGTATAGTTTTCACTGACGCAAAAAGTGCGGTGGAGAAAATATGCCAAAAAGGTATTAATACCAAATCGTATGTAGCTACACTTGCTCTTAAAAAGGTTATAAAAGACGCGAATTTAAATGGTCATGATTATAGATTGGCATGGATTCCAGGTCATGCAAATATTAAAGGAAATGAAATTGCTGATCAGTTGGCAAAAATAGGTTGTACATTAAACATTCCAGAAAATATTAAGTTAAATAGAAATGAAATTTTGTCAATTTTAAAATGAAATAATAAAAATAATTTTATAAATTATTGGAGAGAAACCTGTAAATATAAAGGAAAATGGTACAATGTCATACAAAAGGATTTCCAGGAAAAACCGTGGTTCTCTAAATTCCCATTTATAGACAGACGACATCTTGGGAGATCGGGACATGGTATATTTGCAAATCACCTAAACAGACTGAAAATTAAAGAAAATCCATATTGCGAATGTGGCCAGATCGAAGATTTAGATCACATCTTCTTACATTGCCCAATTAATAAGACGTCTTCATGGGATATTGTAGGTGAAATTAAAAAAGTAGGAGCTAAAGAAACTGATAATATACAGAATATCTTAAAAAATATAAATTTTGACCAAACAAAAATTTTAAACAAATTTTTAAGTATAAATAAAATTAATATATAAAGTTAAAGAAAATCATTCATCATAAAAGTAACATGATCTGTCCTAATCTAAATGTTTATCCATCCCTATCCTGGGTTTTATTACCGAGGTAACATCCCCATGGGTTGTGTAATGCTCCGCCGTTGCCCCGGAGCGAGAAAAGTTCATTCCTTTGTTGTTATGTTGAAATATTAACATTAACTCACCAATCTAGTAGTTAGAAGTTTACGAATAAGTAATTTGTGTAGATTATTCGCAAGTTGAGCTCGTTAGTAGGTTACGCTTTTATGGCTAAATAGTTTTATATTGCAGAAGAAGAACTACACTGCATAATTGCAACAGGCAAGACAATATGCAGTGTTCCCAAATGTGCTGGCAGATGCACTAGTATGCAAGCCAAAAATCGAGAAAGAAGAAGAAGAAGAACATTAATGATAGATAAATAGCAGAGGAATAATAACAATTTATTTTGTTAGAGAAGTAATAAGTTAATATAGGCAATCAAAATAGATTAATAGTAGTGTGAGATTAGGAAATTGTCATGAAATTTTAAAACAAAGGTAACAAGAATTTAATATAAAGTTTTAAAGAAATATTACAGAAATTATAGAAAGTACTGATAACATAAGATATAATAACAACAAAATTTAAATTCAATGAATCAACAGTTCTTGATGTAAATAAGTTAAATTTGTAATAAGAATATGATATTATAAGATTTTGAAATTGATTCCTGAATATGGAGAGATAAAGAAGTATATCAAATAATAATTGTAAATAAATTTAAATAAATAAAAGAAAAATTCATAATTCTTATATGTAGAATCTACACTTCCAATTACTTGAATAAATCAAGGGAAGAATGTAATGATGAAGGGATATGTTAGGTATAAGATAACAATATAAACAATGAGTACAGAAGGAATTATATTTTTAAAAATTATCTTGTTGCACAAGAATTTTGTTAAAAATTAAATTGGGGGATTTGAGATAAATAACTAAGAGTAAAAAATTTAATAAGTAAAACTTACCTCAATGATTTATAATTAAAAAATATCTTAATAAGTTTCATCGAATCATCAGTTACTTTTTCTTTATTACATCTAAAGTTTTCAATATTATAATTTTCAATTATAGACATTCACATAAACAGAGAATGTACTTGACAAACTTATCTTGGACAGGATCCATGGGTTGTTATTTAATCACAATCAAATATTTCCAATTCATAACAAGTCCAAATTCATGTAACAATTCACAATTGACCTAGTTTTCTTTTGAAATCAAATCTGTAATCTGAAACAATAAAAAAGAAATAAAATTAACTATTAATAGTATTCATATGTTTAATAAATAAACATTTAATTTTATGTAGTTAAGTGTTTAAATTTGTGTTATAAAAAGGAAGTACTTACAAAGATATAAGGAGACCAATTGTAGTCTTCGATATTGAACAAATATTCCAATAGATCATTCCTACCTAAAAAAACCACAAGAACAATAAAAAACATGTAACAAATATAGTGAAATATAGTGAACTAATCCTTATATCTAAAGTTTTGGACAGAATAAAATAAACTTATGATAAGAACACTTAGACAGTGGATAGTGAAATGACTATTGCAAAGCATAGTTTATAAATATTAAAAAAATATATTCTATGTAACAAAAATGTGTGTAGGATAATTAAGTAAGTTTTTTATATTAATTGTAAGCTGAGTCTTCGATAACACTAATGATCTCATCTTATATAGTGTGTAAGTAATACAAATAATAGAATCTCTTAAAAGTTTAAATTTTAGTTATTAGAATTTAAAGTAGCATTTATCAATTGAAATAGGACTAGTTTAATAGTACCGATGATTGGCATTCGTTTATTACAAACATCCCAGCCCTAAATAATTTGAAAATACCTCGGCACATTCTTCTGAAAAAGGAAATTTCACATGTTGAGCTTCATGGATTTGCATATAGCAGCAGCAGAGCATACGTTGCCTGTATTTATTTTCGAACTGTTTATTCTGACAATACTGTCACATGTAATTTAATAGCATCTAAATCTCGAATTGCTCCTCTACGTCCCAATCTCACTATTCCTCGTCTTGAACTGCAAGCTATGCTCTTATTATCAAGGCTTACTCAAAAAATTGTCTTCATCTACGATGGTCTTGTATTTTCTTCAGTTAATCTGTGGTCAGATTCACAGATCTCTCTATGTTGGATCAACTCTCATCCTTCCCGTTGGTCAGTATTCGTGTCCAATAGAGTTTCCCAAATACAGGAGCTCACAAAACATTGGAAGTGGCGTCATATATCATCAGCAGATAATGCCGCTGATCCCTTGTCTCGCGGCCTATTGGCCAAGGATTGTTGGAATCGTCGCTAGAACTCTCAAAACTTGATAAGAATTTTGATATGGTTGATTTACCCTACAAAATCGACCCAAGTGGTTGCGCCCTCGAAGAAATTTAGAAATAAATGATCTTGTTTTGCTTAAAGAGGATGGTGTGCCTCCTTTTCATTGGCCTAGGGCGAGAATTGTTGAAATTTTCTCCGGTACCGATGGTAAAGTCCGAGCCGTTAAAATTAAAACTCTCCATGGTGAACTCACACGTCCCATTACAAAATTGTGTCCTCTACCACAAACATTTAATTAAAATTTGACTTGACATTTCTCCTTTTTTCTTTTTTATAGTTTAGAGCCGGTTCGCTCAAGGCCGGGGAATATGTTCGAATTTCGAACATTCTGTTATACCCGATCGGGTCGCCTTCTCTAAAAATGTGACAGTGACAGATAGTGACAGAATTTTAAAATGATAACCACGTCGTGTAATATTATATTACAAAAAATTGTATAATATATTGTATTTTTTGGCAATTGTTGCCCAGAATTTGTGTATGTATCCCGAAATTTGGTATTTAGTACATAATAAATGTTATTTATGCTGTTTACCATTTCAATTAATGGAATCCATCAGAAAAGGTGATAAGAAAATAAAGGTAAAAACATTGAAAGAATTCGCGTCAATGGAGACGATCCTCAGTTAAAAGGCAACGCTCTCCAGTGTGTAAGTAATACAAATAATATATTCTCTTAAAAGTTTAAATTTTAGTTATTAGAGTTTAAAGTAGCATTTATCAGTTGAAATAGGACTAGTTTAATAGATTTATAGTAATTTTAAGTACAATTTATAGTTTTAATTCAAATTTTGAAAGTCTAGAATAAATTGACAGCTCCAGAAATTTGTCTATTTCAAATCTAAAATTTTAAAGGAAGAATTCAATTAAAAATTATATAAATATATTTTTAGTAAATATAAGAATAAGAGCTCACTTTACGTTATCAAAGATACGATTAGAATTGTAAAATAATTACCTTGATATTCGAAAAATTTGGTTAACTTTTGGAAATAATGAACAGTTGAATTCCGATTTTATGTCATATTTGTCATTTTTCTGGGAGCCAATAAAAGGGCCAAGAAATCGATGATTCACTCTCTTATCACTCTGGTAGCAGCTGGATTAACATTGTAGGTATTAATTGATTACTAAAAAAAGTTTGCATTAATCAAAAATTAATTCATGTTAAATTAATACATGTAATATCAAAAATACATGCATAAAAGTATTCTAACAATATTAAATTACTTACCAAAGTAATAAATTGGACAAAACAAATACAGATTCCAATAGAATTTATAAGATTAAATTCAAGCGTCATTTCCACACCGAGAGCTTGGTAGCCATCTTGTCATTTGTATTTCTGAGAGGAGACGAAGTAGAAGCCGATCTCAGTGTTCGTTACGTTCCGTCTGACAATTACATTTTCGGAATATTTTGATTTGAAAATTATGAAGAAATAATCGCTCCTGGTATAAACTAATGATAAAGTTCGCTTTTCTCTAAGTTTGCCATGTAAAATTGACATTTATTGATTGTTATGACAATAAGTCGACAAGTCAACTTCATAATTTTCAAGTCAAAATATTCCGAAAACGGTACATAATATCGAGTTTTACCAAGAGTACCTTTTTGGTGCAGAATTAAACGATGTTTATGTTCACTTGGAGTTTTGACTAATAATTCTACCCTAAAAAAAGTTATGTTGAATAATACGTTGTATGAATCGTGTAACTAGCGCCCTCTATGAGAGTTAGTTATAAAAACAAATTCATGGGATATATCAGCTTCCAAAACATATTCGTATAAAATTTCATTGCAATGGTGCCAGTAGTTTGGGCAAAATCGTAATAAATGTGTAATTTTTTATTTTCTTCAACGCCCTTTATCTTGAAAACGGATGGCGTTAGAAAAAAATTTTACTAAGCAAACCCCAATTATTTTTCAGTTTTTTACCTATCCTAGAGACGGTGTTACCTTTTTTTGAAGCACCTTGTAGAACATAAATCATTAAAAATCCATAGGTACAAAGTAAGGCTATAATAAAATAGACCAATTAAATAAAGCAATTAATTAAATACAAAAATCAAACTAAACAAATCATAATAATATATATATATATATATATATATATATAAATATATATACATATATATACATATATATATATATGTATATATATACACATATATATATACATATATATATATATATATATATATATATATATATATATATATATATTGTAATGGATCATTATTACTAATAAAAACAAAACTTACCTTTTAAGCATCCATCATAGCCATTACACTAATGGATTAATAAAAAAAAAAGGATATGCATAATGAAATACACTTTTCTTCTTAAACCATGTAATTACCCAAAAAGAAGTATTGTCTTGAGTACAGTATAAACTTGATTATATCATAAATTTGGTCATAATATCACAGTAAAAGCCACAAAATAAACAATATTCTCTGGTCACAACAGGTTTTCATTTGGACTTAGTAGATACATCTTGTTAGAAAATGAGATGAATCTTCTGACCTAAAAATAATATAATTAGTATGAATTTGTATAAACAAACAGTATCTCTACAGTTACACTAAAACAAAGTAGTATAACTTACATATCTGATAATAATAAACAAACATTATAAGATAAAAGCCAATATAGGGTAGGTAGTCATATTGGAAAGTCAACATGTAAAAATAAACAATACACATTAGTAAATGAACAAAATAGAATTAAAGTTACTTACCACAATAATTTACAAAAAAGGGATATCTTAATAAGTTTAATTGAATCTGCAGTTACTTTTTCTTTAGTACATCTTAAATTTTCAATATTTACTCTTCAATTACAAACATTCAAATAAATAAAGAGTGTATTTGACATCTTATCTTGTATAGGATCCATATTCAATTATTGTATCACAATCAAAATTTTCCAATCCATAATGAATGCATTTTCATTATAACAATTCACTTTTCACCTAGTTCTTTTTCAAAATTCTCAGTTTAATCTGAAACAATAAAAAAAAAATAAAAATCAAAAAGTGTTAATGGTTTCCACATGTTTAAGAAATCAACATGTAATTTTAGTTAGTAAAATATTTAAATTAATATTGTAAAAAGGAAGTACTTACAAAATCAAAGTCTTCGATATTGTACAAACAAATATACCAATAGATTGTGAGTACCTAAAAAAGACACAAGATTAATTATAAACATGTAACAAAAAGTATGTAGGATAATTGAGGAAGTTTTTTATATAAATTTTAAAATGTTAACCTTTGATAACACAGAAAATATCAGCTTATATAAGGTATAAGTAATACAAATAACAAAATCTTTTAAAGGTTTAAATTGTAGTTGTTAGAGTTAAAATAGTAAGTTATCAGTTAAAATAGTACTAGTTAAGTGGATTTAGAGTAATTTTAAATATAATAGCTAGTGTTAATTCAAAATTTGAAAGTCTAAAATAAGTTGACAGCTCAAGGAAGTTGTGTATTTTGAATCTAAAATTTCCTAGAAAAAAGTACTTAGAAAATTATACAAACAGAATTTAAGCAAATATAAGGATGAGATCTATCTGTACGTTATCAAAGGTATTATCAGAATTGTGAATTTATTACCTGGATTTTCGGAAATGTAGGTTATTTTTTTCTGAAATTCGAACAGTTGAAATCCGATGACGTCATTTTTTTGTTTTTTTCCAAGAAGCTATAAAAGGCCGGAGAATCCATGATTACTCTCTCTTATGTTTTTGGTAGCAGAACAGTTAACATCTATTCACTCTCTTATGTTCCTGGTCGCAGAGCAATTAACATCGTATGTATTAATTGATTATCAACTAGAAGAAATTTTTTTAATTAATTAAAAGCTGTTTATATTAAAGTAATACATGTAATATTAAAAATACATACAGAAAAGTAATCAGCTATTATTAAATTACATACCAAAGCAATAAATTTATCAAATCAGACACTGATTCCAATGAATTTGAAAGATTAAATTGAAGCAGTCTCTCTACAACTGGTCCTTAGCCGCCATATTGGTATTGCTGTTCCGAAAGTAGACGAAGAAGTAGCCGATCCGAACGTTTCATGCCATTCCACTTAGACAGTAGCAATTTTTAGTGAATGAACTTTTGAATAAAAGGTACGTGTCTTAGTTAAGTTTTAGTATTTGTATATTTGTTATTTTGTGACTGTAAATTAATATTTTGTATATCATCTCCATTTTTTCATATCCGAATATTTGTTATTTATTTGTACTGAACGTGTGAAAACCAATTAATAATTTTTTTTGAAGTACTTGACATTAAATTTATTGTGAA
The DNA here is from genome assembly GCA_035357415.1 of Ophraella communa. Classification (NCBI taxonomy): domain Eukaryota; kingdom Metazoa; phylum Arthropoda; class Insecta; order Coleoptera; family Chrysomelidae; genus Ophraella; species Ophraella communa. The sequence goes on along the minus strand of CM068995.1, from coordinate 35,094,092 downwards.
TTAGTTATTAAACAATATTTAATTTGAATCCTACCCAAGATGAGAGTCAGACTTTAAATTTCAACTTTAAAATTAAGTAAACTGAGCTAGTTTGAACTTCTGACAAGGCGCCCAAACTTAAAAGTAAAAAGAAAAAGTAAACTGTATATAAAATTAAATAATATTAAATCATCAAATTCAATTAAAATATTTGAAAAAACCAATAAAACAAACAAAAATTTTTAATTATCATAATCAAACAAATAAAAACATATCTAAATAATAATCTTCTTTAGCTGTTAGGTAAAATAAACTATAGCCAAATTTAAATCAGTATAGACAAAATTTAAAACATTATAAATTGACAATACCAACGTGGGATATAAAAAAAAATAAAGACTAAAATAAATCTAAATCAGAATACCCAAATAGAAAATTATAATAAATTGGCGCCCAACGTGGGGCTCGCAAAATTAGCATTGATAATATTAAATTAAAGAAATAAAATAAACAAATAAAATAAATTAAATTAATAACTTAATAAATCTATAAATTAAATAACAACATGGCGGACAAGAAAATGATTCTCAGAGATGGAAAACAGCTAGGAGAAGCAAAAGAAGGAGAAGTAATGGATCAGAGAGATAAAGCGGAGATGGAAACATCTGATAATGAAGAAAGAAACAGAGGTGCAGGAGATTTTGTAACAGAACAAGGACAAGAGACAGTAGAAAAAGATAAAGAACAACAAGAACCAGGACAACAAAAGGTACAGGAAACCAAGAGTGCAGAAAGAAATGATGATGCAATTATGAAGTTTTTAATGGAGATGAATGAAAGTTTCAATAAAAAATTAGATACAAATAACAGAAAATTAGAGGATAAAATGGATAGAAAATTTGAAGAAAATAACAAGAAATTAGATACAACCAAAGAGGAAATGAAAGAAGAAATGAAGAAAGATCTAGATGAAAACAATGAGAAATTAAACAAAAAATTAGAGGAAAAATTGGATCAGAAATTTTCAGATGTAGAAAGAAGGTTTACTGCATTAACTACAGAAATGAGCATAGGCATGGAAGAAATAAGAAAAATAAAATATGAAAATAAAGAAGTGAAAAAAGAAGTGGAAGGAATCAAACAAAAAATTGAGGATACAAAAGAAGAAGTTAGAAATGAAATGATTGGAAGAATAATGGAGGTTGAAAATAGACAAGACATACAAATAGAAAGTTTGAAGAAGAAAGAAAATGAATTAGGAGTGGAAGTAAAAGAAAACAAGAAGAAAATTAAAACAAACAATGATAAAATAACAAAATTGGAAAATGAGGTAACGAAGACAAGTAGAAACATACAAGTAGTAGAAGAGATTATAGAAAAAGAAATAGAAGATTTAAAAGTTCATGGTGAAAAACAAGAAGAAAGTTTTGAAAAATTAAAGGGAGAAATAGGAACAGAATTAGAGGAGTTCAAAAGAAAAATAGGAGAAGGTAATACTATTATTTAAGGAAATAATGTCCAGGATCTGGGAATTAAGTTTGATGGGAATGTCAATAATATACATCCGAAGAATTTCATTAATATAATTAAAAATAAATTAAATAATATAAAAAATATAATTGATCAAAAACTAATAATTAGAAGCATGCTAGTTGGACATCCATTGCTATGGTTCTGTAATAAAGAACAATCTATTAATAATATGAAAGAGTTTGAAGAGCAGTTTATTAAATATTTTTGGGGGGAAATACAACAGGCTAATTTCAGGGAAAAATTATACTTTGGGAAATTTGACTATAATAGGGGGAAGAATTTCAACATGTATGCCATGCAAATCTACAACAATGCTCAACATCTAGAGCCAATCATGAGGGAAGAAGAGATAGTCTTATACATAGCCAGACATTTCAAAACTGAGGTTATGGAAACCATCGCTCTACACAACATCAAGACAATGGAAGGATTATCGAATTATCTTCAAAGATTGGAACGAACAATGAATGATAAAGAATACAACAACAATAATAATTATAGAAATCAAGAAAGACCGGATTACAGAAACCGAAGAGAGAACAACAGTAACAATGGATATAGGAACAATAATAATACAACAACGATAACTACAACAGAGATAGAAGAGAAGAAACAAATAAATATAGAAATAACAACAACAATTACAGAAATAACAATAATAATTACAAGGACAACAACAATACTAATGGAAGAGATAGACCAAGTTACAGAGATGACTACAGAAATAGAAACAATAACAGAAGAGAATGGACCAATTATAATAATGTGGAGAGAAGAAACGAGAATACAAGACCAGCTACAGAAAACAATCAACAAATTAATAGAAACAATAATAACCATAACCAGAGACAAGTTAATGTCATGGTTCATAAAGAAAATGAAATTGAAACTGTAAATGAGCAAAATTTTGCTTAAATAGCTTCCACGTGCATAATGTTATCTATTCTAGGTATGAACATCCAAGGGAATTCATTAATAAGGGGGAAGTAGAATTTGATTTAGATAAAAACACTTTAATATTTATTGAGGGTAATTTTCAAAATGTAATATGTAAAATTTTAGTTGATACAGGGTCCGAAGTAACATTAATTAGTAGTAGAATAGTAGATCAAATACCTAAAGATACAATTATGGTGGTAAAAACAAATAAATTATCATTAGTGGGAGCTAACAAAAAGAAATTATATGATACTAATAGTACCATGATAGGAGATATAATGTTAGGAAATAAACAATATAAAATGCAATTTTTAATTATTAATAATTTACAATATGATATTATATTAGGGACAGATGAAATGAATAATTACAAATTAAGCATAAATTATGAAAACAAAGTAATACAAATAGATACAGAAACAATACCTTTTATAGACCATAACCAAACTAATTTTAAGTATGTAAATGAATTGCAAATTAGTAATATTAATGAAGATAAGAATAATTATAATGTAGGTGCATGTTCAGAAAATAAAATAGAAGAAATTCAAAATTTAATTAATAAACATTCAAAATTATGTAATGAAGAAGCACAAATAGCAGTTAATTATGTTCATAAATTAGAAATGAGTTCAGAAATTAAAAATTTTAAAGTCAAAACATATCCAATACCATACAAATGGAAAGAAGAAGTATATTTGGAAATAGAAAAGATGTTAAAGGATGGTATTATAGAAAGATCCAATTCACCATACATCAATGCCATCACTTGTGTCAGAAAGAGTTCGGGAGAAATTAGATTATGTTTGGACTCCAGAAACATCAATCAGTATACAATTAAACAATATGAAACTCCAATGAACATCGATGGAATTTTTGGAAGGATAACTAGAGCTAAAGTATTCACAAAACTAGATCTTAAACATAGTTTTTGGTTAATTCCACTTGATAAAGACAGTCGTAAATACACAGCATTCATGGTAGATGGAGTAGTATACCAGTTCTGTGTAGTTCCTTTTGGTTTACAAAGTTCTTGCGCTGCCTTAGTACGCACTCTTCATTCAATTTTAAACAAGTATGAAACTTTTGTCCTTCATTATATTGATGATATCTTGATTTTTTCTGAAACCAATGAACAACATAAAAATCATTTAGAAATAGTGTTTAAAGAGTTAGAAATTGCAGGGTTAAAATTAAATTTAGAAAAATGTAAATTTTATCAGGATGAAGTGAAATATTTGGGTTACATTTTAAATACAGAAAATATTAGTATGGATCCAGATAGAGTCAAAACATTGTTAGAATACAAAACACCAACCAATTTGAAAACGTTAAGGGGATTTTTGGGGATTTTAAATTATTACAAGAGGTTAATTCCAGACTTAAGTAACAGGGAAGTTCCATTAATTGAATTATTAAAGAAAGATACAAAATGGTATTGGGATGAAAGAAGGGAAAGAGCATTTCAAAATTTAAAACAAATATTTACCAATAATTTAAAAGTTTATCATCCACAATATGATAAGGAGTTCATTTTAAGAACGGATGCATCAGCAGACCGTTTTGCAGGAGTCTTGGTGCAACAACAACAGGATGGAGAAGTACCAATAAGTTTTATATCTAGAGTGACAAAAACATATGAAAAAAAAATATACAGTAACAAAATTGGAAATGGCTACGGTCGTTTATTGCATCACCAAATTTGGATTTTTTTATTAGGAGCGAAATTTATTATTGAGAGTAACCATTCTGCATTAACAGCAATGTTAAAGAACCGATATGCAAATAACAGAGTTCATAGATGGATACTTCTATTACAAGAATATGATTTTGAAGTAAGATACATCCCAGGAAAACTCAATATAGTAGCAGATGCACTTAGTAGAGAAACAGAAGCCCAAAACATCACCAAACAATATAAAATAGGAATCAACATACTACCACAAAATCAAGGACTATTTTCACTTAACCACATCATAGAAGATCAAAAACAATTACAACATTCAAAAAGAATAAACACAATAAACATTGATGGGATTTTATACAAAAGACTGCAAGATAGAGAAGTATTTGTTATCACACCAACACTCAGTAAAATAATATTGCAAAATTTACATGAAGAATATGGGCATATAGGCACAAGGAAATTATGGATGATGTTTCGAGAAAATTATATAGCAAAAGGAGATCTAGTCACAGCAAAAACTATATGCAGAACTTGCAAACTTTGTCAAATGGCAAAGGAGAAAAACTTTCACAACACCTATTTAGCTAAATCTATTTATGCACAGAAACCTTTACAAATAGTAGCCATAGACTTTATAAGTAATTTAGTTCCTAGCACTCAAGGCAATAAACACATATTTGTATTAGTAGACATTTTTACCAAGTTTGTTAAACTATATCCATGTTCAAAAACCAATACTAAAACAGTCATATCAAATTTAAACAAATACATTAATAATTTTGGAAAACCAGAGAAATTAATTTTAGATCATGCCACATATTTTCAGAGTATTAAATTAGAGCAATATTGCATAAATCAGAACATACATCTTAAATTCATTAGTATTAGGAACCCTTCATCAAATCCTGCAGAACGTTATATAAAAGAGATAAATAAATACTTGAGAATTTTATGTAATCAAAATCACGTACAGTGGGAAAACAATTTAGAAGAAGTAGAAAGATTTTTGAATCAAACTCCACATGGTGTGACAAAGGAGAGTCCAGAATTTTTACTTACAGGCAAAGAACCAACAAGACCTTGGATAATAAACAGAAATTCTAAGATGGAAGACATTATGGCACAAGTAAACACCAGACTACAAAGAAATGCAAACAAGTACATTAAAAGAATGAATAAAAAAACCAAGAAAATAACAAATTTCCAGAAAGGAGAGTTAGTGTTAGTTAAGTCATTACAAGTACCTAAAAGATCAGAACATAAATGTGCAAAATTATTATTACCGTATGAGGGACCATATTTAATCGCAAATGAACATGCAGAAAATAGTTACAAATTAATAGATCCACAAACAGGTATTTTAAGGGGGATATTTAATATAGGACAAATTTTTAAATACCACACTGAATAGATGGCATTATGACACACATTCCACATCCCACACTGATGTGTATGATATTTTTAGATATTAAGATTAAACAAATAGAATAGGACTTATAACATTTAATTTTTTTTTGAGATAGGTATATAGTGATTAGATGAAATTAAGTCAAGTTAAAAAATAACAATTATAGTATAGGTAGTGATTTATCGAATAGAAATTGGTAGATAAACAAAATTAAATCTAAAATGACAATCTAGATAAATTAAATTTCAGATTAAGGCAATAAAAGATGGAAATAGAATTAAGAAGTAGTTTGAAAACAATTTCCTATAATAAGGAACTTGTCGATAGAGAAACATAAGTAAAAATTTCAAATTAATTAAATTTTAAAAAATTATTAGTGTAAAATAATTTATTAAAATTAAATTGGGGGAAATTGTAATGGATCATTATTACTAATAAAAACAAAACTTACCTTTTAAGCATCCATCATAGCCATTACACTAATGGATTAATAAAAAAAAAGGATATGCATAATGAAATACACTTTTCTTCTTAAACCATGTAATTACCCAAAAAGAAGTATTGTCTTGAGTACAGTATAAACTTGATTATATCATAAATTTGGTCATAATATCACAGTAAAAGCCACAAAATAAACAATATTCTCTGGTCACAACAGGTTTTCATTTGGACTTAGTAGATACATCTTGTTAGAAAATGAGATGAATCTTCTGACCTAAAAATAATATAATTAGTATGAATTTGTATAAACAAACAGTATCTCTACAGTTACACTAAAACAAAGTAGTATAACTTACATATCTGATAATAATAAACAAACATTATAAGATAAAAGCCAATATAGGGTAGGTAGTCATATTGGAAAGTCAACATGTAAAAATAAACAATACACATTAGTAAATGAACAAAATAGAATTAAAGTTACTTACCACAATAATTTACAAAAAAGGGATATCTTAATAAGTTTAATTGAATCTGCAGTTACTTTTTCTTTAGTACATCTTAAATTTTCAATATTTACTCTTCAATTACAAACATTCAAATAAATAAAGAGTGTATTTGACATCTTATCTTGTATAGGATCCATATTCAATTATTGTATCACAATCAAAATTTTCCAATCCATAATGAATGCATTTTCATTATAACAATTCACTTTTCACCTAGTTCTTTTTCAAAATTCTCAGTTTAATCTGAAACAATAAAAAGAAAATAAAAATCAAAAAGTGTTAATGATTTCCACATGTTTAAGAAATCAACATGTAATTTTAGTTAGTAAAATATTTAAATTAATATTGTAAAAAGGAAATACTTACAAAATCAAAGTCTTCGATATTGTACAAACAAATATACCAATAGATTGTGAGTACCTAAAAAAGACACAAGATTAATTATAAACATGTAACAAAAAGTATGTAGGATAATTGAGGAAGTTTTTTATATAAATTTTAAAATGTTAACCTTTGATAACTCAGAAAATATCAGCTTATATAAGGTATAAGTAATACAAATAACAAAATCTTTTAAAGGTTTAAATTGTAGTTGTTAGAGTTAAAATAGTAAGTTATCAGTTAAAATAGTACTAGTTAAGTGGATTTAGAGTAATTTTAAATATAATAGCTAGTGTTAATTCAAAATTTGAAAGTCTAAAATAAGTTGACAGCTCAAGGAAGTTGTGTATTTTGAATCTAAAATTTCCTAGAAAAAAGTACTTAGAAAATTATACAAACAGAATTTAAGCAAATATAAGGATGAGATCTATCTGTACGTTATCAAAGGTATTATCAGAATTGTGAATTTATTACCTGGATTTTCGGAAATGTAGGTTATTTTTTCTGAAATTCGAACAGTTGAAATCCGATAACGTCATTTTTTTGTTTTTTTCCAAGAAGCTATAAAAGGCCGGAGAATCCATGATTACTCTCTCTTATGTTTTTGGTAGCAGAACAGTTAACATCTATTCACTCTCTTATGTTCCTGGTCGCAGAGCAATTAACATCGTATGTATTAATTGATTATCAACTAGAAGAAATTTTTTTAATTAATTAAAAGCTGTTTATATTAAAGTAATACATGTAATATTAAAAATACATACAGAAAAGTAATCAGCTATTATTAAATTACATACCAAAGCAATAAATTTATCAAATCAGACACTGATTCCAATGAATTTGAAAGATTAAATTGAAGCAGTCTCTCTACAACTGGTCCTTAGCCGCCATATTGGTATTGCTGTTCCGAAAGTAGACGAAGAAGTAGCCGATCCGAACGTTTCATGCCATTCCACTTAGACAGTAGCAATTTTTAGTGAATGAACTTTTGAATAAAAGGTACGTGTCTTAGTTAAGTTTTAGTATTTGTATATTTGTTATTTTGTGACTGTAAATTAATATTTTGTATATCATCTCCATTTTTTCATATCCGAATATTTGTTATTTATTTGTACTGAACGTGTGAAAACCAATTAATAATTTTTTTTGAAGTACTTGACATTAAATTTATTGTGAATTAGTTATTAAACAATATTTAATTTGAATCCTACCCAAGATGAGAGTCAGACTTTAAATTTCAACTTTAAAATTAAGTAAACTGAGCTAGTTTGAACTTCTGACAAGGCGCCCAAACTTAAAAGTAAAAAGAAAAAGTAAACTGTATATAAAATTAAATAATATTAAATCATCAAATTCAATTAAAATATTTGAAAAAACCAATAAAACAAACAAAAATTTTTAATTATCATAATCAAACAAATAAAAACATATCTAAATAATAATCTTCTTTAGCTGTTAGGTAAAATAAACTATAGCCAAATTTAAATCAGTATAGACAAAATTTAAAACATTATAAATTGACAATACCAACGTGGGATATAAAAAAAAATAAAGACTAAAATAAATCTAAATCAGAATACCCAAATAGAAAATTATAATAATATATATATATATATATATATATATATATATATATATATTTATTTATATATACTTGTTATGTAGTATTTTCTTGGGCTCATAGGTCCGGAAATAATAAACTATTATTTTTTACATTTTATTAGTTCTTGACGTTTCACTCATAATTTGGAGCATTTTCAAAAGACTGAATTTAAATATTGTAAGTATTCACAAAGATAAAATCAACTAATTAAAGTAGGTAACATAAAAACTGACAATAAATAAAAATAACTACTATACACATTGAACACATTAAAATTTTAGTAAAATATATAAGTACGCACCTCAGAAAAATTGTTATAAAGATTGAGAAAATGCTCCAAATTATGAGTGAAACGTCAAGAACTAATAAAATGTAAAAATAATAGTTTATTATTTCCGGACCTATGAGCCCAAGAAAATACTACATAACAAGTATATATATAAATATGGTCCAAGAAAAAATCTTGTAATAGTATATATATATATATATACATATATATGTGTGTGCTTTTCAGATAAAAGTATCCACCTTTAATAACTTTTGTAATACTGGTATTTAGGCAAAATCCAAAAACACGTCAATTTATTTTGGAAGCGGCAAGCATTATGGCTTATTTAAACTTACTGAAAAAGCCACCCCCTCACCCCTAGCATCATCCCTTTTTTTTAATTACTTCTCATATTTTTTATATAAAATTTGGATACTCCTCTTTGAGCTGATTTCAAAAATGTATAATACTTGTAGGTTAAAGTGGTTAGTTTATGAAATAAACAATTTTTCTTTTAATAGCACAAATTTTACTTATTTTTTACTTTCACCTTATTTGCCTGTAATAAAATGGGTTGTACAACAGTTCAAACTCTTTAATCTTTTTAACTGTGCTTTATTATGGAGTTACAATAAGTGTTCAAAATAAATACCATTCACTTCCATACAATGGTATAATCTATTTTGAAATGCCTCTCTGACATTGCTGTTGGGTAGCATAAACTTTTGTTTTTAAATACCCCCATAAAAAGAAGTCTAGGGGTGTTAAATCCGGTAACCTATGTGGCCTAACCTAACCTAACCTAACCTAACCTAACCTAACCTAACCTAACCTAACCTAACCTAACCTAACCTAACCTAAACTAACCTAACCTAACCACAATTATTATTTTGGTAGTATAAACCTACAATTTAAACTCTTTCTTGCAAAGAGTAAACCATTTCAGCGAAACAAAATAAATAATGTATCAAAGTACACTATCAATAGTGACTAAAAATTCTAGTTGACAATGTCAAACTTTAATAAAAAGTAGAGTTTTTTGTTGTTTGGATTTTTGAAGTAGAATAAATAGCACAGTTATAAAGATTAACTATACTACCAAAATAATAATTGTGGTTAGGTTAGGTTAGGTTAGGTTAGGTTAGGTTAGGTTAGGTTAGGTTAGGTTAGGTTAGGTTAGGTTAGGTTAGGTTAGGTTCGGTAGTAAAAAGTAAAAAATAAGTAAAATTTGTGCTATTAAAAGAAAAATTGTTTATCTCATAAACTAACCACTTTAACCTACAAAAGTATTATACACAAAAAATATGAGAAGTAATTTAAAAATTTAATTTAAAATTTAAAAATTTAAGAAAACACTTTAACTTGTTTTTGACTTATCTGGTTGTTTTAATCTATATGCTCTTAAGAGCATAAACTGTTTACTTTGATTGAGTTTACATTTTATACATAGATAATACGTAATTGTAAAACACAATATATTAAGTTATTGTAAAGATTAGCATGATATAGTTTTTTCCTGGTTTTTTTATATCATTGCACAGTTATACTGATGTTAGAGGGAAGTACATCCAGGATAATCCGTTAGTGCTATTAACATGTAGGCTTTAATATTGTTAAGTCTTATTACTTCCATACTTGGTCTAGCTTTAATACTACCTAAACAACATCAGGTACCTAGCTACAAACAAACAAAATGTAACTTAAATGTCAATCTGACGATGCTAATCTTAGCGAAACGGCCGTCATTGTAATTTAAAACCTAATTTTTCCAAATAAACAAACGAAGAGTTTTTTAGTATTCTTAATAAGATGGACTTCCAAAAAGTAAGGGTTAGTACAATAAATTTAATAAAATGTAATACTTAATAAAAAAGTAGAATATAATTGGTTATAGTTTTCTTTCTTCTTTCATGAAAAATGTGAATTTTGATTAAAATTTACTAAATATTTAATTGTTTTATTATAAAAAAATTCTTATTCTTATTTATAATTTTGAATTAAGAAAAAAAGTCTTTTTTATTGTTAATTTGTACATCCAAAATACTAACAGAAGCATAATCGATAAGATGGTCATTAGCTATTGAATGTTTAGTCAATTCACAACTTTCAGGATATAACCTTGTATCACTTTTATGCAAGGATAAACGCTGTTTTAATCTTTGGCCAGTTTGACCTATGTATTTTTTGTCGCAAGCAGAACAAGGAATACAATATACTACATTAAATAAATCTAAAATTAAAGTTGTATCTTTTACTTAGCTAAAAATGTTGTTTAAGGTAGGAAAATTTATGATATGACGAAAAATTTATTATTCTACCAGAATTTATTGGTTTTCTGTACCAATCTTTTCTAATAAATTGTGTGTCTAACAATGTTACACTCTGTTCAACTTCCAATGGGGCCAAGAAATAGTGGAAACCCAAAAAGATGGTAGAGTGAAATAGAAGAAATGAACATCACAAACTGGGAGGTTTTTAAGAACAATAAACAACTAAACGGTTGAATTAAACTTTCACTATTTATTCGCAAATACGTTTTTAAAATGCAATGACGGCCGTTTCGCTATAGAATTAGCATCGTCAGATTGACATATTGAAGTTACATTTTGTTTGTTTGTAGCTAGGTACCTGATGTTGATTAGGTAGTATTAAGGCTAGACCAAGTATGGAAGTAATAAGACATAACAATATTAAAGCCTAGATGTTATTAGCCCTAAGGGATTATCCTGGATGTATTTCCCTCTAAGATCAGTATAACTGTGCAATGATATAGAAAAACCAGGAAAAAACTATATCATGCTGATCTTTACAATAACAATATATTTTTGTTACAATTACGTCTTATCTAAGTATAAAATGAAGACTCAATCAAAGTAAACAATTTAATAGTGGTGAACTTTCAAGATTTATTTGTTCATTAACTACTTTATATTGTTGATCTGCTAGATATTTCTCCAATAATTGTTAGCGATGATGCCATAAAATAATAAAAAATATATTATTTTAAATTTCCAATTGCAATTTATTCCAGAAGTTTTGTTACATACATTATTTCAAAAAAATATGAACATTAGGCAGTTAATTGATTATGAAATTAGAAAATAAATTAATATAATACTAAAATTGATCTAAATAAGCAATAATAAACAAAAAGTTCCCCTTGCTAGTCGTCTTTTTCTATTGTGAAATTTGCCTCAGTTTTGCTATCCCTGTTGCACTACAATACGCAGTTACAGTCAAGTTAGCTATATGTTATCCCGTAACCTACAGGCCCTAGCTGTATTTTAGCTCCTAGTCAGCTGACTATAACATTATTTGACAACACATTGATAAACCGGCTCTGATATATCTATATCTATACGTTTGAATTCAACCTAAACAAATTTCCGAACATACCTTATGATGTTCATTATAACGATGAACAATGGGGGCGTTCAGACGAAAAAAGCGATTGATAGTGCTTGCAAGCGCTGAGAAACAAACTAAATAGTTGTCGATCGAACTTTAATCAAGCGCTGACACAATCAGATATTTTGCTTATAGTAGGTATTATTGAAATTATGTCCGCCCAAAAAATTATTAAATATGTTCACAAAAGTTTCTGTCACACTATGAAACATACTATTTAGCATGTTCTTAATTTCTAGAGCTTTAGTATTAATTTCACACATTTTTTTTTCTTTATGAACATCATTGTTCTTTCGCATGGTTTTTAACCTTAGGTTTATCCATGTATATTTATATATAAATATATTGATTTTTAATGTCAGCTGCAATTTTTGCAATCATTTTAGTACTTTTTAACTTTATGCGATTTGTAACTTTTATAGGTAAGGATTTGTATATGCTTGCTTCTAGATTAACTTGTAATATATCATTTCTTTTATAGCCTGATGATGGCCTTATTGTAGACCAAAACTAGTAGCTTTATATTTACATTATTATAACAATAAACGTTTGTGACATTGACATTGCTGTTTCCTTTCTTCATTTAACAAGAGGCACATTTGTCAATTAGATGAGTATCAAATTTAGATTAAAATTCCTAGCTATCGCAAACTTAGCGTTCTAGAGGGAAAAAGCTATTTAGCAGTGTTAGCATTTACCGCTTACGAACGTCTTATTGCTGACAATAGGTGCCTAATTTGTAACGATAAACGCTTCTACCGAGTAGATCCCGGCTAGAGACTCTTCTCAAGGTGTGGTTCGGCTCCAAGTTAGTGCTACACTCTATAACTTGAGGTTGACAAACTAGAAGAGGTTAGGGTGCCACTACCTTTTAGACGTCGACGAAAAAACATAAATGAATTTAGATCAAAAAGATAACTAAGGTGAGAAAAGTAGAAACACTTTGTAGAATTATAAATTATAAATGAACTTACCGGACCTACAGCTTTTATAGCCGAGTGGGTTTGTTATGTGGTACTTGTTGAGATGTCTTGAAGTTGGGTATTCTGAAAGTCCAAGTGTGTCTCGAAGAGTCGTAGGGTCCTGGTATGTCTTAGGATTGCCTTGGGGTGCCTTAGGAGGTACCTTAGGTTGTCTGTGAGCTACTTTAGGATTGCCTTAGGGCTGTGCTTACCACAGCAAATGAAGGTGCCCAGATAAAATAGAGAGATCGGTATCGGTATGTTTCCTTCGTGACGGTCGGTAACGGAAAGGGTGGCTTTAGCGATCCACTTTTCGAAGGGAAGCGACCTTTGGCGGGGTTGGGGGAATGAAAGTAGCCAATGAGACAGCGAGCAGAATACGTATTATAATGACTGTACTTGGCCTTCGGTTTTCTAAATGAGTCAATTAAATAATTGTTTTTTAAAATACTAGTAATTCACGTTTAAACTGAGTTGACCAAAATGTTTTTAAAGTTTTATTTATTTTCTATTTATTTTTAGGTGGACAATACGCCATGATGGCAATGAAAACAGTTTTGGCAACAATCTTGAGAAAATATAAACTATTTACAAAATATAAGACCGTAGAAGAGATTAAGTTGAAAACCAACGTGCTACTTAGAATGAAAGACGGATCCAAAGTTTGGATAGAGAAACGTTAATTTAAAATCGCAAAAATGGTTTTTGTCTATTACTTACAATATTAAAAACTATTGAATGTATCCGTTTTGTCTATTACTTAGAATATTAAAAACTATTGAATGTATCCGTTTTATTATTATTTACTGTGTTACAACTTCAAACCGAATTAAACATACTCTTTGAAATAATTCAAAATCCTGTACCTTTGTATACAGGGTAAGTTAAGGTTTATGGTGATTAGATGTATGGAAAATATAATGGAAATATAACGAGATATTCCATTAGTCCATTTATGAAGTACCTACGACTTTATACCTAAATTTTGACTGTTAAATATGTAATTCTCATTGGTCAATAGTTACCCAATTGTATAATTAAATTAATTGACATAGTTTGATTTATCTTCGGTATAATAGTATATTACGTAACGCGTTGGTTAAGGAGCGATAAAATTGCGAAGGCGTAATTGACCTTAACCTACGAGTAATGTACTATACTTAATCTACGACATATTAAGAGCTTAGAAGGTGTTTATCAATTTATAGAAACTTTATAGGGGAGAACCGGCCGTGATGGACCCCCGACCTCCGACCCGAGACTTTGTAGATTTCCTAACTTAAAGACACTAGGAGGATTTTTAGGGATATTAAATTACTTTAAACGATTAGCACCCAACCTATCAGAAAAATAACTCCCATTACTGGAGCTGTTAAGAAAGAACACCAAATGGAAATGGGATAATGAAAAAGAAACTGCATTTCAACTAATAAAAAAGGAATTTAGTGAAAAAATTAAAATTTATCATCCAAACTATAATGTAAAATTTACACTCAGAACAGATGCATCTATACACCGATTTGCGCAAGATTTTTTTCATGTTTTGGCGAAAGAGCCCGACTCCGAAGGAGGAGGGCTCTTTTACAAAATATGGGGGGGACGGAGCGCAATTTTTATAGATGACGCGCTTGAATGTAAAATTATCTGGTCATTTTTGTGCACGAGTGTAATTCAATGTAATATTTCACGAATAAACATTTTTTCACTTTTTGAAGTATATCTGACATTTATCAGTATTGTCAGTCAGTGTTGTTTTTATTGGTGTCATGACGACGGGATGTTTTCGCTTGGTGTCATGACGACGGGATGTTTTCGCAGTGCAATTATCGCTCCGGAGTGCAATTACCGCTGTAATTTTTCGATAATTACATTCCTCTTATGACATATATTATACATGAGGGAAATATTCATCTAGTTTTCTATTGTACTTTTGTGGAAAATATGTTGTTTTATTTTGCTGTATTATCTATGTACTATAAGGTTATTTCATTTGTTTCGATATATGTTTTTTTTATAGGAGCTATATAGGTCCTAGACCTCGGCTTCTTTAATCTTCTATAATAATAAAATAATAATAATTTGCAGGAGTTTTAACTCAAAATATTAAGGGGGAAAAAAGTACCAATATCATTTGTCTCCAGAATAACAAGAAAAGCAGAGAAAAATTACAGTATGGAAGAGCTAGAATTGGCCAGCATAATATTTAGTATTCACAACTTAAGATTTTATTTAATTGGAAACCATTTCAACCTAGAGACAGACAACCAAGCACCAATAACAATACTAAATAACAAATGTGGAAACAGCAGAATACATAGGTGGGCAGAATACTCCTTCGATATTAAATACATACCTGGAAAGAAAAATATAGTAGCAGATAGAATAACAAGAATGGATGGTGAACTAAATAAAACAAACACGGAATATAGAATTGGAATAAACTTATTAAAGGATGATGAGGAAATATACACCTTAAACCAAATAATTCTAGATCAACAAAATTTATCTAGTATTGAAAAACAAAAATATAAACAAAAGGAAAATTTAACTCTCTACAAAAATATTGGTAATCCAGAAGTCTATGTTATAACTAATCATTTGGCTAGAAAGATCATAACTGATTTACATCAACGATTCACACATACAGTAGTTAGACAAACTCAAAATATTCAGAGAAAACCACTACAGTAAAAATGATTTAAAACTATGTAAAGATATATTAAAAACTTGTAAACTATGTCAATTTGCAAAAGAAAAGAATTTACATTATGAAAACACCCCAAAACCAATAATAAGTAAAGAACCATTAGAACTCATAGCTATTGACTTCATTAGTAACTTAGTTTCAACTAGAGAAGGTAATTTACATATTTTTGTTATTGTGGACCATTTTTCAAAATATATACAAGCACATTCATGGTTATAACATTTAAATATTCCTTCGATAAAAGTATAATAAGTATAATATTAACAGAAGTTGTTTAATATTACCTTAATCAAACAACTTTTATTATATTATATTATATTATATTATATTATATTATATTATATTATATTATATTATATTATATTATATTATATTATATTATATTATATTATATTATATTATATTATTATATTATTTTGTGTATTTGTAAGAAAATTTTAACTTAGAAATAATTTTTTATTATGTAATGTATCAATATTATATTTTGTGCATAAACATGTTATTTAAACCTACCAGAAATTTCGAGAAATTAATTATATAATGTGAAAAAAGAAGACAGATAGATTTGTACGACATGTGCTCTAGAAAAATCTACAGGTAGACGAAGTGAGTATGTCTAGTTATATATAGGAAAGAGAGAGATGCACATAGTATTCTAGAAATGACTAATTCATAGAACCATGAAAGAAATTTCTGGAAGGTTAGAAACCTATAAAAGGACTTGAGCAGAAGTCGTAAGGAAGTATATTATTGGAAGTCATCCATAGAAGATCGGTCAGAGTGAACAGTCAGTTTGAACAAAGTGAAAAAACAGTTTTTAAAAGTAGTGAAAATAAAGTTAAAGAATACAAGTTAAAGTAATCAGTAAATAGTGACATTAAGAACATAAGTTTAAAATGAATACAAAAGTAATCAAAAGTGTAATTAAAAACATTTTCGGCGTATAAAAAAGAAGAAATTATAAGTGTACTTACTATTTATAATACAATTAAAAGAACTATATTCCAACAAACACTGAAATACATCCATAAATCGATTTGGAGGAACAATTATAGTACACAAGAAACCAAACTTCTAACAACCACGATATTTTGCCGAAGTCGGAGATTCCACGTATACCTTCGTTGGTTTCCGTTTTTCATAGAGCGACTACGGTTTTTTTCCATCAATCAGACAGCAGAACTCTACGTATTAAGGTCAGATAATATTGTAAACATTTTGAATTTTTGTAGTAGTTAGTTAAGTTATATAATTTAGAACAAAATAATTTATTTGATACTTAATAATTACTGTATTTCGATAATAACTTATTTACCATTGCATAAATAAAAATAATTAATTTAGCTCAATTTCAACATCAAGTAAGTTCTTTTCTAGTCAATAAAAGGCCTTTCTTTCTTCTTATTTTTTTTACTAATTATTTTCATTATTAGACATTCAATATATTACTGTTTTAACTCAACTCTTTTATAATAAATTCGTAATTATAATTAATCCATTTTTCATTTATATGTATGTATGTATGTATGAGTTAGGGGTGATAATTACACTGCGACCTATAGGATCTATTGTGTCCCCCTTACTTGCCATGTTCTGATATTTTCTCATGCCTATAGCAGCTCTTCGAGTCCTATTTTCCTGAGGAAGTTTAGGACATCGTCGGGCTTCAAATCAGGTAGATCCCCTTCCTCTATTTCATGTGCTCCTAGGTATCTAGCCCTAGAATTTTGCAAGGCAGGGCATTCTGAGAGTATGTGTATTGAGGTTTCTTCCTCTTCCTTACAGAATCTGCACTTTGCTTCATCTGCTAACCCTAGTTTCTTTATGTGGCTTCTTAACCGGCAATGCCCGGTTAATATTCCCGTTAGAATTCGGAGCCTTTTTTTACTGAGGTTGAGGCAGCTAAGAGATCTTTTCTGGTCATAGTTCCCCAGTAGTATCTTAGATTGCCTCAGTCCTTCCAGCTGATTCCAGTACTTGGATATTTCCTTCTCCATTTCTTCCCTTAGTTTTCCTAAGATTACTCTACTGCTGATCCCACAAGATGGTTCTGGTCCCAAATGTGGGGTTTCAGCTCCTTTTTTTGCCAGCTTATCTGCTGTTTCATTCCCCTCTATTCCTATGTGTCCCGGGACCCATAGGAGGGTGACAGTGTTCTTCTGGCCTAGTTCATTTAGTTTGCCTAGGCATTCCCAAACCATCTTCGAACTGATTATATTTGAGCTCAGCGCTTTGATGGCTGCTTGACTATCCGACATGATCACAATCTCTTGTCTGCGGTAGTTTCTTCCAATATTGAATTCCGCACATCTTTCGATGGCGCGGACTTCTGCTTGAAAGATGCTCGGGTATGTGCCCAAGCTTTCTGAGTATTTGGCTCTCGGTCCAAAAACTCCTATCCCAGTTCCCTCGTCTAGCTTGGATTTTCATTCATATACCTACCTAATTGACCAACTAGAAGCTTGCAGAACATAACCCCTGTTGAATTATCTATAGTACTAGATGAAGTTGAAAGAAAACATTATTGGATATATTTGGCAGTTTAGGAATACCAATCAAAATTAGTGGTATTTAAATCAAAGTGTAATGTTGTAAAAAACGAGAGATGACAGCGATGTTAATTAATTAAGATATCTATGTAAATTGTATTTTTAATTAAAACGAAGCTTTGTAAAAGTATATTTTACAATAAATAAATATTACTTGGTTGGCTGGAGTGTGAATTTTATATATATATATTTCTGGGCTGAAGTTTGATCGGGTAGATCTTTTAAGAAGCCAACAAAGTGGTGACCCCGAAGAGAAGTATACTTTAGAAATGCTTCACATAAAGTTGGATGCACAGTTAAGAGCATTGCAATCCCTTAATTTAAATAAAGCGGATCCAGTTTCATGGATATTTCCTCTAGTGGAATCAAGTCTCCCTAAAGATATTCTGTTACAATAGCAACGGAGTCCACTTGCCTTCAAAGACGGGAGCAAACTAAATCCTTCTTTCAATAAGTTAGAATATTTAATGGAGTTCCTTGATAGAGAAGTTAAAATGAGACAGCGAATGAATCTTGCAAAAAGTGGATTTTCTAATGTTATTCTTAACGAAGAAGGCAAGAAGAAGAAAGGATTTTCTAAGAAAGTTGAGGTTTCGACGTTAGCCAACTTCCATGTAAGTGAAAATAACAAGTGCGTGTTTTGTGGAAAGTCTCACCATAGTCAAGATTGTTTTAAACCCATAAAGTGGACGTGGGAAGACAAAAGAAAATTCCTTCAAGATAACAATTTATGTTATTAAGAATAATAAAAAACTCTTCGTTTTAACAAAACTTCCAATATTTATTTAAAAACTGCTTTTTTAAAAGACTCAATGACAGCCGTTTCGCTAGCGATACCGATAATATATATACAAAACCACTAGTCGTTCTTGGTAAAGGTCCAACAAGATCTATACACACCAATTCCCAGGGTCTGGAAAGAGTTGATTGTGAAGATAACATTTGTCCTGCTGCTGTGTTTGGTTCTAGCTTTGTGCGTAAACAGGTTTCACACCTGCGAATGTATCTGGCTACATCATTCCGTAACTTTGGCCAATAATATGTTCGACTAATTTTAGCCACAGTTTTAGTAACACCTAAATGGCCACAGGTCGGAGGATTATGGTGATCCTTAATAATATCTTTCCTGTTTTCTTTTGGCACCACTATCAACCAGTCCGAATTTGTCAAAGCTGGGTACCGATGTTTTGAATTTCGATATAGTTGTTGGTCTTTTACTTTCCATAAAGGGTACTTTTCCGGGGAACGTTTTATATTATTCAGCATATTAGTATACCACTTATCAGTTATAGAAATTGAGTTGTTTAATAATTTGTTAGAATCTTCTGAATTATACGATATTTCCATAATATCATCACAAGGAACCGCCCTCGATAATGCGTCGGGTACCAAATGATCTTTTCCTTTTCGGTGTAACATTTCAAAGTCATAAGCTTGGAGCCGGAGACACCAACGAGCGATTCGTCCAGTAGGATCCTTTATTTAAAAGAGCCATTTTAGAGAGTAATGATTTGTAATTACCACAAATTTTGTTCCTTCCAAATATGGTTTAGTTTCTCAACGGCAAATATCACAGCTAGGCATTCCTTTTCAGTCGTTGAAAACTTCCTATCGGATTTTGTTAATGATCTACTAAGGTAACAGATTACTCGGTCACCCTCAGGATAATTCTGGGAAAGGGTAGCCCCTAACCCATAGTCACTAGCGTCTGTCTCTAGAATAAAAGGTAATGAAAAATCTGGACATGCCAGAATGGGAGTTGAAACAAGTGTTTGCTTAATTTTATTAAAAGCTTCTTCGCATCTTTCGTCCCATTCAAAAGTTCTATTTTTCTGTGTTAGACTGGTTAGAGGTGCAACTAGCGTGGAGAAATTTGGAATGAATCGCCTGTACCAAGACGCCATACCTACGATTCTTCTAACTTCCTTTACATTTCGAGGTGTTGGAATGCGTAAAACTGCATCAACCTTCGAAGGATCGACTAATAAACCATTACGATTTATGACATAACCTAAATAGCGTAGCTGACCTACAGAAAATGCTTTTTTCCCGATTCAACGTAAGACCGGAATCTTTTATTCATTCAAATACTTTGTTCAACACCTCAATATGTTTCTCAAATGACGAAGTACAAATGATAATATCATCTAGGTAGACGAATGTATAACTTTCCAGATCCACTCCAAGGATAGTATCCATGAGTCGTTGCCAAGTAGCCGGTGCTGAGTGCAACCCAAATGGCATCTTTTTAAATTGGTAGAGACCACGATTAGGAACTGTAAATGCTGTCAAATGACGAGATTCTGGGGCTACTGGTATTTGCCAATACGCCGATTTAATGTCTAGGGTGCTTAAGTATTTTGCGTCCTTTAATCTGTCAAGAATAGAGCTGACGTAAGGTAGTGGATACGCATCAGGGGTGCTAACAACATTCAAACGCTTGTAATTGACACAAAATCGCCAACTTCCATCAGGTTTTCGTACCATTACTATTGGTGAAGACCAAGCAGATTTTGATGGTTCTACAATATCATTTTTCAACATCTCATCCAGTTCCTTATTTACGCATACCTGTAAAGCAGGAGAAATCGGGTAGTACCTTTGTTTAATTGGTGGGGAATTTGTATGAATCTCATGTTGAATTAAATGAGTACACCCAAGATTATTTCCCATTTCTGTAAATGCCTTATCTACCACCTTGTTTAATAACTCTAATTGTTCTTCGCTAAGAGAATGGACGTCACGAATCCCAATTGTGGTTACGTCATCTAGATTACAGTCTTCTCGAAATTTCCACTCGTCTGCATAAAGGTCTGGGATGATACCCATCTGAGACCAGAAGTCTATTCCAAGGATAAGTCGATGTGGCAAAGAGGGGATAATCATGACCTTAATCAGCTCGACACGATTACGTAGCCGTATTGGTAGTAAAGTTTCTCCAATACTTTCGCACTTCTGACCATTCGCAACTGTGCATACTTGCTTTTGTTCAATATCCAGCCTGCAGAACTCCTTTAATACTTCCCTTCCGGACCTTCCTAAAATGGTACGTGAAGCTCCACTATCCAAAAGTCCTAAGAGATCAATACCGAAAATACTAACCGTAAGATATGGTCTTTTATCTGCTTTTGCATGACTCAACACATAATTTAAAATAGCTACATTTTCATTAGAATTGGTCGAATTTAGACGAGAGTCCATACTCAGACGACCTACTGAGTTGGAGGTGTCAAGTTTTTTGAACAGTTTGGGCAATTATTAGCAGTAGTGCCTTGTTGTCCACATTTAAAACAAAATCGTTGTCTAGTTTTTGAACATTTTCTAAACCAATGACCTTCAACTATTCCATTCCAACATAAAACTTTTGATGATGAAGGCATTGGCACTTGACTGACTGAAGACAAGTAATCAGCATCTTGATTATTTTTGTGTTTGATTCTTACATCCGAAATGTTGTGGATAGTCGTATAAGCTGAATTGGGTTTTCTATAAGCTAATTCGGACTCTAGAAGGTTCCGAGAATTTGTTGGTGGAGGACAGAAGGTATGTATGTGAGTTTGAGTTTCTTCAATGGTCTTTGCAAGATGTATAAGTTGCGTAATACTATCAGTCGGTTGAAGAGCTAAGCCAGTTTGAAGATAAGGCAGAAAATTTCGTCGGATAAGTTCTACACGTTTTCCCTCTGAGGGTGGATCCATCAACTTCCGAAATAAACCTTCCATTACGGCAACATAGTTTATTACACGCTCATGTGTGCCCTGGGTTCGTTTCCGTATTTCATTCCATAAAGATTCCTCATAGTTATAAGGCTGAAAATCCATACGAAGTCTTGAAGTTAATTCATCCCAAGAAGTAAAATGACCCATACGGTACCAAAGTAAGGCATCCTTCGTGAATAGCTCCGATGCTACTTCCATGAGACGTTCCTTAGAAACTCGACAAGATATTCGCATTTCCTCAATCCTCTCTAGAAAAGCAGTAACGCTTGTTAGTCCATCATATTGGATACGCCATCGTCATACCTCAAGTGTACCGTGATATGAGTTACACATCGTTGGAGTTCGACGATCGTCTTCAAAGTGAAC
Organism: Ophraella communa; assembly: GCA_035357415.1. Classification (NCBI taxonomy): domain Eukaryota; kingdom Metazoa; phylum Arthropoda; class Insecta; order Coleoptera; family Chrysomelidae; genus Ophraella; species Ophraella communa. The sequence continues at coordinate 35,071,633 of CM068995.1, read as the reverse complement.
GACGGGTATAGGATGAGAGGTGTTATTAATTAGTGAACTAGATAAATTATCAGGTCTTGGTAAAGTAAACTTATAAATCCCCATTGACCTACTTGGAAAAGCAGGAAATGTTTGTCTTATCGGATTAGCTGTAGACCGTTTTGTTTGGTCCGTAACAAATGTATCCTCCCTATCCTTGGAAACCTGAGCAGATCTAGATACGGGTTGTAATTGCAAACTCTGAAATTTATTTAAAGTGTTAGTTTCTATCGAGGTATCCCGCGTAACCGGTTCTGAAAGGTGAGTGGTATTCGGTCGTTGGTCATTGGAAATTACTTCAGGTAGCAAAATAAGTGGATCATCAAGAACTGATGTATGAGTACGTTCTTCCCTAACTGGTATTGGTTCATCTAGGATAGCACTAGCCTCTTCATCTGTTCCAGAGAGTCGTTGAAGTTCCTCTTTCAATTGATCACATCTTCTAAGCAGTGCAGACCATCTCGCCATTGTTGTTGGAGTAAAACGAATTCGTCCTAATCGAAGGCTAACATGATTCAACCGGGTATTAATTTTTTTGAAGTCATTGAGTTTGTTAAGAGAACTGCTGTATTCATTAATATTTTCAGTTAACTCCGTTAATTTTCCTTCACAAATCTCTAAATCATAATTTGGTTCTAAGTAAGAACTTGTAGGAGGACTCTGGCCACCAGTCCGTTCTATTCGCAAAGCTTCTCGCAATAAAATCCGTTTCTCCGCTACTGTACCACCTATGGGACATCCTCTAATTTGTAACTCGTAGGAAAGTTCATCAGTAAGTAACCGATTTATTTCCATAATCGTAGTTTATTAAGTTTTACTATATATGAAAATTATTTAAATTAAGTAGAATTGCAAGTCACACCCCACCCCTCCTTAAAAAATAAAGAACGTAAAATAAAAGAAACGGTAGATACCAAGGGAATACAAAAAAACCATACACACCCTATGCACCGAAGACTAAAAAAGAAAAAGATATTTGCGTCCTTGCAAATAGCCAAAAAAAATTCAATCAACCAAATATTCACAAGTTCCTTTTGGGATTATTCCTATATATACATACTACAAATAAGCTAGGTACCTTATTAACAATATTTAAGAAATTTATCGCAACCCTGGCGTAAATACCTAACTAATTGGATTATATATAGCTTATAAACAATTAAGTAATAATACTAGAAACAACTAAATAGTAAGAACAATTAATAACTGCACAGTTAAACTAAACTTCCACTATTTATTTGAAAAATTCGCTTTAAAATCAATTACAGCTGTTTCGCTATCACTAGCATCGTCAGATTGACATATTGAAATTACATGTTGTTTGTTTGTAACTAGGTGCTTGATGTTGATAAGGAGTTAAGGCTAGACCAAGTAAGGAAGTAATAAGACATAACAATATTAAAGCCTAGATGGTATTAGCCCTAAGGGATTATCCTGGATGTATTTCCCTCTTGATCAACAGTTTAAAGTAGTTAATGAACAAATAAATCTTGGAAGTTCTCCACTATTAAACTGTTTACTTTGATTGAGTCTTCATTTTATACATAGATAAGACATTATTATAACATAAATATATTAAGTTATTGTAAAGATCAGCATGATATAGTTTTTTCCTGGTTTTTCTATATCATTGCACAGTTATACTGATCTTAGAGGGAAATACATCCAGGATAATCCCTTAGGGCTAATACCATCTAGGCTTTAATATTGTTATGTCTTATTACTCCCTTACTTGGTCTAGCCTTAACTCCTTATCAACATCAAGCACCTAGTTACAAACAAACAACATGTAATTTCAATATGTCAATCTGACGATGCTAGTGATAGCGAAACAGCTGTAATTGATTTTAAAGCGAATTTTTCAAATAAATAGTGGAAGTTTAGTTTAACTGTGCAGTTATTTATTGTTCTTAGTAAGATGAACTTCCAAAAAGTAGAGGTTAACACAATCAATTTAACTAAATAGTAACTAATTTATAAAGCTTATCAATTAATTATTTACAACGTACCAAACTAACATCTAAACTAAATTACCTACCTACGTACCTCTACGCAAGCCAAAAAATCTAAAATCGATTTATATCCTAAAAATCTAAAATCGATTATCCTATACTTTCTCCGACCAACAAACAATCGCTTGAACCCAAATGACAAGAGTGACAAGACAACGGCTAATTTCACAGTTTTACACTTACAGTGATAACGGATTGTTTACAACTAAGTAATTGAAAAAAATATTGATTTCTTACCTAAACTTCGAAAAATATTCAAGTTCAGATTGCAGAAAATACTAAATATAATATTCATATACAGGTAAGAATAATCTACATTTCTAAATTTCATCAAATGCAGAGCATATATATATATATAATGTAAAAGTTCAATAAATAAAAACTAAACTAATGATTCCACATTTTTAGTTATGCTGGGCGCCAAATTGTTACGATTTTGAGGGTGTACTTTCTAAATATATTTGTTGTACCATTCGTTACAAACCAACTGTTTAGTTGATAATAGATAGATAAATGGGTTTTGCAACAGGTAAGTATATATTATTAATAACTAGCTTGATATTATTAAATATATTTATATTAATTAAAAGTTTCTTTGTTTTAAGGAAATACAAATAATGAATTGGATCATTTACGAGTAGTTCGTACTATTCGCTGTACAATAGTTTTATATTCTAAGGTAAGTTTTTAATATTAATTATTGGTCACTTACAATATATTGATTGATAGTATATTATTTAAAGAGATATCAATAATAAAAGTTCATAGCATTAAGATGTTTTCTGTTTTTAGACTCAGGAAGTGGGTCACAATCATAAAAATGTGGAAATTAGTATGCAAATCAGAAAGATCTTACTTGTGTTTATCAACTTGTTATATCTGTTAAAGTAAGAGCCGAAAAGGCCAACTTAATAAAATATTGTTTTTTTGACATTTGTGAATTGTCATAAAAATTGATTTGTCAGATATAGTTGATCATTAAAGTTTTTATAAAATACTGATTTTTAAACTACAAAAGTGGCGACGAGGATTAACAAGTACCATTTTAATTCAAAATAAAATGGCAGATGAACAATTGCCTCAGTTAATTCAAGCATTAAGTGGATTAGTTAAAAATCTATCATCAACTTATCAACCAGAAAAATGCAATGATGGAAATTTTACTGTTAAAGAAATGGCTCGACTTTACTTTAACGCACGCAATAAAAATGGTCATGTGATATATGAATCGAAAGCCCTTGAGGAGCCGAGTCGAATGCCACCTATCTCAGTTGGCGCATGCGCAGAATAAAAAAGTTACGAATTATTTAATTTCAATTTCCCATTTGATCCCCCTACGTATATGGGGATCAATCATTAGATATATAATGGGACTTTACTTTAACGCACGCAATAAAAATGGTCATGTGATATATCAATCAAAAGCCCTTGAGGAGCTAAGTCGATTAACACCTGTCTCAGTTGGCGCATGCCAGGTTAGGTTTGGTTTGGTTTTGTTTGGTTTGGTTTTGTTTGGTTTGGTTTTGTTTTGTTTGGTTTGGTTTGGTTTGGTTAGTTTAGGTTTGGTTTGGTTTGGTTTGGTTAGTTTAGGTTAGTTTAGGTTAGGTTTGGTTAGGTTTGGTTAGGTTTGGTTAGGTTTGGTTTGGTTTGGTTTGGTTAGGTTAGGTTTGGTTTGGTTTGGTTTGGTTAGGTTTGGTTTGGTTTGGTTTGGTTAGTTTAGGTTTGGTTTGGTTTGGTTAGTTTAGGTTTGGTTTGGTTTGGTTTGGTTAGTTTAGGTTTGGTTTGGTTTGGTTAGTTTAGTTTTGGTTTGGTTTGGTTAGTTTAGGTTTGGTTAGTTTAGGTTTGGTTTGGTTTGGTTTGGTTAGTTTAGGTTAGGTTTGGTTAGGTTTGGTTAGGTTTGGTTAGGTTTGGTTAGGTTTGGTTAGGTTTGGTTAGGTTTGGTTAGGTTTGGTTAGGTTTGGTTAGGTTTGGTTAGGTTTGGTTAGGTTTGGTTAGGTTTGGTTAGGTTTGGTTAGGTTTGGTTAGGTTTGGTTAGGTTTGGTTAGGTTTGGTTAGGTTTGGTTAGGTTTGGTTAGGTTTGGTTAGGTTTGGTTTGGTTTGGTTAGTTTAGGTTTGGTTTGGTTTGGTTAGTTGAGGTTTGGTTAGTTTTGGTTTGGTTTGGTTTGGTTTGGTTAGATTTGGTTTGGTTTGGTTTGGTTTGGTTAGGTTAGTTTAGGTTAGGTTTGGTTAGGTTTGGTTAGGTTTGGTTAGGTTTGGTTAGGTTTGGTTAGGTTTGGTTAGGTTTGGTTAGGTTTGGTTAGGTTTGGTTAGGTTTGGTTAGGTTTGGTTAGGTTTGGTTAGGTTTGGTTAGGTTTGGTTAGGTTTGGTTAGGTTTGGTTAGGTTTGGTTAGGTTTGGTTAGGTTTGGTTAGGTTTGGTTAGGTTTGGTTAGGTTTGGTTAGGTTTGGTTAGGTTTGGTTAGGTTTGGTTAGGTTTGGTTAGGTTTGGTTAGGTTTGGTTAGGTTTGGTTAGGTTAGGTTTGGTTAGGTTAGGTTTGGTTTGGTTAGGTTTGGTTAGGTTAGGTTTGGTTGGGTTGGGTTGGGTTGGGTTGGGTAGGGTTGGGTTGGGTTGGGTTGGGTTAGGTTAGGTTAGGTTTGGTTTGGTTAGGTTTGGTTAGGTTTGGTTAGGTTTGGTTTGGTTAGGTTAGGTTAGGTTAGGTTAGGTTAGGTTAGGTTAGGTTAGGTTAGGTTAGGTTAGGTTAGGTTAGGTTAGGTTAGGTTAGGTTAGGTTAGGTTATGTTAGGTTAGGTTTGACTTAATTGTTTCTGCTGGGATGAGTGAATATACATTTAACGGATATTCCATAGACTTATAATGCAAAATTAAAAAATTCATAACTTTGTTATTCTGCGCATGCGCCAACTATGAGGGGTGTCAGTCGACTCAGCTCCTCAAGGGCTTTCGATTGATATATCACATGACCATTTTTGTTGCGTGCGTTAAAGTAAAGCCTTACCAAAGAAATATTAAAACAAAATATTTCATTCGAAACTTTCGATGAGAATAATGAAACATTCGACTTATATTTACAAAGACTAGAAAATTTTTATATTTTGGAAGGTTTAGTACAAGCCACGACTGAATGTAAGGAGGCCAAGAAAATGGTGTTATTAAACTGTTTAGGAGCTAAGCATTATAAACATTAACCGCACCAGAAGTACCTATTAACAAAACATATGATGAACTGATAGCGGTACTAAAAACTCATTTAGTACCAAGGAAAAATATCTTAGTAGAACAACATCGTTTTCTATCAAGAAAACAAGAAGCAACGGAAAGTATTTCATCTTACGTAGCAGGTCTTAAAGAGTTAGCAAAAACATGTGATTTTAAAGGTAGCTGCAATGATGGATTGTGTGGCAAAACTATACTCGAACTTCTACTTCGGGCACATTTCATAAGAGGGTTATATGACAAAGAAATTCGAGAAAGAATTTTACAGAAATGTGATATATCTTTTGATGAGGCCTTAAATACAGCTCTAGCAATAGAAAATTCAAAAATTCAAAATAGAGATGTATATTCCAACATTGAACATCAGAGCCATGAGATTTAGCAAATTAAACAAAATACAGGAAGAAAAAAAATGTCAGTTAATAAATCAAGTGGCAGAGAATACCTAAGCGAACAAAGAAACAAAGATCTTATAAAGAAACTAGGATTAGAAGGATTATGTTTGGCTTGCGGTAAAAATAATCACTTTGACAGTGACTGCAGATCTAAAAGTTTTTTAAAATGTTCCAGTTGTAATAAAAAAGGACACTTAAAAAGAGTTTGTATATCATCATTATTAAAAAAACAAAATCAAGTGAAGTGCGTATCCGAAGAAAATATTGACTCCAGTGATGAAGAAAACCAATTAAATTCAATAAATGCAATTAAATCTAACAATTCCACTTCGAACATTTCAATAATAAATCTACATTCCCTAGATAGCCATAAATTTTATATAACTGTTAAAATTCATAAAACTTTAAAAGAATTTGAAGTAGATTCTGGAAGCCCAGTTACTTTGTTACCAGAAAATAAATTTATGGAGCTTGGAGTTCGTGAAACACTAGATCCACCTCATGTTAAATTTAGATCCTATACAGGTGAAATTTTTGAACCTTTGGGGAAAGTAAAAGTTCCTGTACAATATGGATCATGTAAAAGTTCTGAGATACTCTATATTGTTCCAGAAAAATATTCACCGATCTTGGGCCGATCGTGGATTCGACATTTAAAAATTGATCTAAATGATCTAGACGATCAAAGAGAACAAAAAGAGATGAAAGTAAATAACATAAACGAAGACATTTTTGAAAAGTACGCCAGCATTTTTGAACAAACCATAGGAGAAATTCCAGATTATAAAACATCATTAATATTAAAGGAGAATACAAAGCCTATATTCATGAAACCACGTCCTGTACCCTATGCCTTACTACCTAAGGTAAATGAAGAACTTAATTCTCTAGAAGCTCAAGGAATAATACAAAAACTTGATATTTGCGAATGGGGAACACCACTAGTGGTAATTCCAAAACCAGACGGTGGAGTTCGAATTTGTGCAGATTATAAAGTAACTGTAAATCCTTATCTACATGATACCAGATATCCAATTCCCAAAATTGAAGATATCTTTTTTAAATTAAAACATGGAAATTTCTTTTGTACTTTGGATTTATACAAGGCATACCTTCACATCAATTTGGATGAGAGTAGTTTTAAAATTTCTGCTATATCTACGCATAGAGGTACATACGCTGTAAAACGCTTATTTTTTGGACTAAAGAATGCTCCTAATAAATTTCATCGTATTTTCGATAAAATCATTCAAGATCTTCCTGGAGTGACTACGTATTTTGACGATGTTATCGTCCAAGGGGCTACAAAGGAAGAGTGTAAAAGAAGATTAGAGTTGTACCTGTAAAAACTTCAAAAATGTAATATACATCCAAATAAAAATAAATGTAAACTGTTTACGCGGAAGGTTAAATATCTAGGACATATCATTTCTGAACGTGGACTTCAAAAATCAGACGACAAAGTTCAAGCAGTGTTGAAAGCAAACAGGCCTAAAAGTTTAGATGAACTACGATCATTTATACATACTGATTTTTAAACTACAATGACTAACATAAGCAGATTCCCTAGCTAGTAGCCCATCTGGTTGAGGTGGAGGTTGACCAAAATCCCTCAATGTCAAGTTTGAATAGTGGGTCAGCAATATCCAAGGTTATATAATATGAGGAAGCTGCACTTTATGATGGAAATGGCCCAGGACCAATCAATATAGCGCCAGATGATGCTTCAAGTTAACGGTGGAGCCACTATTAGTTCTAGATTCTTATTTGTAGTAGATATGTCAAAAAGACAACAAGAGCTTTGAAGAAGAAGAATAAATAGAAAATAAATGGCCTAAAAGTAAAACCAAGTTTTATTAATTTTCTTTTCTTTTAGGTTTAAAGCTGCAATAATCCTCTAAACAAAGAGTAGTCTGTCCAGACTTTAACGGAAGCTTTTGTTTATTAAAAATGGAATTAGGATGACTTTAATATCCGAAGATTTCGTGAGTCGACAACTCAAATAAATCAACCATTCAACCCTTTTTTAGTTAACCCAAAAAAACAAGATATTCTCGACAATCTGTCGTCTTCACAAAATTGGCCTTTTACTAAGTAAATTAATTTAATAAAAATATCAAAGTTCAAGGTCATTCAAGTAATTAACAAAATTGTAGCTTAATAACTAACTAGGTATTTAATCTTCTGGGTTAAGGTCTCGTTTATATTACTTATTCAACCCAATAAATATTTAATTATAATAAAATTTATTTATTTGAATAAATCATTATTTAAAAAAGATAAACCGTTTCAAATTTAATTCTTAAAACTAAGAAATCCAACTTAACGTTTTGAACTTGTAACAGTATCCGTGACCCAGTCGAAGTAAAAACAGAAGAAGAGTTAGCCATCGCTGCTAATAAAAGGCTTCTACAGACAATTTCTCGTAATGTAGATGGGAGATATAGAGTATGTTTACCCTGGAAAGAAAACCGATGGTTGCTTCCTGTCAATAAAGAAATATGCATCAAGAGACTTAATCGTGCTGTATGTACGTTAGAAAAGTCAAATCTTGTAAAATCTTATGATAAAATATTTAAGGAATGGGAGCAAGAAGGATTTATTGAAAAAGTACCTCCATCAAACGTAAACAATAAAGAGGTACATTATTTACCACATCGTCCTGTTCTAAAAGATAGTGATACAACTCCAAATCGCTCTGTTTTCGATGCTTCATGTCATTCCGGTAAGAATCCCTCTTTAAACGATTGTTTAGAAAAGGGTAGTAATTATGTGAAATCAATTCCGCAAATATTACTACGTTTTCGAGAAAAAGAAGTAGGATTTGTATCAGATATAAGGAAGGCGTTCCAAATGATAGAAGTCGAAAATAATGATCGAGACTTCATGGCGATTCCTATGGTATGATGAAGGAAATAAGAATAACCTAATAGAGTATAGACACTGTAGAGTTATGTTCGGAGCTAACTGTTCTCCGTTTATTCTTGGAGCTGTTGTGGAGCTTCATTTAAGAAATGTACCTGACGAGGATAAGAAGATAGGCCAAATATTACTAGAATCCTTTTATGTCGACGATTGTGTTTCTTTAGTGAATTCTGTGACTGATTATGAAAATTTTAAAGAGGCAGCTATAAATATTTTTAAGGACGCCCAAATGGATTTACGTATGTGGTTTAGTTCAAATGACAGTGATGAAACAGATGAGACCATTTCAGTCCTTGGTTTGGAGTAGAACAAGAAACATGATAAATTAACAGTATTTGTACCATCGCATTCCTTTGAAATAGAAGGGATCATAACTAAAAGACACGTTTTATCTGCCCTCAATTCAATTTTCGATCCGATAGGATTTACAGTTCCTGCTCTGCTTCCTATGAAATTATTAGTACGTGATTGTTGGATAAATAAATTCTCATGGGATGAACCTCTTCCTGATAATATAAAAAACAGTTTTAAGAAGTGGATTCAGGAAGTACCGTCTCTAAGGTGTATCCAATTACCCAGAAAATTAGTTAGTAACAACGATCATTCAAAATGGAGTTTACACACGTTTACAGATGCCAGTCAATCAGCTTATGCAGCTGTAGAATTTTTGCGCAGTGTAAACAACGGAGTCGTTGAAGTACAATTAGTTGCAGCAAAGGCCAGAATAACCCCATGTAACAAGAAAATCACTATCCCTCGTTTAGAATTAATGTCTTGTGTAATAGGAAGCAGGCTATCCAATTTTGTTATAAATGTTTCCAAGTTAAATGGAATAAAAACGTATTTTGCTTCAGACTCCACAACAGCTCTCGCATGGATAAAAAGTGAAGAAGACTGGGCACCTTTTGTTGGAAATCGTGTAAAAGAAATACGGAGTTGCACCAGTATTAAAGACTGGAGATATATTCCTGGTCTCGATAATCCTGCTGATTTACCTTCCAGAGGATGTTTCCCAAAGCAACTTTTGCAAACACGGTGGTGGGAAGGACCGGCTTGGTTAAAGAAATTAGAGAGTGAATGGCCTGTCTCTATTATTAAAATAAATGAAAAAGAAATGTTTGAAGAAAAGAAGAAAACACATAGTAATTTAACGATGGTTATGTTGAACTTATATATTCCAGAAAAGGTTTTTAAATTTTCGTCGGTAGTTCGTGTCTATGGATGGGCATTACGTTTTGTAAATAATGTAAAAGGAAAAGTAAGATTTCATGGATATCTAACTATACCGGAAATAAGAGAAGCGGAGAAAATTGTAGTTAAAATCATCCAAGCGGAGGCATTTCCAACAGGATACGTTGATGGAATTTCAGTAATTAAAGATGAACAAGGTATTCTTCGAGTAAAGACACGTATCACTAGACGAAGTGATCCATTCGATGAATTGTATCCAATGGTCTTACCTGCAAAACATGAATTGGTTCTAAGTCTTATCGAAGAAACCCACAGAAGTTTCTGTCATGCTGGTGTTGGATTTCTAGTCTGCTTTCTACGTAAAAGGTATTGGATTTTACAAGGAAAAAGAACAGTGCAGAAAGTACTTAACAAATGTATTCCTTGTAAAAAGTTGATCGTTAAACCGATAATAACCCCATCAGCACCACTTCCATTAGATAGGATAAAAGACTCAGATCCATTCCAAGTATGTGGAGTATACTTTACTGGACCACTGTTTGTTAAATGTGGAAAGAAAGTCTGGATAATGTTGGTTACATGTGCAGTATATCGTGCTGTACATTTAGATGTTCTACAACTAAAGGGTTTTTAAAGTCGTTTAGAAAATTTGTAGAGAAATATGGACGCCCCGAGAAGGTTTACAGCGACAATGGAACAAACTTTGTCGGTGCCTTTAATGTATTTAAAAGAATTGACTGGAAGACTATTCAAGAAACTATGAATATAAAACAAATAGAATGGAGTTTCAATCCTCCTTCTGCAAGTTGGTGGGGAAGTTGGATCGAACGATTATTTCGTATCATGAAGGATCTTATGCGAAGAACTATAGGAAATAAGACGTTATACATGGATGAACTGAGGGAAATGTTACCAACCTTAGAAGAAGTTATGAATGGAAGACCACTAACATACATATCAAATGACCCAGAAGACTTACAACCACTAACGCCATCCATGTTCTTGAGATCCAGATCGACGTTATTTCCTGAAGAAGCTAAATGTAACATGAATAAGAAAATACAAACACGTTACAAAATGTTAAATATTCTCAAAGATGATTTACGACAGCGATTCCGACGTGAATACTTATCACAATTAGTAGACAAGCCAAAAGGTAAAATAAAACGTAGTCTCCAAGTTGGTGAAGTCGTACTTGTTGAAGAATCAAATCATCGACGATGGGAGTGGCCACTGGGGAGAGTTATGAAACTGTTCCCGGGAAAAGATAATGTTTCACGTGTAGCTGAAGTCAAAGTCAAGGATGAACTACTAATTCGTCCTGTACAGAAGTTATACTCATTGGAGATAGAACAATTTGAAGAAATCGAAAAGGTGTTAGAGAAAAAACTTAAGACACGGTGTGAAATTTAGTATTTTCTTCATCTTCATCCGGGGGAGTATGTTGGATTATCTATAGTACTAGATGAAGTTGAAAGAAAATATTATTGGATATATTTGGCAGTTTGGGAATACCAATTAAAATTAGTGGTATTTCAATCAAAGTGTAATGTTATAAAAAAACGAGAGATGACAGCGATGTCAATTAATTAAGATATACTCGTATATGTAAATTGTATTTTTAATTAAAACGAAGCTTTGTAAAAGTATATTTTACAATAATTAAATATTACTTGGTTGGTTGGAGTGTGAATTTTTTATATATATATTTCTGGGCTGAAGTTTGATCGGGTAGATCTTTCAAGAAGCCAACAACCCCCTTGAGAAAAAGATCTTGCTACTTTAGAACATTTAAATAATATGAAATAATATTGATATCAAATTTTAATAAATTAATCAATAAATACGTACGCTCATGTATTGTGGGTTGCCCAGACTAGCTTGAGATGTTTAACGCAGGCTCTTTGTGTTACTGTCAATTTGCGTAGTTTGTCTGTAAAATTCAATTCTAACCTGTAATGGGTAAGAACAATGACACGCAGATTCGTATTAATCTTGTTTTTAATATAATACAATTAGTCAAACGGTTGACGACAAAGTTTACAAGTTTTTTACCTTTGGGTAAAATGGGTCCTACAATAGTAATTCAGAAAATTCGCATGTGATGTTAAAATATCAAAATAAATCAGTCACGTTTGAAGTACCAGACAATAAGGTTGTATGAATCGTGAAATCAAAAGCAGTAAAGTTGCAACCTTATTCTGAAGTACAGACGAAAATGTTAATTTCTTAATTTTTTTATTTTTTTTTATTAATTGTTGCAAAACTTTTAAACTCAACTTTTCTTATTCATAATTTTATCATTATTTTTCCAGGTTAGAATTTTATACGCAGATTTACAGATTGAATTTCTTTAAAAATTGATGAAAATAATATACGAGGTAAGTTCAAATTTTACTTTTTTTTATGTTACTAATCTTTTTATCTTTCTTTTATTTCAGATTTTGTTCAAAATACATCGAGTTTCAAATGAACTGACTGCATGTACGGATTGTCCCTCTTTGAAATAACATATCCGTTACAAAATATATATATATATATATATATATATATATTATATATATATATATATTATATATTGTTATGATTCACTCTGTTTAGATACTCAATAAATATAATATTAAAATTTATTTTATTTAACATATTTGATACACCTGGTATAACACATTTGATTAAGTCACTTAACAACACAAAATAAAATAGCATCAACAGAATTTAATTTATGTAAACCAATCAAAAGGTTGTGACTGTCAAATGTATGATGAATTATAAGTAATAAGACAATTATTACTTTTTACCAATAAAAAGGAGTGTTCTGTTTTAATATTACAAAGTTTCTGTACATAATTTAGTATAAAAAGCTTAATTTAAGTAAATTAGTTATATATGTCAAATGATGACAGACAATTATTATCCAATTAAAATTTGTTTATCATGTCAAAAAAATGGACAATTATTATTGGAAGATGGTATCCAAGAGGAAACTAAGGAGGTTGTTGATTCCAGAGAGGCTTGGGGGGTCTTGCATGTAAGAAAATTGGTGAGAAAAATTTAAAGAATATTTTGAGAAAATCAGAGAATAAAATACCAAATTATAATAAAAGTAATATAATTCGATAGGAAGGACTGTAGAATGTATGGTCCATAGTTCCAGTGAATCTACAACAAATTTTGCAAGAATTGGTGAGTGAAACTTATATGAGAATTTATAACTTACCTACCTACCCGTTCGAGTTTGGATCCAGTGTAATAATTCCAGGCGGAATTATATACAACAACACATATTATTGTAATTTACAACAAATGAACGTTATTTTCGATTTCCATTTGGTATAAAAGGTGTAGCCGCCAGAGACTTCTTTACAGCTGAAAAATAGTTATCAGAGTATCAAGCAGTGCCAGAACAAGGTTAACAGTGACTTAACAGGTTATTTGCGTATATAAAAGGTTAGTGATAGGATAAGATAGATTTAGGTTGTTCAATTAGTATAATTATTTCTTTACCTTATAAAGGGTGACGTCATTCTACGAATTTCAACAGAATCTCGTTTAAATCTAAAACTTTTTCTCTTCTCCATTTTAGTAACGTTAAACTTTCAAATTAATATAATTCACACTATTGCCACATCGTATTTTTAACGAGATTTTTCTTTACATAGTTGCCATTGTTACAACAACATTAAAATTGTAATCAGATATTAAAACAGACATAATAGTAATTAAATTTTATTGTTGAGTTCATTCAAACTGAATAAATTATATATTCGTTATATAAGTCACAACTATACAAGTTAGTTTATGTTAATTCAGAAGTAGCGATTCTATTGGTAATGGTGGTTGCATATCTCTGAACTCTCCCTTTGATTAAGATGTTTCAAGCAAACCGACTGAGCACAACATATTGAATTAGAGTAAGCAACAATTAAGGTAATTATTGATATTTGCATCCATATCATTGTTAGCCGGAGTAAAATAATGAACACTCATCATCACATGTATAGACAACTCACATCACACATTTACCTTGAACCACGCATTACAATACAACACTAGTATTACAAATTTTAAACTCACACACACGCTACATAATAAATTGGCGCCCAACGTGGGGCATGTTTGAAAAATTGTATTGCTTAAAATATTAGCTTCGTTATTAAAAACAAAATTGGTTTATTTGAAAAATTAGCTAAGCGTTCTTAATAAAAAAAAATATAGACTCTCAATAATTACATATAATAAATCATGGAGGGAATTAAAACTTTAAGGGAATTAAAAACCGTAGAATTAAAAGCAATATTAAAAAAGAAAGGTCTAGATTTAACAGGTAATAAAACAATACTTATAAACAGACTACAAGAAGCCATTGTAAAAGAAGGAAAGGATCCCGAAACATATTGTTTCAACTTAGAAGAAGGTAGCGAAGAAACGGAGAAGCAAAGAGAAATATTAAATATAGATTATCAGCAGATAGAGAAAGAAAGTATGGAAAATGTAAGTGAACCAAGCAAGGAAAACATACCAAAAGTCATAGAACAACCAGAAGTTCAAGAAGAAAATAAGAACGACAGGGATAATCAATTATTTATGATACTACAAAGTATGCAACAACAACAAAAAGAAGATAGTAAAAAGATGATGGACAAAATCGAAGAACAAAAAGAAGATAGCAAGAAGATGATGGACAAAATCGAAGAACAAAAGGAAGATGGCAAGAAAATGATGAACAAGATAGAGGAACAAAAGGAATATTTTAAAGAATTAATTGGAAAGAAAATGGAGGAACAAAATAAAAAATTAGAAACTATGAATAACTCCATGAAATTGAAATTAGAGAAGCAAGATGAAAAAATTGAAGAAGTTAAAAGATCACAGAAAGAAATGAAAAAGAGTTTAGAAACCCAGGAAGAAAAGTTGGTCAATCTAGAACAAAATTTGATAGAGAAATCACGAAGAGTAACAGAAGTGAATATCACGAAAGCTGTGGAAATTATTGAAAAAAATGGGAAAAAGGAAATAGAAGATATAAAAAGAAGTATAATTAAACATGGAAGGAATATGGAAGCCCTAAGAAGTGATGTGAAGAAAGAAATTCAGGAAGTAAGAGAAGAAACAGAGAGAGAAATATATAAGACAAAAAGAGAAATAAAAGAACAATATACAGCAGCAAGCATAGATGTGGACAGTAGCAGTATTAAGGATATAAAAGAAGAAGTAGAAAAATTGAAAAGACGAACGGTAAATGAACATGAAACCATTATTTACACTTGCCATAGTGGAAACAACATAATTAAATTTGATGGGGACATACGCAAGGTACATCCTAAAGTATTTGTAGATCTACTACAAAATAAAGTAGATCAGAACAGGGGTATGGATTTTAAAGAAACCGTGAGACAAAATTTAGTGGGACATGCACAAATATGGTTCGGTAGTGTAGAAGTACAAATTGAAAATTTTGATAAATTTTGGGAATTATTCATGGGATATTTTTGGGGTCAAGTGAATCAATCAAAAGTTAGGGAAAAATTACATTTCGGAAAGTTCGAAGAGAACAGGGGCACAGCAGCACATGCATATGTGATGCAAATTTATACGCAGGTACAATACCTGGAACCGCAAGTACCACAGGAGGAAGCTATTCTTTTACTTTCCAGACACTTTAAACCAGAGATCATGCAAGCAATTGCAATTCAATCAATAAAAACATTAGAACAGCTCATCAATTACCTGATGAGAATTGAAAGAAATAACCCATTTAATATAACACATGTACAACGTAGTCAAATTAATACAAACACACACAATAGAAATAATTACAATAATACTAACACATATAATAGACATAATTACAACAATACAAACACCTATGATAAGTATAGAAATAATAGTAATAATGACACGAATGATAATTTTAATGATTTAATCAACAGACAAAATGCAAATAGGAACAATTATAATAATTCAAGACAACACTATTATAACAAAAATGATCAAACACAAAACAATGAATAATTATAATAAAAAAAAAATTTCTTTGCATAAAACATATATAAATAATAGAAGAGAACACACAAAATCTCAATTCAAAAGATAACAGTTATGTTATCTTTAGAATTTCAATTTGGGGCATTTGTTATGATTCACTCTGTTTAGATACTCAATAAATATAATATTAAAATTTATTTTATTTAACATATTTGATACACCTGGTATAACACATTTGATTAAGTCACTTAACAACACAAAATAAAATAGCATCAACAGAATTTAATTTATGTAAACCAATCAAAAGGTTGTGACTGTCAAATGTATGATGAATTATAAGTAATAAGACAATTATTACTTTTTACCAATAAAAAAGGAGTGTTCTGTTTTAATATTACAAAGTTTCTGTACATAATTTAGTATAAAAAGCTTAATTTAAGTAAATTAGTTATATATGTCAAATGATGACAGACAATTATTATCCAATTAAAATTTGTTTATCATGTCAAAAAAAATGGACAATTATTATTGGAAGATGGTATCCAAGAGGAAACTAAGGAGGTTGTTGATTCCAGAGAGGCTTGGGGGGTCTTGCATGTAAGAAAATTGGTGAGAAAAATTTAAAGAATATTTTGAGAAAATCAGAGAATAAAATACCAAATTATAATAAAAGTAATATAATTCGATAGGAAGGACTGTAGAATGTATGGTCCATAGTTCCAGTGAATCTACAACAAATTTTGCAAGAATTGGTGAGTGAAACTTATATGAGAATTTATAACTTACCTACCTACCCGTTCGAGTTTGGATCCAGTGTAATAATTCCAGGCGGAATTATATACAACAACACATATTATTGTAATTTACAACAAATGAACGTTATTTTCGATTTCCATTTGGTATAAAAGGTGTAGCCGCCAGAGACTTCTTTACAGCTGAAAAATAGTTATCAGAGTATCAAGCAGTGCCAGAACAAGGTTAACAGTGACTTAACAGGTTATTTGCGTATATAAAAGGTTAGTGATAGGATAAGATAGATTTAGGTTGTTCAATTAGTATAATTATTTCTTTACCTTATAAAGGGTGACGTCATTCTACGAATTTCAACAGAATCTCGTTTAAATCTAAAACTTTTTCTCTTCTCCATTTTAGTAACGTTAAACTTTCAAATTAATATAATTCACACTATTGCCACATCGTATTTTTAACGAGATTTTTCTTTACATAGTTGCCATTGTTACAACAACATTAAAATTGTAATCAGATATTAAAACAGACATAATAGTAATTACATTTTATTGTTGAGTTCATTCAAACTGAATAAATTATATATTCGTTATATAAGTCACAACTATACAAGTTAGTTTATGTTAATTCAGAAGTAGCGATTCTATTGGTAATGGTGGTTGCATATCTCTGAACTCTCCCTTTGATTAAGATGTTTCAAGCAAACCGACTGAGCACAACATATTGAATTAGAGTAAGCAACAATTAAGGTAATTATTGATATTTGCATCCATATCATTGTTAGCCGGAGTAAAATAATGAACACTCATCATCACATGTATAGACAACTCACATCACACATTTACCTTGAACCACGCATTACAATACAACACTAGTATTACAAATTTTAAACTCACACACACGCTACATAATAATATATATATTATATATATATATATTGTAATGTTTTAAAAAATAATAGTAAATATAACTTACCAAATAAATAACTTGAATTGAAGTAAACCATTAAACATGGATGTTATTTACAAATCTTTTCATTAAATGATTAATACACCAAAAATTTCTTTATTAGAGCCAATCCAGTAAACCGTAATACACACAAGAACACAAAAACCATCTTGATAAAACAAGTTTATAATGAATGAATGCTAACACCAGTAGTCGATTCAAGAATCAAAATCCAAAACACTAATTTGTTTAAGCTAAAAATAAAAAAAAAAAAAAAAAAAAGTATTAGAATATGTTAATAATAAATCATAAGAATACAATATTAGTAAGAAACCAACTATATTAGTTATATTAAGTTAGTTAGATCGAAAGCTAAATAAGTAATAATTAAGGTTAATAATAATAATGATTTTAATAATATTTTTTTTTATAAGTAGCTATAAAATGAGAATAAGTAAGGTATAGGTTATTTAAAATTATTATATGAAGTAGAGAATATTTAACTGTATACAGTCAATAATATAAGATACAAAAATTTAAATCTCAACAAACTAATTTAAATATTTGAGCAAATTAAATGAATCAGAGACAATGATTATAATTTGATAAATAAATTTTACTTACCCTAAACAATATTTTCAAATTCATTTAAGTATCAAATGATGAGTCTTGTAGTATGATGTATCGGATGTCAATACAAGTCTAGTAGTCCCTATGTCCTGAACATCTCAGACTTGATAAAAATAGACTATTTAAGACAGAATCTAAAAAGAGAGATATTGAAATATATTACATGATAGAATAAAGCTGTGAGAAAGTGATGTTTGTGTTTACAAGCTAAGACTATTTAATCAAGCTTGATCAAAGACTTTATGAATGATAAATTCAATGAAAAACACTATAAATAGTGATGTGGTGATTAAAAACGTTGACTATAAACTTTAAAAAGGTGCTTGTATGAGAAAGACCTAAACTTAGTATTAGATGTTTAATTGATGTTTCTATTTGTTGTAATTGTATGTTTTTGTAAAGTAATTAATTTTAAGTTGTTTTTTGATGTTTTTGGATGTTATTAATTCGTTTACTTGATAAATTTTGTATGTAAATCGCTATGACATAGAAAATTTTAAAAGAAAATAAAAGCTAATATAAGCGGTGTCATTGAAAATAAAAGTTATCTGATCATATTTTAATATGTAAAATTTCAATTTTTGTTAAAATTATTGGCCAAAAAGAGATATTAGCTCACAATTGTTAAATTTTATATTAATAATTGTCAAAATGGCTGACATTGTTTACTCCACAAAGCCAGCTGTTTTAATAAAGAAAGGTTGATTTTAAAATTCTAAAAATGTTAATTTATAATGAAATAAATTGTACAGATTTAATTTGTAATAATTTTAAGGTCAGAAAATGTATAATTAAAAAGTCAATTTTTCAAAATTTTGATGTAAGAGAGGTTATATAAAAACAAAACACGCTCGAAAAGGCAGCCATTATGAAAATTTGACCGAGGGTATATAAGCCCTTGGAAAAGAAAATTCGGGAGCATTCTAAATTTATCAAAAGGCCAATCCACGTCAGTATTTTTGAAAATTATTGTAAAAACAATGGCGGATGACTGTTAAAAATTAAAAATGGCTGACAATTAACATAATCAATTATATGAAATATTATAAAACAAAGTTTATTGGAAAATTGTAAATAGAAATTGTGTACCAACTAATAAAATAAAATCATAAGAAGAAAAAAAATTAAATATTTTTGACTAACCTGTAACTATAATTAAAAAAAATTCCGGAAGAAACCAAGGAGAAATAATATCCGGTGGTCATAATCCTGTTTAATATCCATCCAAGGAAGCATTTGTACGTGTTGTAGATTACCATTGGAAGAAGGCTGAATCTGGGAAGCCGCTACGGAAAATTTCCATTTTTCACCGTCAACTAGCAAGTGCTTTAGGGTATGTTTTTTAACTATATTCACTAATATCATTTTCACAAATATTATAAACATTGTGAGTAATATATTTCGATATCATTAAACAAATTTTCTATAATCTTGATCTGAGAACACTGTATCACTAAGAATTTTATAACGATTAATAGACACACGACACGCGTCCCAACAACTTTCACCCCAGAAATTACTGTTAAGTATCACGTGTTTCTATGTGCGGGGGTTGATGCGCACAAAATCTGCCATAGCCGTATCATTGAAGAGATCAAGGGTATATTATTCTTTTAGGGAAAACAAAGTTAATAAATAAAATATTGTTAAATCTTACATTTGAACTGACTACTGAGTTTATGAGTCTATAATGCTAAATAATTGATTTTGATATATAAAATTTAATAATAAATGATAAACAAAATTACATTTTTTTAAATTTGATAACATAATTTTTTTTTTACAAACAGAAGGATCAATAAAATAAAGAAATTTAAGGTGTTTTAGATTAAAAAGGGATTAAATTAAAATTGAAACAAATTTAAACATAAATTATAGCCCCACAAAACTTTAAAAATAAAAATTTCAAATTATAAAACAACAAAATTAATAATTACATCAATAATAACAATATTTATGCAATCAGTACATTCAAAATAATTGTAATTTATTACAAAATGGCGCCCAACGTGGGGCTATAATAAAAAACTATTGGCCCTAATATTAAAAAACTATTGATTATAATAAATTAATTGGTTATAATTAAAAATCAACTGGTTATAAAGGTAAAGTTTTTTTTTAAATATAATAAACAAGTTTGATATCTAATTTGGTAGGTTATCAGGAGAAATTGGATATTAAAAGTGTAAAACTGTTATAATTTTAAATTGTATATTGTGTTTTACAATAATAACGATAATTACATAATTATTAAACAAAATTTTATATTTAATATTGAATAAAATTTAATAAAACTATTTAAAAATGCATTGGACGGAGGATGAAAATAATGAAATCTGGAGATTGTTGAGAGAAATAGACAAGAAATTAGATAGATTTAATGAAGATTTAAGGAAAGAAATGAACAAAAGTTATGAAGAGTTAAGAAAAGATATCAGAGATATGAGCAAGAAATGGGGCAAAAATAATGAAAAATGTGAAGAAAATGAAGAAAACATAGGAGAAATGGATAAAGATTTAGAAGAAACTAAAGAAGAATTGAAGAAGGAAGTTAAAGAAGATAAAGAAGATTTAAACGATACATTAAATAAGAAGTTTGATGAATTAAAGGAAGAAATGGGGGAACAAAATTGTAAATTACAAGGAGAAATAAGAGGTACAAAACAAGAAACTAATGAAGAAATGAATAAGATGTTTGTAAAGAAATTTGATGAAGATGGGAAAGATTTAAAAGAAGAGATTATAGAAAATATCGGTAAAGAAAGAGAGAATTTGAAGATACAAATAGTAAGCCAAAATGAAAATATGAAGAAGTTTAGTGAAGAAGAAAAAGTATTTGAAAAAGAGGAATATGCAGAAGCAAACAATAAAATTTTAGAAGAAATTGACAGAAACAAAGATAAAGATGTTGAAACTGAGAAGATTAAAATGAATAAATTAATGCAAACTTATATCAAATATGATCCGGATGAAAATGAGAATAAGATTAATTCAAAAATAATCATAGATGTGGAAGAAAACAAGAAGATTAAAAACTTACTTGAAAAATTGATTGAAAAGAGACTTATGGAAATAGAAATAGAAGATGAAGTAATGAATATGGACACCGATATAGGAAAATTTAAAAGAATAAGAAAACAAACCAATAATAAAAAGTTACACATGATAGTGAAAGCAACAAAAACCAGGAAGAGACTTGTAGAAAGAAATTGGAAGAAGGTAAAAAAGAAAATGAATAATTTATTGAGCAGGGGTAAGGTAGTAATTAGGTGTAAATAATATTGCTAATTATATTTGTAGGTAGCAGGTAATTTTTAATTGTTATGAATTTTAAAATGTTGTATTTTATATCAAATTTATAATACCACCCCAATCAATTATGTTAATTTAAATGAAACTTAGATCAATTATATTATAATGGGTCATTGAATATTCAAGGGTAAAATTATGATAAACTGTTATATTAATTATACTAATTGAAATGAAACTTAAATCAAATACATTCTAATGAGTTATTGCATATTCAAGATTGAAATTATGACAAACCGTTAAAAATTTTAATTAATATAAGAAACAAAACATTATTAATAGATTCAAAATCAATTTCAAAACTAAATAATATTAAAGAATAATGAAATAAAATTCCAAATATAATAGTAACTGGTACTAAAAACAAAGGTTATATGAAATAAATAAATAAATATGATATTAAAATAAATCTATGTTGAAATCACAATAAATTGTAAACTACTAGCTGTGTTTAATTTGGATAGTGATATGGTAATATTAAATGATACATAGGAACAATTAGAAACTATAATTAATTATAAAGAAGAGAAGAAGGTATAACTAAATGGTATATGGATGTCAATGGATATGATAGAAGAAGTAGAAGATAATAAGAAGAATATTAATTATATTAGAAATAATTATGAAGATGATGAAGAAGAAAATTATGAGTATGAAGTATAAAGAAGAAAGTTATGATTATGAAGTAGATAGAAGAAGAAGATGTATTTGAAAATGATGATTTGATTGTGATGGAATATATTACAATATTGTAGGAGATTTGTTGATGAAGTATGGTGTTTGATGTTTAAGGAGCCAAAAGAAGCTACCGAATATGAATATAATATGGAGGTGAGAGATGTTGAGGAGTTTAAGGTGAAAATATATCCTGTACCATTAAAGTTAAAAGAAAAGAGTGTAGAGAGAATAAGAAATTTTATAGATTGAAGGAATAATTAGAAGAAGTTACAAATCATATATCAATTCACTAGTAGTTGTACATAATTAGAGCAAAATAGCAATTTAATTAAAATTTTTCATAATAAATTAAAAAGAAATGCAGAACGATATATAAAAAGGAGATACAAAAATTTAAAGAAACCAACGGTATTCAAAGAAGGGGATTGGGTAATTGAAAGGTCACTACAGGTAGCCAACAAAAGAAATAATGAGTGTGCAAAATTAAAACTACCGTTTATAGGACCATTTATAATTGAAAAGGCTTACGAAAACAGTTATATTTTAAGAAATCCACATAACAATTTATTGAGGGGAAAGGTAAACGTTAAAAACTTATATGCATACCATCAATAGATCAACATTTTAAAAATCTAGCTAAATTTAGAATATAAGATAGTTTAAGATGTAGATATTAGAATAAGTAAATATTATATTAGGAATCAAAGTATGAATTATCAATGAATAGTTAGTGGTTATATACAACCAAATGAATTAGAATTTATGTTAGATGTTAATGAAGATTATTTGTAAGGTACAATTAAGGTATATGTTAGAATTGAAAGATA
The DNA here is from genome assembly GCA_035357415.1 of Ophraella communa. Classification (NCBI taxonomy): domain Eukaryota; kingdom Metazoa; phylum Arthropoda; class Insecta; order Coleoptera; family Chrysomelidae; genus Ophraella; species Ophraella communa. The sequence continues at coordinate 35,048,757 of CM068995.1, read as the reverse complement.
ACAAAGTGGAATTTTAAGCTTATTAGATTTGGATCAAATATAATGGAATTAAATTTTAAAAATTATTACCGAGTAACAATTTGTTAAAATTAAATTGGGGGAAATTTGTAATGTTTTAAAAAATAATAGTAAATATAACTTACCAAATAAATAACTTGAATTGAAGTAAACCATTAAACATGGATGTTATTTACAAATCTTTTCATTAAATGATTAATACACCAAAAATGTCTTTATTAGAGCCAATCCAGTAAACCGTAATACACACAAGAACACAAAAACCATCTTGATAAAACAAGTTTATAATGAATGAATGCTAACACCAGTAGTCGATTCAAGAATCAAAATCCAAAACACTAATTTGTTTAAGCTAAAAATAAAAAAAAAAAAGTATTAGAATATGTTAATAATAAATCATAAGAATACAATATTAGTAAGAAACCAACTATATTAGTTATATTAAGTTAGTTAGATCGAAAGCTAAATAAGTAATAATTAAGGTTAATAATAATAATGATTTTAATAATATTTTTTTTATAAGTAGCTATAAAATGAGAATAAGTAAGGTATAGGTTATTTAAAATTATTATATGAAGTAGAGAATATTTAACTGTATACAGTCAATAATATAAGATACAAAAATTTAAATCTCAACAAACTAATTTAAATATTTGAGCAAATTAAATGAATCAGAGACAATGATTATAATTTGATAAATAAATTTTACTTACCCTAAACAATATTTTCAAATTCATTTAAGTATCAAATGATGAGTCTTGTAGTATGATGTATCGGATGTCAATACAAGTCTAGTAGTCCCTATGTCCTGAACATCTCAGACTTGATAAAAATACACTATTTAAGACAGAATCTAAAAAGAGAGATATTGAAATATATTACATGATAGAATAAAGCTGTGAGAAAGTGATGTTTGTGTTTACAAGCTAAGACTATTTAATCAAGCTTGATCAAAGACTTTATGAATGATAAATTCAATGAAAAAACACTATAAATAGTGATGTGGTGATTAAAAACGTTGACTATAAACTTTAAAAAGGTGCTTGTATGAGAAAGACCTAAACTTAGTATTAGATGTTTAATTGATGTTTCTATTTGTTGTAATTGTATGTTTTTGTAAAGTAATTAATTTTAAGTTGTTTTTTGATGTTTTTGGATGTTATTAATTCGTTTACTTGATAAATTTTGTATGTAAATCGCTATGACATAGAAAATTTTAAAAGAAAATAAAAGCTAATATAAGCGGTGTCATTGAAAATAAAAGTTATCTGATCATATTTTAATATGTAAAATTTCAATTTTTGTTAAAATTATTGGCCAAAAAGAGATATTAGCTCACAATTGTTAAATTTTATATTAATAATTGTCAAAATGGCTGACATTGTTTACTCCACAAAGCCAGCTGTTTTAATAAAGAAAGGTTGATTTTAAAATTCTAAAAATGTTAATTTATAATGAAATAAATTGTACAGATTTAATTTGTAATAATTTTAAGGTCAGAAAATGTATAATTAAAAAGTCAATTTTTCAAAATTTTGATGTAAGAGAGGTTATATAAAAACAAAACACGCTCGAAAAGGCAGCCATTATGAAAATTTGACCGAGGGTATATAAGCCCTTGGAAAAGAAAATTCGGGAGCATTCTAAATTTATCAAAAGGCCAATCCACGTCAGTATTTTTGAAAATTATTGTAAAAACAATGGCGGATGACTGTTAAAAATTAAAAATGGCTGACAATTAACATAATCAATTATATGAAATATTATAAAACAAAGTTTATTGGAAAATTGTAAATAGAAATTGTGTACCAGCTAATAAAATAAAATCCTAAGAAGAAAAAAAATTAAATATTTTTGACTAACCTGTAACTATAATTAAAAAAATTCCGGAAGAAACCAAGGAGAAATAATATCCGGTGGTCATAATCCTGTTTAATATCCATCCAAGGAAGCATTTGTACGTGTTGTAGATTACCATTGGAAGAAGGCTGAATCTGGGAAGCCGCTACGGAAAATTTCCATTTTTCACCGTCAACTAGCAAGTGCTTTAGGGTATGTTTTTTAACTATATTCACTAATATCATTTTCACAAATATTATAAACATTGTGAGTAATATATTTCGATATCATTAAACAAATTTTCTATAATCTTGATCTGAGAACACTGTATCACTAAGAATTTTATAACGATTAATAGACACACGACACGCGTCCCAACAACTTTCACCCCAGAAATTACTGTTAAGTATCACGTGTTTCTATGTGCGGGGGTTGATGCGCACAAAATCTGCCATAGCCGTATCATTGAAGAGATCAAGGGTATATTATTCTTTTAGGGAAAACAAAGTTAATAAATAAAATATTGTTAAATCTTACATTTGAACTGACTACTGAGTTTATGAGTCTATAATGCTAAATAATTGATTTTGATATATAAAATTTAATAATAAATGATAAACAAAATTACTTTTTTTTAAATTTGATAACATAATTTTTTTTTACAAACAGAAGGATCAATAAAATAAAGAAATTTAAGGTGTTTTAGATTAAAAAGGGATTAAATTAAAATTGAAACAAATTTAAACATAAATTATAGCCCCACAAAACTTTAAAAATAAAAATTTCAAATTATAAAACAACAAAATTAATAATTACATCAATAATAACAATATTTATGCAATCTGTACATTCAAAATAATTGTAATTTATTACAATATATATAAAAAAATGAAAATAATGGGTTAAGCCCGCTAATGCAGCCGTAGACACGTGTTTCTGTCTCCTTAGACTTCATCAGTACGGCATAGCTAAGGAGAATATTACCAAAAAAACACTGAATGATGGAAAACAATATAAATCACACAAACGGAGTCAACACAAGGGCCAACCGCACATTTGTGGCTTCAATTGGAATTACCGATTACCCATTATTTTCATTTTTTTATTTAATTCATTCCCGCAAAAATACTACTACCATATATATATATATATATATATATATATATATATATATATATATATATATATATATATATATATATATATATATATATATATATATATATATATATATATATATATATTATAATGTTATGTTATGTGAGAGAGATTTATATTTAATTAGATTATAATGGTTATATCGATTATCTCACGTTGGGCTAACCAAGTTATAATAAATGTTTATTCTGTGTGTAATTATTATTGTTTTATACCAATATCAGTATAAATGTTAATTAGAAATATTATAATTATTTATCTTATTAATGAATTGTTAAATTAAATGATTTAAATGAAATATTCTTTATTAATATCGTTAAAACGTTTTATTTTTATTTATCTCAATAGATGGCGCTGTATTACTTTTATTTTAAATAATTTTTATTTTATTTTATAATTTTTATAATGATTTAGAATTTAATATACAAATAATATTATAAGTTTAGATATTATGATTTAGATTATAATGAGCATGAAACTTCTTTTCCCTAGAGTTAGGATTCAGCTGTCAATTCTTGTTGATTATAATTATTAATTTGTTTGATGTAAAATTTATTATATTTGTTAAATTTATCCTACCTGTATACTTCTCTAGCAACCTATATTATTGAACAAAATATAATAAAACAACTTGTACGATATCGTGAATTTATTATTAATCAAACTTTTAATCGACCTTTAAAGTATATCAAAGAGAAATTATCTTTACACAAATATACAAAATTGTTCACAATCGTGAATACATATAAATTGTCACTTTGATTAAGAGAAATGTTATAAATAGTTTTTTGAATTTGCCTCGTAAAATGAAGTTAGTACTCACATTGAAATTGTTCACGTGATCCGACGCAGTCCTAGGCGCAGAGATAGTTTTTACAAAATGGCGAATCCAGCTGACCGCTGCTGTAATCGTCTTGGAATAATTTCACTTTGCATCGATTTAGCTGTGTTGAAATTTTTTTTTTTTTTACAAGTAAGTGATGGTTAGAAAGTGTTGTTAAACTTGTATCAGATGTGAAACTTTACTATATTTGCAGGTATAATTGGATATAACACTTTTATGACTAGTTAACCGGCACAATTTACAATTATTCAATACAGAGGCACGTATTTCAGAGATGACCAGCAAACAAGAAGCGGCTTTTGATTGTGCACCGATTATTTATATCTTTCTCAAAAACAATTGAATCTCTAACGACTGTTGCTATGCAAGGTAATAATTTTGGTCTACAATACAAACATAACCTATACTAAAATAATATTAATAATATAATTTTTTATAAATTAAGACATATTTTGAATAATATTTACTTAAATTATCATTCTTATTTATAAAAATCAATATTCACATGTATCCATAGTTGATATTTTGTGTATTTGTTTATTAATTTGCATAAATGTTTATGTTACAACTTTTTATTATTTTAGGGCTTTTAAATGTTATTCTGTGCTTATTTTATTGAAAACTTAATTAAGATCATTTAATAATCATTTTAAATACTATTTTAGATACTCAAAATGTGAATTATTGAAAATACTTATTTTAAGATTAATCTGTACTTTGACATATAAATTTTGATAAATATTTTAAAAATTTTGATAATGCTGTAAATATTATCCTTATATACAATTTTTTAATCAGAATACAGTATGAAAAAAAAATAAAAACATTATAATACAACCTTTTGTTAATTAAAATAATACAATTTTAGATTTGACGTTTAGTCTTTATATGTACATTATTGTACTTTCTTTGGAGCACCACACAGATAAATTCTATGTCTTTTAATACCATAGGCACTCTGGGTTTTCAACACTGAAGTTGTCTTTTTGGGCATTCACTAGCAATTATGATTTTGGAGCACATTTGTACTAACAAGAGGCACAATTCAAAGCCCCATCCCCGTCCGTATACTTTAGTACACAACACTCAAAAAAAATAAGTAGTTTTTCCTTATGCTAATTTGAACAACCTAACTAAATTATACAATTGTTTGTTTTAAATTCACTATAAGTAATTTTATTATATTTTGTTGTTTTAGATTTGAATTTGAAGAGTTTAATGGAATATACTATGAAAACTTGTAATCACCTTCACACCATTGGAACGATTCATCCAAAATCATAAAGAAAGAATGTCATATGGATTCCAACTCTAGATAATTATTTTTAAATTATAATATCTACACTAATTACTTGTCATAATGTTTAAAAGATTAGTAAATCAATTAATAACTTTTTTTTTTTTAATTACTATTATATCCTTTTTTAAATTGATAATGAAATTGGTGAGTTAAATTATATCATTATTTGATTATATTTAAATTGTTATTCTTTTTACCAACTATTATTATTTTTAACTAAATTATTTTCCAACAAGAGTAATGTCTGAGCGATTTTCCATATTTTATTTTAAAGTCGGAAAAACGAGGTGTTAAGTTTTCGTTTGACCACCTTGTACACGAATATTCAGATAACTAAAGTATGCTTGGCTCTTGGACTATTATATTTTTTGTTATTGTAGCATTTAAAAAAGCTGTATACCTATAAATACATTTCCCCTTCGTTATGTATAACATTAAAGTGTAAAGTTTTGTAGCCATAAACAACAGCCATCTTTGAAAGGGTAATAATGAGTTTCGACAATTTTTGTTTGAACAGTTTAGAAAATGGTAAGATTTTTTAATTTATTTAATTGTTTTTTGCCATCAAGAAAAAGTAAGAATAGTTTTTGTTAAAAAAAATGTTTTGGCAGAGTTTTTCTAAGGTTTTATAACTTTGTATCAGTGATAAAAAAACCTTTGAATACTATTAAAAGTTGTATATTCCGTTGTACTGAAATGATAATTTTGTAAAAGTCTGATCATATGCCTAAAAAAAGGCACAATTACCACCAAAATTTTACCATAATTTGGATCAAAATTATTTTTTCAGTAATAACATACCTTTTTTTTTAATTTTTCTTTTATTGTTCACTAAAATATATTCTACTCAAATTTAAAAAAAATAGATCCTAGCTAGTCAAGGGTGACAATACAATACTATTCCTGCATGTAAAAGCTTTTTGTAAAAATGTTTTGGATTAGACCAACCTACTGAGCTTATTTATACAGAGTCGGAGTAAAGTATAGAACCAAATGATTTTTTTTGAAACGACTACAACAAAATTTATGAAACTTTCCATGCAAGTACAATGACGTACTACGCATCCGATGCCATAATTTTAGTTACTTCCGGTTTACCTGGAAATAGTTTTAACTAATTTAATTTAAATAGGGTACATAGGTAACAAAGTTTAATAAAAAAAACAATGTTAAAAGGAGAAATAAATCATTTTACAGATAATTTTTGGCTCCAACATATTTTAGTTTAATCTGACATCTGCCAAAAGCGTAATCAGCAAAATATGTAAATTTTACTGCATTATAACATTTTTATTGCAATTTGGAATAAAAAAATTGATGGTGTTTTTTATTAATAGTTTTAGTATAATTATTTGTTCTTTTTCGGTATATATTGGCATATCTATAACAATTTAATGAAAAAATAAATAAATATCAGAGGCAACCAATGAGACGAGTAACTCAATGTTAATTTTTAGTTTTTTACAACTTAACTAACCAATTGTGTGGGGGGACGACGTAGATGTCTGTAGTATCGTCTAGTTCTAATACTAAGGGGTCTTGTTCGTTCTAATAAAACCGTTAGGATTTTGGCAACAAATTTGAGCGGTTAATTTAAAATACACTAGGTTACTATTCTAATGGAATAAAAATATAAATCGAATGTTTACTGTGCACTATGAATGTGCAATGTACAACTGTAAGTTTTCTCAATACTGGAGAACAAAGATCGTACTGGCAAGGTGAGTAATACTTTTACAAATGATCATGGTCAATAAAAATAAGCCAGATAATATAAACAATTTATTCCGTCAATAATACTATATAACATTTTTAAAATTTTTATTTTTAAATTCAGTTACTTAATAAATTATTATTAAGTCTAAAAAATATACTAAATATTCAAAATTGTATACTTGCTGGTGAAAATTTATATTATGTAATTTTATTTTTTGTTACTTGTTTTTCATTGGCAATCTGTTTATTTTTTCTTCTACACCACCAAAGTATTAGTTGTCTCTGTAAATATAAAATAAAATGTCGGAAAATACTAACCAATACTTTGTCCAGTATAAATCTGGTTGCACGTCATCAAAGTGAACATATCGCTCTGTTCGTTTGACTTTCTTCGTTTGTTTGCTACTGTCAATCAGTATGTTTATTCACTGTAAACTTGGTAAACATTGAAATTCGTAGGTCGCAAGATAAATAAATGCTTTAAGAAAGGTTTCGTAATTAATTTTATATCAAATACAACTCGTAGGCTTATAAAATATAAGCTTTAAAAGAACATATATAACTCATGCTAAACAATTTTACCGCTTTGTCGCCGCCTTAAAATATCGCTTAATAGTGTAGTTAAATAAAAAGAAGATTATTAGAGAAACTTCGTTTGACATTTACTAGATTCTAATACTATTTTAAATGCCTGGCAACATAATTCCGTTCTGACAGTACTGTCATGCTCTAGTATCTACTTTTGCTTCAAATTATCTTAATTTGCACTATTGATTGGTTATCGACTTAGCGTATTTTAAACTTTACCAATTATACATCCAAAAGTAGAAGTTGCATTAATATGCAACTGCATATCAATGCTACTTAATTTCCTAAATTCTGTTTATAATAATCACAGGCGTATTGTACATTTCTTTTTGTCACTTTCAACTTAATGTGTTAGAGAGAATTCGTTAAACGATGATGCACCAAAAGAAGGATTTGATTGATAATTGATTACGGGATTTTATTAAAACTCATAAAGATGTGAGTAATATTTTAAATGATTTGCATCCTGTAACACAAATATGGAGGGAGAAATAAAGTAGGACTGTTTCTGTAAGTAAAAAGTGTCCGCTTGAAAGCGTTAAATTAGAGTGGCGCTGCAGAAGCAACAGGGTAAATCTTAAAAAAAGCGCCGTAAGTAATTAGAGAGCGATGGAAAAATAAATATGGACAAAATACCTTTCGTTCCATTTTACTTTTTGAAATTTGAAGTTCATTCCATAGGAAACAGTTCAATTCATACTACACCCTCTTGCGACACTAGCGCCAATCTGGACTCTATATTTACTACTATTCTGTGGACACTCTACTCTACCCGAAGTTGCTGTACTTCCCTACTGTGGTCACCCTGATATAACGCCAACCTAGCATGATGGACTACGACGGGTTTTCCTTTGGGGACTCTAACAATCCGATAGATCACATCATCGATTCTCTTTTTAATCAAATATGGACCTTCCCACTTCTTTTGAAGTTTCGGACACACACCCCGTTTCCGTCGAGGATTATAGAGCCAGACCAATTCCCCAGGTTCATAAGTGTTTCCTGTTGCTCGTGAGTCGTAGTACCTTTTCATCCGGTCACTGGAGAGTTGTAGTTTGTGGCGCACCAGTTCATGGATATTTTCGATCTTCTTCTGAAGATCTCCGACGCATCCTTCAACAGTTGCTATTTCACCAGGCTTGCTTTCATATATCAGATCGCAAGGTAATCTAGTTTCCCTACCAAAGAGGACTTTCGCAGGTGTCTGACCCGTAGATTCGTTGACAGCCGATCGGATAGCCATTAAAAATAGCGGAATATGTTTATCCCAATCTTTCTGATGTTCTGAGACCACTTTCGATAAATAATTTGCAATAGTTCGGTTCATTTGTTCAACCATTCCATCAGACTGTGGATGCATCGCTGTGGTTCTAGTTTTATGGATACCTTATCTTTTGCAGACTTCTTGAAATAGCTTGCTTTCAAAATTTTTTTCCTGATCTGCGTGCAGCTCCAACGGTACCCCAAAACGGCTAATGAACTCGTTGACCAGAATATCGGCTAAGGTAGGGGCTTCTTGGTTGGGAACAGGGTAGGCTTTCACCCATTTAGAAAGATAGTCCATCACAACGAAGATGTATTTATTTCCAACCTCACTAGTTGGTAGTGGCCCCAACACATCTACGGCGATTCTTTCGAATGGACTTCCGACAAGGTATTGCTGCATCTCTGCTTTAGGTTTACGATTAGGTCCATTGCTAGCAGCACACGTCGTGCATTGGCGGCACCAATCTTTAACATCGTTGGAGCAGTTAACCCAATAAAATCTATCCCGGACTCTTTGCAGCGTCTTTGTAATACCTAGATGTCCTCCAGATATGTCATCATGAAGTTGTTTTAAAATTTTCGGCACCGTACTTCTTGGGACCACAATTTGTTTCTTGATTTCTGAGCCATCAGGGTTTTCAACTATCCTTTTAAGAAGCCCTCCGTCTAAAGTCAAAGAATTCCATTGGGCCCAATATGATTTTAAGACCGGAGAGGACGATGATACCTCTCGCCATAGGGGACGCTGATCCGTTCTTTTCCATTCCAGAATCTTCCTAATAACGTGATCGTTGTTTTGTTCCTCCTCCATTCTGGAGCACAAGTCGTCTGGCACCACTTTTATTAGAGCGAGCTTCTCGTTTTGTTTGAGTTGACTGCAATTTGTGCAATTAGGTGGGCATGGCCTTCGAGAAAGTGCATCGGCGTTACAGTGCTTAGTTCCAGATCTATGTTCGATTTTAAAATCGTATTCCTGGAGTTTTTCTAACCATCTTCATATATGCCCCTCTGGATTTCTAAAGCTCAGTAGCCACTTTAAACTGGCATGGTCTGTTCTAATTAGGAATCTTTTGCCATATAAGTATTTGTAGAAATGTTCCACAGACTTCACAACTGCGAGGAGTTCACGTCTCGTTACGCAATAGTTTCTTTCTGCTTTTGATAATGTCTTGCTAAAATATCCTAAACTCTTTCTTTTCCGTCTTGAAGTTGTGAAAGTATAGCTCCGATTCCCACATTGCTAGCGTCGGTATCCAGAATAAGTCTGCCCTCAGGACGAGGATAAGCGAGAACAGGGGCCGAAGTTAATTCTTTCTTTAAAAATTCAACGGCCTTTTGGCATTCTTCACTCTAACAAAAAGTCTTATCTTGCTCAGTTAGTCTCGTCTGGCGATGTCTTCAAAATTTCTAACAAATCGTCGGTAATATGAGTAAAAACCCAGGAAGCTGCGAAGATGATGCTTATCAGAAGGGACCGGCCACTCTTGAACGGCTTGAATCTTGGCGGGGTCTACAGTAACGCCATTCTTGCTTACAACATGTCCCAAATAACTGACCTGTCTCAGGAGCAAGTTACATTTCTCAACATTCAATGTTAGATTGGCCTTTTTCAGTCGTCGAAAAACTTCTAGGTTAGCCAAATGTTCCTTAAAATCCTTACCCATTATAATGATGTCATCTAAGTAAAACAAACAAGATTCCCAGGATAAACCTCGAAGAATAGTTTCCATCAACCTCTCAAAGGTAGCAGGAGCATTGCATAAGCCAAATGGAAGGACGGTAAATTGCCACAAACCTGATCCACCAGTGCAAGCGGTCTTCTCTTTGTCAGAAGGATCCATTTCAACCTGCCAGTATCCGCTCTTTAAGTCTAACGTAGATAAAAGGGTAGATCCACCTAAGGCGTCGAGGGGATAACTATCCTTCTTCGTAACCTCATTCAACTTCCTATAGTCAACGCAGAACCGCATTGATCCGTCTCTTTTCCTTAACAATACAACGGGAGAAGCCCACGGACTATTGGAGGGTTTAACTATTCCATCCCGAATTATTTCTTGGAGGGCCTTGTCCGCTTCTTCCTTTTTAACTTGAGGCAATCGTCGGGGTACCTGACGAATCGGACGTGCATCGCCAGTCTCAATCTTGTGCTTGACTATGTCGGTCCTTCCCAGTTTACTTCCAGAACCGAAGACAGGTTTATAGCGGTAGATTAAATCTCTTACCTGCTTCCTTTCTATTTTTGACAAAGATGGGTCTAACCTAGTCATTAATTGTTCTATGTCGTTGGTTCTGTCTGATTCAAAGGCTCCTACCTGATGAATCACGGCCTTTACAGGTTCCAAGGTTCCGATTTCGGTGTTCTTTCGCAGAAGAACTGGATGATCATTCATGTTAATGATTCGGATTGGTACCTCTTTGGCTGATCTAACAAGAGCTTTTCCGACCAGAAGTCCTCTTCCCAATATCTGATCATGATTCTTGGGTTCTACCATAGCTGGGGTTCCATCCGGCTCTACTTCCTTTAGTCATGCAGTTACACATCGCATTCATTTTGGTATCTTCATTGCGTAGTTCGGCTACTAGTTCGGTTACTTGCTGGGATTGCTCACAACGTAGAGTCAATATTTGCTGGGATTGTTCATTTCTTAAGGTCGATATTTGTTGTAAAACATAACTTGACAACTCTTCATGCATTTGATGGACCAGTTCTTCTTGTTGACTGGAAATTCTATTTGTTATCTCGGCTAATTGTTGTGCTTGGTCTTCTTGCTGGTTTGTCATCCGGTTGGTAAGTTCTTCTTGCTGGCTCGTAATTCTATTTGTAAGTTCGACTAATTGTGTGCTTGGTCTTCTTGCTGGTTTGTAATCCGGTTGGTAAGCTATTCTTGCTGGCTTTTTATTTGATCTTTCAGCTCTTCTTGTTGACTGGAAATTCTAGACGCAAGCTCGGCTAATTGTTGTGCTTGGTCTTCTTGCTGGTTTGTAATTATATTTGTAAGTTAAGACATGGCTTCTTGTTGACCCTTTATCTGACTGGACAGCTCGGACATTGCTTTGTGCATCGGATCTTCGAATTCCACCGAGTTAGGGTCAATATTTATACTTAAATAGTACTCACGTAATCTGTTGATTAATACAGTTTTTCCTCCGGTGGTATCCAAATCCAATTCTTCCAACTCTCTTCTGAGTTCAGCCACCAACAGTTCACATAACTTCTTTCCAGGCATTCTTGCTTCTTCACCCCACACCTGACACCAATTTGAAACACTTGTGAGGACTTTAAGCACAATTTATTTACAAATAACAAAAAAAACACCCTTTTTTAAAAGTAGAATTTAAGGGGTTGAAAATTGATTTTTGATTATAAAATTCACATAATATAAAAATTTGGACCTTCCCAAAGAGAATGAGACCTTGTGGAACGAAATCGAACAGTAAAACAAAAAGTTATGGAATTATACATTAAGCGTCTTGGGATAAACATTTAACAATATCTCAGCAACAAATTATCCGATTTGTTTTTACAAATTCTCTTTTTTTTAGAATTACAAGGGCTACATTTTAAGGGTATGAGAATGATAAAAAAGTTATTTTTTTTAAAAATAAAGTAAGTTGAAAAAACAGGCATTTTGAGAGGTTTTTTGGCTATTTTACAACAACAAATTGACCAAATTAATTTTATAAAGTCTCAAATTATAGATTTTTTTATTCTTTAAAACTTTTATTCCTAAAATGCATACTTTAGCTTGTACAATTAAAAAACCTGTTTTGGCCAACTTTGTCCACTCCCTGCTTATAAACAATACACTTTTAGGAGTTACTTTTTATATAGAGTATGTCTAATTATTGCCCTCTATACAACTGTACCGGTCTCATCCATTCCTGAATTTTTGTCAAAAATCGCTGTTTTTTCTCTCTATTCATTGGACTAAAAGATTTGGAGAATAAAATTAAATGAAACTTAATCTGTACACGTGTGACGAAAAAGCGGACCTTCTAGCCAGGAAAGGTGCTAAAGGAATATTTATAGGCCCGGAGACATTCCTAGGCATAGCGAATAGCGTTACCAGACGAACAATATCGAACTGGGTAGATCGGAGGAGACGTTCTCACTCAAAGGCAATTGTAGGAGATCTCTCTAAAAATAGGTCTCAAGAGCTGCTGAATATGAGCAGACAGGACCTACGACCTACGATAGGACTACTGACTGGACACAGTCGCCTTAATAGGCATATGAAAACAATTGGACTGGCAGAGAGTGCGGACTGCAGATTCTGTAAGGCTGAGGATGAAACGGTGGAGCATATCTTGTGTAACTGCCGAGAGCTCGAGAGAATAAGGATCAATAAATTTGGTCTGCATCAACTCGAGCCCAATGACTTCATGGAAGTGTCACCAACGACCCTGATGAGCTTCATTAGAGGCATAGGGCTGATAGAATGACTATAACCTAGGGTTGAGCCACAATATATCTTTCAGATCACAGTGGAAGGGACGTTAAACGACCACTCACATAGAACCTAACCTAACCTAACCTAATCTGTACACGTAAATTTTTCAAAGAGAAAAGAGCAATACACACCTATTAGAATTAATGATACCCACATCCCATATGCTAACACTGCAAAGTATTTGGGTATAACACTGGATGCCGGACTTAGATGAAGAGCCCATGTCAAAAAGAAACGTGAAGAACTAGAAATAAAATACAAAAAAATGTACTGGCTGCTTGGTAGAAAATCCAGATTGTCAATATATAATAAATTACTTTTATATAATCAGATTATTAAACCAGTATGGACATATGGTATTCAGTTCTAGGGTTGTACGAGTACCACTAAAAGTAATGCTGATTCCAAAACAAAGTACTAAGGAATATTGTAAATGCTCCCTGGTATATGAGAAACAGCAACATCTATAATAGAGATCTTGGTATAGACACTGTGGATCAAACGATTCGCCAGGAGTCACGAGCAACATATGAACATGGAGGCCATCCAACTACTCGACAACATAAATCTTACAAGAAGACTCAGAAGGAAAAAGCCTTTTGAGTTGGTAATGTGATTAGTGTTAAAAGCAGATCATAGTGCAGCTTAGTGAAATTAGTTCATTAGTGTCTAAGGATCACTACTGAATGAGTTCTTGGTTTTTATAACCATTTTATTAATTTAATATAAAATAAAACTATTCATTGATTAAATGTTGTGATCAGATAATAATAATAGTAAATGCAGTTGTTGTGTTAGCTTATAAAACAAATATTGACTTCATTTAGTAAATTTAAATACCTAAATGATAGCAGCCTACTAGATTCATATCAATTGTATATTTGGCATTTTGACTAATATTTTAATATTTTCAAAGATTTTTTCCTGATGTTTAGCAGAACAGATACGAAAATACCTGATTATTTCTAAAGTACCTATACTTTAATAGATCAGGTTAGTGTCAAGATGTGAATAATGGTGGCCATTTTGAACATTTAATTTATTGTAAAAATGAATTTCATTAGTTATGAATGCACCAATTTAAAAAAAAATATATTGCTGAACAGACAGCAAAAATTCCATTCCAATAAGGTGCCACATCGATAAACTTTGCCCAATGTTTATTTTTCGCAAGCTTTCTTTCTTATATCCAGGTTATTCCTCTTTTCATCAAAGTTTTTGGTAGTCTTTCTCTGTTTCTTTTTGCGGCACTCTTCGCTTGCCAAACTCTTTTTGTTTGTCGTCCTTCATCCTAATTATATGTCCAAACCATTTTAGTTACTGGGGTTCTATTGAATCTAGTACTGACTTAATTTCTAGCTCATCTCTTATAGTGTTATTTTGTATACAGTCTGTATCTTTTCCCATGCATCACAATGCATGTGCACACGAACCACATAAAAAAAATAAGTAAAACGTAGGTTGAGGCATAATTCAATGTCAATTTAAGAAAATGACATTCCGATTGCCATTTAGTTTATGTTGTTATAATGATATTCTAATTTCTCAAAACTAACAAATTAACTAAAATTATAAAATATTAAAACCCACATCAAAATTAACCTACAACTGTTTTTTAAGAAATATAAAAATTTATGGCACAAACTAAAATGAAGAGCATAGATACGAATGTAATTTGTAAAATAGTATATTAAACAACGCATTTCATATGGAATTCTGTTATGACACGAGTTCAAGTTTAAAAAACGAATCGCGAAGCGATGAGTTTTTTAAAGAACGAGTGTCACAACAGCCATATGAAATAAGTTGTTTATAATATTTTTTATATTTTGCCATATTATCATGTTTTAAATTTATTTATTATCTTTATGTAATTACGAAAATTTTGATTTTAAAAAGTATGTCGGTAGCACTGTGTAATTTATAACATTTGACAGTTTTGACATTTAAATTATGAAATGTTAATGTTTTCAAATATTTGAAAATGACTAATACACCAATAATAATATATTATATAAGTAAAAGATGATATTCATATTCACAAATACTTTCTTAAAGAACAATATAAAATTAATAAATTGTTATTAGCCACAAATGTCATTGTCAACAGTCTACTTCACTCATGTCGCCAACCATTTAAAACAAAAATTTGCGTGCGTAAAAGTTACATTACGATACGCAAATGCGTTTTATAATGAAGATTTTTATAAGTGCAAAATATAAAAACAATATTACAAAACTGACACGCAGAGCACAAAACGAAAAACAAAGAAATATTTCTTATTTCTTTGTGTTGCATGGTTACATTTGTTGAAATTTGTATTGTTCCTTATTTTCTGTCCTTTTTCAAAGTATTCTGTTGTCTAAGGAAAAACGGTTTAGTTTGGGGGTTTTGATTTCTGTGTATAATAAGAAAGAGATAAAATATTCGTAAATAGTTTCGTTCATGGGAAAAGATCCACCGAATAGATTTATACTGTCTATTTTTATTATTTCTGCTCTTAGGCACTTCATTTCAATTGCTTGTATTTTTTGTTTTTGTATTATTTCAATATCCAACTTTCACAGCAATAAGTTAAAGTCGGTTTGAATATTGTTTTGCATACAAATTTTAGTTTTCTTTAATTTTTCCTTTGGGGAGAAGTGTTTTCTAATCTACTATTTATTTCAGCTTTATTTTTCCATTATTTTATAATTAAATTGATTGTACTAACCCTTACTTTTTGGAGGTCCATCTTATTAAGGATAATTACAAACTCTTCGTTTTAACAAAACTTCCAATATTTATTTAAAAACTTCAATATGTCAATCTGACGATGCTAGTTGTCTAGCGAAACGGCTGTCATTGAGTCTTTTAAAAAAGCAGTTTTTAAATAAATATTGGAAGTTTTGTTAAAACGAAGAGTTTGTTATTATCCTTAATTTTATAATTAAATTCCCAGATATTTTTTAGAGCCTTGTTATTGATGTTTATTTTTGCTGAATTTCCGATTGTCATTATCTTTGTTTTTTGGGTATTTATTTTTGAATTAATTTTTTCTAGCTCTGCATTTCAGAGATCAAGATTATATTGTAGGCGTTTTTTATTTTTTGCGCATTCTGTTTTGTATATTGGTTGTAAATTTTTAAACCTACATGAACTTTTTTGATTTTATCTTTTATTTATTTTATAACATCGTCTAATATTATGTTAAGGAGTGTTGGACTTAATACAACTCTCTGCCTCAATCATACCTTGCTTTTAAATTCTTCAGACTCTAGATTTTTAATTCTTACGTAATTTCGTGTGTTATTGTAAAGACTTCTTATATTTTCTTAATGGTTTGTTCTGTCTAAACTGGTCCACATCTTGTTCCTTGGTATACTATCAAACGCTTTCTGAAGGTCTATAAACGCTATATATACAGGGTGTTTCATTAAGAATTATCCATATAGTAACTGGAGAAACCTTAGCACTAAATATGAAGATTTAAGCCAAAACACTTAAATAAAATATTCCTCCTAATCGAGGTATAGGGTGTTTTATTTTAACTATTCTAAATGATTGTATCCCATATTTTTGACACCTTCCAATATTTTTTGTTCACACTTGGCAAAGAGTTTACACATATTAGGTTACTTTAGACAGTTGCAAAAGATATTTTTTCTCGATTACCAGAGGCGTGTGGTAGGGATGGATACTTTCTTATATCCCCCTACAATTTACGCCACTCTCGTAATAATTGTTTCCGCATGTTTTTTTTGATTCTCCGTCACTTTCTACGTAAATATCATCCTCTTGTCTCGATACGATAGAGTGAGTAGTTTTCGAGTTATTTGCATTTAAAGTAATGTTTAAAATATCCATTTTTGTTTTATTGCTTATTTAACATGAGATTCCTTAATAATTTAACCACCTTGAAAACAAAATTTGTAAATTCTAATCGTAAATTCACATGAGTCAATAACTATTTCACTAAATAAATAAAATTTATTATTTATTATTTATTAGTTTCAAATGATATTTATCAAAATTTCAGTTTTAAATTTATAACAAAATAGAACTATGATTTTTATTATGAAATAACATGATGAATACATAAAATAAACATACTGAAACAATTATTTATTTAGACTACTGTAACAAAAAATTCTAGTTAGTTAACATTATAGTAAATTTTCGAAGTGGCCTCCATTAACTTCAATACATTTATTAATATTTTTGGAAAAATTTCTCCTAACCCTTAGAAATATGTTGGGTTAATTCCTAATAAAATTTGCAGCATTTTCTATTTGTTGCCATAATTCCTGTCGGATATTAATTTCTTGAGCGTACACAAGTGTCTTCATATGTCCCCAAAAATAAAAGTCTAAGGGATTAAAATCGGGACTCCGAGCAAGACATGGAAATTCACTCCCTCGCCCTATCCATCTATGAGGAAATGTTTTGTTTAGATAATT
Source organism: Ophraella communa (assembly GCA_035357415.1). NCBI lineage: Eukaryota > Metazoa > Arthropoda > Insecta > Coleoptera > Chrysomelidae > Ophraella > Ophraella communa. The sequence continues at coordinate 35,031,137 of CM068995.1, read as the reverse complement.
TCGAACCGCTAAAGGATAATGTGGTGGGGCGCCGTCTTGCATAAATCACATACTTCTTCTTTGGTTTAATGGTAAGTTTTCCAGATTATCAAAAAGTGGATTTTGAAGTAATTCCAGATATGAAAGGCCATTTAAATTTGCAGTTAATTCATAAGAACCTATTAAATTATCTCTAAAAATTCCGCACCAAACATTTATTCTCAGTTCATGTTGAAAATGTGCCTCTTTTACGGAGTGTGGGTTTTTATTATCCCAAATATAGCAATTTCTCCAGTTAAAAACGCCTCTACGTGTGAAAGTGGCTTCATCACTTAAAAGGATATTGCTAACAAAATTGTTATTTACATTTGTCCTATCCATAATAAATTGAGTTCTGCACTGGAGTGAAATGGTAAGTCTTCTTTTGTTAATATTCTGAAAACTGAAGCATGGCTTATTCCAGTTATTGCTGACAAACGTCTGGTACTTAATTCAGGATCATTAGCAATTCTTACTTACACATCATCCTCCTGATCTGTAATTATTTTTGGACGTCCTAGATCTCGCTTTGGACGGAATTCACCAGTTTCCGCTAATCGGTCGTAAATATTTTTGAAAGTCTTCTGTTAGGATATCATTGTAAATATCTTTGAGCAGCATCTCGCCTTATATAATTTGCTTGCGCATAAACACAAACCATGTCACTCATTTCTGCATTTGAGAAATTACAATGACGAGGCATTTTTACAAAAAACTCTTTTATAACAGTAACATTTTTTACGTTTTTCAATTAAAATTATCTGTCTGACAGTTGTAACGCAAATAAGTGACATCAGCCTACTTGTTAACCTGTGTCAATAAATAAGCCTTACATTGTAATGTTGATAATACCCAACAAGAATTATGGTAACAAAATGAAAATGCTGTGAAATTTATCTTATTTATTAGTACCTGATAATAAAAATCAAATTTCTGAATTTTCATAAATTTAAAATTGAAAAACATTATGAAAAAATCTTTTGAAATTAAATTTACTGAAACTAATAAACTTTATTTATTTAGTGAAATAGTTATTGAGGCATTGTGAATTTACGATTAGAATTAACAAATTTTGTTGTCAAGGTGCTTAGATTATTAAGGAAACTCATGTTAAATAAGCAATAAAACAAAAATGGATATTTTAAACATTACTTTTAAATGCAAATAACTCGAAAACTACTCACTCTATCGTATTGAGACAAGAGGATGATATTTACGTAGAAAGTAACGGAGAATCAAAAAAACATGCAGAAACAATTATTACGACAGTGGCGTAAATTGTAGGGGGATAAAAGAAAGTATCCATCCCTACCGCACGCCTCTGGTAATCGAGAAAAACTATCTTTTGCCAGTGTTTAAAGTAACCTAATATGTGTAAACTTTTTGCCAAGTATGAACAAAAAATATTGGAAGGTGTCAAAAATATGGGATACAATAATTTAGAATTGTTAAAATAAAACACCCTATATCTCGGAATATTTTATTTAAGTGTTTTGGCTTAAATCTTCATATTTAGTGCTAAGGTTTCTCCAGTTACTATATGGATAATTCTTAATGAAACACCCTGTATATTTTGCTTTCTATTTTTCTCAGCTAGTTGTTTAACTGTGAATAACAGTAGTTTAAATATTGTTCTAAAACGCAAATTTTTAATATTCTTTTAATGATTTTTAGAACTATCATCATATTTAAATAGAACTTCCAATACAACAAAATACCTTGAGAAAAATGTCCAGCATAAAAATGTTATTAGTTCATACATTTTATTACTTGGTAGCGTAGTATTCCTAGTATGGTGCATTCAACTGCTTTGGAAAAGAAGGTATTTGTATTCGTACTCATGGGGGGTACCAGGCCCTTTGGCGTTTCCATTCATAGGTGCGGCGTATTATTTTATATCTGGTACAAGCGGTAAGTAAAAAAAGTCTTTTTGCATATGGTCCTAAATCAATTTCTGTGATTCATCGTTTATATTTTTAGATATTATGAAAAACCTTATCGAATTGCAAAAACGATATCCCTTGGGAGCGATTTGGTAAGGTCCAAAATTATTATACTTCATTTCGAAACCGGAGCATATAGAAAAAATATTAACCAGTCCAAAGGCGTTGCATAAGGACGATGATATTTACAAATTTGCGTCTTTTGCCATTGGAGAAGGCCTGTTAACAGCAAAAGGTATTATTTTTTGTATAAAAATATGTTGCTAATAGAGATGGCCGTTATTTGGTATCTAAATAATTGACAAAAAGTATAATTTTGTAAAAGAGAATATAGAATAAACAACAGTTGATTGACAAATCAAAGTTATAAGAGTATTTTGTTTAAGATAGGTAAGTAGTGTATACATTTTTATTTCCAAGAGATTATCCTTGTGTATAATGATTAGACTTTAGATCAAGTTTCATGAACGCCTGTTAAGTTCTACGTTACTTAACGACGTGTTAACTTTAACATGAAGTTAATTCTATGTTAAATTTTCTATCGTTGCAAACTTTTGTTAACTAACACTATGTTAACTTCATGTTAACAAAGAGCTTTGATAAAACTTTAAATAACTAAATTTATATTATTATTATATTTATTTAAATTATTATTATATAAGAAGAATCAATCATTTTTATTTGTTTTTTACGGATAATCTCAATTTTATTTTCAATTGGTGGATTTGTTGAAGCAATTTTATTGAACATTTTAAATATTAAATACCAGAAGGAGAATAACATTTTGGATGATGACAAAATTGGGTATAAAAAGCATAGCTGAAAACATAATTTTGTGAGTTTAAATAATATTCATCCAAAAAACATAAATTTTTCAATAATTTTTTAGTATTATGCTCTCAAAAATTAATCTGTTATAATTTTTGTGAACTTTTATTTATCTTTTTGTAATGGATTGTGGTAACCTTTACTTTGTGGAAGTCCATCTTACTAGTTAGTTTTTAGCGAAACTGATATCATTGCATTTAAAAACGTATTTTGCGAATAAATAGTGGAAGTTTAGTTCAACCGTTTAGTTGTTTTTTGTTCTTAGTATCTTTGTGTAAGTAAAAATACTTGTTTCTCAATGTGTAATTCTGTAAATGTTGTTCAAGGACAAATATTCCCGTTACCACAACATCCAAGGAATCGCCCGTAAAATTTACTTCTGCATAGGTTATTGTTCGGTGGTTCTATGCCGTTCAGCCAAATAAGGTACTCCCTGTTTAATTCTAAACACATGTATCTCCTACATCTGAAAGCATATAACCACTCTTTAAGAAAATATACCAGCTCCTCCAATTAGTAGGTTCAAGTTGGTGTTGAGTTTTAGAGAGTTCATGGTCCAAACTGACTTAGCCTATGCCTTATTATATTGTAATGTTTTTCTTATTTATTTACACTGTTTTTGTGGGAGGCACAAATTATACACAGAATGGCCACTGTCTATTCATTTAATAAAATACACACATAAATTAATTAATTTATATACCCCTATATCAATCCTAATTTATTTTGACTACTCTAAAAAATGGATAAGAGAAAAATATTTCTACAAGCAGCCTCTAAGGTAGAAAAACTCTTAATAGTTTCCAAACCAAGCTTGGCCATTTTCTAAAGAAAAAACAATTACTTTCTGGGTTTTATGGACCACCGGCCATTGGATTACATTTAATTTGGGACATAGCCGAATTCCTCTTCGCGGTCACTTTCTGATCTGCGCCTCTCTAAATAACAGACGAGTTCCTCCCCAGGCGTTAGTAGAAATTGAAATCCAAATTTAGGTTATTAAAACAGGTAGCGAAATAAACGATTTATTTAAAAATATTACATAGTTAAATTCTAGTAACATATGGTACGTACAAATTCAAGACTATTTATGGTTCCATTTGTAAAACTATTCATAGACTTTGCATAGAATTTTGTCTTTTTCTTTCATTTGATCTTATATTTTTATTCTGATGTGCGCTGTTTTTTTTAGCTTATATAAAAGTTTGAAAACTAAGCAGTGTTTGTAAGAATATAAAGATTAATGGATGGCTGGAATAAAAATTGCTTATAAAATGAGAATGAAAACTCTCTCAAGCATTTGTCGTGCGAGTTGAACCAGCCGAAAAAGCGGCTCACATATGTGGACTGAAACAACACTGTTCTCTTATATAATTATCGACTAGATAATCAGCAAATAATGTTAAATTTTCCGACATCGGCATTATTTTCATAAGTTCTACGAAGCAGTCTCCCACCTCTTCTGGATCTAAGTAAGGCAAACCAAAAATGTGATGTATCCATCTTCCTATTTCCGAAGTCTTATCCTTAGAAAAATTAGATAAACATAACTTCTGGATCTTACGGTACCATGATTGTTTTACATGAAATAAACAGCCTCTTACCCTCTTACATTTGCTAGAGGAAATATTTCTCTCAGTGCAATATGCATTGCTTTTTCGAAGTCTGCATATACATCTTTTAGTTCCAATGAAGGAACAAGATCTCTACATTTGTCTTTAAATTTCCACATATTGCAGTATGTTAAGGAACTTTTGTTAGGCAGAAGAACAAATACTAAAGGCACATATTGGCCATTTTTGTACCCATGCATGGTATACAGACCATAAAAAATGTAAATTCGTAAAATAAGAAAATATAATTTTATTAGTGTCTGCATCATTAACCAACAAGAAATTATGATTTCTTGTAATTTTAATCTGTATTGTATTTACAGCATCGTGTACATCTGCAATATTTTTAGTAGCTGCAAACATATTTTTTCTAAAATATTCAATACACCGCATATCAATGCTATCTGAATTATGTTCTTCGATTTTCCGGTGTAGTAACTTCGCTGGCCTCTCAGAAATATCTTCTTGAGCTTTCCTTTGTCACTGTTGTTAATTTCTTGTTTTATTATAGAAGAATTATCAACATTATGATTATGCCCTAATTCTTCTTTAACTATTTTGTTTTTCTGTAATATAAAAAATACATATGCTATTAATTGTTTTGTTGTGTAATTGTTATATAAAAATTATCTTCAGTACCTTCATTTTTGCAAGCATCCTCAACGTGGTTAATCAATTTTTCAGCTAAACAAAATTTTGTACCATTCACCACAAACATTTATTGTGGAAATATTTCCAATACAATTTCAAAAATAATATCTTCGGCAACATCAGCATTAATAACATTTAAAACACAAAATAATATGGAACAAAATTGTTAAATGTTAAAACAAAATTACCTAAATTAAAAAAAATGGTTTATATAAAAATAATTGTCCAAAATGTAATGCAGTATATATAGGTCAAACACAAAGAAATTTTAAAGATTTAATGAACATTTAAGAGCATATAGATTACAACAACCAGATAAGTCGAACTATGTAAAACACCTACTTGAACATTCAAACTCACTCATACACACCAATGACATTCAAATACTACACAACATATGTGATAAAAAACGAAAATTAGATTTTCTAGAACTTGAAATTAAAAGACATCTACCAGATCAACAATTTAAAGTAGTTAATGAACAAATAAATCTTGGAAGTTTTTCTCTATTAAACTGTTTACTTTGATTGAGTCTTCATTTTATACAAAGATAAGACGTAATTGTAACAGAAATATATTAATTTATTGTAAAGATCAGCATGATATAGTTTTTTCCCTAGCCCTCACTACCTGTAACATCGTATCCAAATTTTCGACCGCGGGGAGGAACTCGGCTACGCCCTTCATTTGTAAAACGACAGAGATGGTCTTAAGTATCGAGTTGATCGATCCCGACCACGTTTTCTTTTGAAATGTAATCCAATGAAACTACTAAAAGTTTCTGTACCTTAGAGGGTGTATGTAGAAATATTTTTCTATTTTTCAATTTATAATTATTTACTGCTCCTCGTTTTCTGAAATTATTTTCAGTACTTAGTTGTCTAGTTATATATACTGTTCGCTTGATTTCAGCGCACTGTTTACTGTTAACTTAGACTGTCCTAGTTGATAACTGATTGCCTGCTGTGTGTGGCGCTCTTTTATACATCATCCTAGCGCCTCGAATGTTCTTTTCTATTATTTTCCTGATCGACATCACGAATAGAACTGGCGCATTCGCCAGTATTTGAAGTTAGACAGAGCCGGCTTCCGAACTTAAACACTATGTAAAAAGAGTATTGCAAAATCTGGAGTAAAAAGACTGTACATTTTAGACATATAGGGTACGAGGTTGTAAAATAATCCTGCTGTCTAGCCATCAATACTTTAATGTACTGCAACGTTGCCAACGAAAAGAAAGTTTCTGTTGTTACAGTTATTTATTGATATATTAATATTATTTGTATAGAAATTTGTCAATATTTTGCGAAATAGCTCATTTCTTGATTTACTAATCTTTGATTTTTAATAATACGCAGACATTCACGTATAATTTCCACTTCCGTGCTCAGACTTTTTCATCACACCAATTTTTTTTGCACTGATTTATTGCGCAGACAAAATTCTGTAGAAGTCTGTTTAAAGTTGGTATCGTGTGGACCTACTATTAGTGTTTACAACACAGTCGCAGAGACAATGGTGCGACTACCGGTGCGAGTTAGAGGGCTAGTGTGGCTATTAGATAATAGGACTATTGCTATAAACTCATTTATTTTAAACTTATACTTACTTATTTTTCTCTATGCAAACTTTCCATTGCTTGTAACAACGCGTGGGGGAAGACCTGTTCTGTGAGCTCCTGCATTAATTACATAAAACTCGCATTCTATTTCATTATTTCATCAATTTTGGACGTGGCAGAAGATCCGCGCCATCTTGGAAACGCTAAAACCACTAAAGTTTTACCAAGTTTTTTTTTCGGTGCCATGAAACAATCACCTTTTATATAAAAGATGATTACCGGCAGTGGTAGTTTTGAATATTTTAAAAATTTTCTTGGGATAAACTAAAATTCTTAAAACAGGTTAAATAGATTTATAGCTTAATAGCAGTAAATATAAAATTGAATAAACAGGGCAACTGACTTATACCCTATAATACCAGTAGTAGATAATTTAATTATAATATTGTTTATTTAACGTTTAAGTCCCAAAATGGAGAAAGCACAAGAAGGTAATTTCACCTTCTTTCAATATAAAAGTGTTGAATTCGTACCAGGAAATTTTTGCAGAGAAAGGAGAAATTTTTGTTGAGCTACTACAAAAATATATCGGTGATAAAGAAATGAACTTGTTTGAACTCGTCTCCAACTGCCAGCTCGATATAATTTGTGGTAAATATTTTTTTATTTTACTTTTTTATGTACAAAAGAAAATGTTTTTTTAGAGACAGGGGTGGGTGTTAACATGAATATACAAACTACTAATTCATATTTTTGCAAATCATTGGACAAGTAAGATATTAAATAATGGTTTATGATTTTCCATATACTCTGTGTAACAGTACCTGTTAACATTTTAAGCACCTGGTATCCTAAATATTAAATTCAATTAGTACCGCTAGCTCCATCTATCCTCAAACATTTTTAATAATAAAATAATGAATACGGTCTCTATAATTATAATTGGAAGTTCAAAGTAGCTACACTACGAGGTGAACTAATGAGTTGGCATTATCGAGTTCAATAGGTTTTAATAATTATTCCCAGTCTCATTTCTTCTATTGATTTACTGTCATATACAGGTATGTTTTTTTTTCCAATTTTATAATTCCTTTTTGTTAAGATATTTATAAAATATCGAAAGTTATATTATATTTTATTATATCAGATGAGAATTTCAACATATTTCATTATTATTCAAAGAATCTTTTTATGGTAATTAAAAGTATTAATGATAATTTTTTATAAAAGGCTGGTAAAAGTACATTTCTGGAATTTTGATTAGTGTGTAAGATTATTAAAAAGTAAATTTAATGTAAAAATCTTTTGTAATCTATTAAAATACGTTCTAACTGTAGATTTCGGACTATGCTGATTTGTACTTTTTGTGCCAGAAAAGTAAATGTAACACGTGTTTGACACTGGTAATTTTCAGAAAGTTGGAATATAATACAGTAAACTAGAGGCAACTCTTTATTTTGAAGATTCTGTAAACCAGAAGCATCTCTTGAATTTGGAGATTCCGTAAACTTAAACAACTTGTAAACTTTAAGCTCTCGTATGCACATTCTTAACTGGATTATCTCTACAACTGAGGCAGATCATCCCTCCACTAGTGATCTTCCACAATCATTTGGAACCACCTAGACAGTGCCGTAGCGACCCCAAGGTGCGGCGAAGGATCGTCCACTATTGTAACAGATAAGTTTATTGTGATCTATTAAGTTTACTGTTCCCATATTTTTTCTCTTTTATTTCCGTGTATATCTATCTATATCGTCAACTGTATTAGAATAAGTATTTTTAAAGAACTGTTTGCGGATTATTTTGTTGTAACGTATTCTCTACCTCATTAATTTCAGCACCAAGGAAATCTTATTATCTTTTATATGTTTGTACATTTTCAAATCATTTTTTTATCTTCATAGACAGTTTTTTCTGACATCTTTCTGTCATCTTATGATACTTATTTAAATAACTCAGCTTAAAACAACTTTCTTCAGTAGTATCATAAAAAATAAAAAGATTTCAGTGGCGTCCTTATAATTTCTTAAAGAAACAAATATTGTACAATAGTCAGAGCTAATGAACTTACTCACCCCTAGCCGAGGTATTTAACTATCATAATTTTTGTGTGATAAACATTTATAAATTCTGTTAATTATTGAAGTATCTTTTACAACTAATTAAAGACGAAATTAAGCTTAATGGTTGTTTTATTGTAAATTACATTTTTTCTTTTGGTATATTGTTATTTTTTCAAAAAAGTTAACTAAATATTTTTATAAATTCACTATCAACAGGTAACTCATATTACAAATTGTCGCCCAACGCTCAAATAATATTACAAGATAAAACCCTTTAAATTTAAAGTATTATTTTTTTTCTAGGGCCTTGGAGATAATAACTTACAGGATTTTTCATGTTTGGCATCATTTGGTATTCACTTGGAATTGGTATCCCATAAGTAAAGAATACAATAAGGCTGTAAAAACGTTAAAATATTTCAGCGAAGAGGTAATAGGTCAATAATAATTGAGAAATATATATTAAGTTCTTATTTATTGCAATCAATTTTTTTAGGTTTTAAGAAAAAAAAGGAAGTATATAAGAATAAACAATGCTGTACAAATTCAATAGCTTCTAACAGGGTACAAGGTAAGCTGGAGAATATTACTAATATTTAAACTTTTTTCTTAACGTTTATTTAACCGTTAAATCAAAATCTGAGTATTGTATCAAATTGAAGTGTGAGTATATTTTATATTTTACTGAAGGGAAAAGAGGACGCAAGTGCCAAAGTATAAATAATAGTATATTATATAGCAAGGGACTAAAGTGCATCTTTTTATTTTAAAGGTGAAGGGTTAAAACACACTTTAGTCCTGTGGTATATACGCTATTTTTTACATCGTAGGGTCCAAGACCTGTAAAATTCCAATTCCAAGTATTGACCACAAAAATATAAAAAAAAAACAATTAATAGGCATATAATAAAACCCATAAAAACCAAGATCAAACAAACATTTAAAACAAAAATTTAAAAATGATGTATTAATGTGGGACTAATAAAACATATAAAGAAAAAGAAAAAATCAAAGAAAATAACCGTCCCTGTTAGAAACCGTTTAAACATTTATATTTTTTAGTTTATTTATCCGAGTTTGCGGCTGATGAGATTATGATAGTTGTATTTTGACAATACAAGTTTTAATTTTAAATAGTAATTCATTTAATAGTACAATTTATAAAAATAATTAATAGTAAAAGCTACAATTGGTCCTCCAAGGACAAGAATATAGTGCTACGAAAAAGAAAGGGATAGAATAAAAACAAATAAAACTCTTCAATGGATAAAAATATAAGTAAAAACATTTACTCTAAGGAAAGTTTAAAGCAAGTGCTTATAATAGACATAATGATGATTTAAGTGAGATAAAAAAGGTAATGATGTGACGCTCAGAGATACAAGACAGACGTCACTATGACACCACCGGTTTCAGTTGCTCCTAGATTTCCTCAGGCGCCAGATTTTTGGGATGGTTTACTCCACCGAACTCTCGAAATAAGGCCGTATCAAGAGATACCAGGGTAGCAACAGATGGAGGTTAAGTAGTTCTAGGGTTCTGTTGTTCTTGACCTCTAAATAGCACGTAGTGGGTAACGGATTTTAATTGTTTACCACTATCGGAAAATAAAACTACTCGTTGCTTGAGACATTACAAATTTTATTTCAACGACAAATCAATTTACTATGAAGTGTAGTACCAAAAAAACTATATATTTAAATAACTAAATACCAAATAGTATCCTACCGTTGCTAATTACGTTATTATGCCACCAAAAAAAAACCAAATAAAAACCAGGCAATAAATATTCTAATTCTTGCTACCAGATACTTATAAGCAAATGTGCAATACACTACATGCAGGTGAAAATAATGAAACTGATTTATGGGTCAGATGACGATTATACAAAGAAAGCGTTTCTTAGTATTTGTGTACCGGTCTAAACAAAACAATGGTAATTTATGAACTACCCTCTGTTGCCAATACTCTATGTCACTGAACCCTCGTGAAAAATGGAAATTTAACTCTGCTGTTGGTGCTAAGCCAACCTACGTACACAAGCTAGACAACTCAATCCGAAAACCTCTCCTTTGTGATCCTGCTTATGCAGCGAACATGCGGGAGATTATTTCGCTCAACGCCTTGGAAAACTCTCGAAGTTTTGCACCTGCTAAGGCAGCGTACACCTACGAGACTCCTCCAAATTGTCTTCGATCAAATATCGTTATATATTAATAGTGAATTATTTCCTTCGGTCGAGTTTTGTTTAGGTTTTTCAGAGCCACTCAAGACTTCACCTGCTTAGCAGCGATCAGTCTTTTTGAGATTCCTGAAAATATTTTCCAGTCCGGTAAACGGCTATTAATCGGGTATCAACGAGATATATTGCGAACCTTCCAAGAATCGACCTGCTCTGGCAGCGAAAATGCTTGAAAGTTCCACAAATATATTCTGCCCAAAGAGAGAAGAATCATCAACAAACGAAAATAAAGTTTATTTCGGAATTGTACACAAATACGCAGAAATTTTATTAACAGTTAAATAAATAAGAAACAAGAACAAATTTATCAGTATTAAATAAAAAGAAGTCAGGCACAAAATGTTTTACAACGGAAAAAAATTGTTTACAGTATAATTTTTAATTTGGCTTACCTCGTGCACGAAACTCAGTCGGTCGGTTTACTACTAATTACTACTCAAGACTATTCCCAGAGCTAATACTCAATCAATAATCCCTTCCAGTCGAAACCCCACTCAGGAGGTCTCCTACTTCAGAATCTTAAGAAATGCGCGGACTGATTTGCGCGTACGGTACCGAAAATCATGCAGGTAAAATATACCACATGTTTTAAAATAAATTCGCATATATCCAACATAAGTATTAATAATCCAACTAAATAATCTGAGATGAAAGAAGGATGATCTTAATCATAGAAAGAAAGTTAATAATAAAAAAACTGAAATATATTCTACCGTATATAAAGAGAAAAAAAATAGTAACTACAATGAAAGATCAGAAAAATCTATATCCCCAAATCAAGAATACAGTAACTGTATTCGTGTACAGTAACTGTATTACAGTTAGAAACTAAAATTAAATTAGCAGTTTTACAAGAAGAAATGGAAAAAGCAGGATATGAAAGACAAAAACAAATTTTAGAAATGCAATTACAGCTGGATTTGGTAACTCTACAATGAAAGAATTAAAAAGTATTTACCAAAACATAGACATTGATAAAGAGGGTGAAACTGATGAACCTGATTACAGAGACAAATTGGATAGAAACAAATAAACATAATAGTAAAGACAACATTTTACTAAACAATAACTTTGAGAAAATTCTACTATACCAAACAATAGACAAAGATCTACCGCTTTTTACTGGTAATGTTAAAGAATGGCCTAATTTTTAAAATCATTAGTGGTTTATTTGATGAAGATAATATTATGTAGAATAAGAAAATACTTAAAGGGCGACGCTAAACGTTTGGTGGAAGGCTTGTTATTATCAAAGTTTTTGACGCACTAAAAATAAATATAGACGGCCTGATGTTATGGTTAGGACATTAATCAACGAATCTAAAAATTTGCCTTTTGTTAGAAACTATGATTTTAATGCCTAAGTATACTGAAACTGTTTTCAATTTGGTACTGATGTTGCAGTCTTTAAATATGCAAAATTATTTATCTTGTCCTGCAGTACTAGATGATTTGCTCCAAAATTTTCCTGGGTTGAAAAAATATTAAAGAGCAATGGTATTTGTCCACTTTCAGAATTTAAAAATTGGATACATGATAGGGCACAAGTAGTAAGTTATGTTCAAACATTCTCTGGACAGAAACTTTAAAAGAACTATGATTATGGCAGACAACAAGACATACCCAAAAAAATCCAAAGCGTGTAAATTGTGTCATGGAGATCATAACTTTGATATTTGCAAGAAATTTTTGGAAAAAACAGTTAAATAAAGATGGAAATTTGTTAAAAAAATATTTGCTTTTGGTGTTTAAAATCGTTTCACAGAATTTTATATTGTCGTTCAAAACAAAAATGTGGCGTGGGTACATGTAATAAAATGAACCACAAGCTACTTCATTTTGAAAAATTATCAGAAAGTACTGAATCCATAGATCAACCATCAACATCGGGTATTTCTAAATTGCCAAGCCATTATATAGCACATACAGTTAAAAATTATCAAATACTGTTACAAGTAACACCTGTAATTTTAAAAACTGAAACAACAAAAATTCAAATTTATGCACTTTTTGACAAGGAATCAACCATAAATATTAAAGACGAAAAATTAGCTAATAAATTAGAGCTAACAACTTTAAACTTAAAATGGACCGATAATACAGTAACAAAACAATCAATAGCAGGAAAAGTATCCTTTGAAATAGCTGGTATAGAAGAAGAAGACTTTTATATAATGGATAATGTATATAATGGATATATATAATGGATAATGTATATACAATGAAAGATTAAGACCTTTCCGTATAGAATGTAGATGCAAGTAAATTTCGAAATAAATGGAAACACCTAGAAAATATCAACTTTCCAGACATTAAATTAAAACAAACTCAATTGTTAATACGTCAAGATAATAGGGATCTAATTGCAACAAGACAGTTAGTAAAAGACCCAAAAAATTCACAAGCATTATCTTATACTAAATTAGATTGGGTTGTGCATGGTTGTGTATCACAACTTAAGGGAAGAATGGATCTAACAAACCTACTAATCCGACAACAAAATATGGACGAATACCTACACGAATAAAGTATCAAGAAACAAAATTACAAATATGTGAAGATATTCAAGCAAAAGGGTTAATTAGAAGGATAACCAAAAGAAAAAATGATCGATGGGAAACAGGGTTGCTATGGAAAAATGAAGATGAAACACTTCCGGAAAGCAAAAAAAATCAAAGATATAAATATATGGAAAAAAAAAATGATGAAAGATGAAGACTTTAGAAAGGCGTATTTTGGAAAAATAGATGAATATTTAGAAAAAGGATACGTAAGAAAACTAACGTTGGAAGAACTAGAGAAGACACACAAAAAAATTTGGTATATGCCTCATTTTGGAGTGGTTAATTCAAATAAACCTGGAAAAATAAGATTTATAACGGATGCAGCATCAAAATCGAATGAAAAATGTCTAAGTGATTATTTACAAGGACCCGACTTGTACTGCTCGTTGATTGAAATACTTGGAATTTTAGAGAAAAACCTATCGCGTTTCCATCAGTTATAAAAGAAATGTTTCGTACGGTTTTAATAAATGAAGAAGACCAACATGCACCAAGAATTTTATGGAGAACATAAAAAAATGATTGTTTTGATACATAAGGAAAGAAAGTTATGATTTTTGTATCGGTGTCACCACCTTTTAGTGCACAATATGTGAAAAATGTAAATGCTTCAGAGTTGATAAATATCCTGATGCAGTAGAAGCCAATAAACAACGGTATTACATGGATGATTATTGTGTCAGCAAAGAAACACCAGAAAAGGCCATTAAAATTATAAATGAAGTAATTTTTATTGACAAAAAGGGCGGATTCGACTTAAGAAGTTGGGTGTGTAACTCAAAAGAGGTTTTTGATAGCATCACTAAAGAGTTACGTATAACTGAAAATGTTTTTGAAAATTAAAATATCTCCTTTAGAATACTGGGTTTACAGTGGAATCCTGTAAAAGATGTCTTAGGTTTTCCTTCATTATGCAAGAAAATTGATGAAAAAATGTTAACCTTTTGGAAAAACCTACCAAAAGACAAATGTTGCAAATAATAATGTCGATTTTTGACCCACTGGATTTCTTAGGACATTTTTTAGTTAAAGCAAAAATTCTGATGCAAGATGTATGGAAAAGCTCTGTAAATTGGAATGAAATTATTTTAGATGAACATTATATACGGTGAAAATTATAGATCGGTTATTTAGGCAAGATCGAGTTATTAGAAATTCAAAGATGCTATAATTTAATTTATCCGAAATCACAAATACATATATTTGGTGATGCAAGTAAACAAGCATTTGGAGCGTTTGCCTCTTTTCGTTTTGAAGTAGGAGACAAGATAACTGTATCTTTTATGTCTCGGAACCAAGTAAGTCCACTAAAAGCTTTAACAATACTAAAACTTGAACTCCAAGCAGCAGTTATGGCTAGTCGGTTAGCTAAAAATATTAAAGAAAAACATTCTTTCAAAATTAATAGAACTGTGTTATGGTCCGACTCAAATACTATTCTTTATTGGATACGAACAAATTTCAAAAAATATTAAATATTGTATATTTATATATTAAATATATTAAATATTGTAGTTGAAGCAATACAAACATTTCGAATTGGAGATGGGTTCCTTCAAATTTAAATATTGTAGATGAAGCAATACGGGATTCTACCCACATTAACTTGTCTTCGGAAAGTAAATGGTTTAATGGTCCAGAATTTTTGTATTTTTCACCTTCCGTTTGGCCTGAAGAAACTATTGACATACAAACGCAGAAAGAAAATAATATGGAAAAGTTTGGCGCAATAAATTTAACGACTGATGTGCCTATAATAATAATTTGCGAGATTCTTCAATATTTTCATAACTAAATAAACCTATAAAAACTATAGTATTTGTTTCAAGATTTATAAAAATAATACAGAAAAAGGACCCATTATCAAACAGCTTATGCATAACACTAACAGTTATGGTGTAAAAAAAAGTAAAAAAAGTTTTTTTCATCAAAATATAAGAATCTTATGAAACAAAAACAATTCAAAACAGTAGACTCTACATGCTTTCCTAATCTTAATATAATAGTTTAATATGTAATAAAAGTAGATTAGATAATTATTGTTCAGAAATGGAAATACCTAAAAGGCCTAGTGAACATAAATGTACAAAAGTATTAATAGAAGATGACATAACAGAAATAGTCACGCAGGGATGCAATTGGTAATGAATGAAATTAGACAGAAGCATTGGATTTTACATGCTAGGAGAGCAATAAAATCAACGATAGCGAAATGTTTGATTTGTAGAATTAGCAAAGCTAAGCCGATGATCAATAAAATTGGATTATTGTCAAAAGAGAGATTGCAAATACAACCATGGAATGGACTATTTTGGGTAGTTTGAAGTTTTGATTGGTCGGAGACACGAGAAAAAATACGGGGTAGGTACTTTTTACATGTTTATCTATACGAGCAGTCAACGTAGATATAGCAGATACATTAAATACCGACTTAACCATCATGGCAATAAGAAGATTTGTATCCAGAAGAGGCCAACCAATTTGTATCTGGAATGATAACAGTACAAATTTAACATCTGCCGACAATGAATTAAACAAGATATATAATGAAGAGCTAAAAAGAAGTTGCTTGTCCCAAAACATTAAATGAAAATTCATAGCACCAGCTAGTCCCCACAGTAAAAGAAGAAAAGTTTAAGGACAGTGATGGCAGATGCCGAACATATAGTCAACAGTGGTCCACTTACATATGTCTCCATAGATGAATATGATCTGGAAAGCCTTACACACAATCATTTTCTTATTGGGACAACAAGTATAGTCAAACCCCCAGGAATATTCATGGAAAAATTCGATCTCATAAAACAATGGCGTTTTTCTCAAAAACTTGCTAATAAGTTTTGGAAAAGATGGGTCCAAGAATATTTACTGACTTTGTCAACAAGATCCAAATGGATTCAAAAAGGTATAAACTTACAAGTTGTTGTAGTAATGAACAATTAGATGCCTAGAAATAATTGGCCCTTGGAAAGGTAGTCGACGGACATCCAGGAAAGGATAATTTGGTGCGAGTGGTCGACGTAAGGATATGTCCAGTCATATATATAGAGGGCAATGAATTTCAGGGGGGGGGAAGTGTTAGAAACCGTTTCAACGTTTTATATTTTTTAGTTTATTTATACGAGTTTTCGGCTGATGAGATTATGACAGTATATATCTAGTTTTAATTTTGAATATTAATTCAATTAATAGTATAATTTATAGAAATAATTAATAGTAAAATCTACAGTCCTCGTTGAAATTCGAACTGCCGGGTGTATGACTACTTGGAACCAATTACCGGTGTTTAAGAAACTATGCTATGAGACACAGTACACCTACGCTTTCTTAGATAAAAACGATCAACCTAATTCAGATGTTTTATTTTAGTCTCTTAGGATTAAAAGTGGCACTTTAGTCCCTGTAATGTAGGACTTAAGTAGTAGTTTTAGTCCGTAAGGTGTAAAAAATACATTTAAATGGTTGGTATTTCAGTTTTCTATTAGCAGGTAGTTCAGACCCAGA
Organism: Ophraella communa; assembly: GCA_035357415.1. NCBI lineage: Eukaryota > Metazoa > Arthropoda > Insecta > Coleoptera > Chrysomelidae > Ophraella > Ophraella communa. The sequence continues at coordinate 35,014,147 of CM068995.1, read as the reverse complement.
TTAGGTTATGTAAGGACTGTGTAGCTAGACACCTTTTCCCGCTTCGACCTTTTACATACATATTGTGGTAGTCCTTTTTAAGCATTAAGCTGTACAGTGATTCCCCTCGTAGCTTCTAGCCGTAGACCTTTCTTCGAATACAGTTAGAAATCTCTGTTTTGAATCTTCACATTCACAAAGAATTTATTAAGAGGTTTCCTTTTTTTCTGGCACAATCTGCATAAAGTCAGTTTTAGCGCGTGCAAGTACTTGTTGAGCCTGTTGTGTTCTGTTAAAAGACCTACGGGTTTCGAAGTAATACGAGGGTTGCCTTTTATATTTCGGGATTAGAGAACAAAAACAAATATTAATCATCGAAAATCACTTTATTGTTTTTCAAAATATTCCCCATAAGATCTATACACTTTTGCATGCGTTTGAACTAATTGTCGAAGCACTTTTGCCACTCTGATTGAGGTAATTCGAAGCACCGCGATCGTATTTTTTGAGCATTTCCTTCGACCAATCGACACGAGCCTTTTTTTGAGCAATTGACAAATTGTGTGGGATCCAACGCGAACAAATTTTTTTGACCGTCAAAGATTTATGCAATATTAAATGTATGCTGGTCCCACTAATGCCCAAGGTTGTCTCAATCTCACGATAGGTCACAGGACGATCTTGCAATATCAGTTCGCGCATCAATGGTTTTCGGAACAACAACTGATGTTGGACGACCTGCACGAAATTCGCCTTGGAATGAACTATGGCCACGATTGAATTCACCATACCATCGATAAACATTGGTCCTTGATGGAGCTTCATCGGCAAAAATTAAATTAAGTTCATAAGCACTGTTGCTGAGTTAATCCACGTCGAAAGTTGTAAAAAATAATCGCAAGAAAATGTCCCCGATTTAATTCCATTTTTGGGCCGAGATGAATCTTTTAAGTTACTGTAAAACAACACAAATAGCGCTCGTATATCAAAACGTTCTGAGTACGTATAACCCCAAAAATGTCCAACTTTAGACAGCGCTGTCAGTTGTCAGATTGCAACACCAGGGTTGCCAAATCCCGATATATAAAAGGCAACCCTCGTATGTCTTTTGTGCTTTGACAGCTGTCACTTTTTACGTCGGACCTGTTATCATTTACTGCCCATTTATTAATATTCAATTTTATGGTTGATTTTGTTAAGCCACGGAAAGGTTTTGGTCCTTTAAGAGGCTTTGCTGCGCCTTCTTGGGCTAGTAGGTCCACCTTTTCGTTCCCTTTGTGTCCATTATGACTGGGTACCCACGCAATTGTGATCTTTTTTTTGCTGCCCACTTCTACCAAGGCTTCCCAGACCTGCCTTGCGTTTAACGCTTTTATGGCCGGTTGGCTGTCTGATAATATATCAATGGTCTTTTCTTGTACCTTTTGCTTGGTAGCTATCTCTGCCTGGAACAATGTGGCATACCAACCTAGATTAAGAGATATTTTAATAAGAATAATAAAAAACTCTTTGTTTTAATGCGACTTCCACGTATAATTAAAAAATTCCAATGAGAGCTTGTCTACTACACATAGGTACGGCTCAATGATAAAAGAAAAGAGTAAAATATCTTTATTGTACTAACCCTTACTTTTTGGAAGTCCATAATTAAAAAATTAGGTTTTTAATTACAATGACAGCTGTTTTGCTAGAATTAGCTTCGTCGGATTGACATATTGAAGTTTTGTAAGTTTGTAGCTAGGTACCTGATGTTGCAACACAAATATATTAAATTATTTTAAAGATCAGCATGATATAGTTTTTTCCTGGTTTTTCTAATCATTGCAGAGTAATACTGATCTTAGAGGAACGTACATTCAGGATAATCCCTTAGGGCTAAGAAAATCTAGACTCTAATATTGTTATGTCTTATTACTTCCAAACTTGGTCTAGCTTTAATACAACCTAATCAACATCAGGTACCTAGCTACAAACAAACAAAATGTATCTTCAATATGTCAATCTGACGATGCTAATTCTAGCGAAATAGCTGTCATTGTAATTTAAAACCTAATTTTTTAATTATGGACTTCCAAAAAGTAAGGGTTAGTACAATAAAGATATTTTACTCTTTTCTTTTATCATTGAGCCGTACCTATGTGTAGTAGACAAGCTCTCATTGGAATGGCGGTCCATTTTTTCAAGTTTTCCTGTCCATGATCATAGTTTTAAAACTTTTCTCAAATTTTTTTTCGGTTCCGAAAGGATTGACCGAAAATACCATTGTTAATATTTTACTGTACAATATAAAAAAAATTATAATACAACAGAATGATTCGGATCACAAATTTTAATGTTTTAGTTTTAAATACGCATACTCGTCTTCCACTGAATTTATAATTCGCACTCTTATTTTTACGTTTTCGGTATATCCATTTCTCTTTGTGGTCTGGAAATAAGAACTTTGTGGCGGTGTCGCCATAATTGTCGACTACAACTTAATTGTAAACTATTTTAATAAACGTTTCCAACACTTTTATATAAATTACGTTATTAACATGATCACCACATTGTTTTATTTTAGATTCGTCTAAAAGGATGGGAATTTTGGACTCAATGTTAGAAAATTCAAATTTTACTGAATTAGAATTTCGTGAAGAGTTTGAACTTTTTGTGTTAGCGGTAAATATAGTTATAAATATTATCTCAATATGGACAGTAACTTATTTTTTTATTTTAGGGTACAGATACAACAGCTTCAGCACTTTGTTGTACTTTCACTATGTTAGGCATGTTTCAAGACATACAGGTAAGCGAAAGATTCTTCCACAAACAGATTCTCATTTTAATATTCAGACTGTAACTAATTTAAAATATCCATAAAAATATTTCTAAAGTGGATCCGTTTTAGCAAAAAGTTTTAGATGAAATTTTAGAAATCGTAGGACCAGAGAGGAGAGTGAATGCGTCCCATTTATCGGAAATGAAATACACAGAAAGAGTAATCAAGGAAAGCTTACGATTATTTCCGATTGCTCCTGTCTTTTTTAGAAACCTAGTCGAAGACATTGATGCAGGTAAGGAGTTATGGGATATTTACTTACCAATACAGTCACGGTTTCTTTTATTACCAATATCTTCCTGATAGCATAGTGCTGTATTTTTATCACCTTTTTCCGATCTTCTGAAACTATTAAAAAAGTAGTTCGGAATAAATAATAAATTTCGATTAAATAAAAAAAAATTCTAATGCTCTATGTTATGAATGATAACTCAGATAACTAAATTCAGATAGGTGATTGAATTATAAAATTAGTAGATACTTTATAATCAACTTAAAAGTTTCATTTTATTTCCACTTTACTATCAAAAATTATTATACGAGATTTATTTACTACGAATTAATTAATCTACGTTATTTAAAAACTTACTTAAAATCTAAGAACAATAATACAATACGTTCTATAAAACAATACAGACTTGTAACTAACGGAAGAAAGCACTAAAGGGTCTGCGTTGACAAATAATTTCAATCGTCAAAGTAATAATATCAATCACCATTTTGATTAAATTTATGAAATACGCAATTAAATTGATCTCAGTTGTTTGATTACACATGATGATTAATATTAGATTACTTCCATGGATATATTTAATAACTTTGAACATCAATATACTACTTAGATGTAATTAAGTTATTCTTTAGACGTTAATTATTAAAGAAACCATTACAATTACTAAAATGATCTCTTTAATTATAAAATAATCCTAATGATCATTTGTAAGATTGATAACAGTATACTGTAGTATTAATATCAATACCTGTAAAGTAATTATCATAATATTTTTATTAAATTGATTAAAAAGGATTGATATTTATCTCTGTTGGTCGATCACGCCTGATTGATATGAGGTCCATCATTTTTTCAGTGTATATCTTTTCAATATTTGATTACTCCAGGTAGTTCAATAATTTCTATTGTATATAATTATATATAATTTTTTGCCATATAAAAATAAAGGTTCAACAGCTACATGATAATGTTCTAAACAGAACAGATGATATAAATTGGTTGAAGAAGTGGAAGTGCTAGAAGAAAATCAAATACAGTAAGAGTGAACCATTTTAAATGAATGGAATGATAAAAATTTTTTGTATAAAGCAGCAACATAAAAGATTTTTCTTGAATAAAGTTTTTTAGCTTGCCTTAATTATGAGCTGTACAACCAATGTCTATGCAATGGAAGAGATAGACAAGAGAAATTTTCATGCTTGCGCACATTTGCGCGCATTTGTTTACTGGCTACAATAGTATATTATATAACAAATGTGGAAAGTGAAATATTACGCACGATAAATATAATTAATAAAAATCAAATAACCACCTTTCTTAGGAATTAACATCAAAATTCTTGACTACCTAAACAACATTTTAATTTGTTTCGAGGGCTCTATGAAAATTAAAAGTAAAGTGGTTATTGGAACAATTGGTCAAATAAAGCGTTGTGTTAGTAATGTGTTTTGAACATTTTTATTTGCGTTTAACTGTAATTCTCCATTTTTTGTTTTTTCTGTTGCTGTTGAAGATTTTACCTTGGAACTAAAACTATACCTATGTGTATATTTGTTTGCATAGATAATGCAACTCATACAATTTTTTTAATAAAAGTATTATTTTAACATTTATTTTACCAAAGAATAATATTTTTTGATCAAATTGAACAAATCAAAGTCATTTATTTACAAAAATTAGTAATTTTTTTATTCATTAATCTTGCTTAAATTATTACGTTCTGTGCGTTTTAAAAAATTTAGTACGTGTGTGATATTGCTTCTTCTTTTCTTATTTTTCCGAACGCGCAAAGAAGCGACTTTTCTTGACTTGCCCTCTATTACGCGCCTCACTTCGTTAGGCGCGTAATATCGGGCGCGTCAAGAAAAGTCATACGTCTCCGCCTCATAAAGTAATATAGGTACTGTTATACTTCACTTAATGATTGATTTTTCAATATTTTTATATTCTTAATAGCTTAAAGAATCAGGGTTTAGTTCAGTTGGACCACTCCCTTACCGAAAATTTATAAAATAGTATATAGGTACCTACTTTGAATGATTTACACCCTATATTTCTTTTACATATTCCATACTAACACTGTTTTGTTGCTACGTTTTGTATAGATTACATAATTATAATGGACATAAAACCTTTTTTACCGGTTATTTTGACTTACTATTTTTTTTATTTTCTTAAAAAAATTAATACACCTTTATTTTTATTATTTTATTTTTATTTATTCATTATTTTATTTTTTGGTTCGGGTAGCGGGCACTTAAAAAAATTTTGATAATCGTGTTACTAACATGTAACCCAAGAATTTGAATTATTTTCTATGTAGCTTTTTTGTTTTATAATACTATGCTGCTTTTTATATTTAAAATATGCTGACCCATTATTGTATTGAGGTTTAATTAAAAAATGTGTTTCAATTCCAAGTATCTTCAAATTCCCGAGAAATATTGAGCCATTTTGGTATGATAGTTAGTATGTAAAAATAGTGACTTAAAAATTTGAAAACAAGAGTTTATTTGGCTGTTAACTCATTGTTAAGAACTATGGTTGTAGTTCCTGATAATTAGCTCAGCATACAATAGGTACAAACAAGGAAATTGTTTACTCAGATATTCTGAAATTTTACATTAGCGATTTATAACTTGCAAGATACCTAAATGTAACAATTAACTTAATTTTCCCAGAAAAGGATACCCGAAACTTGGTATCTTGTTTTTCTATTTTGTTAGAAGAAATATTTTTAAATAGTCCACTCTACCTGTTTATTCAGGGTTTTATCCACCATCTTTTAGGTCTTTCGTTTTGCTCCCGTTTTCATTTAATTATTGACAAAATAGTTGCAGTTTGGGTCATCAGTAATGTTTTTTTTAATTTTTATCAACACGACCTAATCAAATTTAACCACAGTTTATGTTTACTTTTATTTAAGTTGGCTGCACGGTTACAGCAAATTCAATTATAATGAAAATTGCTAAGTGTATAATCAGTATAATAGGCAAAAGATATACGTTACAAAACCATGTAGTTATGAAACTCGTTGGTTGATAATTTGTGAGGTATATATAAGGTTCATTTAAAAATACATCTTTAAAATTGTAAATAAATTAAGAACAGTAAAACAACTAAAAGGTTGAAATAAACTTTCACTATTTATTTGTAAAATATGAAATGCAATGACGGCCGTTTCGCTATAGAATTAGCATCGTCAGATTGACATATTAAAGTTACATTTTGTTTGTTTGTAGCTAGGTACATGATGTTGATTAGGTAGTATTAAGGTTCGACCAAGTATAAAAGTAATAAGACCTAACAATATTAAAGCCTAGATGTTATTAGCCCTAAGGGATTATCCTGGATGTATTTCCCTCTAAGATCAGTATAACTGTGCAATGATATATAAAAACCAGGAAAAAACTGATCTTAATAACTTAATATATTTGTGTTACAATTACGTCTTATCTATGTTTAAAATGAGACTCAATCAAAGTAAACAGTCTAATAGGGTGAACTTCCAAGATTTATTTGTTCATTAACCACTTTGTATTGTTGATCTGATAGATGTTTTTTTATTTCAAGTTCTTCGAGGAAATCTAAATTTTGTTTTTTCTACAAACGTGTTAAAAATGCCATTTTTAGCACCCCATAGAAGCCTTAAAAATGTCACTTTAAGGCACTGAGTGCCTTAAAATGGCACTGCTGTCAAAAGTGAATTGTTAGATTTTGAAAGCAAACGTCAAAATATTTAGATTTTATTTTTATTTTAACATTAATATTAACAGTACAATTTGTGCAATTTGACAAATTAATTTCTTGCACTGCTGTTTTACCATTTTCTATGGTAAGGAAGAATGATGATTCGTAAACAATTATATCAACAATGGTTGCTAGGGTCCGCAATATACGATGCAACTTAAAATTATCTCCTTTGGATGTATTAATACAGGTTTTTAAAATTTAATAGGTCCCAGAATATTGACGATGTGAGTATTAACTATAATCGTAGTATTTATAAACCTCTATCATAGATGGTATTAGCGGTATTAAATGTAATTATTTTTAAAAATAAATTCCAATAATTAACGTAGAATGTTAAACCTAAACTTTCAAATCACGAAACTTACATTGCTTAAAGTAATACGGTCTGAAGATATTTTTGAATCGTATTTATTACTCGGCTAAGCTAAACCATTTCCTAGAAAAAGAAATAGTCTGTCAACCCAATGAGTATAACAGAGACCCTAAAAAGAGAGATGCATACATTCTGAGAGGTGGCTGTTTAGGTTAAATTGCGGTGAAAATTGGGACTTTCAGAAACTTTCAAATACTTACGTAGCCGAGATACTACTGACCAATAGATGGCATTATGATCAGCTTAAAATTGAATCACCCTTAAAATAAACAACATAAAAAATACATTTCTACACGGGTTTAAATAAAAATTCTGTAAGTACAAAAAAATTTTACCTTTTTATGTAAAACGCTACAAGCATTCAATCAATTTCTTCATGTAATGCAATTTACCTAATGGCATAAGAAGAAAGCAGTCCCTGCTTAATGGGAATAATTATTTAGGTAGGTACCTGTAGTACGGCTAGTCGACTGATTTTACCATAATCCTTCGATAATACCAATACACCTATCTCTTTATTGAATACTCTTTATTGAATACGCACAAATATTTTTGAATTTCCCCCTTCCACTGCTAAAATATGACTAGTTCTTGCCATAGAACACAACGTATTTCTACCCAGGAGTACCACAATTTAAATGAAAAAAACCCTTTAAGCTGTCAAAAGCTAGCTTCTATTTGCCGTATAGCCGTGACAGCCCAGGCTGCCAGGTTCGTGTACGCCGCTTGCTAGTTGTTATTGTGTTTTTCTTGTCTTTGTGTATTTAATATTAACGACTTGTGTGTGTACCTAGACTTCTCTTTGGATTTACTTTACTTTGGATTACTGATTACTTTTGCAAGTCATGCCAACACAATTTTATAAGGGGCACGAACATTTATGGGGAACTACGAGAGTGGGAGTTGGTTCGCACATGAGTATTCAATTTGTGCCATTAACGAGATGGGTCTATTCTGATATTGAAATTAAACTGTAGAAACATACACCAGACCACCGTATATCTTTTAGTTTATTTCTTCTAATTGGCAGTTGTTATCAAAAAATATTTCAAATAAAAAAATATTAGATTCTGTGTTATTGTTATAGGATTAACATCTACCTGCTGCGGATTTTTTTTTTAAATTAATCATATATAGGTATTGATGTTTAATTAAAACGAAATATGAGTAATTTAGAATTGAGATAGTAAAGTTTTTCATTACAAATAATAGTCAAAAAAATTTTCTTTTGTTGGACTATATAGGCTATGAACATGATACAATAAAGACTTATATCATGGGCTATGAACACATTTATGTATAGAATTTATCACGAGATGAATTCCTAATAGAATCGGTAAGAACTTGTATAACTATTTTTTTTTTGGGTGATTATTATATGAATTTTGTTAAAAAACTTATTTATTAACCATTAGAAATTTGGATTAATTTTTTTATTATATTGTTCATAAAATAAAAATAATATAATCAAAAATAGGTACATTAACATCAACATTATCCAAAATTCAAGAGTTATAATAACAATCCACGATCCCAGCAACTACAACAAGAAGTACTTGATACTTAAAATGTACAATCCTAAAACTCTTTTACTGTAATAGGTAGTTTTATTATAAATGACCTTCAAAAACATTATTTTGTTCTGCAGTTAGATTTATTTGAAAAATAGACTCGCAAGTACGAAATGTTATCAGTTAAATCTAGCGTTTAGTAACATAATCACTCAAAATAAACAGACATCTTTTCTAATTCATAGTGAAATATTTCATTCAGCGCCATCTAAACTTTTGGTCCAGCTTTCACAATACGCAATCTATACCTTTGGTCCACAATTACAAAAAAGAGTTAAATTATGAGTCAGTTTGGTTAATAGACTATTTCTTTTTTTAGGCAATGGCTAAACCATATCTTGAACCGTGACTGTACAAACGATCCTCAATCAATTTCGGTGTAGTATTTTAAGTTATTTTTTACTACTTAAATGTTTTTTTGGTATTTTAGGTGACATGATATTTCCGGCAGGAAGTTCAATACTTTTTGGTCCTGTACAAATACACCGAAATCCAGAATACTGGCCGGATCCGTTGAAATTTGATCCCGACAGATTTTTACCTGAAAAAGTGGCAAAAAGACATCCATGTACTTACATACCATTTTCATATGGACCCAGAAAGTGTATAGGTAAGAGAAATATAATTTTTCTAATTCCTATTAAAACAGTACTACTTGATTAATTTGCCGGGTTCATCCACTTTAGAGCCACACTCTACCAATGTGCGCAGCGACGCCAAGAACAAATACGCTGCTGTTCGAGACTGTAGACGGTAGTGAAGTTCTTTTATCCTGGTCAAACTCAAATGGAAATAGTGTGAAATAATACTCTATTCAATAAAGAGTATCTATTACTATTACAAGCAATTGGTTAGGTTAGGATGAAATAATAATCTATTCAATAAAGAGTATCTATTACTATTACAAGCAATTGGTTGTAATGCCACAGCATGCAATCCCTACCAGCCCCTTGCCGTTACAAAATTTAATTTGAACAATATTTCGGGCTAGTCCAAAACCGGGCCTGCTTTTCTTACTCTCCAGGAAATGGTGTATACTAGAGCTATTACCGTGGTGGCACCAAATCTGAATAGAAATTAGCCCTATTTTTCTCGTCATGAGATTGTGGATAAGTCATTATTTACTTTTCTTGACCAGGTCAAAACTCTTCTGTCAAACCTTCGCTTTTTTCTTTTTTTATCCCCCAACTCTCGTCTTTCTAATCGAACATACCGATGACAGTTGTCGCTGTCACGATCAATTGAATGACAGCGTGACATTAATATATTATTTTTTTAAAGAATATGAATTCCGAACATTTTGGGCCTCGTTGATACGTTTTAGTTTCAAGATTCTGGTTTGAATAAAATTTAACGAGATGTAAAAAAAATTTAGTTTGGCCAACATATGGATTGAAAGAAATTATATAAGTATTTTAATAAAAATAACAAAGTGAAAGGAACGATTTTTAATATTGATCTGGTATACGCTGTTTTAACTTTAACTACCCTAATTTTTTCATCCCGCAACGGCATTACTTCTATGATTCTTCCAGTTATCCAATTTAAGGGGGTAGGCCGTCTTCTTTTAGAAGTACCAAGGAATCAATTTTAATATTTTCATAAGAATTCAACCACTTTTGTCGAGTTTGTAGTTGGTGTAAGTATTCTACAGACTAAAATGGTTGAAAGTTCCTCAAAGGTGAGGATAGAATTAACCATAATTTTTAATACTAATTTTTTTGAACTCTTAACTTTCCCATATACCACCCCATTGGGGTGCTCGTGGTGGGATAAATTTTCAATCATTATTTGATTTAGTTAAATAATTTAGAACTGGTTCAGCATTGCTTGGATTTTTGAAACAACTTTGTAATTCTTTATAATTATTGTCAGCACCTTAAAACTTTGTAGCGTTGTCAAAATAAATAATAGTAGGATTACCACGTCGGGAAACAAATCATTTGGGCATTAAAATAAATGTCTCAGTTGATAAAGTGACTGCGGAAATTTGACGATACGGTATTAGCTCCAGACGGCCACCGACACATATCATTCCGTTTTCGTCTATAAAAGTTTTTAATTTATTAATTTGATTGTCAGAAACAAATTTACTTAGTTTTAATTTAATGATTTATTTTTCAAAATGAAAATGTTTTTAATTATGAAATTTTCAGAAGTTTTCAATTCGGTTACATTTAATGGTCCGGAAATTTTTTTGGAATTTTTACAATTTAATATGAATCTGTGAACATATGCTATTGTTCTTTTTAATTTTGTGTGGATGGAAAAATTTGAAAATTAAGTTATCTAGAAGTTTTCTTCTGTTGGTACTGTCAATTTGACAGTTTTTGTTTCCGGAATTTCGGAAATGTTAATTCTTAGATTTGCGAAATTGTTAAATTTTGCTAAGAAAGTTTGGTCCGTGCCACCAAAGTTTGTTGGAAATTAAAATATTCGCTGGGGTTTCGCGTGATACAACATCAGCGGGATTTTGTATAGTATTTACATAGGAGTATTCTTTTGCTATTGCTCGTATTTTGGCGACTCGGTTTCCTACAGATATGGACCAACGACACGGTTCGCCTTTAATCCAGCATAGTCTGAAGCGGCAAAGAATATCGAGTAAATCATTCTGTACCCGATATTTTAATTTTTTTATGTTTTAAGTGTACATATTCACCAATACATTTTGTTGTAGTCAGAAAATAATTCCGGATGTTTGTGAAGTCTTTATTTAACAGAAAGAAAACGTTTTTTAGCGATAGAAAATAAAACACCAAGTTCTAGGTGTTCTTTATCGGATTTTAGCGGAAAGTTTACTTGAGATCTCCCATTTTCTAGAATTTTCGTAGTGTTTCGGAAAATAGTTTCCACAAGTTCATCATCTGATTTATTTATTTATTTATTTATTCATCCAAACAGGCTGGTTAGCCTAATTACATGGATAACAATAACAATTATATAAGTAGAAATATAATACAAAAATAATAATAATAACAGAGAAATTTTTACAATATAGCCGTGATCGTACCAGAACTGCAGAAATCTATTTTGAGATAGAGTCCAGTACAGAGATGTTAAGGCACCAATTTGATTAGCTAATTGAAGCATGTAAACTAGAGAAGATCTGGATCCATATTGGTTTAAAGGGTATTTGAACTCAATTAAAGAACGTGTGCGTCGGGACGGTACGTTAAAAGGTATTAAAGATAGAATTGCAGGGCAATCTATTTTATTGTTTAGTATTTTGTACAAGAATGTCATAACAATCAGACACGCCTTTGCTGTAATGATAATATTTTAAATTCTGTGCGAAGTGTTGATGTGCGCACGATTCTATAATCCGGCCATTTATGATATTTTTTAAAATACAGTTGTCTCAAAAATTTATTTTGAACTTTTTCTAATTTTCCCAATATAGTTGGATATTCGTTATTTGACCAAATTTCTGTTGCATACTCAAGTTTGGGTCGTACTAAAGTATAATAAAGTAGTTTGACCGTTCTTATACTGTTAAATTGCTTGGTTTCTCTAATTATATATCCTAATACTCGATTAGCAGATTTAACAATATTGTGAATATGGCTGGCAAAAGAAAAGGCAGAATTGTATGTTACACCCAAATCTTTAACCTCCTCTATTCGGTCTAAAACCTCATTATCCATAGTGTAAGTAAAAATAACGGGATGTTTTATTCTATACATATTTAAAATGTGACATTTATTTACATTAAATAGGAGTTGATTGTCATGACTCCATTTCACTATAGATAGATAGATAGATAGATAGATGTTTAAGAGGTGGCCAGAAGCCTATTCCACTGCGACCTTTTCAGATCTATTGTGGTCCTCGAAAAACTAGATTACATCCCCCAGTCCGACTCTCTTAACGAAGTCTATAAGCTTTGAGACTGTAACCTTCATGTAGTCCCTTGCCAATGGATATTCTTCTCCTAAAGTCAGGAACCGCATATTTACCAGTCCGTCGCACTGACATAAGATGTGCTCTGGTGTTTCCTCTTCTAGGTGACAGAATCTGCACAGATCCGTCTCTGTCAACCCCATCAGCTTAAGATGCCTGTTTAGCTTACAGTGCCCCGTCAATAGACTTACTACAGTTTTGACCGTTTTCCTGTCTTTACTCAATAAGTCTGACGTAAACTTTTGCGAATGTTCCATTATGAACTGTTTCGCTTGCCTTTGTCCTGGTGAATTCCACCACCATTCCCGTGATTTTTGTGCCACCCATGTTTTCATGGCCGTCTTTATTATATTTTTTGCAATGCCGCAGAAAGGTTCCGGTCCAATAAAAGGCATTGATGAGCCTAGTTTAGCCATTTCATCTGCCTTTTCATTGCCTTTTAGACCCCTATGCCCTGGTACCCAAGCTACCGTAACCTTGCTACGATCCCCAGAGTATTCAGAGCATGCACACAGTCCCATACTAGCCTAGAATTGACCTCTACAGAATCTAGTGCCCTTAGCACCGCCTGACTGTCTGTGAAGATGGCTATTGAACGGTACGTCCTATCCAGCCTTTTAATTTCTTCTACACAGTAGTGAATTGCCGTGATTTCTGCTTGAAAAATCGTGGCATTTTGGGATAGACTTACTGGGAATGTTATCCCTTGTTTCCTTCCGACTACGCCGGCTCCCACGCCATACGGCGTCTTTGAGCCGTCCGTGTACCAGGTTGACTCCGCCTCTACGGGTACACCTTTTTCCCAGTCTTCTTTTGGCTTGGATGTAATTTTGGCCTTGTTTTACCAGTTTCTCTATCTTGGCTTTGGAGATGCCAGATAGTCTTGCAAATTTAATTTCTTCGTCTGTCATAAGATCAACCTCCTCCAAGGTAGTGACCCTGACGCCTTTGAAATTTTTTGCCTTTCGGCTTTGGAAGATCCGGGCCTTTCAGCCTGAGGATTTTTCGAGGAGGTACTTGGCTCTGCAGCTTTAGTATCCTCCTTAGTTTTTGATTGCCCCGGCTTCTTAGCCTTGGGCTCTCGTTCTGGTTTTTTTTGAGATTCCATAAGAGTCCCACGAGTAGCTAGGGAAAGGTGGTCCACTCCTGCAGAGCCCCGCATGCAGGAGTAAGGTCTGCCTACGATGGGGTGCGACCCTGTGCCCCAAAGGAACCGTTTGCGACACTATCACCCCAGTGCCATTCAGTCATCGTCACGGTATCTAACAACTTGGACTTGGGGAATGTTTTTCGACCTTCCGGTCTAGATCCGCTGGATTCAGTTTCAACAGGGTCACCACGAGTAGGTTGCAATCAGAGATCACAAACTCCCAATCTAGTTGAGAGTACCCAGCGGTCTTGGAATGGTTTAATACCAATACCCTGAGATAGTTCGTTTTTCCGTTCAGCTTTATGCCGATTAGAAAGGGAACCAGAGCCCTCGACCCCTCCATTTCACTATACTATTTATATCTTTCTGTAAAAGTACACAATCCCTAACTGTTTTTACGTCTTTAAAAACTCTAAAATCGTCTGCGAAAAGTGAACCAATTGAATAATTTAAAACTGATGGAAGATCATCAATGAATAATGTATAGGAAATTTTGTTGTTGTAAGTAAGTATGTTGTAAGTATCATTACAACACATATCAGCCTTATCTGAGTCCACAGTATAAGATGCTCTTTGTTTGCGAAAGGTTGAGGAGAAAAATTTCGCAAAGTATTCCGCAGTTTCATTTTCTGATATTTCGTATCCTTTGTAGTAAAAATTACATGAAGCTGAACAGTTCATTTGTTTATTATTAATATAGTTCCAGAAAGAATTAACATCAGTATCTATATTTTCCTCTAAACTTTTAAAATATTTACCTTCTTCCTTTTTTAATAAATCCTTTAATTTTTTTCTAATGTTTTTATATTTTTCATTGAATTGATTAGAAACAGATTTTAATTTATAGTATCGGTTTTTATCCTTAAGTAATATTTTGATTTCATTAGAAAACCAGGAAGGATATTTACTTATTTTTCTATTATTAGTGTAGTATGTTGGAACACATTCCGCTACAATTCTACCCCATATACTGTAAAATTTATCCAAAGCTGTTTCTATGTCATTATCATTTAAAACCTCGCCCCAATCCGCATTTCTGACGCATGTACTTAAAGTAAGAAAGTTAGCTTTTTTAAAATTATATTTTACTTCCTTAAAGTTTTGTGTAGATTTGTGAGATTAAAAGTTTTTGGGATACTAATAGTTATATTTAAGGAAGGGTGATAACTATCTTCTTTTACAAATGGTAATAAATCTCTCTCAACTAAACATTTACTTGAAGAACTTTCAGGACCTAGCACCAAGTCCAATGCCCTTCCTTGAAAATTTTTAATATTATTTAATTGTACAAAAGCATTAAATTCTAGGAAATTTTGTAATAAGTTGTATTTTTGTATATTGCCATCGTGTATATTAAAATCTCCAATAACATACATATTTTTGTTATTATATATTTGATCCTGTACAAAATTAAAAGCGGTTTCTACTATTTGTATTGTACTGCTTGGTGGCAAATAAATTACGCACAAAATATATTTCTGGTTACTTACTTTGAAATTTATTGATATTGCCTCAAAATCTTTCTGTTATTTTTCAATATGTAAAACTTTATACCTTTTTTTGGGTGCTATAAAAACTCCCCCTCCAGTGGACAGATGAGTGTGTTTCAAATTTCTGTCAGATCTCATTAGATTGTACCGTTCCACATCAACTATTTCTCGATCCCGTATATTTTACTGTAACCATGATTCAACAGCTATGATAATATCAAAATTTTCTACAAGACTTCTCCTAAAAAAATCGTGACATTATTTATTTAGCCCCCTGCAATTCTGGTAATAAACACCTAAATCAGTCGTAGCTATACTGTTACTATTTTTAACATATCGATGAGCTCGCTAAAAAATTTAATACAAACTATAATAAAGCTAATTTCTAATTTTTAACTACTATCCAAAAGACAAAATAACAAAATAAACGATTTAACTGCATATTTATAGGTATAAATTAAAAGTCGAGATACCTAATTAAGTGTTGCCTAGGAATACAAATTTATCAATAAACAATAAAATAAATAATAATACTAGTTTTAAATTTTAACCTCAAACCAAAACAATAACAAAAATATTAATTATTTCATTAAAACAAATATGTCTTTATCAGTAACTACTTTTTGCTTACTAGATAATAGTCCATGCTATTCTATATCAGCTTCTCGGTTTATTAATTTTACGGTGTTGTCAACTTTAGCAAAAATTTTACCATTCTTGGACCATACATTTCTTGCTCCATATTTGGATTTTGCTTTTCTCTGGATTTTGTAGCGTGCATCTGATAAATCTTCGTTTATAAACATTAAGGTTTCTTTCAGTTTTTTCTTGGCAGCAAATATCTCATTGCGTTTTATATATGACACGAAGGTAAGTATGGCTACTTTAGTATTAGGCTTATAAGAATTATTAATTTTTTCTATTCGAAAAATGTTACTTATATCGTTTGCCGTAGTTTGAACCTTTAAAACATTGTTTGTTAAATTAAGTATCTTGGTAAGTAAGTCTTCTCTTGGTTCTTCATCTAAGCCGATTATTCTCAAGGAATTTAACTTTAATTTTTGTTCAAACATGTCCATTCGAGTGTTTAAGGACACTATTTCATTTTTATTTCCTTCAACCGTTTGTTCAAGAGATGAAAGTTTGTCAATTAAGGTACTAAGTTTTTTGTTGATTTTTTCGAATTGCTTTTCTAATTGTTTCTCCAATTGGTCTTCAATCATAGTAGATAATTTCGTTGAGAGTTTGTTCAAAATAGCATCCACCATATAATCATCTACATGTCCACCTCTAGTTTTTGACATTTTCTATGAGATATGACAACAATGTAAGATTGCCTTAACTACTGGAAATTAAAGTTTAAAAAATAAACTTTGTTAAGGACTTATGCCTATGTGCAAATATTGCCCGTAACCGGTCCACGCGATGGGACGAGGCCACGCCGGAAAGAAGAGGTCAAGTTGTCAGGGTTACGACATTAACAACAATTTTGTTATTATTATGAGTTTTTGTTGTAATAAAAGAAATATACAGTCCATTACAATTTAAAAATCGTGTATTACTTAGTCCGCTATTATCGAAGGATACAACATAATATATATAGTTCTTCCAATTAAACTTTATGTTCATTCAAGAAACTGCACCTCTATAACTTAACTTTTTTCACTATATCGTTTCGTATAACGAAAAAACACCACTTAAAAATTGAAAATTTTCAGGAGCTCACCTCGTTTGATGTTCACAGCAGCTCGGACATACTGATGAAGGATGATCCTGATGAAGGATTATCTTTAGAGGGTATATCCTCATAAGCCCAGAATTTATAAAGTGCTGAATTTAGGTCATTATCAATTTATGTCAAGATATGATTACACATTGTAACGTCAGAATCATTATTCCCAACATTTACTGAACTAAAGAAGACACTATTTTGAAAGTGAAAGTCGGGATTTGCCAGAACGATGTCTCGTGGAATTTTTAAACGGGACAAATCAAATTTAATCTGCGGTAGTTTGCCTGTTATAGTTGGAAGGACAGCGCAATTCACCTTATATTGTCTTCTAGGGTCAACATAATAAATAAATTGTACAGAATTAGAAATACCAACAATTTGCAAAGTTCTATTATATGGAATCATTTGCAATCTATTGACTAGCTCCTGCGACACGAATGAGTTTTGGGAACCACTATCTAAGAGAATCGTAATTTTTACTGCATTTTCGCAGTAATCATATTATACGATTATTTTCGCAGTGGCTACTAGCAGTTTATGTGAAGTTGTGGAAAGAGCAGACATCGATTGAGAGGGGTCAATATGTTTACTTCTTGTATGGAATACGGGATTCTCGGCCAATTTCAATGCATTAAGATTATCGTTGTTAAATTTAATCTTTTTCAGACAGTCAAATCCCAATTCATGAACAAAACGTTGCAGGTAAATGGCTTCATTGGCTGCTTCAGTAAGTGCCATGTACTCTGCTTCAGTAGATAATAAGCCAACAGTTCTCTGCTTTTTCGAATCCCAGGATATTTAACTTCCAGAAAGTAAAAATACATATTTTGTATAGGAACGTCTATCATCAACAGAATTTTCCCAGTCAGCATCCACAAATCCTTCAATGTTGCTTTTATCGGGAGAAAATACAAGCCCCTTGTTCATTGTGCCTTTTAAATAACGAAGAACTCGTTTCGCTGCTGTCCAATGTATATTTCTAAAGCAGTTATTGAATTGTCCCAGATAACTTACTGCAAAACTTATATCTGGTCGTGCATTTACAGCAAGTCTTTAATTTCGAAATTCTTGGCAATTTTGGTGTTAATTTCTTTGATACTGTGTTCATTTCGACTTGCGATAAGTATATCATCCACAGAAATAGTAATTAGCACCATATCTTCCCCTCTGTTTATGTAATATAAGCATGGATCAGCTGTACTTGGCGTTGCTCCACATTGCTTAAGGGTTTCATCAACTTTTCTATTCCAGCTTCTTTCAGCCTGCTTCAAACCGTAGAGTGACTTTTTTAAAAGAAATGCTTTATTTATTACCTTGTAGATCTTTCAGCATTGCTGTAGCTCGGTTTACGTCATCAGTCGTTCCAGTTTGAATAAGGCTTTCCAATATTTTCTTCATTTGATTAGGTACTTCCATATAAATAGTCTCATCAAGCTCACCGTTTAAATAAGCACAATGACATCTAGCTGTTGAATACTCATTCCATATTTTGCTGCAAGTGCCACTACTAGTCGTACTGAACCAAACCGGGCAACAGGAGCAAATGTCTGGTTAAAATGAATACCTGGTTGTTGGCTAAATCCTTGGGTGACTAGACGTGCCCTTCGTCTTTCAAGTGTACCGTCGGATTTATACTTATTTCTGAGTACCATTCGGCATCCAATAATTTCTTGATTTTTAGGTCTATCAACAACTCTCTACGTTTCATTTTTAAGGATTGCTGTGATCTCTTCTGACATAGCATCGTACCATGCCTTTGCATCAGGTCCACTAACAGCTTGTTTCATGGGTACTTCATCAATAAAAACGTCTTCTTCTAGAATGTTACCTTCATTTGGAATCATATGGTATTCTTTTCGGGGTCTTCCTATTAAACCGGTCTTTACTAACTTTGGGCGTCCTGGTCCTGGTTTCATTGTGACATTATTTTCTCTCACATCAAGATTTTTATGCATATCTTCTTTTTGAACAAATCGATTTTCCAAATTTTCATCATAAGAAATGTTAATTTGTATGTTTTCAGTTTCGGTAAACACTTCTTGATTGTTTTCATCATTGTGTTCCTATTCTACTTGTTCATCTTATTTTTTATAATTCTTTATATTGTTAAATATGCAATTCTAACATAGTCAATGGTTTCCTACTTATTGTGTATTTAGTTTAACATAGGTACTTTGATTATAATTTAGTATAAATTATTACTATGGAGACTGACAGTTTTGTTTATAAGGGCAATTGTAAAGGTCACAATTGTTATAATATATTTTCACAAGTATTTAAAAATCACTCAAAGTGTTTTACTTGAGCCTCTAATTACAACAGTTTTGTTTATAAGGGCAATTGTAAAGGTCACAATTGTTGTAATATATTTTCACAAGTATTTAAAAATCACTCAAAGTGTTTTTTGAGCCTCTAATTACAACAGGTTATGGGCCCAGTAATTAGCTACGATTAAAACAAGTAAAACGGTAGTATTTTTAAGTAGATATTCGGCAGCTACAGAACTTAATCGAACTGTTTCAATTATAAGAAATAGCGGTAAAACCGAAAAGAAAATATTTATTCCTGTAAGAAATAAACTAAAAAATGTCGACAGCAAACACTGTGTTGATTAAACCTTTTGATGGTACGGGGTATGGAAACTGGGAGTTCAGAGTTAAATTACTATTGGAAAACCATGAAGTGTTGGCGGTAATTTTGGAAAATCCTCCCACAGATGATACTAAGTTAGTTACCTGGAAGAAAAAGGATGTAAAAGCAAAGAATCTGATTGAACAGTGTTTAGATGATAACATTTTGGAGCAAATTAAAAGTAAGTCAACAGCAAAAGATATCATGGATACTCTTAACCAAATTTTTCTTAAAAGTGGTATGGCTTTTCAAGTTCAACTTCAACGTAAGCTGCGAAATATGAGTTTTAGAAATGATGTGTCACTAAATGAGTACATTACGGAATTTGAAAGGACATTTGTAAATTAAATAAATCTTTATATGGTCTTCGTGAAGCACCAAAATGCTGGTACCAAAAACTTACCCAATATTTGGAATATTTAAACTTTAAGAGATCCCAATCTGATCCATGTCTATATTTTGACAAGGATATTTATTTAATTTTTCATGTTGATGATATAATCTTATTTGGCAAAAGCAAAGAAAAATTAGAAAATTTTAAAGCGCTACTTATGCAAAAATTTTAAATAAGAGATTTATCACCTAAAAATCAGACTAATTTTTCTTTGTCATTTTTAGGAATTAGGGTAGAAAAATTTAAAAACGAAATTCTCTTAAATCAAAAAGATTTAATAAGTAAAGTACTGGTTAAGTTTAATATGGTTAATTGTAGGGTTTCCACTGTACCTTTACAACCAAAATTAGATTTAAATAATACTGATGGGAGTGGATATCCAAAATTAAACTTGCCTTATAGAGAACATGGATTTTTGATGTACATAATGTTAGGAACAAGGCCTGACCTAAGTTTTTCGATTTCAAAATTCTTATTCACGTGAGCATTGGACTTACCTTAAAAATATCTTACGATATTTAAAGTTGACCGAGAATTATGGTCTTAAATATATTAAATCAGAAACTTGGAACGGTCAAATAATAAGTGCTTATGTGGATGCTGATTTTGCAAATGATCAAAATGACAGAAAAAGTATTACCGGGTTTGGTATTAAAATTTTTAATAATTTTATATTCTGAAATCAAAGAAACAAAAAACTGTCTCTCTTAGTAGTTCAGAAGAAAAGTACATTGCTCTTTCTGAGTGTACAAAAGAATGTATTTTTGTTGGACAGCTATTATTGGAAATATGTGATCTTAATGCTTTTTCTGTCAATGTCTTTGAAGACAATCAATCTTGCATAAAAATGTCTAGTAGACTAGAAACCAAACGAAGTAAGCGTATTGATGTTAAACATCATTTTGTTAGACAATGTGTCGATGATAATATTATAAAGTTACATTATATTTCAACTTCAAAACAAGTGGCAGACATTTTTACTAACGCCTTAGCAACTCCTAAGTTTACTTATTTTAGGAAACAATTAAGTATTTGTAATTAGTTTATTTAACATTAACAATATAAGAATTAAGGGGGTGTGTTAAATATGCAATTCTAACATAGTCAATGGTTTCCTACTTATTGTGTATTTAGTTTAACATAGGTACTTTGATTATAATTTAGTATAAATTATTACTATGGAGACTGACAGTTTTGTTTATAAGGACAATTGTAAAGAGTAGATATACTAGGAGAGTTCTAACTCAGTGAAGGAGTGGGGGTACCTCCGTATATACAGCATACGAGTTTGTGTTGTATTGCGGGTTGCCTGCTGGTTTGAAAAAAAGGTGCGTGGCGGCCGCTGGTGGAATTTGAACCTACGGACCGTCGGTAGAATTTTTATAATTTAAGCGCCCTTACCCACTGGGCTGCTAGGACGGAAGGATTATATATGTTAAGAATAGGTATTTAAACTTGCGTCGCGTGGGTGTGCATTGTAAAAATTTGATCGATGGTGGCGTCGTTTGCGAATATCGTACGGGGCGTGGGCTAATTTTCGTCGTGTCGCAAAAAATCTCGTTACATACAGGGTCGGTAAAAATGTTAATAAAAATATCGTTACATACAGGGTGGCAAAAAATGTTAATTTGATCGAACATGTGGTTTGTAAAAATAGCATGAGGTAGCGGATCGTTGCTAATTAGTTGTTTATATACGGGACAGTTCTCCATTTTCTCTTTATAATCTATACGGGAATGTAAAATTACGACACATTGATTGTCAAAAGGGTACGATGCTAAGACGTCATCACACATGTTTTACAAGGGTCATCGACAATAATGTTAGTTACAGATCGGAAATTAGACCGTCCAAATATCGGATGACCGTCGCAGATGTGTCTTGTTTTATTTGTTATCTGTTTATATACAGGAGGATGGTACAGATAGAGGTATCTGATCGTACAGTTTTCATCGAATTTGGTCTGTGATAGGTATCTTGTAATCTAATCATATACAGGGTATGTCGGGATACTAAACAACTTGGAATTTTTGTATTTAAAATATCAATTTGATGATATGGTACGGGTTAGATACGGGATATATACAGGGTTTGTCGCGAATTAGATCGTCGAAATATCGAATTATGATCATTCTTAATACGGAAACGGTTAGGGGGTATGTGGCAAAAATGTCGGTGTCGGCCGTGAATTAAAAATGTCAATTCGATCATTTGTAAGACGTATATTATGATGTGGGTAAAAGATAATTTCGAGTGTACAGGGTATATCGCGAAGATCATTCGTAAGAGGTACGGGGGATGTCAATTTTTTATACGGGATATGTCTGCATATACAGGGTTTGTCGCGAATTATATCGTCGAAATATCGGATTATAATCATTCTTAATACGGAAATGGTTACGTGACAAATAAAAAATGTCGTTACATTAACGGGGGTATAGTCGTAAATTTTATATTAAAAATGTCAATTCGATCATTCGTATATGGTGCGGTGGTCATTTCGAGTGTACAGGGTATATCGCGAAGATCATTCATAAGAGGTACGGGGGATGTCAATTTTTCATAACTGGTATGTATACAGGGCCGTCCAAATATCGGATGGATGTCGCAGATGTCTTGCTTGTTTATATACGGACACAAATAAAGGTTTCGTTCTCACGTATTCAAATACTGAAGGCGTCGTTTTGCCAATTTCTACTCCAGTGTACAGGGTATGTCGTGAAGATCATTGGTAAGACGTAGTACGAGGGTTTTTACATAAGGGCATATCGAGACCGTCCAAATGGACGTCGCAGACGTGAAAAATGTTTTATCTGTTATCTGTTTATATACGGAGTATGGTACAAATAGAGGTTTCGTTCTCAAATTCTGATCGAACAGTTTTCATCGAATTTGATAATCTTCTGTGATAGATATCTTGGTACATAATCTAATCATATACAGGGATACTAAGAAATGTTAGAAATATCAATTTGATGATATGGTACGGGTCATTTTGAGTTAGATACGGGTCTGCATATACAGGGTTTGTCGCAAATTAGACCGTTGAAATATCGGATTATGATCATTCTTAATACGGAAACGGTATGTGGCAAATAAAAAAAAAATGTCGTTACATTAATGGTTATACGGGGTATAGTCGTGAATTTTATATTAAAAATGTCAATTCGATCATTCGTAAGACGTATATGATTTGGGTCAAAGATCATTTCGAGTGTACAGGGTATATCGCGAAGATCATTCGTAAGAGGTACGGGGGATGTCAATTTTACATACGGAGCATATCGAGACCGTCCAAATATCGGATGGACGTCACAAATGTGTCTTGCTTTAGTTGTTTTCTGTTTATATAAGGGGTATGACACAAATAAAGATTTAGTTTTATCGAAATCGGTCATTTTCTCAGTTAAATGCCTATGTACAAATCATATACAGAGTATGTCGGAATGCCAAGCAACTTATAAACATTAAAAATATCAATTCCTAATAGTTATGGTCAAAGGTCCTTTTGAGTTAGATACGGGATATGTCTGCGTATACAGGGTATGTCACTAATTAGACCTGGCTTTAGTTGTTTCTGTTGGGGTATGGCGCAAATAAAGTTATCCAAATTCTGTATTAAAAATCAATTTGATGATATGGTACAGGTCAGAGGTCCTTTTGAGTTAGATGCGGGATATGTCTGCGTATACAGGGTATGACACTAATTAGACCGTCAAAATATTGGATTAAAATTGTAAATCGTTGCAGATGTTAAAATTGCCTGGCTTTAGTTGTTTTCTGTTTATATACGGGGTATTAAACAAATAAAGGTATACAAATTCTGATTCGCGGAGTTCTACTACTTTAATAAGTTCAGTTTTTGTCATATTTAGGGTGTTTAGTCTTTATATTTTTTCATCTTTTAAATTTTCATGTTGTAAAACACCCAGTCTGTCATCTTTTCTATGTCGAGATACCAAACAACTAAGAATTTTTGTATTAAAAATATCAATTTGATGATATGGTACGGGTCAAAGGTCATTTTGAGTTAGATATTCTATACGAGAAATGTCTGCATAGGTATATATATATTTATATATTAAGAACGAACACCATCGAGAAGCAGGTATGCATCCTTCTATGCTATTTTTAGCCTAGGTCTTGGGTCGCGGATATCAACACAAAGGGCCCTCAAAAAGGGACAAAATACGGAGCATATCAAGACCGTCCAAATATCGGATGGACATCACAGATGTGTCTTGCTTTAGTTGTTTTCTGTTTATATACGGGGTACGGCACAAATAAAGATTTAGTTTTATAGAAATCGGTAATTTTCTCAGTTAAATGCCTATGTACATAATATAATCATATACAGAGTATATGTTGCCAAGCAACTTATAAACATTAAAAATATCAATTCCTAAGTGTTATGGTACAGGTCTAAAGTCCTTTTGAGTCAGATACGAGATATGTCCCAATTAAACCGTCAAAATATCGGATTAAAATTGTAAATCCTTGCAGATGTGAAAAATGCCTGGCTTTAGTGGTTTTCTGTTTATATACGGGGTATCGCACAAATAAAGGTATCCAAATTCTGATCGAACAGTTTTCATCAAATTCGGCCTGTTAGATACCTATGTACAAAATCTAATCATTTACAGGGTATGGCGAGATACCAAACAACTAAGAATTTTTGTATTAAAAATATCAATTTGATGATATGGTACGGGTCAAAGGTCATTTTGAATTAGATATTCTATACGAGAAATGTCTGCATATATATATTAAGAACGAAAACACCATCGAGAAGCAGGTATGCATCCTCGAGCGCATACCAACCCTTCGATGCTATTTTTAGCCTAGGTCTTGGGTCGCGATTATCAACACAAAGGGCTCCCAAAAAAAGGACAAATTAGGGAGATAAGAAATTAAAAGTTTTTTCGCTAGTTATTCGATGATGTAACATAAACTTCTTTTAAATTTTTATAACGCTACTACAATATATTTAAATTTAAATTGTAGCGCAGCAACTGCATCTACAAGCATATATACAGATTACGTCGTGAATTAGGATGTAAAAAAGAAAAATTTGTTTATGTTGTGTACGTCAGTCGATAATGTAAGGTATAAAAGTATGTCATATAGTTACAAAAAATACATTGTTACGCTTTCCATATCGTTAACTAATAAATTATACATTGGGTATAAATTGTAACAATCTAGACAACAGTGACTACTGTTTTCATGAACCATTGTTTTGTAAAAAAAAAATTGGTCTATTTATGTATTTGAACCAAACACCTATATTAATGTTTTAAATAATTCTTCTATAAACTATTACGATTCAGATGATAATCACTACATTTAAGTACCATTGTTAAAAAATGACCTATATAAGATAAATATCTAAACTACGACACTAAATACACCATAATAAAAGTATTACTTCCATAAATTCTACGTGAGGTGTCATTTTTATCACGATCCTTGTTTATATATAAGGGATAAAGGTTTAGTTCTCATGTATCCAAATATCGAGCAGTTTTCGTCGTAATTCGGTCCTTCTCGCTGTATGTTGGGCAACTAAACAACTTAGAAATTTTATATTAAAAACGTTAATTTGATCATTTGTAAAGCGTATATGATCTAACGACTTTCTGCTGAGATTAATATTCGACATCATAAATATTTTTAAAACTGGAAACCTTGACAACCGTTGAAAATATCTGATATCTGAAAAATATGTTTACTTATATTAAATAGTTGTCATAAATAAAACCGGAAACTTTGATGGTCATTTAAAAGATGACAGCACCATTTTTATTGCAAGGACATTGCTTTAACTATTACATAAAAGATGGCGTTATTTATTTATGTTTTGGAATAAATATGGTAGATTGAATCATCTTTAAAACTTCTGCACACCGCTATCAACAACACGCCCTACAACAGCGAGAAAATGAAAGTCGATACTGTTTTTGCAATGACATGTGTAAAATTGACATCTATTTTTGTTTTGATTTTTAAAATGCAGTACGTTTGTAGCTTCTTTTATCTAATTTTTAACATTTCTTCGGGGATTATTAAATCTGTTATAGACTGCTTAACACAAATTTATAGAATAAAGTGCCTTTAACAGAATTAAATTGGTAATACCTTTTTTTGAGACTTCCTCCAAATGCAAAATGTCAAATTAAAGAATCAATTAGAAAATATTTGCTTGTCTGAGAAGAAAAACAGGAAGAAGTAGCAGCCTACGTAAGTGAGTAGTGTTCGTATTAACTGGATAGGATCAGTAGAAGTAGTAGTAGTAGAATACACACTAGCTTTTGATTACGTCTATAGACAATTATCACAAGCCATGTAACCAATGAGACGTATTCAACCCACAACGCTATAACCACCACCAACACCATGTTCTACCACAGAACTGAAGAACAATGAAGTAGATAGTATTTTAATAAATTATTTATTTAGTGGCATTTATTTTTGTTTCAATTTTAAAAATTATCTTAAAAATTATAAAGCGGAAATTTTACATTTACAAACAATATGAAAATCAATGAATACACAGTGTGTTTTAATAATAATAAATAATCCATATTTTCTCAACCATTCTTTTTTAAATAATTATTAGAATGGTAATATACCATTGCAAAACAAATTACGGAGACGTTGTACAATACGGTCCAGAGATGACGTGGCAGGGGTTTGTATCTTGGACTATATTTCAAGTTTTTCATGATGTACCGCCAAATTTGTGAACGTCAATAAATTCTGGAAAAAACACCAAAGGTGAGACGATATTTCTTGTACAGAAATTCCGCGTTTTGATTACCATGAACGTTAAAATAGTCTCCAGCATACAATAACTTCCTCTTAAATATTTTATTTATTTTAGAATAATCTACATCTCTTTTAACGCCATACACATTCCTTTCCAAGTAGAATGCCAAACAATACATGAAATAATTTCAATAAGGTGCAGTCAATAATAAAACTGAAATAGTAGAAAATTGTTTCCACCTGCACCCAAGGTAAAGAAACTTAACAGTTTCTATACCAAGCTTGACCGTTTTATATGAAAAAACAACTACTTCCTGGGCTATATGCCCCAACGGACATTGAATTACTTTCCAATAGAAAACGTGATGGTGACCGACTTCGTCGATACTTTCATAGAAAACGGTCAAGCTTGGTATAGAAACTGTTAAGTTTCTTTACCTTGGGTGCAGGTGGAAACAATTTTCAACTATTTCAGCTTTAAAGCCAGTTTATATGGTGTGTTCTTTGGTAATTAATAGTCCAGATAATATAAAAATTGGCATATTTAAAAAATTTAATATATTCATGCATATACTAGCGTACATATTAGCAGTCCATGATTTAATAGTAGAACAGTACTGGAGGATTTTATGATAATCAGACTTAAACAAGCCGAACATTGTTTTAATAAACCTTTCTATATTGGGATGGTCATTCTAGATTTGGCTAAAACTGTAATGTACGACTTCCACTATGATTTGATTGTGGGTAGACAGATGTATACTACTTGCATACAGATACTGACAGCTTTATATATGAAATAAAGTTTGAAGATGTATATAAAAAAGTTATCGATAAAGAAATTTAACACTTCAGACTATGCTCCAAATAACGTATACAGTATTCCTCACCTAAATTAAAATATTTTAGAACTAAGGAGGGATGAAGCCAATAAGAAAATAATAACACATTTTGTTGGGTTACGGTCTAACACGCGAATATTTATGTATTAGTATAATATGTGTAAATTAAATACCACAGCAATAAACAAATTTGTAATTGATGAACATTTACCCCAAATTTTGATGCTTAAAATATTTAAAAATAATGCTCATTTAATCTATAACAATGCCGAACGTAGCACAAAAAAAAAATTGATTTAATATCAATCACAAAAAAAACGTTACATAAATTCACAAGAACGTGACTATTAATTTGTCCTATCATTTTATCATTTTTTTTAATGTTCAAATTTAGAAAAAAAAATATTGATTCATCTATATTATACCTAAAAGTATGATTATATCATTTTAACTTTTAGTAAGTTCTGGTCTCTTTTAAAAGAAAATAATCTAAATATTTGTCTACATGTTCGAAAACATTCAGACGTAGTATACGCCAGAGAAGATATTTTCAATTTATATCGTCATAAGTATTACAGGTGTCAAAATGGCTATGATAAAGTAAGTAATATTTCAATTGAAAAGTAGCTACGATTACCCACAACGATTTACATCCTCCTAAACAACCAGTCATATCTTTTTACGAACAGGGTCCGTATAGATTTATTAATCATCATCACGAAGATTGGATTCGATAGAAAACGTGGATATTATGTTCAACTACTAATCATAAAGTTGTAACATTATTGTATACAAGTCTCCTCAAGATAGTGCTTTTTTTTATATACATCTTCAAACTTTATTTCATATATAAAGTTGTCAGTATCTGTATGCAAGTAGTATACATCTGTCTACCCACCATCAAATCATAGTGGAAGTCGTACATTACAGTTTTAGCCAAATCTAGAATGACCATCCCAATATAGAAAGGTTTATTAAAACAATGTTCGGCTTGTTTAAGTCTGATTATCATAAAATCCTCCAGTACTGTTCTACTATTAAATCATGGACTGCTAATATGTACGCTAGTATATGCATGAATATATTAAATTTTTTAAATATGCCAATTTTTATATTATCTGGACTATTAATTACCAAAGAACACACCATATAAACTGGCTTTAAAGCTGAAATAGTTGAAAATTGTTTCCACCTGCACCCAAGGTAAAGAAACTTAACAGTTTCTATACCAAGCTTGACCGTTTTCTATGAAAGTATCGACGAAGTCGGTCACCATCACGTTCTCTATTGGAAAGTAATTCAATGTCCGTTGGGGCATATAGCCCAGGAAGTAGTTGTTTTTTCATAGAAAACGGTCAAGCTTGGTATAGAAACTGTTAAGTTTCTTTACCTTGGGTGCAGGTGGAAACAATTTTCTACTATTTCAGTTTTATTATTGACTGCACCTTATTGAAATTATTTCATGTATTGTTTGGCATTCTACTTGGAAAGGAATGTGTATGGCGTTAAAAGAGATGTAGATTATTCTAAAATAAATAAAATATTTAAGAGGAAGTTATTGTATGCTGGAGACTATTTTAACGTTCATGGTCATCAAAACGCGGAATTTCTGTACAAGAAATATCGTCTCACCTTTGGTGTTTTTTCCAGAATTTATTGACGTTCACAAATTTGGCGGTACATCATGAAAAACTTGAAATATAGTCCAAGATACAAACCCCTGCCACGTCATCTCTGGACCGTATTGTACAACGTCTCCGTAATTTGTTTTGTAATGGTATATTACCATTCTAATAATTATTTAAAAAAGAATGGTTGAGAAAATATGGATTATTTATTATTATTAAAACACACTGTGTATTCATTGATTTTCATATTGTTTGTAAATGTAAAATTTCCGCTTTATAATTTTTAAGATAATTTTTAAAATTGAAACAAAAATAAATGCCACTAAATAAATAATTTATTAAAATACTATCTACTTCATTGTTCTTCAGTTCTGTGGTAGAACATGGTGTTGGTGGTGGTTATAGCGTTGTGGGTTGAATACGTCTCATTGGTTACATGGCTTGTGATAATTGTCTATAGACGTAATCAAAAGCTAGTGTGTATTCTACTACTACTACTTCTACTGATCCTATCCAGTTAATACGAACACTACTCACTTACGTAGGCTGCTACTTCTTCCTGTTTTTCTTCTCAGACAAGCAAATATTTTCTAATTGATTTTTTAATTTGACATTTTGCATTTGGAGGAAGTCTCAAAAAAAGGTATTACCAATTTAGTTCTGTTAAAGGCACTTTATTCTATAAATTTGTGTTAAGCAGTCTATAACAGATTTAATAATCCCCGAAGAAATGTTAAAAATTAGATAAAAGAAGCTACAAACGTACTGAATTTTAAAAATCAAAACAAAAATAGATGTCAATTTTACACATGTCATTGCAAAAACAGTATCGACTTTCATTTTCTCGCTGTTGTAGGGCGTGTTGTTGATAGCGGTGTGCAGAAGTTTTAAAGATGATTCAATCTACCATATTTATTCCAAAACATAAATAAATAACGCCATCTTTTATGTAATAGTTAAAGCAATGTCCTTGCAATAAAAATGGTGCTGTCATCTTTTAAATGACCATCAAAGTTTCCGGTTTTATTTATGACAACTATTTAATATAAGTAAACATATTTTTCAGATATCAGATATTTTCAACGGTTGTCAAGGTTTCCAGTTTTAAAAATATTTATGATGTCGAATATTAATCTCAGCAGAAAGTCGTTAGATCATATACGCTTTACAAATGATCAAATTAACGTTTTTAATATAAAATTTCTAAGTTGTTTAGTTGCCCAACATACAGCGAGAAGGACCGAATTACGACGAAAACTGCTCGATATTTGGATACATGAGAACTAAACCTTTATCCCTTATATATAAACAAGGATCGTGATAAAAATGACACCTCACGTAGAGTTTATGGAAGTAATACTTTTATTATGGTGTATTTAGTGTCGTAGTTTAGATATTTATCTTATATAGGCCATTTTTTAACAATGGTACTTAAATGTAGTGATTATCATCTGAATCGTAATAGTTTATAGAAGAATTATTTAAAACATTAATATAGGTGTTTGGTTCAAATACATAAATAGACCAATTTTTTTTTACAAAACAATGGTTCATGAAAACAGTAGTCACTGTTGTCTGGATTGTTACAATTTATACCCAATGTATAATTTATTAGTTAACGATATGGAAAGCATAACAATGTATTTTTTGTAACTATATGACATACTTTTATACCTTACATTATCGACTGACGTACACAACATAAACAAATTTTTCTTTTTTACATCCTAATTCACGACGTAATCTGTATATATGCTTGTAGATGCAGTTGCTGCGCTACAATTTAAATTTAAATATATTGTAGTAGCGTTATAAAAATTTAAAAGAAGTTTATGTTACATCATCGAATAACTAGCGAAAAAACTTTTAATTTCTTATCTCCCTAATTTGTCCTTTTTTTGGGAGCCCTTTGTGTTGATAATCACGACCCAAGACCTAGGCTAAAAATAGCATCGAAGGGTTGGTATGCGCTCGAGGATGCATACCTGCTTCTCGATGGTGTTTTCGTTCTTAATATATATATGCAGACATTTCTCGTATAGAATATCTAATTCAAAATGACCTTTGACCCGTACCATATCATCAAATTGATATTTTTAATACAAAAATTCTTAGTTGTTTGGTATCTCGCCATACCCTGTAAATGATTAGATTTTGTACATAGGTATCTAACAGGCCGAATTTGATGAAAACTGTTCGATCAGAATTTGGATACCTTTATTTGTGCGATACCCCGTATATAAACAGAAAACCACTAAAGCCAGGCATTTTTCACATCTGCAAGGATTTACAATTTTAATCCGATATTTTGACGGTTTAATTGGGACATATCTCGTATCTGACTCAAAAGGACTTTAGACCTGTACCATAACACTTAGGAATTGATATTTTTAATGTTTATAAGTTGCTTGGCAACATATACTCTGTATATGATTATATTATGTACATAGGCATTTAACTGAGAAAATTACCGATTTCGATAAAACTAAATCTTTATTTGTGCCATACCCCGTATATAAACAGAAAACAACTAAAGCAAGACACATCTGTGATGTCCATCCGATATTTGGACGGTCTTGATATGCTCCGTATTTTGTCCCTTTTTGAGGGCCCTTTGTGTTGATATCCGCGACCCAAGACCTAGGCTAAAAATAGCATAGAAGGATGCATACCTGCTTCTCGATGGTGTTCGTTCTTAATATATAAATATATATATACCTATGCAGACATTTCTCGTATAGAATATCTAACTCAAAATGACCTTTGACCCGTACCATATCATCAAATTGATATTTTTAATACAAAAATTCTTAGTTGTTTGGTATCTCGACATAGAAAAGATGACAGACTGGGTGTTTTACAACATGAAAATTTAAAAGATGAAAAAATATAAAGACTAAACACCCTAAATATGACAAAAACTGAACTTATTAAAGTAGTAGAACTCCGCGAATCAGAATTTGTATACCTTTATTTGTTTAATACCCCGTATATAAACAGAAAACAACTAAAGCCAGGCAATTTTAACATCTGCAACGATTTACAATTTTAATCCAATATTTTGACGGTCTAATTAGTGTCATACCCTGTATACGCAGACATATCCCGCATCTAACTCAAAAGGACCTCTGACCTGTACCATATCATCAAATTGATTTTTAATACAAAAATTCTTAGTTGTTTGGTATCCCGACATACCCTGTAAATGATTTGATGAAAACTATTCGATCAGAATTTGGATAACTTTATTTGCGCCATACCCCAACAGAAACAACTAAAGCCAGGCATTTTTAACATCTGCAACGATTTACAATTTTAATCCGATATTTTGACGGTCTAATTAGTGACATACCCTGTATACGCAGACATATCCCGTATCTAACTCAAAAGGACCTTTGACCATAAAACTTAGGAATTGATATTTTTAATGTTTATAAGTTGCTTGGCATTCCGACATACTCTGTATATGATTTGTACATAGGCATTTAACTGAGAAAATGACCGATTTCGATAAAACTAAATCTTTATTTGTGTCATACCCCTTATATAAACAGAAAACAACTAAAGCAAGACACATTTGTGACGTCCATCCGATATTTGGACGGTCTCGATATGCTCCGTATGTAAAATTGACATCCCCCGTACCTCTTACGAATGATCTTCGCGATATACCCTGTACACTCGAAATGATCTTTGACCCAAATCATATACGTCTTACGAATGATCGAATTGACATTTTTAATATAAAATTCACGACTATACCCCGTATAACCATTAATGTAACGACATTTTTTTTTATTTGCCACATACCGTTTCCGTATTAAGAATGATCATAATCCGATATTTCAACGGTCTAATTTGCGACAAACCCTGTATAAGCAGACCCGTATCTAACTCAAAATGACCCGTACCATATGATCAAATTGATATTTCTAACATTTCTTAGTATCCCTGTATATGATTAGATTATGTACCAAGATATCTATCACAGAAGATTATCAAATTCGATGAAAACTGTTCGATCAGAATTTGAGAACGAAACCTCTATTTGTACCATACTCCGTATATAAACAGATAACAGATAAAACATTTTTCTCGTCTGCGACGTCCATTTGGACGGTCTCGATATGCCCTTATGTAAAAACCCTCGTACTACGTCTTACCAATGACCTTCACGACATACCCTGTACACTGGAGTAGAAATTGGCAAAACGACGCCTTCAGTATTTGAATACGTGAGAACGAAACCTTTATTTGTGTCCGTATATAAACAAGCAAGACATCTGCGACATCCATCCGATATTTGGACGGCCCTGTATACATACCAGTTATGAAAAATTGACATCCCCCGTACCTCTTATGAATGATCTTCGCGATATACCCTGTACACTCGAAATGACCACCGCACCATATACGAATGATCGAATTGACATTTTTAATATAAAATTTACGACTATACCCCCGTTAATGTAACGACATTTTTTATTTGTCACGTAACCATTTCCGTATTAAGAATGATTATAATCCGATATTTCGACGATATAATTCGCGACAAACCCTGTATATGCAGACATATCCCGTATAAAAAATTGACATCCCCCGTACCTCTTACGAATGATCTTCGCGATATACCCTGTACACTCGAAATTATCTTTTACCCACATCATAATATACGTCTTACAAATGATCGAATTGACATTTTTAATTCACGGCCGACACCGACATTTTTGCCACATACCCCCTAACCGTTTCCGTATTAAGAATGATCATAATTCGATATTTCGACGATCTAATTCGCGACAAACCCTGTATATATCCCGTATCTAACCCGTACCATATCATCAAATTGATATTTTAAATACAAAAATTCTAAGTTGTTTAGTATCCCGACATACCCTGTATATGATTAGATTACAAGATACCTATCACAGACCAAATTCGATAAAAACTGTACGATCAGATACCTCTATTTGTACCATCCTCCTATATATAAACAGATAACAAATAAAACAAGACACATCTGCGACGGTCATCCGATATTTGGACGGTCTAATTTCCGATCTGTAACTAACATTATTGTCGATGACCCTTGTAAAACATGTGTGATGACGTCTTAGCATCGTACCCTTTTGACAATCAATGTGTCGTAATTTTACATTCCCGTATAGATTATAAAGAGAAAATGGAGAACTGTCCCGTATATAAACAACTAATTAGCAACTATCCGCTACCTCATGCTATTTTTACAAACCACATGTTCGATCAAATTAACATTTTCCCGTACGATATTCGCAAACGACGCCACCATCGATCAAATTTTTACAATGCACACCCACGCGACGCAAGTTTAAATACCTATTCTTAACATATATAATCCTTCGGTCCTAGCAGCCCAGTGGGTAAGGGCGCTTAAATTATAAAAATTCTACCGACGGTCCGTAGGTTCAAATCCCACCAGCGGCCGCCACGCACCTTTTTTTCAAACCAGCAGGCAACCCGCAATACAACACAAACTCGTATGCTGTATATACGGAGGTACCCCCACTCCTTCACTGAGTTAGAACTCTCCTAGTATATCTACTGTAAAGGTCACAATAATCACTCAAATTGTTTAAGTTGATCCTCTAATTACAACATATTTAAATTTGATTCTATGTACACAAATTTATTTTTTTCATTTTCTTCTGGTTTTTCTTAAGGAATAAAATCATGGTAGGTTTGATTCGCTATTTCTTTCTTTCTTTTCATGACTTTTATGTCTCGTGTCGTGTTCGCTAGGTTTAGCTTTCCTTGAGTTGAGTTAGTTATTTCTTTAAATTCATCAATATTTTTAATATTTTTGCAAAAATGTGATGTTGCTCCGCTATCTAAACACCATCTTTCATTTATAGTTTGTACACCAGCTTGATAAGCATCAGAGCAGTATTCTATATCATCTGAACAATAAAAGCCTTCTTCATTAGCACATTTTGCTTGGTTCTACTTTGCTTGTATCTACATTCAAAACTTTTGTGTCCATATTTCCAGCAGTGGTGATATCTAAACTTATATCTATTTTCATCATTTGACTCGCCACTTGTT
This sequence comes from Ophraella communa, assembly GCA_035357415.1. NCBI lineage: Eukaryota > Metazoa > Arthropoda > Insecta > Coleoptera > Chrysomelidae > Ophraella > Ophraella communa. The sequence continues at coordinate 34,978,799 of CM068995.1, read as the reverse complement.
CCGGATTTCTCTGAAATATGTTTGTTAAGTTGTGTCTTCCTAAAAGTGTTCTTTGCAAACATAACATTTTGGTCTCTTACATTATTCATTCTAGCATCATGTTCTTCTATAATTTTTATACGTAAACTATTCGGAGTTGTTATTTCATCACGAGATTCAATTGCACATCGAAAATTATCAAAATTAGCGGGTAAACTGTAAAGAAGCATAATTGATAGTAGATCTTGATTGATTTCTACATCCATGTCGCCTAACTTATCAACGGCATCGAAAAATGAATTGATATGTTTACGTATGTTGCCACATTCTTCCATACGTTGTAATGTTAACTGTTTTAGGGGTTTAGACTTCCGAGCAGGACCTTTCGATTGAAAAATGCTTTGTAATTTCAACCATACTTCACGAGATGTTTCGCAATTTTTTATGTGCTTTAATTCAGAAGGATTTATGGATAATATTAAATCTGACTTTGCTTTACTGTCGTTTCTTACCCAATCTTCCAACTTGTTTTTCTCGCTGGTAGTAGCATTACTTCCTATTACATAGTCCCAGGCATCGTTCTTAATCAATAAGGCTTCTATCTGTAATTTCCACGTATCGTAATTCTCCTTATTTAGCATTTTTATGTGTGATCCATTACCGAAATTCATTGTTACTTACTTTCACTTGCTGCTATAATCTTTTAAGTGAAACTAGATTTCTGGGTTTTTATTTTCCTGGGCCCATAACCTCTTAGAATGGGAAGCAGAGATAATGCAGTATTGAACAATGATTCGCAGATAATATTAAATATATATTGTAAATAAAAATATTTTACAATGAAAACTATGTGACGTTCAAAATTACATAAGATTATTGACATCTATATAAATAAATATAGATTATTGACATCTATATGACATTTAAATGTCAATCTGACGATGCTTCTTAGCGAAACGGCCGTCATTGTAATTTAAAACATATTTTTTCAAATAAAATTGGAAGTTACGTTGAAACGAAGAGTTTTTTATTATTCTTGATTGTGAGTAAAATAACATTATTCACAAATATAACACACGAAGGGGTTATGAATTAAGATAACCTTATTCACGTCTAGAGCAAGATACGACCATTTATCAGGATGTCATCTGTTTTAATAATGTAATAAGATTTTGGGATAATAATATATTATTGATGATGTGTGGACAATTTTAATAATGTTTTATTTTGTTATTATTATTATTGCAAGAAAATGTATTTAATTAATTGAAAACTTCTTCTCTATTCTTCTCTATTACTTTATATTCATTTAATTAAAATATTGTATATAGCAAGGTGAACTTTTTAACTTTTAACCTAAGCAAAATATTAAAATATTTTTTATTTAATTTGTAGGTGGACAATATGCGATAATGGCGATGAAAAAAGTTTTGGCAACAGTCGTAAGAAAAAAAATATTTACAGAATATAAGACAGTGGAAGAAATTAAGTTGAAAACCAACTTGACGCTTAGAATGAAACACGGATCCAAAGTTTGGATAGAGAAACGTTAATTTAAAATCACATATATTTTTTTTGTTTACTATTTACTAAATTATAAACTATTGAATCAATCCATTTTAATATTATTTACGTAATATGTTGTCTTAAAGGTTAGATTCAGGAATTGACCATGTTACCAACTTCTAAAAAATGGTACACCTAGAAGCAATAAAGTTATTTTATTGGAATTGAGCATACATTTTACGCCAATATATTACTACAAATTATAATCAATTTAGCCCTGTAACAAACCCCAAAACCTTACTTATTTAGTAATGTGTGGATGAGCCTCTGGAATTTATACGGTCATGTAGACGTCCCAGACATGTTCTATAGCTGATAGGTCGGGAGATCTAGGAAGCCATGGATGAAGGTTGGTATCGAAAACCTCAAAAAAATCTATGGCCACTCGGGCTATATGCGGACTTGCAATATCTTGTTGAAAAAGACCATTGGGAACATTCCAAAAATATGGCACAACTACGGGTTTTGCTACTTCCTGTATATAGCGAGCTGCAGTCATGGACCCATTTATAAAGACTAGTGGAGACCTGCGACCTACACTAATTGCACCCTACACCATAACTCCTTCTGTTCTTGCTTAGTGACGTTCAACAAAAAAAGCCAATTTCCGTCTTTCTCGACTCATCCTTCTAACTCGTTGTGTGCATCCTAAGGCAGAACCTAAATTAATCTGAGAACTACCGAATGCCTTTCTTGTTTCCAGTTAGCTCTGTCTGTTCTATGCTTACGGGTCAATGGAAGCACCAAGTGGGGGCGGTAAGAATGTATTCCAAAAACCCTTTTACTTCGATAAACAGATAACATAGCAAATCACTCTTCCACGTAAACGAAATCATTCATTAACTACGTTAATGTTAATTCGAAACGATTTCTTAAGGCTGAAATTCTTAGGTACCGGTCTTGTATGTATGTATGTATATATGTATGTATGTATGTATGTATGTATGTATGTATGTATGTATGTATGTATGTATGTATGTATGTATGTATGTATGTATGTATGTATGTATGTATGAATTAGGGATGATAAGTACACAGCGACTTATAGGATCTATTGTGTTCCCCCTTACTTGCCAAGTTCTGATGTTTTCTCAGATTTATAGCAGCTCTTCGAGTCCTATTTTCCTAAGGAAGTTTAGGACATCGCTGGGCTTCAAATCAGGTGGATCCCCCTCTTCTATTTCATGTGCTCCTATCTGGAACCGTCCGTATACCACTTTATGGTATTCAGATTTATTACTCAACTTTGTGATGAATTTTCTCACAAAGTTGAATTTCTTTGGCATATCATTTTGGGGCATTTGCCAAGTTTGATCAAAATGAAGTGATCGAGGTTTCTCCCTGATAATTCCTTCTTTGATCATTCTATATATCGTTTTCTTCCTTACACTTTCTAACAAAATGTGCAGTGGGGTCAAGTTGAAAATCACCTGCATTGCAGCAGTGGGGCAAGTTCCCATTGCTCCAGTGATACATGAACAGGCTAGTCTCTGAATCTTCGAGAGATTTTTCCTCGTCGTACTCAGATTAGCCCTTGCGCCCCAAGCCACTGCCCCATATGTGATTATTGGTCTCACCATTGCTGTGTACATCCATTGCAGAATACGTGGGTTGCATCCCCAGTTCTTCCCTTCAATGTTCCTGCACAACATGGGGGCCTTGGTTGCTTTGTGTATTACTTCGTCTTTATGTTTATTCCAAAGTAACCTGCTATCTAGGATTAGCCTTAGATATTTGACCTCTGTTTTCCACTCAACGATGTTCTCCCCTATTTTTATGATTTTTAGATTAGGTTCCTTCTTCCTTGTAAAGGCCACTAGTGTGGTTTTGGTGGGGTTGATGCTGAGTTCCACCGAGTCACACCATTGTTTTGCAATGTTCAGTCCTCTTTGAACAATATCACAGAGGACATTTTCATACTTCCCTTTTGCCAGGAAAACCATGTCGTCGGAATACCCTTGACATGGTATGCCTTCCCTGGTCAATTGACTAAGTAGTCTGTCCACAGTGAGACTCCACATAAGCGGGGATGCAACTCCCCCCTGTGGACAGCCTCTGGTCACATTAATGAAGATAGTGTCTTGTCCTGCCTCCATTTCTGCGATTCTTGTAGATAGCAGTTGCGACATCCAGATGGAAGTCGTTCTATCTACTCCTTTCTCAATCAGTGCTCTTTTGACTGCGTATTGTCAAAGGCCCCTTCTAAATCTAGAAAGGCACATACCACGGTCTCTTTTTTATTCAGAGCATCTTGGATTTCGTCAGTCAATTGTGTTAAAGCGGTTTCCGTGGACTTTCCCGCTTGGTACGCATGCTGACGGGGGTGCAATGGCACCTGTTCCAGGATTTCTGTTCTAATGTAGTTGTCTACAGCTTTTTCCATCGTTTTGAGAACAAACGATGTGAGGCTGATCGGTCTAAGGGATTTAGGGTGCGTAGTGTCCCGTTTCCCTGCTTTTGGGATGAAGGTGATTTTAGCCCTTCTCCACGCTTCTGGTATGTATCCCAGTTCAAGGCTGCTCCGACTAATTCGGATCAAGTGTGGAATTATTGCATATTGGCCCTGTTGGATTAGGGCAGAAAATATTCCATCCGTTCCAGTGGTTTTGAACGGCTGGAAGATGTTCTCAGCCGTTCCTCACTGCATATGTGTTTTGCCATTGCACTGTCTTCCCTGGTAGGTCTTTTAGCTTTCTCATTTGTTTTTCCGGAAGGGACTATTCCTCCGGGAAAGTGAGCTTCTAATAGAAGCAGAGCTCGTTCTTTTTCGCTTTCTGTGATGCTTCCATCTGGCTTCCGTAATGCCATTATAGTGTCTAATTTTCCTTTTGCCAAGACTTTGTGCAGCCTTGCTGCAGAAGGTGTAGCATCTATTTTTTCGCAGACTTTTCTGAAGCTGTTTCTTTTAGCTTTTGTAATCTCCTTATTATATTGTTACGAACGTCAAGGTGACAGATTTGTCAACCTTAAAATTATTGACTGATGCTACTACCTCTGACGGTCTACTAGACGACAAAAGCGGCATCTATCGAACCTTCTCCAACTTTCTGGTGGGTTACTGGGGATAGAAAAAATCAAGACAGCGGAGGGTGGTGAATGTGACAGAAATTGGAGATAGCAATTACGTTTATCATTTTTGGATATAAAATATTTGTTTTTACATTATACGTTTTAAAGTTCGTACACCACAGTCTATTATTTATAGTCCACGTAACATTTGGTGTCAGAAGTGGGATTTAACTCTAGGGCTAAAATGTCCGACGGATTCAGGAACATTTGCCTGATTTCTTATTTCAGCTACCTCACTTCTCAATCTGCGGTCCAGTTCCTGCATCTCGACGCGCAGCTGTGTGGTGGTTTCATTAATCTCGGTGCGTAGCACAGCGTTGGTCTGATGGATCTTTGTATGTAGTTCAGCGTTGGTCTGGTGGATCTCTTTGCGTAGCTCAGTATTGTTCTCATGCATTTTTGACTCGAACCCAGATAATTTGGCAAACAATTCTACCTTAGTATCGCTTACTTCTGCGAGTATTTTATTCTGGTTTTCTTCCATTTTTCTCTGGCTTTCGTCGATTTTACTCATCAGACCCTGCAACATAGTCAGCATCGAATTCTCTGAGGAAGATGGTACTGCTTCTGCCGATTCCCCTGGTAAGTCACCTTGAATTCTGGTTCTAGGCATTTTCTTTAGTTATAAACGTTTAAAGTTGGTAACAAATTCAGTCTTCGCAAAACAAATCCCACTTCTGACACCAAATGTTACGTGGACTATAAATAATAGACTGTGGTGTACGAACTTTAAAACGTATAATGTAAAAACAAATATTTTATATCCAAAAATGATAAACGTAATTGCTATCTCCAATTTCTCCATTTTGCCTAGAAGTTCACTGTGTTTTTGATCATCGCTAGAGGTCTCAGCTTGGTGAATTCTTATATGACTTTTACTAGAGGCTGTTTTTGCTGCCTCGAACTCCAGTGCATGAGCCAGCACATCACCTAGGGTTTTATTTCTTGCCATTCTCATAACCTGTTGCATTTCAGTATCTTGCAATCCATCTATAAAACTTTGAACGGCAAGTTGCTCCATGAATTCTTCAGGTGCTGTCGGATATGCTAATCTAATTAGGCGTGAAATATCGGCCTCGAATTCTTGAAGAGATTCACCTGATTTTTGTTGCCTAAATTTTAACTGAGTTTGATAGACTTGATGCAGGTGTTTGTCACCATATCTCTTTTCCAATTGAGATACCAGACTAGAAAAATTCTTTTGTTGCTCTTCTGAAGTCGACTGTAGAACATTGAGGGCTTCTCCACGGAGGGACACTACCAGTGAAGTTGCCTTTTCTTCATCGGACCAGGCATTGGCTGTTGCAACTTATGTTTTCAGATTTTAAAAGCGCCTCCATTTTCTAAGTGGCCAGAAGCCTATGCCATTCCTGATCAAGAGGCCTCAACAGTTGCTGAAGTTTTGGTTAACAATTGGTTTTGTCGGTTTGGAGTTCCTAGAGAAATGCATTCTGACCAAGGTCGGAATTTCACATCCAATTTGTTCAAAATAATGTGTGAAAAGCTAGGAATTGTGAAAACCAGAACCACACCTCTGCGACCCCAGTCGGATGGAATGGTAGAGAGGTTTAACCGAACTCTACTTGAACATCTTCGTATCGTCGTCAATGAACATCAAAATAACTGGGACGACTATATCCAGCTGTTCCTTCTAGCATATCGAAGTTCTGTCCACGAGGCGACAAGAGAAACACCAGCAAACATTTTATTTGGAAAGGAATTGCGGCTTCCTGCTGATTTATTGTTTGGATCGCCTGAACCGCGTGAAGAACATAAGGAAAGCTATATTCAAAGTTTAGCCGAAAGAATTGACAGTGTCCATAAGAACGTTAGAGAACAATTAAGAATAGAAAGTGACCGGATGAAAGTTCGATACGACATGCGAGCCAACTCCGCCGGGTTTAACGAAGGAGATTTGGTATGGTTATATAATCCAGTCCGTTACAAGGGTCGATGTCCAAAGTTGCAGAAACTATGGGAAGGTCCATACAACGTGGTTACCCGAATCAACGATGTCGTCTATCGCATCAAAAGACCAAGAGCAAAAATGAAGATTGTACACCTTCATCGGTTGGCTGCGTATCAAGGAGACGGTGGACTGGCAGGGTCGCCAGTCTAAAGGAGGGGGCAATGTTACGAACGTCAAGGTGACAGATTTGTCAACCTTAAAATTATTGACTGATGCTACTACCTCTGACGGTCTACTAGACGACAAAAGCGGCATCTATCGAACCTTCTCCAACTTTCTGGTGGGTTACTGGGGATAGAAAAAATCAAGACAGCGGAGGGTGGTGAATGTGACAGAAATTGGAGATAGCAATTACGTTTATCATTTTTGGATATAAAATATTTGTTTTTACATTATACGTTTTAAAGTTCGTACACCACAGTCTATTATTTATAGTCCACGTAACAATATGTTGTGAGTTTCTCGGTGTAGCTCTGCCAATCTCCATTACGTTTGGCTCTGTTGAAGAGCTGTCGCTTTTCGGTTCTTAAGTTTGACAGATGACTGTTCCACCATATCGCATCTTTTGCTTTTCTAGTCCTTTGGAGAGGACAACTGGATTTATAGGCATCGATTATTGCCTTGTTCAGTTCGGAGAGATCGTTTTCTAATGCCAGGTGATTTTTGGCATTTCTCTTAGTCTTGAGACTTGTAAGATTTATGTTCAGGTTACTGTTATAATTTTCCTAGTTAGTTTTCCTGGAGTTTCTCCAGAGTGCTGACTCAGGAGGATTACACTTTAATCTGAACGTAATCATTCTATGAACAGAGAGGGATGGTTCGTTCGATCTTCGATCTTTCACCCTATCCTTTAGATTCGGTGTAGTGTACTTAGTGTTATATCTAATACTTCCTTTCTTGTTCTGGTTACAAACGTAGGGGTATTCCCAATATTGTGTATAACAAGATTCTTATTAAATATAAAATCTAAAATTTTCTCACCTCTTTCGTTAGTGTCTGTGCTTCCCCATACAGTATTGTGACCGTTAGCGTCGCATCCTATGAGAAGCGGCAGCTTCTGTTCACAGAAGCGTGATGGGCGTTTATCTGAGCGATATTAATTTCCGCCATTTTTTTTCCCTCCCCCTTACCTTAGTGTTTGTGAGGTGAGTGCCCTTTCCTCCCCTTCCTCACTCCCAACCAGTGTCCTGTCCCAACAAACACAAAGTTACAAGAAAGATATTAAAACTTCAAAAAACGTTGTCAAGACTTATACATAAGTAACTTATTAAGACTAATATCTAAAGTGTCTTTTAAAACTTTATTTAGTTTTACAAACCATTTTATATAATGCTTAAATGTAATACATTTATAATCAGTCCTAATCACGTCTTAATAAGGTTATATGTTTAAAATTTAAAACTGTTATAATTTTACGATTTAGTGATGACTATAAGACTACTTTTAGACTTTAATTATGTTGGTTGTTAAACTATATAATTTTTATAAATTATGACATTAATGGTACCAATTATGACTGTCGTGAAAGAGTCAACTGTTTGTTTTATTCAATAGAGTTTTATATTGTAAAAATTGTGTTGTGTTGTTGCTTTAAAGTTTGTTTTATACTCAATATAACTATATAATTTAATATTATATCCAAAAAATTGGAAATAAATAAGAACAAAAATCCTTACAAATATAGATAGGTCTCAGTTTTGTAGTCAGTTAAAAAATTATGTTAGCCAACCAGTTAAAACACAAAACATTTTTTTAAAAACCCACTCAGCTGCATCATTGGTGCATCAGCCTCAGCAGCAGTTAGTAAATGATATCAATCAATCTGATTTAAATTCCTTCTCAACAGTGCATCAATCCTCATGCAGTCAGCCACCCGATCCTAATGGTGCAATAAGTCAATTTCTTTTAGCTTCAGAAAAGAGCACCATCATCGATGATGTAGAGAGCGATGATGAAATTTTACAAGATTTTGAAGAAACAAAAAAGTGTGATGAAAAATTGAGCGAAAGCTCTTTCCGTGATAACTTAAGATTATGGGATTTCCATTCTCGACCGTTTTTACAACAGAATACATATCTATACAGTTATTTGTTACACCAAGTACCTATTACTACTTATCAATTTGTTTATTTTAAGATTATGAGTGACAGACATTTCAATAGCTGCGTTCCTGAGTGACAATTAAAAAGTTTTAATATTGTCATTACAACTGAAATGAGACCATTAAATACATCATACTTAAATGGGTTATATTGTAGTATATTGCACCCTTTTAATAACTGTATGATTCTAACAATTGTATAATTACAGAAAATATTACGCAATCTCCTATAATTTGTAATTTCAATTTTCATATATGTCTACTTTAGTAGTTGCTATAGTATATTTTGTAGGGTATTACAACTTAACATTTTAAGACAATATGGATACCTTTTACAGATTTAGCCCTTAAAATGATGTCCCCCATTGTTACACAAAATTATATTTTGGGTTACAGTATCCTTATTTATAGTAAAGACATGTTCAAATCATATTGAAATTGTTGCAAAATGTGTTTTTCTTTTATTTGAAGATTAATTAAAGTGAAATCAAAATATGAATATTTTAATTATTAATTATTTTTTTTCTTAATATGCTTTAATTATGTGGGGTATCACTTTTTTATTAGGTAGAATCAACACATTTACAGTAAAAAGTTAATGGCTTTCTAAATTTGTGTATGCAAAAGGTTATAATTCCTATTTTTAGTATGCGGTATCTATTAATTATTAAAAAAAAATTATTAAAAGTATATTAGACTATAGTATATAGTTGTATATACACTTTTACATCGTTTTTAACAATTACAAATGTTTCCCCAAATTGGTGGTTTTAAACGTAGTGCTGTAGTGATTTACCACGTTTATAAGTAAGTTAGTCAGTTTTAAACAAAGTTATATATACATTACTGCGACTAATATGTAACTGGTCTGTGTTTCTTGGGGTTGAATTCTTCTTCCACATCTCCAACCTCCATGGCTGCCTCATTTGATGAGTCTTGCCCATAGAGGTCAGAGATGTGGTAGTCCCCGATACTCTCCGCATCATTGGGCATCTCTGTTCCCATCGACGCAGCGGGCACCGGGGTGACTTTTCGGCTTCAGTGGTCTTTGACCCACTGCTGCTCCCTGGAGTTACCTCTTCTCCAGAACAAGGTGTAGCCATTTTTCCTGAGGGTACTGTAGGATAGTTCGTCTATCGCTGCCCTCAGGAAGTGCCCTGCCGCCTCTTCCTTCAGGCTCAGGACCTTCCACCTTTCCGTACTCAAGCCCTCATTTTGGGCTTCTATCAGCTGAAGTAGTTTCTCAGCTGATATTCCTTTGCTCTTGGGAACGAAGGCCGTCACCACATGTGGTTTGGGGATGTCGTCTCCCCCACATGTTGTCAGCCTATCCTCCCATTCCTTCAATCGTGGCACTTTCAACCTAACCTGGTGTTTCACAGTCCACGATTATGTGACCCGTTCTAAAGTGGATGCCGCCGAACTGGAGCTTGTGCTCCCATCCGGCAAACATTTCCTCCACGTTTGCCTCCTCCACCAAAGTCTGTTGTTCCGAACTGAGGGTGTTCTCAGGGAACCCTGTGGGAAGGATGGCAACCTTCTCCGACTTCAGAGCGGCCGCATAGCTGCTCTTTTCCGTCGTAGAGGTGGTTTTCTTTCCCACCTCTCCCTTCTTTATTTTCTCCTGCGCCGGGCTGATGACCGTCTCAATCCGCTTGCGTTTTTGGCTGGAAGGTTCTTGGGACTTGTGCTCCAGGACCTTTCTTCTGGCTGTTTCAGAGAACATTCCCTGATTTAGGTACCTTAGGTACCATCTACAGCCTGCTCCGCTGAGCCCACGTCTCAGTGGGTCGTCCCTACCTCCAGGTTCTCCCAAATCGGGAAGTGGAGGCAGTTTCGAAGTTGAGGGCCTCTAGGTACCGGTCTTGGCGTGGATTGGACCTTCGTCTCCTTCGTCTAGAGCCCCGAATTCTTTGTGTTCAATGTTCTCAAAACCATGCTCGATAACACAACAATACTGCATACAAACCCCGGTAAACACGGTTTTTCTCCCGAAATGAAGTCCAACTTCACGTAGTCCCAAAAAAGGGCCTCTTTCAAACCATCTTAGTTGCCTAAATTTGCACACCTTCGTACCGGTGGCATTGAAAAATGTTTAACCAAACCAACAAAAGATTATCAATTTATAATAAATACAATTGATACAAAATGAAATACTTACATTAAAAATAGAACAAAATTTCCTCTATTTATTTAAAAAATTTGCTTTTTTAAATTGAATGACAGCTGTTTCGCTAAAAACTAACATCATCAGATTGACAGATTGAAGTTACAATTTGTTTGTTTATAACTAGGTACCTGATGCTGATTAAGTAATATAATGGCTAGACCAAGTATGGAAATAATAAGACATATCAATATTAACAATGATAAAGAAAAACCAGAAAAAAAGCTTTATCATGCTGATCTTTACAATAACTTAATATGTTTGTGTTACAATAAATCTTATCTATGTATAAAATGAAGACTCAACCCAAGTAAACAGTTTAATAGTGGAGAACTTCCAAGATTTATTTGTTCATTTACAACTTTAAATTGTTGATCTGCTATATGCCTTTTTATTTCAAGTTCTTCAAGAAAATCTAAATTTTGTTTTTTATCACAAATGTGTAGTATTTGAATGTCATTGGTGTATATGAGTGAGTTTGAATGTTCAAGAACGTGTTTTACATAGTTTGACTTATCTGGTTGTTGTAATCTATATGCTCTTCAGTGTTCATTGAATCTTACTTCACAATTTTTTGTGTTTGACCTATACATACAGCATTAAATTTTGGACAGTTAATTTTGTAAACATCAGATTTTTTAAATTTAGGTTATTTTGTTTTCACATTTAACAATTTTCTGCTAACATTATTAAATAGTAAATACTCAAGTACCAGTACATTTGGCTCCTTGCTTCGTAAATCTAGGGGACACCATTTTTTCATATAATGAAAATAAATTTGTAGATAAGGATTTAAAATATTGCATACCTCCCAAATTTACTAATAATATAAAAGAAATTTTGAATTAAATGATTTGATGCAAGTAGTAGCAAATCTTATTAGAGACATAAAACCAAATAAATTTAGAAGTCATATTATTAAAAATGACATTTTAGCTTTAAAATCAATCAATAATAAAGTAGATCAAAATAACCTAATTATAACAAAATCATATAAGGGTAACTCAACAGTAATTTAAAAAAAAAAAGATTATAAATCTAAAGTGAATAATTTCATAATATCCAGTGATGTCAAAATTCTGAAAAACGATCCCAATCAAAAATTTTCTAACCAAATAAGAGAACATGTAAATGATTTAAATTACCATTTAATGACTTCGAATGTTCAAAATTCTTGTCTTTTGTTCTTTCATCATTTTCTTCCACATTATCTTTTCTAACTCTTCTCTGCTCTGCTTTTTCTAAAATTATTTATTTCTACATCCGAATGGACTTCTAATGGATACAATTTTTTAATAGGTCTGATCACAAAACCTTAAGATGTTTTTAAACGAGCAACTCTAACATTGCCATATTTTCCAGCAAGCGAGGTATCGATTTGTTAAACACGTGTTAAGCATTGCTCCTTGTACTTATCATAAAATAAAAGTGTAAAGTATCAAATTTATTCTTCAAAATTGGTACAAATATTAAGTAAGTGTTTAGTAACAGCTGCATTATCATACTTCTTGTTACTTTTGCGTTAGCCATTATTTGTTGAATTAAGGTAATTTTAAAAATCGTTTGATTTTTAAAACAACCAAACCCGTTTCAAGTTTTTGTAGCAGAGTCAATTGACGAAGTCGGTATGGATTCAAACGATGAAATACAATTAGGTTCCAGTGGTGGATCATTAAATAATTCTCAGTTTAATTTAATCATGTCCCAGCTTTCGATTTTAACAGCGGGCATGGCGGATATTCGTTCTCTATTGGCTGAACAGAATAAAAAGATTGACGACTGTTCAAATAGCATTACTGTCATTAAAGCAGAAAATGATTACCTAAAAACAAGAGTAGCTGATCTAGAGAATCAAATCAGTCGAGTATCACCAGCTTCAATATACGCTGAATTGCACTCTAGAAACCTTCGAAATTCTCCTAAAATTCTCAAGTCATACCGTTTAGGTGCAATTTCTTCTATTGGCCCGCGCCCATTAAAGGTAGAGTTTTCTTCTCGAGAAGATGCGATTAGAATCCTAAAACAACAAGCTAAACTTCCTTTAAAAAAATATCCAGGTATCAAAATAAAAAGCGACTATACCCCGATTCAGTTGGCAAAACTCAAAAAACAATACTCAGAACTTAACAGGCGTAGGAAGGAAGGTGAGAACATAAGAATAAAATTTTTACATGGTTGCCCCATCATTGTACCTGCATCGCAAAAAAGAAGACGCGAGGAAGAAGTCTCTCCAAATAAAGATTCATCTAAAATGAATAAACCTAGTGCCAGTGGTCATTCAAAAAACTGTTAGTTACTTTTTGGAATTGTTACGGTTTTCAAAATATTTATAATTGCTCGGAAATGGAAGCGGACTCTGAAATTTTATGTCTAGGTGAAACTTGGCTTACCACCGATACCTTAACAATGCCAAACTTTTTGAAAAACTATAAATATGTAACTTCTCCGGCTGTTAAGGAAAAATCGTTGGGAAGAGCGAGTGGAGGCTTATGCATTTTTTATAAACCATATTTTACTGCAAATATTTTGTACATAACTTCAAGTTTTATTTTTTGTATGTTTTCTGCTCTGGATTTTAAGTTTATAGTATGTAATATATACTTGAGACCATTTTTGGAGATAGAGATTATTCTTGACGATTTACAAACTGCATTAACTGAAATATTCTGATCTAATTATTATTTTAGGAGGTGATTTTAATTGTAGGATATCTCACGAGGGCAGCGTGCCTATAGAAATGATAGAGGGTTTAGATTTATTTGAAGATAGACAGATTCTAGATACAATATTAAACTCTAGAGGTAGACAGTTAAATGACTTTATGTATAGTAACTCTTTTTCAGTTCTTAATGGAAGAACTACATTAGATAGGCCTGGTAAATATACATATGTGAGTAGACTAGGAGAAAGTGTTGTTGACTTATTATGGGTAAATAATACGCATTTATCAGACATTAATAACTTCTATGTGTCTGAAAATAATTACTTGTCTGATCATTTTCCAATACATTTGCTACTTAATTATTCTACTTTATCAAAATATCAAGATCCATCAATAGATATAAAGGGATACACTACTGTTGTTTGGAATAATGACCAGCTGCTGACCTATAAATTAAGAATTAAAAATTCTAACATAATTTACTTCATTCCTGAACCAGAAAGTTCGTACATCAACCTTTGCACTGCCATTTTCGAGGTGGCATCTGACTTGGGACTTGTCCGTAACCATAATTATTCAAGCAAAAAGAGATTAATTTATTCTAAGCCATGGTTTGATAAGGATTGTGTATTAGCAAAAAAGTGTATGCAAGGTGCATTAAAAAAGTACAAAAAAGGGAATTTTGCTGATAATAATCTCAAGACTGGTTATATGGAAGCAAAATCTAATTATAAAAGATTAAATAGGTGTTACGTGTTTATTTTAAAGACTTTTATAAATTTATTTCTTTACTAACCTGGGGTCCGGCGTAGAATAGGGAGACACGAATTTCGCAAAAAAAATATTAACACTAATAAGAGACTGCTTTCTTTAGTAAATTGTCGTAAAAAAATTTGCGGGTTATCCAGTATTTTCCGAGAAAAATGAAATCAAAAACTCAAATTTTGTAGGTTAAATACACAAAACATTCACTGTTCAAGGTACGTGATGTCATGTAGATACCAGCGTTGCCACATCTCTAAATAAAACCTAAATATTAGGAAAATATTTTTTTACATTATAAATATATAAAAAATATTGATAATAAAATATGAAATATAGAGAATATTACTAACCAAAACTAATAGGTCTTTTTGCATATTTTGAAAGAAAACAAAGATAAACAAGCACGAAAAATTAAGTTACGGGTGGCGATGCTATCCTAATCCAACCTAACCTAGCCTAAAATAACGCAACTCAACCTAACCTAACCAAACCTAACCTAACCAAACTAAACTAAACCTAATCTAACCAGGCCTAACCTTACCCGAAGGTAAACTATCCTCGAAATGAAACCGGTCAGTGTAGAGACATATCAGCATAGAAGAAAATATCAAAAACAGAACCTGACGATGCTAATTTTTAGCGAAACAGCTGTCATTGCATTTTAAAACTTATTTTGCCAATAAATAGTGGAAGTTTAGTTCAACCGTTTAGTTGTTTACTGTTCTTAGTAAGATAGACTTCCACAAAGTAAGGGTTACTACAATCAATTTTATAAAATTTTTCTTCTTTAACCAAGTCACCATTCCGGCGTCATTTTTGTTATGTATATTCACTACATCTAAAATATTCTTAATTTTCATTTTAAATTCAAAAATAAATAAAAACAAGTAATTAATAGTCTAACCAACAATTGTGAAGAAAATATGGCAATGTTGGAATGTTAACGTTAGACAACTTATATTAAATGTCAACGTCGAAACAGCACATTGTCATAAAAATCGTGGTAAATTTTTAGTTCCATGGGAAGAAATAATTCTAAAAGTGAGGTTAATCAATGGTTTATTAAAATATATTGCAATATAAATTAAATTAGCTTAAAAAACTTAATTTTTTGCATATAATTTGAGTTAAAATATTATAAAAAGTAAGTTACTTTAATTTTCAAGTTATTAAATTTCGAAATTCGTGTCTCCCTTTTGTTCACCGGAACCCTAACCTGTATCAAGGATATCAATAATAGTCATCTATTTTTGCTATTATACATCTTTATTAAACAATCATTTTATACAAAATTCCAATTACTACCTCATCATTATTCAGAAGGGGTATCTTCTCAGCAGTTCAATTATCTGAAATAGAAAATAAAATATCTAAGTAAAGAGAAATGTTTTAATTAAAATTAAATACCTCATTCGCAACTTATTGAAAGGTAAACATAACCAATTCAACGAAATAATCCACTGTCAGAATATCTTCTTTTATATTATTCTTTAATTTAATTTTAATTGCCAAATTAGTTGTAAAGTCACTTTAAAAATATCTATCGGTAGCAGGCCAGTTTTTCAAAAAAGTGGTTTTCAAGGACGGAAGGTTGGAAAAAGAGTGAATATAGGGAACTTGTTCGGAAGAACGTGCCACGCTTTAGCGAATTTAAAACACAAAGAAATATTTTGAGTAAAATTACAAAAGTTTTCTTCTGAATAGCAGAATCACTTGTTTAGTGGATATTTATAACTTTTATTGAACCAAAACTAATTTCGTTTATTTCATCCTCCGAATTTGGAGCCACGTGCAAGGTCACCTACCACCTTAGGTGAGTTACATTTCTTTTATCAAGCTGAAAGTCATAGTTACCTGTTATACTTAACATTTCTTGTAATACGATATTTTGTTTTAGGCCTTTTTCTTTTTCTTTAGTCTTTTGATTTTTCCTTTTCCTATTTTACTTGCCGACTACTCTTATTTGGTACTCAGTACATCTATGGGTATTCATTGCCATCAAACAGCACTATTGGATTAGACATCACCTACATCTAATCAAAACTTACCTCTGGGCCAGGCACATGACGAGGAACCCAAAGTCGCAAACTGAGGGACTGTGTATGCTTCCCTGTAGACACATCCAGGGATGACAGCTAAGTTGCATGTCTATATTTCAGTTACTAACTGTCAAGCCTTTATCAGCATCTAAAAAGACCAAAACAGTAAATCGTACAATTGATAATTTATATTTAGATTGTTAAATTTGATTACCATTAAAATTTCATTACTATTAATATATTTGTACTATTAAAGAAATATAATGTAAGTCTTATGCATATATGCAAAAGGTAATACACAATCTGATAGTAGTAACCTATCTAGTAAACTGAAGATTTTTATTGTCTTGTTATTCACCCAGTTTTATACTAATTAAAGAAATATAGTAGAATAACCAGTGTAATATTTAGTGACCGAATACTCACCCTGAGATTGATAATTTAATTAAATTCATTATTACTCACCTGATATCTCACCAACTTGTCAGGTACTTCCTTCTTATAAGATAAACTCTGTTAGTAAATCCTTCTGACTTTTTAGGAGACTTCTCCGTTTTATTTGTTTTGTTTTCTATTATAACAAAAAGAAAAGAATATGAAATGGCAATTAGAGCGAAAATGTCCAATCTTCATAATTCTCATGAATTTTGGCTGGCTGTTAAACAGTTCAGAAATCATTTTAATCGAAAACATCTTCCTGCGCAAACCTGGGAACATTTTTATGAGAGCATATACCCAGCTAGAATTCTTAATAATACCGAATTTAATGACGTCACACATCCACAACTGGACTGTGCCTTTACTATAGCTGAAGTTTATGAAGTTCTCAATATGTGTAAAAGTAACAAATCACCGGGTTGTGATGGAATTCCATATGAGTTTTTCAAAAACCTTCCTCATAATTGGATCCTTTATTTAACTTCCCTGTTTAACAATATTTTTGAAACCGCAGTCATTCCGCAGTCTTGGACTAATATAATTTTATCGATGCTACACAAAGGTGGATCTACTGATACTCCAGAGAATTATAGAGGCTTAGCACTATTAAATTGTTGTGTTAAGATATTCACGAGTCTTATTCTTAATATATTAACAGGTTCGGTTGATCAATGTGCCATACTGCCCGAATCCCAAGCCGGATTCAGACAGGGACGTGGTTGTATTGATAATGTTTTCACCCTTAGCTCAATTATTCAGTTGCACATTAGATTACGAAAACGCGGGATGTTTGCCATTTTTATAGATATTAAAAGAGCCTTCGACTCTGTAAATCATTTCTTATTGTGGGAAAAGTTATTTAGTATTGGGATTTCTGCTAAAATCTTACGTGTGTTAAAAATACTATATATGCAGGCCACTATTCAAATAAAAGTTTCGAATAGTTTAACTAAAAAATTTGAAGTAACAACTGGTGCACTACAAGGGGAACCTTTAAGTCCTCTATTATTTGCGTTATTTATTTTAGATCTTGAAACCTTTTTCTATGCAGAGGGTGCCCAGGGAGTGAACATTGACGACAGACACAATGTATTAGCCTTGTTATATGCGGACGATTTAGTCATTTTGGCACACTCAGAGGTTGATATTGCAAGAAAATTAAAGATATTAGAAAAATATACCAATAATAACAAGTTAACGGTCAACTTGGCTAAAACAAAGATATTGCAATTCTCTAAAGGTGGTTTTCGGAAGCCTACTGTTAACTTTTACTTTAACGATCATCTGGTGTCGGTAACTAGTAAGTACATTTACTTGGGTGTAACATTTACTTCCTTTGGACTCTTTCATGAAATGTCCAATATAGCTGTAAAGAAGGGCATGCAAGCCATAGGTTCACTTCTTCCCATTCTTTCAAAGTCCAAAATTGATACTTGGTCTCCTAGAATAAAACTGTTTGAATCGCTAGCTCTCAGTGTTGTATTATAATTTTATACCGGTTTGGGGACTTAGATATTTAGACTTATTACAAAGAATACAAACAAATTTTATAAACTTTTAGTTCCTGTTAATACCCCTGATGCTTTAATTAGATTAGAAACCGGAAGGGGTTAAACTGGCTTACAATATCTTCAAACTCACTATTAACTGGTTACAAAAAAATGTATCTATGAACAATGACCGTTATCCAAAACTTTGGTTTTTGCAGCAGCTAAAACTTATTGATTCGTCAGATATGAAATATAATTGGACACATCAAGTTAGAAAAATGTTTTCAGAGATAAACTGCTTGGACATATGGAATACTCTTGATCCTACTACTTTAAGATCGCGAAAAAAGATTTTATTATCTAACTACTACAAATATTTACATAACCTAGATGCTTCTCTCGCGTCGAGAGAAAGGCGGAGGTCGAAGCGCACTCGTTAAGGCGTAATCCAAGGGCTACTAATTTGGTAACCTACGTTAAGGAGCTCAAGGATAGCCTACACACTCCAAACGACTCAATAAGAACAAGGCAAGTCCTTGAGGAGGAGTTAGAAAAGACCAATTCGTTGATAGTTGATAGCTATGGGTAGCTAGGGCTTATCATCTAAAAGCTGCCCCGCTAAGGAAGGTCCAATGGTGGAGTGCCAAACTCGAATCCTTGAGAAAGGACACCAGGATGACCTACAATAAAGCGGTAAAGAGAGGGGACGAAATCAGCTGGAACGATTATAGGAATGTAGGAAAGCCTTCAAAAAAGAAGTACGTAATAGTAAGAGGTCTAGCTGGAGAAGCTTCTGTTGCTTCCGGAGGCTGCCAGGCTGTCCAAAATAATAAAACGTCGGGTCCTGAACATCGTCCACAGAGAAGTTATTGCGACTCCTCCTAGAAACCCACTTTTCCAACATGGAACCTGTTAAAACAAAAATGAAACACACAATACCCTCTTCACGACACACACGTTATTACAGATACGTCATATACATCAAATATATATATATATATATATATATATATATATATATATATATATATATATATATATATATATATATATATATAGATACGGCATATACATCAAATATATATATATATATATATATTAAACCAGAATTTTTGGGGTAAACGGCAATGTTTTTTAAGAAAACTCTTTTACTTGTTTTCCAAGCTTTCGAAATACATTTATTTCATTTTCAAGGAAAAAGTGTGAGTTAAAACAAAATTGGTGTTAACAACTTGGTAAATATAACATAACATAAAAAACTATTTTAACTTTAATTTGGAATTTAAAAAAATTTTTAAGTCAAATTATTTATAAAACAAAATAACGTCATAAAATTAGTAAACAACTTAATTGCTTACGATAAAATTTAATAATAAAAGAGTAGAAAATAATAGGTTATAATTTGATTTCTTCTTTTATAAAAATGTGAATTTTGATTAAAATTTACTAAATATTTAATTGTTCTATGATAAAAATACCGATATCTTATTCTTTTTATAATTTTGAATTAAGCTTCTAAAATGTCATTTAAAAATCAAAAAATAAAAATGTCAAATAGATGTCATGAATTTTAGGTATTATTTAGATCTTTATTTGTATGTTTATCCAAAGATAGCAGATAATAATAAATGTCACTCAAGTTTTTATGGTCACTTTTTTATTCATAATATCATTCTCTTGTGATATAGATGCCATTTCCAAAAAAGTCTTTTTTTAGTGTTAAATTGTATATCTAAAATATTAACAGAAGCATAATCAATAAGATGGTCATTATTTATGGAATGTTTAGCCAATTCACATCTTTCAGGATGTAACCTTGTATCACTCTTATGTAATGATAAACGTTGTTTTAATCTTTGGCCAGTTTGACCTATATATTTTTGGTCGCAAACAGAACAAGGAATACAATATACTACATTAGATAAGTCTAAAATTGGAGTTGTATCTTTTACTTTACTGAAAATGTTTTTTATGGTAAGACATGTTCTACTGGTAATTTTGATATTATTTAATGGTTTAAAAACTCTACTTAATTGGATGAAATTTCTCTAATATATGGTAAAGATATATATAATTTTGTATTATTAGTTTGGAGTTCTGAATCTTTATTATTATTACGATCATATGTATTTAAATTGTTAGAATAATTATTTAATACATTTTTAATTAATTTATTAGGATAACCATTTTCTAAGACATTTCATGTAAAATTTTAAAATTTTTATTGTGAAAAATAGGATCCGAAATCAATGTTATTCTTTTTTCATTTGCATTATTAAATTAATTTTAGTCGAAAATTTATGATATGACCAAAAATTCATTATTCTACCAGAATTTATTGGTTTTCTGTACCAATCTATAGTTATAGTGTTATCTTTTCTAATAAATTTTGTGTCTAAAAATGGTACACTATGTTCTTCGTCCACTTTTTCTAATGTAAACTGAATGTGAGGATCATAAGAATTAAATATGAAAAGAAGTTCATTTAAACCATCTTTAGGTAATGCCAAAATAATGTCATCCACATATTTTTTAACAAAAATTAAATTAAAAGGTAATACGGGAATAACAGTATCTAGTAAATTATCCATTACATAACAAGAAATAATTGGAGAGATGGAAGCTCCCATTGGAGTACCGAATGTTTGTTTATATAATTGATTGTTAAATGAAAATATGTATTTTCAAATAAAAAATTAAAATTTCTTCAAAGTATTTTTTGGATATTGAACAATGCTGGCTAATATCACTCCATTTTTTATCTATTGCTCTTAAAGCAAATTCTAAATAAACATTACTAAACAAAGAAACGACATCCAAACTACAAATAATATAATTTTTCGGTAACTGAAATTTATTAAATTTTTTTAAAAACATCATAAGAATCTTTAATGTAGTATTCTGTATTATAATCATATGCTTTTGTTAATATTTCAGTAATATATGAACCAAGTAAATTAGTAGGAGTGTTTAATGAAGTTACAATAGGTCTAATTGATAATACTGGTTTGTGAATTTTAGAAGACCATAAAACTTTGCTGGAATTCCATTATAGCAAATCAATTTTTGTTTCGTAGTTTTATCAATTTGTTTTTTATTGTAAAGTTTTTTATAATAGAATTACATTTATTTTGAATTGTAATTGTTGGATCTTTTTTAATTTTACATAAGATGAACTGTTATCAAGAATGTCCAGTGATAATTCAATATAATTGTCTTTAAACATAACTACAGTACAATTTCCTTATCACTGTTAGTAACGATAATATTTGAGTGATTCTTTAAAAATTTTTTAGTTTTATGATATAAATTACGAAAAACTTACTATTAGAATTTTGGTTAATATGATTTGTGATAATATTAGTTGATTTTGCTATTAATGTTTTCCTTAACTTATCGTCTGAAGTTTGAGATGTAATATATTCAATATCTGAAAAAATATGTTTAAATTTAAGATCTTTTCAAATAATAGGTTCAATACTAAATTTATGCCCTAAAGATAAAACACACACAATTTCATGTGTAATTTCAATGTTTGTTAAATTTTTAATCCATTTGGGATTTGTACTAAGTTTTAATTTAAATTCATCATCTATTAATTTATTAAATTTTTTAATATTATTTCTTTTGGTTAAATAAAAAATTTTATTAAATGTTTTTTTCTGAAAGAATTCATAGTTTTTAAATACAAAATTTGACGTTGATTGAATAATGTTGTTTTTTAAATTTTCTCAATTCTTGTCTAACGATAAAATAGTTTTTGATTACAAGATATTTCAATATTAATAATCTTAGATCCTAACCTTTAGGAAAAAACTTGTGTTTTTCTTCATGGAAATATTTTGACGATGTAAAAGATCTATTATAGGTACTATAGAATTGTCAACATGTTTTGGAATAACACCTCTCTTCTACATCTCAATAAAAACATCTTCGATTGAGTTCTTTTGCAAGTTTATTCTTAGCCTTGGACCAATCTTTAAAATATTGAACAGTATATTTACCATAACGTTCTTCAATGTCTTGATAAACCCCATGATCAGTAATTTAATTAAATTTCTGTTATTTGCCGACTAATAGGTATTAAACCAGAATTTTGGGGTAAACGGCAATGTTTTTTAAGAAAACTCTTTTACTTGTTTTCCAAGCTGAAATACATTTATTTCATTTTTCAAGGAAAAAGTGTGAGTTAAAACAAAATTGGTGTTAACAACTTGGTAAATATAACATAAAAAAACTATTTTAACTTTAATTTGGAATTTAAAAAATTTTTAAGTCAAATTATTTATAAAACAAAATAACGTCATAAAATTAGTAAACAACTTAATTGCTTACGATAAAATTTAATAATAAAAGAGTAGAAAAATAATAGGTTATAATTTGATTTCTTCTTTTATAAAAAATGTGAATTTTGATTAAAATTTACTAAATATTTAATTGTTCTATGATAAAAAATACCGATATCTTATTCTTTTTTATAATTTTGAATTAAGCTTCTAAAATGTCATTTAAAAATCAAAAAAATAAAAATGTCAAATAGATGTCATGAATTTTAGGTATTATTTAGATCTTTATTTGTATGTTTATCCAAAGATAGCAGATAATAATAAATGTCACTCAAGTTTTTATGGTCACTTTTTTTATTCATAATATCATTCTCTTGTGATATAGATGCCATTTCCAAAAAAGTCTTTTTTTAGTGTTAAATTGTATATCTAAAATATTAACAGAAGCATAATCAATAAGATGGTCATTATTTATGGAATGTTTAGCCAATTCACATCTTTCAGGATGTAACCTTGTATCACTCTTATGTAATGATAAACGTTGTTTTAATCTTTGGCCAGTTTGACCTATATATTTTTGGTCGCAAACAGAACAAGGAATACAATATACTACATTAGATAAGTCTAAAATTGGAGTTGTATCTTTTTACTTTACTGAAAATGTTTTTTATGGTAAGACATGTTCTACTGGTAATTTTGATATTATTTAATGGTTTAAAAACTCTACTTAATTTGATGAAATTTCTCTAATATATGGTAAAGATATATATAATTTTGTATTATTAGTTTGGATTTCTGAATCTTTATTATTATTACGATCATATGTATTTAAATTGTTAGAATAATTATTTAATACATTTTTAATTAATTTATTAGATAACCATTTACTTTACTGAAAATGTTTTTATGGTAAGACATGTTCTACTGGTAATTTTGATATTATTTAATGGTTTAAAAACTCTACTTAATTTGGATGAAATTTCTCTAATATATGGTAAAGATATATATAATTTTGTATTATTAGTTTGGATTTCTGAATCTTTATTATTATTACGATCATATGTATTTAAATTGTTAGAATAATTGTTTAATACATTTTTAATTAATTTATTAGGATAACCATTTTCTAAAAACATTTCATGTAAAATTTTAAAATTTTTATTGTGAAAAATAGGATCCGAAATCAATGTTATTCTTTTTTCATTTGCATTATTAAATTAATTTTAGTCGAAAATTTATGATATGACCAAAAATTCATTATTCTACCAGAATTTATTGGTTTTCTGTACCAATCTATAGTTATAGTGTTATCTTTTCTAATAAATTTTGTGTCTAAAAATGGTACACTAAAAGAATAAGATATCGGTATTTTTTATCATAGAACAATTAAATATTTAGTAAATTTTAATCAAAATTCACATTTTTTATAAAAGAAGAAATCAAATTATAACCTATTATTTTCTACTTTATTATTAAATTTTATCGTAAGCAATTAAGTTGTTTACTAATTTTATGACGTTATTTTGTTTTATAAATAATTTGACTTAAAATAAATTTTTTAAATTCCAAATTAAAGTTAAAATAGTTTTTTTATGTTATATTTACCAAGTTGTTAACACCAATTTTGTTTTAACTCACACTTTTTCCTTGAAAATGAAATAAATGTATTTCGAAAGCTTGGAAAACAAGTAAAAAGAGTTTTCTTAAAAAACATTGCCGTTTACCCCAAAAATTCTGGTTTAATACCTATTAGTCGGCAAATAACAGAAATTTAATTAAATTACTGATCATGGGGTTTTATCAAGACATTGAAGAACGTTATGGTAAATATACTGTTCAATATTTTAAAGATTGGTCCAAGGCTAAGAATAAACTTGTAAAAGAACTCAATCGAAGATGTTTTTTATTGAGATGTAGAAGAGAAGGTGTTATTCCAAAACATGTTGACAATTCTATAGTACCTATAATAGATCTTTTTACATCGTCAAAATATTTCCATGAAGAAAAACACAAGTTTTTTCCTAAGGTTAGGATCTAAGATTATTAATATTGAAATATCTTGTAATCAAAAACTATTTTATCGTTAGAAAAGAATTTAGAAAATTTAAAAACAACATTATTCAATCAACGTCAAATTTTGTATTTAAAAACTATGAATTCTTTCAGAAAAAACATTTAATAAAATTTTTTATTTAACCAAAAGAAATAATATTAAAAAATTTAATAAATTAATAGATGATGAATTTAAATTAAAACTTAGTACAAATCCCAAATGGATTAAAAATTTAACAAACATTGAAATTCCACATGACATTTTGTGTTTTTTATCTTTAGGGCATAAATTTAGTATTGAACCTATTATTGGAAAAGATCTTAAATTTAAACATATTTTAGCAGATATTGAATATATTACATCTCAAACTTCAGACGATAATTTAAGGAAAACATTAATAGCAAAATCAACTAATATTATCACAAATCATATTAACCAAAATTCTAATAGTAAGTTTTTCCGTAATTTATATCATAAAACTAAAAAAATTTTTAAAGAATCACTCAAATATTATCGTTACTAACAGTGATAAAGGAAATTGTACTGTAGTTATGTTTAAAGACAATTATATTGAATTATCACTGGACATTCTTGATAACAGTTCATCTTATGTAAAATTAAAAGATCCAACAATTACAATTCAAAATAAATGTAATTCTATTATAAAAAACTTACAATAAAAAACAAATTGATAAAACTACGAAACAAAAATTGATTTGCTATAATGGAATTCCAGCAAAATTTTATGGTCTTCCTAAAATTCGTAAAGCAGTATTATCAATTAGACCAATTGTAGCGTCATTAAACAGTCCTACTAATTTACTTGCTTCATATAGTACTGAAATATTAACAAAAGCATATGATTACAATACAGAATACTAAATTAAAGATTCTTATGATATTTTTAAAAAAATGAATATACTTCAGTTTAAAAAAAATTATATTATTTGTAGTTTGGATGTCGTTTGTTTGTTTAATAATGTTTACCGAGAATTTACATTAAGAGCAATAGATAAAAAATGGAGTGATATTAGCCAGCATTGTTCAATATCCAAAATACTTTGAAGAAATTTTAATTTTTTTATTTGAAAATACATATTTTTCATTTAACAATCAATTATATAAACAAACATTCGGTACTCCAATGGAAGCTTCCATCTCTCCAATTATTTCTTGTTATATAATGGATAATTTACTAGATACTGTTATTCCCGTATTACCTTTTAATTTAATTTTTGTTAAAAAATATGTGGATGACATTATTTTGGCATTACCTAAAGATGGTTTAAATGAACTTCTTTTCATATTTAATTCTTATGATCCTCACATTCAGTTTACATTAGAAAAAGAGGACGAAGAACATAGTGTACCATTTTTAGACACAAAATTTATTAGAAAAGATAACACTATAACTATAGATTGGTACAGAAAACCAATAAATTCTGGTAGAATAATGAATTTTTGGTCATATCATAAATTTTCGACTAAAATTAATTTAATAATGCAAATGAAAAAAAGAATAACATTGATTTCGGATCCTATTTTTCACAATAAAAATTTTAAAATTTTACATGAAATGTTTTTAGAAAATGGTTATCCTAATAAATTAATTAAAAAATGTATTAAATAATTATTCTAACAATTTAAATACATATGATCGTAATAATAATAAAGATTCAGAAATCCAAACTAATAATACAAAATTATATATATCTTTACCATATATTAGAGAAATTTCATCCAAATTAAGTAGAGTTTTTAAACCATTAAATAATATCAAAATTACCAGTAGAACATGTCTTACCATAAAAACATTTTCAGTAAAGTAAAAGATACAACTCCAATTTTAGACTTATCTAATGTAGTATATTGTATTCTTGTTCTGTTTGCGACCAAAAAATATATAGGTCAAACTGGCCAAAGATTAAAACAACGTTTATCATTACATAAGAGTGATACAAGGTTACATCCTGAAAGATGTGAATTGGCTAAAACATTCCATAAATAATGACCATCTTATTGATTATGCTTCTGTTAATATTTTAGATATACAATTTAACACTAAAAAAGACTTTTTGAAATGGCATCTATATCACAAGAGAATGATATTATGAATAAAAAAAAGTGACCATAAAACTTGAGTGACATTTATTATTATCTGCTATCTTTGGATAAACATACAAATAAAGATCTAAATAATACCTAAAATTCATGACATCTTTTTGACATTTTTATTTTTTTGATTTTTAAATGACATTTTAGAAGCTTAATTCCAAATTATAAAAAAGAATAAGATATCGGTATTTTTTATCATAGAACAATTAAATATTTAGTAAATTTTAATCAAAATTACATTTTTTATAAAAGAAGAAATCAAATTATAACCTATTTCATTTTCTACTCTTTTATTATTAAATTTTATCGTAAGCAATTAAGTTGTTTACTAATTTTATGACGTTATTTTGTTTTATAAATAATTTGACTTAAAAAATTTTTTTAAATTCCAAATTAAAGTTAAAATAGTTTTTTTATGTTATATTTACTAAGTTGTAAACAGCAATTTTGTTTTAACTCACACTTTTTCCTTGAAAATGAAATAAATGTATTTCGAAAGCTTGGAAAACAAGTAAAAGAGTTTAAAAAAACATTGCTGTTTACCCCAAAAATTCTGGTTTAATACCTATTAGTCGGCAAAATAACAGAAATTTAATTATATATATATATATATATATATATATATATATATATATATATATTGTAATATTTAAAAATTTGACAATAATATTATGATTATAATATCAACAGAAGTTGTTTAATATAACTTAATCAAATAATTTTTATTATATTGAAACACTTGTGAGGACTTTAAACACAATTTATTACCAAATTGTAAGAATACAAGAATTCAGCTGGTTACAAATTACTAACTGTCACTTTTTAACTATTAAACTTTACAAAAGCTGAACGAACACTAACTCTACTACCGCGAATGACCCGCTTTATATATCAAAATACTTGACATCTCGATTTTTCTAGAAATAACTATTTACTAAAATCCAAATATTACTAGAATGTTCGCGAATAACTACCAACCTAAAATAATTATAAATCATGTCAAGTTCCTGTCAAAACCTTCTTTCTCATTCACGGACTCTACCCTTTATGGCAAGCAGCTACATCAAAATACATGCATTCCTTTCGCATCTGTCACAATCATCCGTCACACATCTGTCACCCGTTACACTGCCCCCTCCTTAGGTTCATTCCTCCCGGAATGTGATAACTCTCCGGAGTAGACTTCAGGGTCATCTTCGGAACTGGTCGAACCCTCTACCCGAAGTTGCTGTACCTCCCTACTGTGGTCACCCTGATATAACGCCAACCTGGCATGATGGACTACGACGGGTTTTCCTTTGGGGACTCTAACAATCCGATAGATCACATCATTGATTCTCTTTTTAATCAAATATGGACCTTCCCACTTCTTTTGAAGTTTCGGACACACACCCCGTTTCCGTCGAGGATTATAGAGCCAGACCAATTCCCCAGGTTCATAAATGTTTCCTGTTGCTCTTGAGTCGTAGTACCTTTTCATCCGGTCACTGGAGAGTTGTAGTTTGTGGCGCACCAGTTCATGGATATTTTCGATCTTCTTCTGAAGATCTCCGACGTATCCTTCACCGGTTGCTATTTCACCAGGCTTGCTCCCATATATCAGATCGCAAGGTAATCTAGTTTCCCTACCAAAGAGGACTTTCGCAGGTGTCTGACCCGTAGATTCGTTGACAGCCGATCGGATAGCCATTAAAAATAGCGGAATATGTTTATCCCAATCTTTCTGATGTTCTGAGACCACATTCGATAAATAATTTGCAATAGTTCGGTTCATACGTTCAACCATTCCATCAGACTGTGGATGCATCGCTGTAGTTCTAATTTTATGGATACCTAATCGTTTGCAGACTTCTTGAAATAGCTTGCTTTAAAAATTTCTTCCCTGATCTGTGTACAGCTCCAACGGTACCCCAAAACGGCTAATGAACTCGTTGACCAGAATATCGGCCAAGGTAGGGGCTTCTTGGTTGGGAACAGGGTAGGCTTCCACCCATTTAGAAAAATAGTCCACCACAACGAAGATGTATTTATTTTCAACCTCACTGGTTGGTAGTGGCCCCAACACATCTACGGCGATTCTTTCGAATGGACTTCCGACAAGGTATTGCCACCGTACATAAACAAGACTAGTAGAACAACTCACCCTTCGGCACTTTGATGTCGATGCTTCAAAGTAAAGCCGCTATCGTTCGAAAACAAGCACGTGTCTCCTATTTACGTACATAAGCTGAGGGCCCGACAAATCCCGAAATCGGCGAAGGGGTAAGGAAGGAACGTTTATGGGCGTGCCTCAGAGTTGGAATTCTAGTCTTTGTTAATGTTCGGTGGTATTGCTGCATCTCTGCTTTAGGTTTACGATTAGGTCCATTGCTAGCAGCACACGTCGTGCAAATCTATCCCGGACTTTTTGCAGCGTCTTTGTAATACCTAGGTGTCCTCCATATATGTCATCATGAAGTTGTTTTAAAATTTCCGGCACCGTACTTCTTGGGATCACAATTTGTTTCTTGATTTCTGAACCATCAGGGTTTTTAACTATCCTTTTAAGGAGCCCTCCGTCTAAAGTCAAAGAATTCCATTGGGCCCAATAGGATTTTAAGACCGGAGAGGACGATGATACCTCTCGCCATGGGGGACGCTGGCCCGTTCTTTTCCATTCCAGGATCTTCTTAATAACGTGATCGTTGTTTTGTTTCTCCTCCATTTTGGAGCACAAGTCGTCTGGCACCACTTTCATTAGAGCGAGCTTCTCGTTTTGTTCGAGTCGACTGCAATTTGTGCAATTAGGTGGGCATGGCCTTCGAGAAAGTGCATCGGCGTTACAGTGCTTAGTTCCAGGTCTATGTTCGATTTCAAAATCGTATTCCTGGAGTTTTTCCAACCATCTTGCTATCTGTCCCTCTGGATTTCTAAAGCTCAGTAGCCACTTTAAACTGGCATGGTCTGTTCTAATTAGGAATCTTTTGCCATATAAGTATTTGTAGAAATGTTCCACAGACTTCACAACTGCGAGGAGTTCACGTCTCGTTACACAATAGTTTCTTTCGGGTTTTGATAATGTCTTGCTAAAATATCCTAGAACTCTTTCTTTTCCGTCTTGAAGTTGTGAAAGTATAGCTCCGATTCCCACATTGCTAGCGTCGGTGTCCAGAATAAGTCTGCCGTCAGGACGAGGATAAGCGAGAACAGGGGCCGAAGTCAATTCTTTCTTTAAAAATTCAAAGGCCTTTTGGCATTCTTCACTCCAACAAAAAGTCTTATCTTGCTCAGTTAGTCTCGTTAAGGGCTTGGCGATGTCTCCAAAATTTCTAACAAATCGTCGGTAATATGAGCAAAGACCCAGGAAGCTGCGAAGTTGATGCTTATCAGAAGGGACCGGCCACTCTTGAACGGCTTGAATCTTGGCGGGGTCTACAGTAACGCCATTCTTGCTTACAACATGTCCCAAATAACTGACCTGTCTCTGGAGCAAGTTACATTTCTTAACATTCAATGTTAGATTGGCCTTGTTCTGTCGTCGAAAAACTTCTTCTAGGTTAGCCAAATGTTCCTTAAAATCCTTACCCATTATAATGATGTCATCTAAGTAGACCAAACAAGATTCCCAGGATAAACCTCGAAGAATAGTTTCCATCAACCTTTCAAAGGTAGCAGGAGCATTGCATAAGCCAAATGGAAGGACGGTAAATTGCCACAAACCTGATCCACTAG
This sequence comes from Ophraella communa, assembly GCA_035357415.1. Classification (NCBI taxonomy): domain Eukaryota; kingdom Metazoa; phylum Arthropoda; class Insecta; order Coleoptera; family Chrysomelidae; genus Ophraella; species Ophraella communa. The sequence goes on along the minus strand of CM068995.1, from coordinate 34,948,389 downwards.
TAAAGGCGGTCTTCTCTTTATCAGAAGGATCCATTTCAACCTGCCAGTATCCGCTCTTTAAGTCTAACGTAGAGAAAAGGGTAGATCCACCTAAGGCGTCGAGGGCATCGTCAATCCTCGGAAGGGGATAACTATCCTTCTTCGTAACCTCATTCAACTTCCTATAGTCAACGCAGAACCGCATTGATCCGTCTCTTTTCCTTACCAATACAACGGGAGAAGCCCACGGACTATTGGAGGGTTCAACTATTCCATCCCGAATCATTTCTTGGAGGGCCTTGTCCGCTTCTTCCTTTTTAACTTGAGGCAATCGTCGGGGTACCTGATGAATCGGACGTGCATCGCCAGTCTCAATCTTGTGCTTTACTATGTCGGTCCTTCCCAGTTTACTTCCAGAACCGAAGACAGTTTTATAGCGGTAGATTAAATCTCTTACCTGCTTCTTTTCTATTTTTGACAAAGATGGGTCTAACCTAGTCATTAATTGTTCTATGTCGTTGGTTCTGTCTGATTCAAAGGCTCCTACCTGGTGAATCACGGCCGCTACCGGTTCCAAGGTTCCGATTTCGGTGTTCTTTCGCAGAAGAACTGGATGATCATTCATGTTAATGATTCGGATTGGTACCTCTTTGGCTGATCTAACAAGAGCTTTTCCGACCAGAAGTCCTCTTCCCAATATCTGATCATAATTCTTGGGTTCAACCATAGCTGGGGTTCCATCCGGCTCTACTTCCTCTAGTCGTGCTGTTACAACAGATTCGCACGTCGCTGGAAGCTCGATGTCGTCAGATAGTTTCAACGGGGCGATAGCTTCATGTTTTCGATGTAGAAGCAATTCTTCCTTTTCCGTATGAAGTATCCGTCGTCCCAAATCCAAGAGAAAACAACAGTTGTGCATTACGTCCATACCCAGGATAGCATACTCATCGATATCAGCCACCAATATCGAATGAGAAAGACAAGTTGAACCAAACTGTAGAGACACGTTAACCTCTCCGTAGACTTTGGCAGGTTCCCCAGTAGCGGTGCGCAGTCTCCAACTGGTGGGCGACATCTTCCTAGCCACGACAACTGTCGGCCGTACCACAGTTTTTGTAGCTCCAGTATCCACCAGCATGTTATATCTCTTTCTGTCAATCAGGGCTTCGACGTATAAGCTGCCTGCTTGGTGTTTTAATATTGCTACCTTGACCTTAGGAGGGGCTTTGCAATGGTTTGGGGTCGATGTCGCCCTCCAGGAGTCGACCCTTTTTAGTTTTCCTGCTGTTGGGAGACGGTAGCAGAAGACGTCTCCTTGCGTGGACATGAGTTTTTCACGTGCCACAATTCCAACATCGTATAGGTCGCCGTCTCCTTGTGGGTAATAATTTCATTAGCCTTTCCACTAATCCATCGACGTCGCTGGCGGGTGCTATCACGTTGTTGTCATCAGCAGTCATCTCCCTTATTCGTGCAACTCCCCGTGATGCTTCCGTTGCCGCTTCGAATTCAAGTGCAATGGTTAACGCGTCGACAAGGTCTTTTGGTCGGGCCAACCGCACAGCTCTTTGTAACTCCTGGTCCCTGAGGCCATCCGTAAAGGTTTGGACTGCTAGACACTCCAGGAACTCTTCTGCTGCTGTCGGATAAGCAAATCAAACCATTCAAAGCATCGCCTCGCAACACTATGGTTAGCGATATTGCCTTCTCCCTGGATGACCATCCGTTCGCCCTGGCCGCCGCGTCGAATTGCTTGACGTAGTTGGACCACGAAGTTGTCCCATCGAAGATAGGAGGTTTCATTGTTGATCGCATCTGTCGTTCGACATCCACGCTGAAAGTTTCCATTCTCTCCGCATCTCCTTCGCCGCGGTGGACGTAGCGATCTTGCCGAAGGACCTCTATTTCATTCTGAAGTTGTTGAATCATCGCATTCATTTTGGTATCTTCATTGCGTAGTTCGGCTACTAGTTCGGTTACTTGCTGGGATTGCTCACAACGTAGAGTCGATATTTGCTAGGATTGTTCATTTCTTAAGGTCGATATTTGTTGTAAAACATAGCTTGACAACTCTTTACGCATTTGACGGACCAGTTCTTCTTGTTTCTTCATCTGCTCCTCTTGCTGGATCTTCATTTAATCTTTCAGCTCTTCTTGTTGATTGGAAATTGTAGTGGCAAGCTCTTCTTGTTGACTGGAAATTCTAGTGGCAAGCTCTTCTTGTTGACTGGAAATTCTAGTGGCAAGCTCTTCTTGTTGGCTTTTTATTTGACCGGATAGCTCGGATATGGCTTCTTGTTGACCCTTTATCTGACTGGGCAGCTCGGACATTGCTTTGTGCATAGGATCTTCGAATTCCACCGAGTCAGGGTCAGTATTTATACTTAAATAGTACTCACGTAATCTATTGATTAAAATAGTTTTTCCTCCGGTGGTATCCAAATCCAATTCTTCCAACTCTCTTCTGAGCTCAGCCACCAACAGTTCACGTAACTTCTTTCCAGGCATTCTTGCTTCTTCACCTCACACCTGACACCAATTTGAAACACTTGTGAGGACTTTAAATACAATTTATTACCAAATTGTAAGAATACAAGAATTCAGCTGGTTACAAATTACTAACTGTCACTTTTTAACTGTTAAACTTTACAAAAGCTGAACGAACACTAACTCTACTACCGCGAATGACCCGCTTTATATATCAAAATACTTGACATCTCGATTTTTCTAGAAATAACTATTTACTAAAATCCAAATATTACTAGAATATTCGCGAATAACTACCAACCTAAAATAATTATAAATCATGTCAAGTTCCTGTCAAAACCTTCTTTCTCATTCACGGACTCTACCCTTTATGGCAAGCAGCTACATCAAAATACATGCATTCCTTTCGCATCTGTCACAATCATCCGTCACATTCATCCGTCACACATCTGTCACCCGTTACAATATTGTATTATTTTATTATATATTTTGTATTTGTAAGGAAATTTTAAGTTAGAAATTATTTTATTATGTAATGTATCAATATTATATCTTGTACATAAATAAGTTATTTAAAAAAAAGACAGATAATATGTAAAAGGAGACAGATATATTTGTACTATATTTTTATTCTGGAATGATCGATGATAGACGAAGTAAGAATGTCTAGTCATATTTAAAAAAGAAAGAGAGGCATATAGTGTTCTTAGCAAATGATAATTCAGGAAATTTCTAGAAAGTTTGAAACCTATAAAAGACTGAACAGAGGTCGTTAAAGAGGAGTTTATTATTGGAAGTCAAACAGAGAAGATCAGTGAGTGTGAACAGTCAACTAGAACTAAGTGAACAAACAGTTTTTAAAAGTGGTTAATACAAAGTATTAAATAGTGACATTAAAAATACAAATTAAAACAATCAAAAAGCGAGTTAAAAAAGTTAAACAAAGTGCCAAAAGTGACATTAAAAACTAATCATAAAGTGAAATTAAAACATTTTCGGTTGATAAAAAAAAATAATATAAGAGTACTTACTATTAATAGTACAATTAAAGGAGTTGTAATCCAACAACACTAAACTACACCAATTTGGAAGAACAAACAAAGAACGATAATATCACTCAAGAAACCAAACGTCTTACAACACGACATTTTACCAGATTCGCAAATTCCAAGTATCACTTCGTTCGTTTCCGTTTTTCATAGAGCGACTACAGACTTTTTCCACCAATCAGGAAGCAGGACTCTACATCAAGGTCAGATCAAATTGTAAACTTTTAAAAAATTTTGTAGTAGTTAGTTAAGTTTTATAATTTAAAAACAAAGGAATTTACTTGATACTCAATAATTAGTGTATTTCGATAATTTTACTTGCTATTACATAAATAATATTGGTTGATTTAACATAATACTGTTTTAATTTAACTATTTTATAATAAATTTATAATTATAATTTAAATCAAATCAAATTTATAATTATAATTTAAATCAAATTTTTCATTCACATACAACTAATAATCTAATAGAAGCTAGCATAACCAAACACCCCTGAGAGAAAGAAGATCTTGCTACTTTTAAATAAGAATTAATCAATCAAATAAATAAATAAATCAATAAACAATATTTGAAATCATAATATTCATTAGAATATATATTGTAATGTTATACAAATTTAGTAAGGTTTTAATTTTATTGTAGAAGTATGTATTTATTTTCTTAAATAATTTTATTAATTAAAAATTTTTTCACTATAATTTGTTTGTTAATTACTACACACTTCTGTTAAATGAATTTACCTTTTCCTTTATTTTTATTATTGAGTTTAAAATTTGTGGGACTATAAATATTTGTTGCTTGTTTTTAATTTAAATTTATATTATTTATTTTAAACTTATTTTTTTGATTTACCCGGTATACATATCATACACATGAGCACTCTATCACTCAGTAGTCGGTTCAAAGCTGTTTCAGAACTAAATTGAATTGCATATGCGATGTTAAAATTGACAATACAGCCCTGTATATAATTAGATTTGATATTATTTGTTAAAACTTCGATTTTAATGAGTAAATCGATAATCGCTTCTACATCTATTTTGTAATCGTATTTGAATATTCAATATAAAATCATTCAGTTTATTTCACAGATTAATAATAGAGATATGTGATGGAAATAATATTAGAAAGATCAACAATGTTCATAATAATATAAATTTGTTTCTAAAAACACATACCGTGAAAATCCTTCCATTGATGTTGGTAGCGTCGTCTTATACTTCAAACGTCACCTGGCGGAGATGGTGTTCTATGCGACAATTATCCCAATATGGCGTCAAATACTTCCCGTCTACACAACGCTTGATGCCTCTTGGTGGATTTTGTTATTTTTAGCTCCAGGAACGTAAAATTTTGAGGTAGGTGGTTTTTTAATAAACTTCCACGCACAATATTTTCCAATTTTATTGTAAATAGCTCCACTATTTTATGTTATAAACTTATACTTTTAATATAAACAGTTGAATAAGTGGGAGTAACAATTTTAACTAGGCGGCCATTAAGAGTGTAGGCGCAAAATTTTAAGCCAATGCATTTTAAATGCAATCGTTTTTTTCGAATCCTGAAAACACCACTAAATATTTTTAAAAAATTTGAACGCAGAAAGAAAGGTCTGTATGGTCCCGAGGGCAGAAAGTCAGTAAAAATTTATAAAATGTTTATTTAAATTAGTTATAGGGGTGTAAAGTTAGAGAAAATTGAATGTAATTTTTAATGCATAATAACTTATTAAATTGAAATTTGTTTTGAATTTGATGGACTTTCTGCCCTTAACAATATATTTATAAAGAGATTCTAAAAGAAAAAAATTTAAAAATTCAAACAGGGACCACAGGAAAAGAAAAAAATGAACACCATGTCCATTGCAAAATTTCATAACTAGACAAACTTTCATCTCTGTTGCACAGTTCATTCCATCGCATACGTTAGTAACCGATGTGTAAAACGGTTTCAGGTATAATTTGGGTCTTGAATTGGTGTATAGTTAGTTTTATTCATAATCTAAATACAGAAATATTAATTCTTTAAATCAAACACAAGTAAATCTTGTTTGGGTTGTATTTTGTAATATTAAAATTTTGGAATTATTTAAAAATATTTCCCATTTATCAATTATACAAAGGGCATTACACAAATTTTAAACGAAATAAAGTAGTAAGTTCAATTTGCTTTTTTGTACAGCCATTTACTTAAAATTGAATAAAACGGGTTATATAAAAATATATATTGCAATTATAATTTCAGTTTTAAAGTTTTTAGTGTCTTATACAAAGAAATTTGCGTTATTTGATACGAAAAATTATGCAATCTGCAATAGTTTATTAGGTTTTAGGAGTACATTAAAATTACAATATCCAATTGTATATAAAAAACCGAAACGTAATAAAAATATTACCTAGTGAAGAATTATAGGGTGTCCGGTATTGGCAACAATATAATAATATACTATTTTTTGGATATAATACAAAAAAGTTTATAGAAAATTTAATCATCAGATTGACATATCGACATGTCAATATCTACTTTATAGCAAAACGGCTGTAATTGTATTTTCAGAAGATTTTTTGAATAAAAGTTGAAGTTTTTGTTAAAAAGATATATTTTCAATGTTCTTATGATGGACTTCAACAGAGTAAGGGTTAGTACAATAAAAAGCTATTTTTTAAATAAAAAGTGAAAGTTTTTATTAAAAAGTTTTATTTTCAATGTTCCTATTAACAATAAAAAAATTTCAATAACAACGGAACCCAAAACATTTGGTAACAAACTATAGAAATTAAACAAATCAATAATTTTAACCCAATAAATTGCATTAAATTATTAATTGAGAAGGACCAACGACATAGGATTAAAATTTTTAAATTGTTTTAAGAATTTGTAAAAACTAAACAGGGATTTATTCGTATTACCGAACTAGTTAAAACAAGAAAACATCACTTCCTAAAATATGTTTATTTATTGGTTATGTTACTATTGTCGATAACCCATTCATTTCAATTATCATTTATTATTTCTTGTAATAATAAATGTAGGTAATTGCCAAAATAAAATGCTTTTAACTTCTTCACCATTTCCTCCCATAATTTTTGGTCTTTTTCAATTTTTTCATATATCAAACCTTTCGGAGTGCAAACACAAAAATAACAAAAATCTTTATTTGTACTTGATAATGGTAAATGTGATTTCTTTTTAAAATGCATTTATTGGCTTTTACTTTCATATACTTTATTATTTTTTTTTCTATTGCTTCTTCAAGAGATAAACCTTTTGCTGAAATGGGACATTTAATTTCAACAATAATATTATTGCCTATAATACCATCAGGAGTTGCAGCCAAAAATGGATATTCTCGATTTATACATAATCCAGATGGAAAAATGTCTAAATTGAGTCTTTCGCTTAATTGTTGTAATGCTTTACATTCATTTTCTATTCCATAGGCTGTAGATTCATTTCCTTTAAAAGCATTAGAAAGAATGTCTTTGGCAACTTTCTTGTTGTTAGTCTTAATTTACAAATGCGACCAAAATTTGAGGCTGTCAGAAGTTTTCTTGTGTCTGCAAAACAAATAGTTGGGTTACTTAGTTTACTGCTACTTTTGTCAACATTTTTTGTAAACTTTTTTACCGTTTTAGGATAAAGTTTTATTCGAATTCTATCTTTAGCACAACGAGAAATAAATTTTTTCGTGTAGGTATATGCCAGGACTTCTTCCTGTCAGACTTTTGTGAAATTGGGAATGATAATAGCCTTTAGAGTTATAAAGCGGCAGCTTGGTCAAAGAGGTCATACAAAACAAATTATAATGCCAATTCTGGTGCTGCAGCCATTATTGGTTATAGAACCTAAAAGATTCTGTATCTTGGTGTTAGGAATAAATATTGTTCATATTGTAAGTTATTCGGGGAAGATAAACAACACTTGTGTTATAAATTGATTGATGTCCAAGAACTTTCATGGTACACTTCAACAAGGTCACTTTGAATGGCTAAATAATGTTTTTTTGGAAGTGGGGGATGTTTAAACTCGACATTAATTCAGTCAATTGTGAATAACCTCCACCAATACTAATGACCCCTGTTACTTTTGCCAGTTTGATTTCTTCTTGTCCAGCTTCTAGCATTGATGTCCAAGAACTTTAATGGTACACTTCAACAAGGTCACTTTGAATGGCAAATAATGTTTTTTTGGAAGTGGGGGGATGTTTAAACTCGACATTAATTCAGTCAATTGTGAATAACCTCCACCAATACTAATGACCCCTGTTACTTTTGCCAGTTTGATGCTGCAGCGAATTTATATTAATTTGTTGTTGTTTATATTTTTCACTTTCTACAACGTGCCTGATGAGACATATTGGACAGAAGAGAGTAAATTTCGAATAATATCCTTTCCGTAGGTATCTCATTTTTTATTGTAACATATTCCGAAGAGCACTTAAACAATTCGTGGTGAGGAAATTGCAGTATTTGTTTAATAAAATATTCAATATCCACAAATCCTCCTTCCTTGTATATCTGAAGGTTTTTGTCTAAAAAGAATAATAATAAATTATCATTTAGGTTTTTATGATTTTTTTTAAATCCTTTTTGTTTTTTATTAAATATTAAAACTTACTGGTAATTGTTTCTTCTACAACAGTTTCATTACCAGAGGGATCTTTAGAATAGCCGGGTTGACTTAAAAGAGCTATTTTATTGTAATTACATAAAATATGAATTATTACTTACTTAAAAGTGTTCTTTGTCGCTTCTTCTACTACCAATACTTCATCTCCTTCACCGCGGTCGCCTATGATTAAAATCTAAATTAAGTATATTTTTTTACAATTAAACAAAATGGTCACTTACTTAGAAATGTTTTCAAAATTTTCCGTTGCTTTTAACTCTTTGCTGATTTCTGCAGTACTGTTAGGTAAGACGTCTGTAATAGTAAAATGTGCTAGGCATAAGTTTATAATTAAAATATTTACATAAGAAGTACTTACTTTTGTTGAGCTAAGCATCTACTTTTTCTATTTTCACTATCATATTTTTTATTAACACGACCCATATTTAACACAAAAATAACCAGTCTATAAACTTTACAATATAAACTATAAAAATGAAAGCACCTTCACGATCGTTTATTAAAACATACAAAAAGATCCGATCCCGACCCTGTAGGGAAGGCATACCCCACATTTATTACAATTTAAAACAGACTTCACGTAGTTATGCCGTGGAGCGTTTAAAAATTGGGATAGGGTAGATATCTCAACTCTGACTGTTAAAATTTTGCGCCTACACTCTTAAGTTTTTATAGATTTCTTTTGTCTTTTGACGTGGACTTTGCGTTGAATCAAATGGAACTGACCTCGAAAACAAAAAAAATCACCGTATTTATACTCTTTTCCCAAAATTGACATTCAAACTGCTTTTCTTTTGTTTATAAGGCAATTTTTCGTGATTTTCTGATAAATTTAATTAATTAATCTTAAATCATGTAAGTCATCCATTCTTCTTAATCTTACTTAATTGGTTCTATTATTGGTTAATAATCAAACTTTAGCTTTAATAATTGGTAATAAATCAACTTTCGTTAATTATACTTCTTTTTTTTTCCTTATTAATTTCAACTTTGAAACGGAGCGAAGTGACAGCTACAAGTCATCATAACATCTATTATGGTGTTTCGCAACGAGTGTCTCTAGTGTCCTCTCACATTCTAATTTCACAGTTTATATTGTACATCTAATAGTTGTTGTTTACTTTTAGTGTCCTATCACTCTCATTATTTGTTTTAATATAGTTCCAATATCCGATAGTTTGATTTTTAGTGTCCTTTCACTTTAGATATTTGGGTGCACTTTCACTGTTCTAAAATGGTTTCACCCTATCACTCTCAGTTTTTAAATCACATATCTGTTTATTTGTTCACAGTACATAAGTGGTTATTTAATAAACTGAATGTTTTTAGGTATATTCAACAATTGGGATTATCAATGCCACACTTACTGTTATGGAAGATTAAAATCATAGACCATTCTATCTGTAAGGATTTTCACTATTCTATTGCAAACTTAATTATGATTTACTTTATTTGAATGGATTATTCATTAGTAGTTTCCTTTTAATATTATTGTTTGTTTTAAATATTAAAACTACATCACAACTTATAACCTACTCATATTTTTGTAATAACAATTATTTTTTGTTTTATCAATATTAATCTTAACTAGTTATTTTTGTCTTATATTTCTGATCACACTTATTTTACTAATGATACTTAAATATAATTTATCGAACCTAATATGTTTACTTTTGATTTATTTCTAGGTAACTTGGACTTGATGTATGTTTCGACAACCAAGATAAAGATGATTCAAACAGACTACTGAATTATAGTGTTTTCAAACTCATATGATTATTGGACTCAAGTTTATTCAGTGTACTTAGTTTATGTGTATAATCAGACAGGTTGTACCTGTCATTCTAAGGGGGTTAAAGGTAGGGGTTGCATTTTCACGTTAAAGAATGTCAAGTTATAATTTAAATTTGACGTGTTTCGGGATTTTTTATATATATAATATATAAATATATATATATTGAGATAGATATCTAATAGTTAAAAATTTAATAAGTAGAACTTACCTTATAAATTACAATAAAAGGATATATTATTAAGTTTTATAGAATCAGCATTTACTTTTTCTTTTCTACATCTAAAGTTTCCAAGTTCATAATTTTCACAAGACATACATTTAATATAAACAAAGAATGTAATGGGCATTTTATATTGAATAGAATCCATATTTTGCTATTTAATAACAATTAAATATTTCCAATCCATAATGAGTACACTTTTACATAACAATTCATCTTTGTCCTAGTTCTCTTTTAAAATTTTAAGTTTAATCTGAAACAATAAAAAGAAAATAAAAATCAAAAGTATTAATGGTTTTCACATGTTTAAGAAATCAACATGTAATTTTAGTTAGTAAAGTTTTTAAATTAATATTATAAAAAGGAAGTACTTATAAAATTATAAAAAGACAAATTAAAGTCTTCGATATTGTACAAACAAATATACCAATAGATCATGAGTACCTAAAAAAGACACAAGAACAATTAAAAACATGTAGCAGGTGTGGTGAAATATAGTAAACTTATTCTCATATCAATAGTGTTGGTCTTAATCACATAATTTTTTTTAATAGAACACTTAAAGAGTGCACAGTAAAAAAAAACTATTGAAAAACTTAGTTTATAAACATTAACAAAGGACATTTTATGTAACAAAATGTATGTAGGATAAGTGAGTAAGGTGTTTATATAAATTTTAAAATGTTAATCTATGTTAACACAGAGACTCTTATCTTATATAATGTGTAAGAGATACAAATAACAAAATCTTTTAAAAGTTTAAATTTTAGTTGTTAGGGTTTAAAAATAGTAATTTTTAGTTAAGATAGGATTAGTTTAATTGATTTATAGTAATTTTAAGTACAATTGATAGTTTTATTTCAAATTTTAAAGTCTAGAAAATATGACAGCTCCAGCAAACTGCTTATTTTTTAATAATAAATTTACAAGGAAAAAGTCTATTTAAAATTAAAGAAATAAACTTTTGGTAAATATAAGGATGAGATCTCACTATGAGTTAACAAAGATACTATTAGTTTTGTAATTTCATTACCTTCAGATTCAAGAATTTTGGTTAGAATTTTGCATTTAAACAATGGAATTTCGTTTTTCGATGTCATACTTGTCATTTTTCCTGGAAGCCTATAAAAAGGCCGGAAAATTGATGATTCACTCTCTTTTGATTTTGGTAGCAGAGCAATTAACATCGTATGTATTAATTGATTACTAACTAGAAGAAAATTTTTTGCATTAATTAAAAGCTGTTTATGTTAAAGTAATACATGTAATATTAAAAATACATGCAGTAAAATAATCAACCATTATTAAATTACTTACCAAAGTAATATTGCCATATTGTTGGTATTGCATTTCTGACAGGGGACGAGGAGAAGCCGATCCGAGTTTTGTGCTGTTCCATTTAGACAATAGCAATTTTTAGTGAACGAACTTTATAATAAAAGGTACGTGTCATAGTTAAGGTTTAGTATTTGTGTATTTGTTATTTTGTGACTGTAAATTAATTTTATTTGTATGTATCATCTCCATTCTTTTCACATAAGGCTATTCATTTATTTATTTGTACTAAACATATGAAAACCAATTAACAGTTTTTGTAAAATTTCTTTGAAATACTTGACATTAAATTTATTGTGTGTTAATTATTAAATAATATTTTAATTTGAATCCTACCCTGATAAGAGTCAGATTTTAAATTTAAATTTCAAAACAAATAGTCTGAGCTAGTTAAAATTTTGATAAGGCGCCCAACAATAGAATTACAGAAGAACAAGTAAAATTTATATAAAATTAAATAGTATTAAATCATTAAAATCAATCAAAATATTTGACAAAACCAATAAAACAAAACAAAATTATAAAATTATAATCATTAAAAATTAAATCATTATAAATTGACAATACCAACGTGGGATATTAACAAACAAAACTATAATTAATATATATATATATATATATATATTATCGGAATGTTTTTGGAGATGTGGCAATAAAACCAAAGTGTACTCTTTTTAGAATTTATTAACCATAAAAGTGACAGTAAACTTCATCCAGAGAAATGTGCACTTGCTGAACACGTATTCTCTGAAGGCCATATAATGAATTATGAACATGCCAAAATTTTAACCACAGAAATCAATTATAAAAAGCGTATATTCTTAGAAACAGCTTATATAGCACAAGAGGATCGATGTATTAATAAAAAAACTGATTTAAATAATTTAAGTGTAATATATGCATATCTTTTGGATTTGGAGAAACAAAATTTAAAAAATTAAAAATAACGAATTACTATGTAGAATTTAAAACAATTGAATTTATATATTAAACAAATCAATCAAAATTTTTAAATCATATTGTTTTTTGAGTTTTTTATAATAACATGTCACATTTATTACAGTTTTTTACAAAATTTTACCTATAATCTCACCTAGATATGTAAGTATTATTTATTTTATTACTTGCTATATAATTTCTTTACAACTAAAACATTTTTAGACCTTGAAAATGAACCCATAGAGGTTCGAAAGCTCGGTTAATAAATTCTAAAAAGAGTACACTTTGGTTTTATTGCCACATCCCCAAAAACATTCCGATAATACAAATAGTTGGCAAATATTTCTATTTAAATTATATATATATATATATATATATAGATATATATGTATATAGATATATATGTATATATATATATATATATATATATATATATAATATTAAAGGTTTTTTTGAGGTAAGCAGTCAAATAAAAAAGGGCAATTAATGTAAACTCTTTATATTTGCGAAGCTTTCGAAAATGTTTATTTTCTTCTTCAGCACAAACTAAAATTATAATAAACTTTTAACATTATATTATAATAGTTAAATTAAAAACTTACTATCGTGAGGTTAAATAATTTTTGGCGCCTCATAAATGCGCACATTATAAAATTTTTTACCAAAATACAAAAAATAAATTAAATTAAATTGTCACAACACAAAGAAATTTAAGTTTTCAAGTACAAACTGATACTGGCACACAAAATTTTATTACCTACGTTTCTCTTCCTTTTATACCAATATTAACTCCTAAACTTTTAAAAATTTTTAAAGAATTTGAAAATTTTAAAATAGCTATAAAGAATATTAAAACGGTAGGTAATTTATATACTAAAACTAAAACACCGTTAACTACATCTGAAAGTTCTAACATTGTATATTCCATTCCATGTAGTAACTGTGACAAAATGTATATATTTCACACCTCTAGAAAGTTGTCTGGAAGACTGACTTCTCATAGAAGTGACATAAAAAGAGGTGTTAACTCATATGCATTGGCCGAACATGTTCTTAGTGATAATCATTCTTTTAATTTTAATCAAGCAAAAATTTTAATTCGAGAAAAAAATTTACAAAAAAGAGAATTTCTTGAGATGGTATATATAAATAAAAATAACAGTATTAATAAAAGATCAGATATTGATAATTTAAATAATATCTACAGTTATATACTATCACGGGATGTGTAACATATAAATTAAAAATTTAATTTTCTTTCATTTCTTCTTCTTTTTGATTAATGATTTTAAATTCTGATAGTTTATGTCATCATGAAATAATCGTCAAATTTTGATTTTGAACATTTATTCTAAATTAACATTTCTTTTAATTTAATTTATTTTTTGTATTTTGGTAAAAATTTTTATAATGTGCGCATTTATGAGGCCAAAAATTATTTAACCTCACGATAGTAAGTTTTTAATTTAACTATTATAATATAATGTTAAAAGTTTATTATAATTTTAGTTTGTGCTGAAGAAGAAAATAAACATTTTCGAAAGCTTCGCAAATATAAAGAGTTTACATTAATTGCCCTTTTTTATTTGACTGCTTACCTCAAAAAAACCTTTAATTTCATATATATCAGTCAAGACTACCCTCCTTTATTTATATATATATATATATATATATATATATTGTAATAAATTACAATGTTATAAATGTGATAAGTGATTAAATATAGTTTATAATTGATACAATTATTAAATTGTTGTTTTTATTATTTTATATTTTTTTTTTTAAAGTTTTGTGGGGCTATAATTTATGATTATTTATGTTTTAATTCTAATTTAATCTTTATTTATCTCAAAACACCTCAAAATTTCTTTATTTTTATTTATTTTTTACTATTTGCCAATAATATATGATCAAAATCAACACATGTAGTTTTTATCTATTATTATTTTAGATTTGATTTATTTAAATTAGTCTTAAAACACGAGTGACTCATAACCACAGTAGTCGGTTCCAAAAAAAATAAAATCCAACGATAAAATTATTTATTTTACTTATTTTACCAAAAAAAATTAATATACCCTATACCTACTTAATGATGCGACTATGATATTTTCGTGCGCATATATACCCACGCTTAAAAGAACACGTGATATATTACAGTTATATGCTAGCAGTAAACGGAGAAGTAGCGTGCATTCGTCGTTACAAGATGTTCAAACAGTTTATTTTATTTAAAACAAAATTGTTTCAAAATAGTGGTTTAAAAATATTGAAATCTATCATTTACAACTTTATAGGTATTAGGAAAGTGAATGTAATAAGTGATATCAGAAAAACATTACCTATTTCACTTGTTGATTGTGTATAGTGCCGCTACTCCATTTCTGGCTTCTCACACGGGATATTTTAAACACGTGGGACCACTTCCTTGGGAATTCAAATGGATTAAACCACTGGATATGATGTCTCCTCCCAGTTTCTTCAGATATTTTGGTTATTATTTCAGGTTAGTGTAAAAATAGTATATTAAACAACGCATTTCATATGGAATTCTGTTATGACACGAGTTCAAGTTTAAAAAACGAATCGCGAAGCAATGATTTTTTTAAAGAACGAGTGTAAAAACAGCCATATGAAATAAGTTGTTTATAATTTTTTTTATATTTTGCCCTTTTTACCATTTTTTAAATTAATTTTTTATTTTTATGTAATTACGAAAAATTTTATTTTAAAAAGTATGTCGGCAGCACTGTGTAATTTATAAAATTTGACAGTTGTGACATTTAAATTATCAAATGTTAATGTTTTAAAATATTTTAAAATAAATAATATACCAATAATAATATATTATATAAGTAAAATATTATATCCATATTCACAGATACTTTCTTAAAGAACAATATAAAATTAATAAATTGCTATTAGCCACAAAAGTCATTGTCAATAGTCTTGCCTTTAGATACTTCACTCATGTCGCCAACCATTTAAAACAAAAATTTGCGTGCGTAAAAGTTACATTACGATACGCAAATGCGTTTTATAATGAAGATTTTTATAAGTGCGAAATATAAAAAAAAATTTATTTTTCTTCTTAAGTGTAGTTATTTTATTAGCCAATGTACAATTTCCATATATAATTTCCAATCGGTTTTGTTTTTACAAATTAATAATACAATTTCATAGATTATTATCCACCATCTTTATTTTTGAAGGAAGTCGGCCATTATAGATATAATAATTTAGAAATAAACTGACGTGGATTGGCCTTTTGATGAATTTAGAGTGACCTATTTTCCCATTTTCCACGGGTTTTTATATGTTAACACCGGAAACTCCAAACATGGCCGCTTTTTCGACCGTGTTTTGTTTTTCCTAACCCCATTTGCATCAAATTTTTAGAAAATTAAATTTTTAATTTGGCATTTTCTGACCTTATAATTGTTATTAATCGAATCTACATAACTTATTTCATCATAAAATAACATTCTTCAAATTTTCAAACAAAATTTTCCTTTTAAAATTGTTGACTTTCTGGAGCAACATAATGGCGGACATTTTTACAATTATCAATAACAAATTTAACAATTATGCAAATATTTCTTTTTGGCCCTCGATTTTAACAAAAAATGAAAATTTACATATTCAAATATGATCAGAAAACTTTTTCTTTTAATGACACTTCTTATTTTAGTTTTTATTTACATTAGAAATCTACTGCGTCATAACAATTTAACTACAAAATTTATCAAATAAACAAATTAATAATACCTAAAATCATCAACGAATAACTTAAAATTAATTACTTTACAACAACATATAGTTTTAATAAATAATAACACTAAATAACCATTTAATATTAGGTTCATGTCTTTCATTACAATTACATCTTTTTAAGTTTATATTATCAGTTTGTGATCACTATTTCACTATTTACAGTGTCTTTTCACTGGATTTACCAATCACAATGTCCTTGATAAAGCTTTAATTATATAGTCTTTGTTTGTAAACAACCACATCACTTTCTTACAGTTTTACATGTGATAAATTTCAATATCTTTTTTAGACTCTCTCTCAAGCATTGTATTGTATCAAAATATGGGATATACCAGAACATAGGAAGTACTAGGCTTGTACTATCATCCGATACATTGTAATATGGACTCATCACTTTGATGCTTAAATGAATTTATAAACATTGGTTGGGTAAGTCAAATTTATTTATATAGTTATATTCATAGTCTATGATATTATTTATTTTATTCTAATAGCTAATATTTGTTTGTTGAGTTTAAATTTTGCTAATGATATAATTGACTGAATATAGTTGAATATTTTCTACATTAAATTATAGTTTGTAATCATCTACACCTACTTAATTCTTATCTTATAACTACCTATAAAAAAAACATTATTAAACTTATTATTATTATTATTAACTTTGATTATAGCTTATTTATATTTTAATCAAACTAACTTAATATAACCAATAGAATGGGTTTTCTATCACTAATATAGGATTCCTATTATTCATTATTATCATATTCTATTATTCATTTACTTTTTATTTTTAGCTTAAACAACATAGGATCTTGGACTTGGCTATGGAATCGACTATTGATGTTAATACTTCTTCTTATGGACTTATATTTTATCAAGATAATTTTTGTGTTCTTGTGTTACTTGAGACTTATTAAATAGCTCTAATAAAGAAATTTTATGGTGTATTCATCATTTAAAGAAAAGATTTGAAAATTATATCCATCTTTAATAACTTATTTCAAATTTAAGTTATATATTGGGTAAGTTATATTTTTGATTATTTTAAAACATTACAATTTATATATATATATATATATATATATATATATAAAAATTTTTTCGGAAAAATGCTTTATTACAAAACTCTTCTCCATAATATCACAGGGATAACAGCCAAAAATACTTTAGATTTTAATAAAGTGAACTCTTTTTTACTTGACCAAGCTTTCGGAAAACTTTGCTTCCATTTTCAAGGCTAAAAATTATTTTAAAATAGGCTAGATTGAAAATTAAAATTAAAAAAACTTACTAGTAATTGAGATTAAAAATTTAAAACCACACAACACCAATTTCCAGGAGATATCATTTTATATTTTAAGTACAAAGTTATTATAAAAAACTCAAAAAACAATATGATTTAAAAATTTTGATTGATTTGTTTTAAATCATATGGTTTTTTGAGTTTTTTATAATAACATGTCACATTTATTACAGTTTTTTACAAAATTTTACCTATAATCTCACCCAGATATACCTTGAAAATGAACCCATAGAGGTTCGAAAGCTCGGTAAATATATTCTCAAAAGAGTACACATTGGTTTGCCACATCCCCAAAAACATTCCGATAATACAAATAGTTGGCAAATATTTCTATTTAAATTATATATATATATATATATATATATATATATATATATATATATATATATATATATATATATTGTAAATAATAGATCTTAAATTTGAATTGTTTACGCGCCAGCTCAGTCTAATCGACGTCACCCACCTGGTGTCGTGATTACGTCACACAGAGACTTCAGGGTAGGGATCTGACTGATTCTCAGTCGGAAATTGGCACAAGGTCTATTGTGTTATTATAAAAGAAGTAGAAATGAGACCTTTTTGTTCAAGAAGATTTAATGAATTATATTATGATAGAAATTGTGACAAATTGTTAGCGTGTTATTTTAAATTACAATACATCGAACAGTATCGATGGTGTGTGAACTACGAGTGTGAAAAATTCTAAATTATCTTATGTTAGTCTACAAATACTACAGATATGACCCCCTAATAAGATGTATGAAGATTAATATTAGCAACAAAGAAAAACTATCTTATTAGAGAGTAAATTATTGTTAAGTTGATGATTTGTGAATAAATTACTGACAAATTAATACTATGCGCGTGATAAAGTTTTTGTCTGTGATCACTGATCTTGATTTGACCCTTGAAGATGAAATAATTCCTCACGTCTGAATTGGAGGTAAGTGTGTATAGCTATTGATTTCTCTTGTTCAATCTGGTAACTTTAATTGTGAATATCTGAATTATTATTCTAGGTACCTAGTTTTTAAATATAGATGTTAAACTTATCTTTGACTTCTCTGCAACGAAGATCCACCTACTTCCAGGATCTCTTGGGGCCCAAAACACGTTTTTTTAACGAAACACTAACTCACACGTCTTCACCCCTTCACAGTCGAGATGCAAGAGAGAGTACCTGGCGTCTCCCTTATTTATCTATCACCTAGTAACCAAAACTGTTCATTTTTTTTCATAGAGTCTATGATTGTTTTAAAACTTTATAAACCTTGTTGATATGTTTGTCACAAAACCACAGATGATAAGATGATTACATTCTAAGATTTGACAATTTGTTATAATAATCTCAAAATCCTTGTAACATCACAAATTTATTCGATTTTGAAATATTTAACTATTCTTTTAAAATTCTTCACACTTTAAACTACATTTTTAATATGACCTATTTTAAAAATTCTAATACTCTAATAATAATTTAATTTTACATTTTTTTAGGGTTTTAATTTATGTCACAATTATTAATTTCTTTATAAAATTTTCCAACAATTTGTTATTCTTAATTGAACTGTAAATTAATGTTTGTTTTTTTTTTATTTTGTAGATGATCCCAAAATTGATGTAGTTTTTTTTATGGTTTTCAAAAGGAGCAATTTACAATATACAGGGTAAGTTATGTTTCTTGTTTATTTCATTATTTTAATTTTTTTTAGGAACCAGACTCAATATTTACAAGAAAACCGTAAAATTCAACCATACCAAAGCAAATAAACATTTATGAATTGAATACATGTAAGGATTTAAAATTCAAAGTAAATGTTAACGTTTATTAAGTACAATATATGCAATTTTATCTCTCTATAGTCCGGACCTTTACAATATATATATATATATATTAAACCAGAATTTTTGGGGTAAACGGCAATGTTTTTTAAGAAAACTCTTTTACTTGTTTTCCAAGCTTTCGAAATATATTTATTTCATTTTCAAGGAATAAGCGAGAGTATATACAAAATTGGTGTAAAAAAATGGTAAATATAACATCAAAAACTATTTTAACTTTAATTTGGAATTTAAAAAATATTTTTTAAGTCAAATTATTTATAAAACAAAATAACGTCATAAAATGAATAAACCACTTAATTGCTTAAGATAAAATGTAATAATAAAAGAGTAGAAAATAATAGGTTATAATTTTATTTCTTCTTTCATAAAAAATGTGAATTTTGATTATAACATTTAACTGTTCTATGATAAAAAATTAAGATATCTTATTCTTTTTTATAATTTTGAATTAAGCTTCTAAAGTGTCATTTAAAAATCAAAATAAAAATGTCAAATAAATGTCATGAATTTTAGGTATTATTTAGATCTTTATTTTTATGTTTATCCAAAGATAGCAGATAATAATAAATATCACTCAGGTTTTTATGGTCACTTTTTTTTTTAAAAATATCATTTTCTTGTGAAATAGATGCCATTTCCAAAAAAAGTCTTTTTTTATTGTTAAATTGTATATCTAAAATACCAACAGAAGCATAATCGATAAGATGGTCATTATTTACGGAATGTTTAGCCAATTCACATCTTTCAGGATGTAATCTTGTATCACTCTTATGTAATGATAAACGTTGTTTCAATCTTTGGCCAGTTTGACCTATATATTTTTGATCGCAAACAGAACAAGGAATACAATATACTACATTAGACAGCTCTAAAATTGGAGTTGAATCTTTTACTTTGCTGAAAATGTTCTACTAGACATGTTCTACTAGTAATTTTAATATTATTTAATGGTTTAAAAACTCTACTTAATTAAGATGAAATTTCTCTAATATATGGTAAAGATACATATAATTTTGTATTATTAGTTTGAAGTTCTAATTCTTTATTATCATTTTGATCATATGTATTTAAATTGTAAGAATAATTATATAGTACATTTTTTTATTAATTTATTAGGATAACCATTTTCTAAAAATATTTCGTGTAAAATTTTAAAATTTTTATTATGAAAGAAGAAATAAAATTATAACCTATTATTTTCTACTCTTTTATTATTACATTTTATCTTAAGCAATTAAGTGGTTTATTCATTTTATGACGTTATTTTGTTTTATAAATAATTTGACTTAAAAAATATTTTTTAAATTCCAAATTAAAGTTAAAATAGTTTTTGATGTTATATTTACCATTTTTTAACACCAATTTTGTATATACTCTCGCTTATTCCTTGAAAATGAAATAAATATATTTCGAAAGCTTGGAAAACAAGTAAAAGAGTTTTCTTAAAAAACATTGCCGTTTACCCCAAAAATTCTGGTTTAATACCTATTAGTCGGCAAATAACATACATTTAATTATATATATATATATTAAAATCAATGTAATATATATATATATATATATATATATATATATATATATATATATATATATATATATATATATATATATTACATTGATTTAATTTTTCTTTAATTTTTATTTATTATAGTTTATTTGTTAATATCCCACGTTGGTATTGTCAATTTATTATGATTTAAATTTAAGGATTATTATTATTTAAATTGTTTATAGTTAATTTATCAATATCCCGACTTAGTTCTATTAATTTGATATGTTTTAATTGGTTTGATTATTATAATTTATAATTTTGTATTGTTTTATTGGTTTTGTCAAATGTTTTGATTGATTTTAATGATTAAATACTATTTAAATTTATATAAAGTTTACTTGTTCTTCTGTAATTCTATGGTTGGGCGCCTTATCAATATTTTAACTAACTCAGACTATTTGTTTTGAAATTTAAATTTAAAATCTGATTTAATTAATTAATTTAATTAAATTACTGATCATGGGGTTTTATCAAGATATCGAAGAACGTTATGGTAAATATACTGTTCAATATTTTAAAGATTGGTCCAAGGCTAAGAATAAACTTGCAAAAGAACTTAATCGAAGATGCTTTTTATTGACATGTAGAAGAGAAGGTGTTATTCCAAAGCATGTTGACAATTCTATAGTACCTATAGTAGATCTTTTACATCGTCAAAATATTTCCATGAAGAAAAACACAAGTTTTTTCTTAAGGTTAGGATCTAAGATTATTAATATTGAAATATCTTGTAATCAAAAAACTATTTTATCATAAGAAAAGAATTTAGAAAATTTAAAAAATGACATTATTCAATCAACGTCAAATTTTGTATTTAAAAACTATGAATTTTTTCAGAAAAAAACATTTAATAAAATTTTTAATTTAACCAAAAGAAATAATATTAAAAAATTTAATAAATTAATAGATAATGAATTTAAAATAAAACTTAGTACAAATCCCAAATGGATTAAAAATTTAACAAACATTGAAATTCCACATGACATTTTGTGTTTTTTATCTTTAGGGCATAAATTTAGTATTGAACCAATTATTGGAAAAGATCTTAAATTTAAACATATTTTAGCAGATATTGAATATATTACATCTCAAACATCAGACGATAACTTAAGGAAAACATTAATAGCAAAATCAACTAATATTATTACAAATCATATTAACCAAAATTCTAATAATAAGTTTTTTCGTAATTTATATCATAAAACTAAAAAATTTTTAAAGAATCACTCAAATATTATAGTTACTAACAGTGATAAAGGAAATTGTACTGTAGTTATGTTTAAAGACAATTATATTGAATTATCACTGGAAATTCTAGATAATAGTTCATCTTATGTAAAATTAAAAAAGATCCAACAATTACAATTCAAAATAAATGTAATTCTATTATAAAAAAACTTTACAATACAAAACAAATTGATAAAACTACGAAACAAAAATTGATTTGCTATAATGGAATTCCAGCAAAATTTTATGGTCTTCCCAAAATTCATAAACCAGTATTATCAATTAGACCTATTGTAGCTTCATTAAACACTCCTACTAATTTACTTGGTTCATATATTACTGAAATATTAACAAAAGCATATGATTACAATACAGAATACTACATTAAAGATTCTTATGATGTTTTTAAAAAATTTAATAAATTTCAGTTACCAAATAATTATATTATTTGTAGTTTGGATGTCGTTTCTTTGTTTAGTAATGTTTATTTAGAATTTGCTTTAAGAGCAATAGATAAAAAATGGAATGATATTAGCCAGCATTGTTCAATTTCCAAAAAATACTTTGAAGAAATTTTAATTTTTTTATTTGAAAATACTTATTTTATATGTATCTTTACCATATATTAGAGAAATTTCATCCAAATTAAGTAGAGCTTTTAAACCATTAAATAATATTAAAATTACTAGTAGAACATGTCTTACCATAAAAAACATTTTCAGCAAAGTAAAAGATTCAACTCCAATTTTAGAGCTGTCTAATGTAGTATATTGTATTCCTCGTTCTGTTTGCGATCAAAAATATATAGGTCAAACTGGCCAAAGATTGAAACAACGTTTATCATTACATAAGAGTGATACAAGATTACATCCTGAAAGATGTGAATTGGCTAAACATTCCGTAAATAATGACCATCTTATCGATTATGCTTCTGTTGGTATTTTAGATATACAATTTAACAATAAAAAAAGACTTTTTTTGGAAATGGCATCTATTTCACAAGAAAATGATATTTTTAATAAAAAAAGTGACCATAAAAACCTGAGTGATATTTATTATTAGCTGCTATCTTTGGATAAACATAAAAATAAAGATCTAAATAATACCTAAAATTCATGACATTTATTTGACATTTTTATTTTGATTTTTAAATGACACTTTAGAAGCTTAATTCAAAATGATAAAAAAGAATAAGATATCTTAATTTTTTATCATAGAACAGTTAAATGTTATAATCAAAATTCACATTTTTTATGAAAGAAGAAATAAAATTATAACCTATTATTTTCTACTCTTTTATTATTACATTTTATCTTAAGCAATTAAGTGGTTTATTCATTTTATGACGTTATTTTGTTTTATAAATAATTTGACTTAAAAAATATTTTTTAAATTCCAAATTAAAGTTAAAATAGTTTTTGATGTTATATTTACCATTTTTTAACACCAATTTTGTATATACTCTCGCTTATTCCTTGAAAATGAAATAAATATATTTCGAAAGCTTGGAAAACAAGTAAAAGAGTTTTCTTAAAATATTAAACCAGAAATATTGGGGAGTACAGCAATTAGAAAAAGTAAACTCTTTATACTTTTTACCGAGCTTTCGGAAAATTTATTTCCATTATCTAGGTATGTATATGAGAATATTAAATTTTGATGTTATAATGGTAAATATGTAAAAACTTAAAACTATTATTTGTAAAGAAAATTTCTTTTTTTTTTTTTTTTTTTTACAACAAAAATTGTCAGAATGACACTTATGAAATTGTTTAGGCATTCGTTATTTTTTAATTAAGTACTTGCTATTTACTTATTTATATCAATATTTATTAAAATAAAAGAAGATATTTTTAGGTTAATTTTGAATTTCATAGTGTCACTTTTTACAATGTTAAAATAATATGTCAATATAATTGTCAAAGTCAGAAAGTAATCAAAATAAAATCTCAAAAAAATTATTTTGGTTAACAGTAATTTTTGAGATATTTGATTGTTTAAATTTTCTTTTTGTTTTTATGTTTATCTTTGGATAATAAATAATAATAAATGTCACTAAGATTTTTATGGTCACTTTTTTTGTTAATAATATTTTCTTCTTGAGAAATAAAAGACATTTCTAAGAAGAGTCTCTTTTTTAAAACAGGTTGTATATCTAAAATACTAACAGATACGAAATCCATGATATGATCATTTTCAAATACATGTTTGGCCAATTCACACCTTTCAGGGTGTAATCTGCAATCACTTTTATGTAAAGATAATCGGCTTTTTAATTTTTGACTTGTATGGCCAATATACTTTTTTTCACAATTTTTACATGGAACACAATATACTAAATTTGATAATTCAAGAATTGGAGTTTTATCTTTTACTTTTGTGAATACTGATCTTATTGTAAAACACGTCTTATTTGCAATTTTAATATTCGTTAATGGTTTAAAAATTCTTTTTAATTTTGGTGTTAGTTCTTTTATGTATGGTAAAGATACATAATAATTTATAATTTCAGTTGTATTATTTATATAATTATTTACATTAGGATTTATTCTATCGATTACTGAAGAACTATTGAATAATATATTTTTATTAATTTATTGGGATAACCATTATTTAAAAATAATTGATGGAGTATTTTAAAATTATTTTCATAAAATATTGGATCTGAAATCTTGGTTATACGATTTTTCATTTGTTTAATTAAATTAATTTTCATAGAATATTTATGATAAGACCAATAGTTCATAATTCTTCCTGAACTAATTGGTTTTTGATACCAATTAATAGAAATAGTATTATCAATATTTCGTATAAATTTAGTGTCTAAAAATGCTATACTTTGTTCTTTATCTTCTTTTTCGATAGTAAATTGTATGTGTGGATCGTAACTATTAAATATGAAAAGAATTTCCTCCAATCCATTTTTTGGTAACGCCAAGACAATGTCATCTACATACTTTTTTATAAATATTAAATTAAAAGGTAAAACTGGTATCACTGTATCTAATAAGTTGTCCATAACATAACATGCTATAATTGGAGAAATAGCAGAGCCCATTGGAGTACCGAAAATTTGTTTATATAATTGGTTATCAAATGAAAAATAAGTATTTTCAAAAAGAAATGTAATTATTTCTTGAAAGTAGTTTTTAGGTATCTAACAATGTTGACTAATTCTATTCCAATTTTTATCAATAGCTCTTAAAGCAGAATCCAAATATACATTACTAAATAAAGAAATAACATCTAAACTACAAATAACATAATTTTCAGGTAATTGAAAATGATTAAATTTATTAAAAACATCAAAAGAATCCTTTATGTAATATTCTGTGTTGTAATCGTAAGCATTAGTCAATATTTCGGTAATATATGTATTTAATAAATTTGTTGGAGTATTTATAGAAGCTACTATAGGTCTTAATGATAACGTAGGTTTATGTATTTTGGGAAGACCATAAAATTTTGCAGGAATACCGTTGTAGCAAGTTAACTTATCTTTCAGATCTTTATTTATATGTTTTTTATCGTAAAGTTTTTTTATAATTGAATTGCACTTATTTTGAATTGTTGTAGTAGGATTTTTATCTAGTTTAATATAAGAGCAATTGTTATTGATTATTTCTAAGGAAAGATTAATGTAATTGTCTTTTAACATAATAACTGTACAATTACCTTTGTCGCTATTAGTTATGACTATATTCGGATTCTTTTTTAGAAATCTTTTAGTTTTATGATATAAATTACGAAAAAAATTATTATTAGTTTTATTGTTTATATGATTTGTAATAACATTGGTTGATTTTGCCATTATTGTTTTCTTAAATTATCATCAGGTGTAAGCGAAATTATGTTATCAATATTTGCTAGCATATGTTTAATTTTAATGTCTTTTCCTAATATCGGTTCAATACTAAATTTAGGTCCTAGGGATAAAAAACACAAAATGTCATACGGTATTTCAATATCAGTCAAATTTTTAATCCATTTAGGATTTGTTTTTAGTTTAAATTTAAATTCCTCATCTATTAGTTTATTTAATTTATTAATATTTTTCTTTTTTGTTGAATAAAAAATTTTATTATAGGTTACTTTCTGACGATATTCAAAATTCTTAAAAATATATTCTGACGTAGATTGTATAATGTTGTTTTTAAATATTTCTAAATTATTTTCTAGATTTACAATAGTTTTATGATTATTGGATATTTCAATATTTAATATTTTACTTCCTAAACCTAAGAAAAAACCTGTATTTCTTTTCATCTGTATGTCCTGACGATGTAAGAGGTCTAATAAAGGTACTAAAGAATGATGTATATGTTTTGGAATGATTCCTTCTTTTCTACATTTCAATAAAAAGCATCTTCTGTTATATTCTTTGGCAAGTTTCATTTTAGATTTGGACCAATTTTTCAAATATTGAACACTATATTTACCATATCTTTCTTCGATGTTCTTATAAAACCCCATTGTCTTTACTTGTATGTAAAGGTAGTTTATTTGCTGAATAATTAGGTATTAAACCAGAAATATTGGGGAGTATAGCAATTAGAAAAAGTAAACTCTTTATACTTTTTACCGAGCTTTCGGAAAATTTATTTCCATTATCTAGGTATGTATATGAGAATATTAAATTTTGATGTTATAATGGTAAATATGTAAAAACTTAAAACTATTATTTGTAAAGAAAATTTTTTTTTTTTTTTTTTTACAACAAAAATTGTCAGAATGACACTTATGAAATTGTTTAGGCATTCGTTATTTTTTAATTAAGTACTTGCTATTTACTTATTTATATCAATATTTATTAAAATAAAAGAAGATATTTTTAGGTTAATTTTGAATTTCATAGTGTCACTTTTTACAATGTTAAAATAATATGTTAATTATATTGACATATTATTTTAACATTGTAAAAAGTGACACTATGAAATTCAAAATTAACCTAAAAATATCTTCTTTTATTTTAATAAATATTGATATAAATAAGTAAATAGCAAGTACTTAATTAAAAAATAACGTATGCCTAAACAATTTCATAAGTGTCATTCTGACAATTTTTTTTTTAAAAAAAAAAAAAAAAAAAATTTTCTTTACAAATAATAGTTTTAAGTTTTTACATATTTACCATTATAACATCAAAATTTAATATTCTCATAT
This sequence comes from Ophraella communa, assembly GCA_035357415.1. NCBI lineage: Eukaryota > Metazoa > Arthropoda > Insecta > Coleoptera > Chrysomelidae > Ophraella > Ophraella communa. The sequence continues at coordinate 34,921,083 of CM068995.1, read as the reverse complement.
ACATACCTAGATAATGGAAATAAATTTTCCGAAAGCTCGGTAAAAAGTATAAAGAGTTTACTTTTTCTAATTGCTGTACTCCCCAATATTTCTGGTTTAATACCTAATTATTCAGCAAATAAACTACCTTTACATACAAGTAAAGACAATGGGGTTTTATAAGAACATCGAAGAAAGATATGGTAAATATAGTGTTCAATATTTGAAAAATTGGTCCAAATCTAAAATGAAACTTGCCAAAGAATATAACAGAAGATGCTTTTTATTGAAATGTAGAAAAGAAGGAATCATTCCAAAACATATACATCATTCTTTAGTACCTTTATTAGACCTCTTACATCGTCAGGACATACAGATGAAAAGAAATACAGGTTTTTTCTTAGGTTTAGGAAGTAAAATATTAAATATTGAAATATCCAATAATCATAAAACTATTGTAAATCTAGAAAATAATTTAGAAATATTTAAAAACAACATTATACAATCTACGTCAGAATATATTTTTAAGAATTTTGAATATCGTCAGAAAGTAACCTATAATAAAATTTTTTATTCAACAAAAAAGAAAAATATTAATAAATTAAATAAACTAATAGATGAGGAATTTAAATTTAAACTAAAAACAAATCCTAAATGGATTAAAAATTTGACTGATATTGAAATACCGTATGACATTTTGTGTTTTTTATCCCTAGGACCTAAATTTAGTATTGAACCGATATTAGGAAAAGACATTAAAATTAAACATATGCTAGCAAATATTGATAACATAATTTCGCTTACACCTGATGATAATTTAAGAAAAACAATAATGGCAAAATCAACCAATGTTATTACAAATCATATAAACAATAAAACTAATAATAATTTTTTTCGTAATTTATATCATAAAACTAAAAGATTTCTAAAAAAGAATCCGAATATAGTCATAACTAATAGCGACAAAGGTAATTGTACAGTTATTATGTTAAAAGACAATTACATTAATCTTTCCTTAGAAATAATCAATAACAATTGCTCTTATATTAAACTAGATAAAAATCCTACTACAACAATTCAAAATAAGTGCAATTCAATTATAAAAAAACTTTACGATAAAAAACATATAAATAAAGATCTGAAAGATAAGTTAACTTGCTACAACGGTATTCCTGCAAAATTTTATGGTCTTCCCAAAATACATAAACCTACGTTATCATTAAGACCTATAGTAGCTTCTATAAATACTCCAACAAATTTATTAAATACATATATTACCGAAATATTGACTAATGCTTACGATTACAACACAGAATATTACATAAAGGATTCTTTTGATGTTTTTAATAAATTTAATCATTTTCAATTACCTGAAAATTATGTTATTTGTAGTTTAGATGTTATTTCTTTATTTAGTAATGTATATTTGGATTCTGCTTTAAGAGCTATTGATAAAAATTGGAATAGAATTAGTCAACATTGTTCGATACCTAAAAACTACTTTCAAGAAATAATTACATTTCTTTGAAAATACTTATTTTTCATTTGATAACCAATTATATAAACAAATTTTCGGTACTCCAATGGGCTCTGCTATTTCTCCAATTATAGCATGTTATGTTATGGACAACTTATTAGATACAGTGATACCAGTTTTACCTTTTAATTTAATATTTATAAAAAGTATGTAGATGACATTGTCTTGGCGTTACCAAAAAATGGATTGGAGGAAATTCTTTCATATTTAATAGTTACGATCCACACATACAATTTACTATCGAAAAAGAAGATAAAGAACAAAGTATAGCATTTTTAGACACTAAATTTATACGAAATATTGATAATACTATTTCTATTAATTGGTATCAAAAACCAATTAGTTCAGGAAGAATTATGAACTATTGGTCTTATCATAAATATTCTATGAAAATTAATTTAATTAAACAAATGAAAAATCGTATAACCAAGATTTCAGATCCAATATTTTATGAAAATAATTTTAAAATACTCCATCAATTATTTTTAAATAATGGTTATCCCAATAAATTAATAAAAAATATATTATTCAATAGTTCTTCAGTAATCGATAGAATAAATCCTAATGTAAATAATTATATAAATAATACAACTGAAATTATAAATTATTATGTATCTTTACCATACATAAAAGAACTAACACCAAAATTAAAAAGAATTTTTAAACCATTAACGAATATTAAAATTGCAAATAAGACGTGTTTTACAATAAGATCAGTATTCACAAAAGTAAAAGATAAAACTCCAATTCTTGAATTATCAAATTTAGTATATTGTGTTCCATGTAAAAATTGTGAAAAAAAGTATATTGGCCATACAAGTCAAAAATTAAAAAGCCGATTATCTTTACATAAAAGTGATTGCAGATTACACCCTGAAAGGTGTGAATTGGCCAAACATGTATTTGAAAATGATCATATCATGGATTTCGTATCTGTTAGTATTTTAGATATACAACCTGTTTTAAAAAAGAGACTCTTCTTAGAAATGTCTTTTATTTCTCAAGAAGAAAATATTATTAACAAAAAAAGTGACCATAAAAATCTTAGTGACATTTATTATTATTTATTATCCAAAGATAAACATAAAAACAAAAAGAAAATTTAAACAATCAAATATCTCAAAAATTACTGTTAACCAAAATAATTTTTTTGAGATTTTATTTTGATTACTTTCTGACTTTGACAATTATATTGACATATTATTTTAACATTGTAAAAAGTGACACTATGAAATTCAAAATTAACCTAAAAATATCTTCTTTTATTTTAATAAATATTGATATAAATAAGTAAATAGCAAGTACTTAATTAAAAAATAACGATTGCCTAAACAATTTCATAAGTGTCATTCTGACAATTTTTGTTGTAAAAAAAATAAAAAAAAAAAAAAAAAAATCTTCTTTACAAATAATAGTTTTAAGTTTTTACATATTTACCATTATAACATCAAAATTTAATATTCTCATATACATACCTAGATAATGGAAATAAATTTTCCGAAAGCTCGGTAAAAAGTATAAAGAGTTTACTTTTTCTAATTGCTGTACTCCCCAATATTTCTGGTTTAATACCTAATTATTCAGCAAATAAACTACCTTTACATATATATATATATATATATATATATATATATATATATATATATATATATATATATATATTTATATATATATATATATATATATATATATATATATATATATTACATTGATTTAATTTTTCTTTAATTTTTATTTATTATAGTTTATTTGTTAATATCCCACGTTGGTATTGTCAATTTATTATGATTTAAATTTAAGGATTATTATTATTTAAATTGTTTATAGTTAATTTATCAATATCCCGACTTAGTTCTATTAATTTGATATGTTTTAATTGGTTTGATTATTATAATTTATAATTTTGTATTGTTTTATTGGTTTTGTCAAATGTTTTGATTGATTTTAATGATTAAATACTATTTAAATTTATATAAAGTTTACTTGTTCTTCTGTAATTCTATGGTTGGGCGCCTTATCAATATTTTAACTAACTCAGACTATTTGTTTTGAAATTTAAATTTAAAATCTGACTCTTATCAGGGTAGGATTCAAATTAAAATATTATTTAATAATTAACACACAATAAATTTAATGTCAAGTATTTTAAAGAAATTTTACAAAAAACTGTTAGTTGGTTTTCATATGTTTAGTACAAATAAATAAATGAATAGCCTTATATGAAGAGAATGGAGATGATACATACAAATAAAATTAATTTACAGTCACAAAATAACAAATACACAAATACTAAACATTAACTATGACACGTACCTTTTATTATAAAGTTTGTTCTCTAAAAATTGCTACTGTCTAAATGGAATGGCACGAAAAATTCGGATCGGCTTCTCCTCGTCTGCCTTCGGAACAGTAATACCACAATATGGCGGCTAAGGACCAGTTGCAGAAAGAATGCTCAAATTTAATCTTTCAAATTCTTTTGGAATTAGTCTTTGATTTGACAAATTTATTACTTTGGTAAGTAATTTAATAATGGTTGATTACTTTACTGTATGTATTTTTAATGTTACATGTATTACTTTAACATAAACAGCTTTTAATTAATGCAAAAAATTTTCTTCTAGTTAGTAATCAATTAATACATACGATGTTAATTGCTCTGCTACCAAAATCAAAAGAGAGTGAATCATCGATTTTCCGGCCTTTTTATAGGCTTCCAGGAAAAATGACAAGTATGACATCAAAAAACAAAATTCCATTGTTTAAATGCAAAATTCTAACCAAAATTCTTGAATATGAAAGTAATGAAATTACAAAAATAATAGTATCTTTGTTAACTTATAGTGAGATCTCATCCTTATATTTACCAAAAAAATTTATTTCTTTAATTTTAAATAGACTTTTTCCTTGTAAATTTATTATTAAAAAATAGGCAGTTTGCTGGAGCTGTCATATTTTCTAGACTTTAAAATTTGAAATAAAACTATCAATTGTACTTAAAATTACTATAAATCAATTAAACTAATCCTATCTTAACTAAAAATTACTATTTTTCAACCCTAACAACTAAAATTTAAACTTTTAAGAGATTTTGTTATTTGTATCTCTTACACATTATATAAGATAAGAGTCTCTGTGTTAACAAAGATTAACATTTTAAAATTTATATAAACACCTTACTCACTTATCCTACATACATTTTGTTACATAAAATGTCCTTTGTTATTGTTTATAAACTAAATTTTTCAATAGTTTTTTTTTACTGTGCACTTTTTAAGTGTTCTATTAAAAAAAATTATGTGATTAAGACCAACACTATTGATATGAGAATTAGTTTACTATATTTCACCACACCTGCTACATGTTTTTAATTGTTCTTGTGTCTTTTTTAGGTACTCATGATCTATTGGTATACTTGTTTGTACAATATCGAAGACTTTAATTTGTCTTTTTATAATTTTATAAGTACTTCCTTTTTATAATATTAATTTAAAAACTTTACTAACTAAAATTACATGTTGATTTCTTAAACATGTGAAAACCATTAATACTTTTGATTTTTATTTTCTTTTTATTGTTTCAGATTAAACTGAGAATTTTGAAAAAGAACTAGGTGAAAAGTGAATTGTTATGTAAAAGTGTACTTATTATGGATTGGAAATATTTAATTGTTATAAAATAGCAAAATATGGATCCTATTCAATATAAAATGCCCATTACATTCTTTGTTTATTTTAAATGTATGTCTTGTGAAAATTTAGAACCTGGAAACTTTAGATGTACAAAAGAAAAAGTAAATGCTGATTCTATAAAACTTATTAATATATCCTTTTATTGTAAATTATAAGGTAAGTTCTACTTATTAAATTTTTAACTATTAGATATCTATCTCAATATATATATATATTTAATTATATATATATATATATATATTATTATGGTTTGAATTTATAATTATAAAAAAATTTTGCTTAAATTTTAAAACCTAGGCTAGCTCAAATGATTTTTAATTTTAAATTTCAAATTTTTAATTTTAAATGTTATTGACTTAAAAAAAATTAAAAAAAATTATTTTTTTTTTAAGAAAATTTTATTAGAGAAAAGAAAAAACTTACCTAATGAACACCCTACCTACTCTTATCTATTCCTATCTACTCTTAATTAAATTTATTACTAACCTTAACTAAATTCGTCTTAATGTCTTTGTTTTGGATTGTCTCATCCACTTTTCTTTTCTATTGATTATATTTCTACACTTCTACCAAATCAAATCTCTTGTCCAGCAATGATCTTCTCTGATTCTATTATCAACTTTTTCTACAAACCACTCACCAGCTATGTAGAACTACGAATTGTTACTTATTTCTTTATCATTTTAATTTATTTATTTTAAATAATCGTGTAAACTGCTGCTTTCAATTATAGGTATTTTTAAACTCTAATTTTCTTCTTTAAAAATGCCTAACTTCTTGTGCAAAAATTCCACCAAACTGCTGCGGCTTTTCTATTTTAATAATCTTTTATAACTGTCTCATTTTTCTAATATTAATTAAAACGTTCTCTGTTTAACTATTTTACTTCCTTTTCCTAATCCCTTAACTGTCTTGACTTTTTATAAATTCAACTGTTCCTTCTTTTTAAATTATCATTTTTCAACCTATTTAACTTTTCAAAAAAAAATTTATTCCTTTTTTTGACTTTTTCAAAAACTGTCCTTCCACTCACTGTCACTGTCACTCCCTTCATCCCACTTACTCTAATGACAAAAAACTAAAAAAAAAAACATTACATCGATATTTCCTGATTTATGTCAACATATCTCATTTGACATAAACCTGACATTAATATAAAATAATTTTTTTTCAATATTCTCCAAAATCAAATTAATGTATTTTTTATATAATTATCAAACCACAATAATTCCCCCCAATTTAATTTTTATAACAATTTTATGTATAAAATTTTTTTAAAAATTCAATTTTTCACCTATTATATTCATTAAATAAATATTATTTGAAACAAATCTTTTTTAAATTAATTTTTTGTAAATTTTAATCTGTATGTTCATAAAATTTATATAAATCAGAAATATGAAAAACACCTCTAATTTTCAAATTGTTTAGATCTATTAATTCATAACTATTAATTCCTACCTTATTTATTTTGTATGGACCCTCAAATGCATTTAATAATTTGGCACATATATTCTGTCTCCTATTTGCTGCCCTTAAATTTCTTACTAATACCAGATCACCTTCTTTAAAAGTTGTCCTGTTCCTTATTTTCTTTTCCTTTCTCTTTCTATTTTTATCCCAACTTTTCTCTAATCTTTTCCTAACTTTATTCATTATTTAAAGATAAGTTTTTTCTTCTTGCATTTCCCATTTTCTTTCAGGCCTGGTTCCATTTAATAAATAAATTGGTATTTCTTGTGTTACCGTATTTGGAGTAGAATTTATTATGTCTTCAATTTTCTTTAAGCACTCCTGCCATTTTCTATGATTTTCTTGGACTAAAACTCTCATAAACTTTTCTATTTCCTGTATGTATCGTTCAGATGGGTTTGAAGATGGATGTCTGATACTAATATTTGCTTTTTCAATATTTTTATTCTTGAATAATTTTTTTATTTTTATTCCTTGAAAATAAGTAGCATTATCTACTATACATTTTTTTGGTATTCCTATAGTGTTCCAATATTCTTCTAGGCACTTCTTAATTTCTTTATAATTTGTTTTTTTGCATGGATATATTTTTATAAATTTAGAAAAATGACTAAAATATGCATATATCCTTGGTAACTCGGTATCAAATTACTAATAAAATCCATTGCAATAATCTCTAAAGGTTCATTAGCTACTATATTCTTTGGTTGATTTTCATTTTTAAAATTTTTATTTTTTACTTTTTGACATATTTCACACTCTTTAGTAATTTTTTTTGCAATTTTATTATCTCCTGTGGCATAATAATTTTTTTTAAAGATTAACCATACTTTCTTAGCCCCTATATGTGCATATATGTGATGTAATTCTTTAATTATCTTCATCGCTAAAATGTTATCAATAATATATAATTCCTGTTCCTCCATAATCCTTATCCAAGTACCATTTCTTTCTATAGATTTTTCTTTTTCTTTTTTGGTTAAATTTTTCTGACTCTGCTTAATGCTGTTCTCTGCAAATATTCCTTCCTGATCTTTTAAAATGTTTAATCCAATTCTAATTTTTCTTTCATTTTTTTCATTTCCATCTTCTCTAGATAAAGCATCTCCAACAACATTTTCTTTCCCTGGGATATATTGTATTTTAAATTTGTATTCCTGCAAAATCAATGTCCATCGATGTATTCTATTATTCATTAATTTGTTATTAAAAATATTCTGCAACGCTTTATGATCTGTTTGAACGATACATTATTTTCCCAATAAATAAAATTTTAATTTTTGTACACAAAATATAATACTAGCAAACTCTAATTCCGTTACTGTATACTTCTTCTCATGCTCTTTAGTGACTCGAGATACAAAACATATAGGTACTTCTTTTTTATTTTGGATTTGTACTAATGCTCCGGCAAATCTATGCAAAGATGCATCTGTTTTTAAAATAAAAGTCAATTGATAATCTGGATGATATACCCTTACACCTGCTATAAATTCTGTTTTTATCTCCTGAAATGCTTTTTCTGTTTCATTATCCCATTTCCATTTTTTCCCTTTTCTTAATAATTTTATTAAAGGTAATTGTTTTTTAGTTATATCAGGCATAATTCGTTTAAAATAGTTGACCAACCCTAAAAACCCTCTCACTGTTTTTAAATTTTTAGGTCATTGGTAATTCTTAATCACCTGAATTCTTTCTTCATCCATTTCTATACCTCTCTCATTAATTTTATATCCTAAATATGTGACTTCTTTTTTAAAAAATTTACATTTTCCTAAATTTATTTTTAATCCCGCTTTGTCAAGTTCATTTATGATCAATTTCACATGTTGAAAATGTTCTTCTTCATTTTTTGAAAATATTAAAATATCGTCAACATAATGCATGGTAAATTCTTCATATTTGTCCAGTATTTTGTGTAATGCCCTAGTTAATGCAGCATACGCACTCTGGATCCCAAATGGGCATACTGTAAATCTGTAAACTACTCCATCAATTTTAAAACCAGTGTAATCTCTACTTTTCTTATCTAATGGTATTAACCAAAAACTATGCTTAAGGTCAATTTTCGTAAATATTTTAGGATGAGTAATAGATCCTAATATTCCATCTATACTTTTTGGAGCTTCATATTGTGGGATAGAAAATGTATTAATATTACGTGCATCTAAACACAACCTAATCTCCCCATTACTTTTTGGTACTACTACAATAGGATTAATGAATATTGTATCTGCTCTCTCAATTATACCCTCATTCAACATTTTATTAATTTCTTCAGACACTTGTTTTCTATACTGATACGGTATCGGATACGTCTTTGATTGGTATTGTTCTATTCCACTAACTGCAATTGTATGCACATACTCATTTGCTACTCTTTTTCCTTCAGAAATAATGCCTCTATGTTCATTTATTAACACCTTAACTTTTTCCTGGTATCTATCTTCGCAATCTATATTAATTTCATCTTTCTCTTTGCTAATATTAAATAAACTTATATTTTTTAACTCATCTCTCCTTTCAGTTAATTGACATAATATATAACCATTTATTTTAAATTCTTTTTTTTTAAATCATAACATTATTTTCTTGTAGCTCTTTCATGCCTATCACCATATCCAAATCCATTCCTTCCATTATCATTAATTGCAATTCTATGAAAATACTTTTTTTTTTATTTTCCTTCATTGCTTCTACTGTAATTATATCATTAATACACCTATTTATCTCTCCTAATTTTTTTCCATTTGCACCAATAATTTTAACTTTTGGAATTTTCATAATCCTATTTTCTTCTTGTTCTTGATCATTTATTAAATTACTATTTACCAATGATATTTCAGCTCCTGTATCAACTAATATATTTATGGTTTTATTTTTATACTTGGCTTGAATAAATTTTAAACTACTACTACTGGTTTTATTAATTTTTACTTCTTCTTCTTCTTCTAAATTTATGAACGCTGATGGATGTTCATATTTACAGTTTTTGAGATCGTGCTTTAAGAAAATATTTTGTTGTTCCAATGTGGAATTGGAAACTTCCGGTTCTGTATCCATTTTTTCATTTTCTCTTTGTTGAACAACATTCACTCTTCTATTCATATAGTTTTCTATAGTTCTATCTGGCGACCTTCTATAATTTTCCCTGTAATTATTATTTCTCTCCTCATTCCTAATTACTTGATTATCTTCATTTCTATTATGAAATTCTTTCCGAGAATTATTATTTATTTGATTACCATTACCATAATTTCTTCTTTCCCCCCTATTATAATAATTTATGTTACCTTGTTCATGCTGTATATAATTATTTCCTATATTTTCTTCTCTTCTATTTAGGTTATCTCTATTTCTTCCATTTTCATATCTATTTTGATTCACTCTTCCTTGTTCATATCTTCTGTAATTTTGATTTTCATTTACTCCTTGCCGGTAATTTTGTCCATATCTACCTCTTATATCATCCCTCCGATTTGTATGCTCATAATTCCTCTCCGACATTCCATTATCGATTCTCATCAAATAATTTGTCAGTTGTTCCATTGTTTTTATATCACTTAAAATTATGGTTTCTTTTATTCTATTTTCATATTGTCTTGCCAAATAACGAACAATTTCTTCTTCTCTCATTTTTGGTTCTAAAAATTGAGCCTCCACATATAACTTCATAGCATGTAAATGTTTATTGCCTTCTCTATGTTTTCCAAAATATAAATTTTCTCGACAATTTTCCTGCTGTATCTCCCCCCAATATTTTTCTAAAAATAATTTTTCAAATACTTCTTCAATATCTATTACATCTTCTTTACTTGTAAACCATACATATGCCTCTCCTATCATAGTTCCTCTAATAACCTCTTTTATATCTTCTATTTTTCTAATTCCTTTTATCCTATTCTTCAAACTTCGAAGAAAAATCTTAGGATGAACTTTATTATCATCACCATAAAATTTAAGATTGTGATTCAAATTTCCTCCAATAATATGGATCCTTTCTTTACTTATCTCTTCATAATTTTCATTAATAATACCTCTGATGTTTAGTTTTTCTTGATCATTTTCTCTCTTTTCTTGGTCCAACCTTTGCACTATTTCCTCCTTAACTTCTTTTATGTGTCTGATATATTTATCTTCAATTCTATAAACTTCTTTTTTAAATCCATCATAAACTTTTCCATTATTTTTATTTACCAAATCTTTACATTCATCAATAATACTTTCTTTTAATATTTCATTTACTTCTATCCATTTATTTTCCACTGCGTTATTACAGTTATTGTCAATGTCTCTTCTTATTTCTGCATTCATTTTATCGATTCTATTTTCCAATCCTCCCACTAATTTTTGACTTTCTATTACCTTTTTTTCAGTCCTTTGTACTTCTCTTATTTTCTTATTCTCCAACTCTATATTCTGCATCTTTACATTTAAAATTTTACATCTTTTGTCCAACTTTTCTTCTAATCTTTTATTTGCTTTTTTTATTTCTTCTTTAATACCATCCATATTTATCTTAACTTCTTCTTTAATACCATCCATATTATTCATCATCTTTTGTAACATATCCATTTTATTCATCATCTTTTGTAATATATTCATTACATTTATTTCCCCTGTATTTTCCTCTGGATGTACAACTATTCTTTCATCATTCATGTCTGATTTATCTTCTGTTATTTCTTTTTCAAATCCCTTAAATTGCATTTCCTGATCCAAACTGTCCCCCTCATCATCTTTATCTCCTTCTCCAATATTATTTCTGCATACTTCATCATTTTCCAACTCAGACATTTTTTTTTTTATTAAAATAAGATATGATTAAATTTATGAATTAAAAAAAATACTTGGGAGGGTTCTTCATATATCTTATTACAAATTTTTAATTAAAAATTTTCTAAATTTTAATTTTAATAGAGCCCCACGTTGGTTGCGTCAATTTATTATGGTTTGAATTTATAATTATAAAAAAATTTTGCTTAAATTTCAAAACCTCGGCTAGCTCAAATGATTTTTTTATAAGTTTTAATTTTAAATTTCAAATTTTTAATTTTAAATGTTATTGACTTAAAAAAAAATTAAAAAAAATTATTTTTTTTTTAAGAAAATTTTATTAGAGAAAAGAAAAAACTTAACTAATGAACACCCTACCTACTCTTATCTATTCCTATCTACTCTTAATTAAATTTATTACTAACCTTAACTAAATTCGTCTTAATGTCTTTGTTTTGGATTGTCTCTCCACTTTTATTTTCTATTGATTATATTTCTACACTTCTACCAAATTAAATCTCTTGTCCAGCAATGATCTTCTCTGATTCTATTATCAACTTTTTCTACAAACCACTCACCAGCTATGTAGAACTACGAATTTTTACTTATTTCTTTATCATTTTAATTTATTTATTTTAAATAATCGTGTAAACTGCTGCTTTCAATTATAGGTATTTTTAAACTCTAATTTTCTTCTTTAAAAATGCCTAACTTCTTGTGCAAAAATTCCACCAAACTGCTGCGGCTTTTCTATTTTAATAATCTTTTATAACTGTCTCATTTTTTCTAATATTAATTAAAACGTTTTCTGTTTAACTATTTTACTTCCTTTTCCTAATCCCTTAACTGTCTTGACTTTTTATAAATTCAACTGTTCCTTCTTTTTAAATTATCATTTTTCAACCTATTTAACTTTTCAAAAAAAAATTTATTCCTTTTTTTGACTTTTTCAAAAACTGTCCTTCCACTCACTGTCACTGTCACTCCCTTCATCCCACTTACTCTAATGACAAAAAACTCAAAAAAAAAACATTACATCGATATTTCCTGATTTATGTCAACATATCTCATTTGACATAAACCTGACATTAATATAAAATAATTTTTTTTCAATATTTTCCAAAATCAAATTAATGTATTTTTTATATAATTATCAAACCACAATAATATATATATATATTGTCATGATATGTCTCATAGGTATAAAGATAATTATTTTAAATTATAGTATAAAAATTCAAAATAAAAATTTAGAATGTAAATATTTATCAATACATGATTACATGATTACATAATTAGTTAAATAAATTAAAGTTATCAATAAAATGAGAAATGAGGTAGAAATAAAATGTTAGATAAACTATTGTTAATAAAAATAATTTAAGGTATGTTACAGGGTGAAATCAAAATTTATTTTGGTTTAATTATTATTTTCGGAGATATGTCAAAATTTGAAGTTTATGTTAAATTTAAATTATTAGGTAAAATCAAATAATAAAAATTTCTGTAATGTAAACAAATATTGTATTAATTTTAAGAGGGGCGTTTCTAATTTGGTAAGACTGCCTGAATTTAGTGAAAAATCTGGTTATTTTTAAATTAAAAGAATGTAGAGTAGATGGCGATAGTGGTTTCAAATTAGTATTTTTGTTATAAATTTGAATATTTTTAGAGCTTGTTGACTTTCTTTGTTTAAGACAGAGATGAAAATATGAATTTTGCTTCGTAAATCTTTGAATATCACGACATACACATACATTTGACCTTGAGACCATAAACAGATGAAGAATACTTGTATAATTTTTATTAAATATCCTATTTGGATACATTTTGGAAGTTTGTTGTGTGTTATTGTTGTGTCATAGGCGTAACAAATTAATTGTTTTAAGGATTTAAAATATCGATATATAAAAAAAATAAAATAAAATAAGATTTCGGCATTTCTACCAAATAATTAATTAATGAAATTTATTGTATTGTGTTGGGTCGGATATTGAAAAAAAGTATCCGGATACCGGATACGGATATTCAAAATGTATCCGGATACTTTTTTAAAAAGTTCGAATACTTTCATTTAAAAATGTATTCGGATACAAGTATCCGGATACTTCCTAGGATACTTTTTTTAAAAAGGACATAAATTATTAGTATTAAAACTATGCGATGTGCATGTATTTTTAATGTAATATATAATAATAAAAATACATTTAACGAAAAATTTTTCGTGTCACTGCCTCAACTTTTGATATTGAATTTGGCCAGCGTCGGACCAGCCGAGTTTTCAAACTTTTTAGGGGGTGTACTTATTTGTACTTGTAGGTACACTAAAATAAAAATATAAATATTAGGATGTCCTTTATTATAATATCCGAAAAATAATTTTTTCTAATAATTATAAATACAGGGTACAAAGGGGTTCTTGAAAATAGAGATATAGAAAATATAAAAAATAAATACCTAACGTAGTACTTATGAAACTTTATAACTGATTTATAGGTAAAAACAAAGCTCCATTAGAATATAATAATATATATATTATAACGGTAACCAGTACGAAAAATGGGATTTAACATGTTAGACACATCTGAATTAAAAGAAGGGCAGTGTTGTGCCTACGTTAGGTGCATTATCGGAGGGCGGTAAATAATATTTAAAAGTATCCGAATATCAAAAACAGTATCCGGATACCGGATACTTTAAAATTTGGTCACGGATACGGATACCGGGTACAAAATTTAAAAGAGCTTTCGGATACATAAAAAGTATCCAGATATTGTATCCGTATACAGAAGTATCCGGATACTACCCAGCTCTGGTACTAACCCTTACTAATTAAGGTATTTATTAGAATAAATATATTAATTATAATAAAAACATAATACGGTTTCTGAATATACACACATCAACATGTATTATTTGAAGGTGTTGAAGTAGATGTAAATTTTTAGAATATATTTTGTTGGGAAAAAATTTAAATACTTTTCCAAAACGTTTGATGATTATTGCAAAAGTGTTACTATAATGTTTGTAAACATTAACAGGTTAGTCTGTCTTCAATATGACTTCAAGTAAGTAGGTACCTTGCTAATTATATACTGCCTAAATAAATAAATATCATTTATTTTTTAGAGAGTATTGGACATTCCTAAATTACCACCCAGATCCATGATTTAATGAAAAATGGAGTACAAAGTAAAGCACACCCTACATAAAGCTTACCTATAGTTTATTTTTATTTTGAGAATGTGGAGCAAGAAAAAATAATGTTTTTGAATAACCTACGATAATAACTAACCAAATCTAGTATCTATAGAAATACACTTTGTGCACCTGTTTTCAAGATACCTAAAGAAGTGGGATAAGCTGACTATCAGCGATTGGCCAACAATACTCTTACAAGTACTAAACATAATTGTTAATGTTATGGGTATATCTTAATAAAACTAATTGTATCATTAAATTATGGCTATTAATTATATTCCAAAAATGTCAACCCCATACTTTTTGGAATCAATTGAAATTAAAATGTATCTTATGATTGTAACTGAATTTTTTAACTGGTATCTTTCAAACAAATTAAAAAATTTTATTTATTTTATAAAGATCTATATTTTATTTACATTTGAAAGCACTCTCCATCTAGTAATCAGAAGTGATAACAGGTAAGTTTTAATTTGTTTATTTACTGGTTTAATTTTTTTACAATTAATAGGTAGGTATTATTTATTTTATTATCTAGATGATTCAGATCTAAATATCAAATTTAGTTTTAAAAGATATTTTGCATATTAGATCTATGAATTTTCTTCTTTTTGAGTAGGTACCTACCAATAGTATTTGCCCATGTTGAAGTATTTTCTTTGGAAAATTGAAATCAGTGGTATTTTGTGTACTACTGCTACTGTGTGCTTATTCCCCTGTGAATTTGCCTCTTGATACTAAATAATCAGCATTATCTGGATAGCATATTTCTTTGGTTTCAGTCTTTACTAGGGCATCTCAGAGAAGTGTTAATGCTACTCGTCCTTTTAGCCATCCTTTGTGTACTTTAAATACTAGGATAGACCAGGAAGAATATTAGTGTTATTTTCTAAATCAAAACTATTTGATTAATTTTTGATTATTTTATTAGGTGGAGTATAGAAAACAAAATATTTCTACAAGATTCAAAATAGGTTACTACTTTTCTAAAGTATTTAAAAAATGTCCTGAAAATACTATTTTTAGCAATATACTTTTTCTGGCAACCATTTATGTTATTTCATCTATGTTTAGATAATTAAATTGTTGGAGAAATAAATCAATGGTTTTCAAAATATATGCTACTGTTTCCTCAAAATCTTTGGACCTCAAGTATAACTGCCTACACTGGTTGTATTCTGTTGATAGTAAGAAGACTGACAAAATTTGTAACTGAGTTAGTAATGTTATGAATTATTTTATATTTTATTTCTAATCTTTAATTTTTTAGAACTGTTTCCTCAAAAACTTTGGACCTGAAGTAACACAGGCTTTATTCTATTTATAGTAAATAATTAATAATTTTTACTGTTAATTCTAATCTTTTATTTTTTAGAACTCTTTCTTCAAAAAAATTGAATCTGGACCCTTATAGAACCCATGGCTACATCAATATGAAACCTATTGTGGGCTACTATGTGTTTTAAAATACAAATGTTTATTTTAGGGTTCAATTACATTTTAAACAATACCAAATTACATTTGCATATTATTAGTAAATAACAAGTAAATGTTTTATGTTTTTCTTTTTTAGGACTCATTTTCTCAATTAGGTATATGTACCCAGTTCACCATATATGAACTTCATTCTGACATGAATATATGGAACCCTTTGGTCTATTTTATCATTTACCAACAAACTTTCAATGGTGAGGGGGATATATATAAAGATAACAGACATATTCAGTATCCAACCCAAATTTGTAAAACTGTTTTAATAAAAATATTACATATTTGACTGTAAATTTTTATTCATCACATTATCTAAAGAGAAAGCTATTATATTTATGCATATTGAACATGTAAATAAATATTGCAGAAAACCTTACTTTGTGGACATTATCCTGCCTATTTAGAAAAACAGTTTAACACTTAGCTGTTAATATTTACATATGTAGTTTTAATTTATGAATGTAAATCCCTTAGGTTGGGTTTATGTTATTTAACAAATAAAGATATAAGGTAACTTAAAGATTAAAAAAGTATAAAGAAAAATCAGGTCTCTCAAAACTCACATTTTTACCAATTCGACTAAAATAAGACAACTGTGTTTAAGTAAAAAGTAATTTAGGAAATAACAACGGTTCATAACACTAAATTCCTTGGATAATGCATAAACCGATGTAAAAACCAACGCAAATTGTGAAAATGTACTTTAAAATTAATTAAATTGACTTCTGGTAAATTATAAATATAGACAATTATATAATTAAAAGCAAAACACTAAAATGAATATATTTTGACGTTATAAACGAGAAATAAGGTTAGGTTATGTTAAGTGAAGTTTGTGTTTGGATTTGGGGAATTAGAATAGACATACGTTTTTGAAAAAAGCGCCACCAAAACTGTTGAACTAAATTGACAGATTAGTGTAATGTTCAAATTTTGCGTGCAACAAATCTCAAAAAATATACCTTTCTTTAACTTCATATTTTGCTAGTCGCATTCTCTATGCATTCTTTAGGAGTTAAGCTTCTGGCGTTAAAATTCGTGATCACAAATTGTCAAACTTTTTAAAAACATACCATCACTTAAACACCAATATCTCTTTTATTACAATATAAAACTTAACTAAAAAACCTCCTAGAGAAAGGTCTAAGCTATATCCTGTTAAAATTTGAATACGTAATTTAAAGGCGTTCTTTAGATTTGTTGTTTACAAAATGATTGAAATTTTGGGTACAATTCAGGCATGCCACCCGTTTTCAGCTGTCACATTTTTGACGCCCCTCTTAAGTATAGATAAGAAGTGTAAGTTATAGTGATGAAGAAGTTTGGTTGCTAGGAAAAAAAAAAGTTTGACAGTTAAGTAGAAGAGAATTGAAAAGTCAAGTAGAGCAGAAATTAATTTTTTAAAGGAAGCCAATAGAATAAAAAAAGTATAATTTAAAAGGAAGTTAATGTCGAATAGAAAAAGTTTATATTAATGGTAAAGAAAATAAGCAATTATAAAAAGTTATTAAAATAGAAAAGCAGTGACAGTTGGTAATTGATTTAAAAAGTCAGAAAGAATTAAAGAAGAATTTTTATTTAACTATTATAAAAGGCGACAAGAAAAATTTTACTTTATTTGGTAATGTAGAAGAAATTATTTAAAGATATAAAAAAAAATAAATAACATAAAACAAGAATTAAAATCAGTAAGTCTTATTAATTATCCGAGTGGAGTGCTGTGAGGAGAAAGAAGCTAAAATTAATAGATAAAAACAACTAGAGGTCAAATGATTGGGAGGTACAAGGAAATTTGGCATAAAAGGTGTTAGGAAGAATAGAAGAGAAAAGGACACTGCGGTAGTTAAGGTTAGTTTAGGTAGTTAAGATAAGATAGATAAGTTAGATAGGCAATTAGATAGGTTAGATAGGAATTAGTTATGGAGAATAAATTTTATTTGGCTGTTTATTAAAAATTTATATATTCAAAAAAAAAAATTATTTAAAAATAAATTTTGATAAAACCCTACCTTAATTTAAAAAATTATAAAATTAAAACTTAATTTTCATAAATTAAATTAAGTAGAAAGAGGACAATCTTCACAATATATATATATATATATATTATTGATTGTTTTCTTCAACCTTCTATATATTGATTTATGTTTCTTGGTTGTGATTATTTAATTAATGCAATAAAACTACTTTTTATCCATTTGACGTTTCGTTCCTGTATTGGGAACTTTTTCAAAAAAAATATTTATTCTACATTATACAGACAGTAACACATGAACACATAAAATATGTATATATAAAATTGTAAATAAGATATCATTTTATTAAAAACATTTAAACAAAAAAAGGAAGGAACAAAACAAATTAAAATGGATTTATAATCACTTCCTATAAACAAACATCACGACATTATACGGGGAATAATAAATTATTATAATAGATTGTGGTATATTTGACTTAAACCCTGTATGTCCTTTTTATCATTAATTGAGTTAGTATTCTTTTTTAATATGTATCATTTCTTTGATTGTTAATTTTTTATAATTTGAGTCTTGCGTTAAAATTTTTGTATTTTTAAAGTCGAACTCATGATTTTCATTTTTTCCATGTTTATGGAGTGCGGTGGTTGCATTTTTCGTGTATTTGTGGCCATTTATGCGATTTTTTAAGATTTGTGTATACTTTGGGACAGTTAAGACAAGGAATAGAATATATAACATTTGATTTATTTGTTGATTTAATCTTACTTTTAAGTTGTGTGAAAAATGGCGATAGGGTATTTTGGGCTTTGTGTGCAATTTTAAGCATAATATTAATATCCCAATACAGGACCGAAACGTCAAATGGATAAAAAGTAGTTTTATTGCATTAATTAAATAATCACAACCTAACACCCAAGAAACATAAATCAATATATATATATATATATATATATATATATATATATATATATATATATATATATATATATATAGCTAATCTTTCCTTTGTTTTCGGTTGGTAGCAATTTCTACTGAAAGATTTTCTATCTTGTCCTCCATTTGGTTCCTAAATTGTGTTAATTCTTGCCTTATCTCATTTGAGAGTGTGACTGTCTTCTCATCTATCTTCTGGAATAGTTTTTTTATATCATTTATATCTTCTTGTCTTTTCTGTTCCATTTCTTTCATATAATTTAATGTCATTTTCATTTCCACAGCCTTTTCTTGTTTTTCTAGTCCATCTCCTTTTTCCTGAACATTTTCCAATATATCTCCACTTGTTTGTCCAGATTCTTGTTGCCTGCTGCTTTCCTCTTGTTCTTCGGCAGTATTTTCTTGTGGATTTTTCCGGGTAGTTTTCTTATATCTAGATTCCATTATTAATATTTTTATTTGTTTTTTTTTATAGTAAATTTTTTTTAATCCTTTTTTTTATAAGCCCCACGTTGAAATATTGTGAGGTCCCTACTCGGGCTCCAATTGTGAAGATTGTCCTCTTTCTACTTAATTTAATTTATGAAAATTAAGTTTTAATTTTATAATTTTTTAAATTAAGGTAGGGTTCTATCAAAATTTATTTTTAAATAATTTTTTTTTTTGAATATATAAATTTTTAATAAACAGCCAAATAAAATTTATTCTCCCTAACTAATTCCTATCTAACCTATCTATTTGCCTATCTAACTTATCTATCTTATCTTATTATTTTTAAAAAATCTTTTGGTTTTATGGAATAAATTGCGAAAAAAATTATTATTATTAGACTTATAATTTACATGGTTTGTAATAACATTTGTTGATTTTTGTTGATTTTTTTATATTTTTATATTTACCATTGTAAAGAACAAATTTTATAACCTCGTATACATTCCTTGAAAATGGAAATAAATTTTCCGAAAGCTTGGAAAAAAGTATAGTTTATTTTTATTAATTGCTGCATACCCCAATATATATATATATATGAAACCAGTAATATTGGGGTATGCAGCAATTAATAAAAGTAAACTCTTTATACTTTTTTCCAAGCTTTCGGAAAATTTATTTCCATTTTCAAGGAATGTATACGAGGTTATAAAATTTGTTCGTTACAATGGTAAATATAAATATAATTAAAACTATTATTTTGAAAAAAATCAACAAAAATCAACAAATGTTATTACAAACCATGTAAATTATAAGTCTAATAATAATAATTTTTTTCGCAATTTATTCCATAAAACCAAAAGATTTTTAAAAAATAATAAGATAAGATAGATAAGTTAGATAGGCAAATAGATAGGTTAGATAGGAATTAGGGAGAATAAATTTTATTTGGCTGTTTATTAAAAATTTATATATTCAAAAAAAAATTATTTAAAAATAAATTTTGATAGAACCCTACCTTAATTTAAAAAATTATAATATTAAAAAAAATTAAAAAAAATCCACAAGAAAATACTGCCGAAGAACAAGAGGAAAGCAGCAGGCAACAAGAATCTGGACAAACAAGTGGAGATATATTTGAAAATGTTCAGGAAAAAGGAGATGGACTAGAAAAACAAGAAAAGGCTGTGGAAATGAAAATGATATTAAATTATATGAAAGAAATGGAACAGAAAAGACAAGAAGATATAAATGATATAAAAAAACTATTCCAGAAGATAGATGAGAAGACAGACACACTCTCAAATGAGATAAGGCAAGAAATAACACAATTTAGGAACCAAATGGAGGACAAGATAGAAAATCTTTCAGTAGAAATTGCTACCAACCGAAAACAAATGGAAGAGCAAATGGATCAAGTCCAAAGTCGAGTTAATATAATCGAGGAAGGTATAGTACAGGAAAGACAAGCTATAAGAAAAGAAAATGAGAGAATAGAAAAGAAAATTGATATAGAGACAACCATCATAAGTAACAGGATAAATAGACATGAATCAGAAATGAATATAAAAATTAAAGATATTGATGAAAGAATTAAAAACAATGAAAATAAAATTAATACTTGTAATAACATTGTAGATAATGAGAATATCCTAAGAACATTTATGACTATAACTAGTGAAAACAAATTAATATTTACCGGAAATATTAAAAGACAGCATCCAGTACCCTTTATAAACTTTATAAAAAATAAATACTCTCAAAATATCCCATTTAATAAATTTAAAGATACAATTAAAAGTAATTTACAAGAAGAGGCTTTGCTTTGGTTCAACAATAAGGAAAATGAATTAAATAATCTTGAAGAATTTTCTCAAAAATTTTTAGCATATTTTTGGGGACCATCTCAACAAAAATTGGTAAAAGATGAGCTGTTAGGAGGAAAATACAATCCTAATAAAGGAACTTCATACCATAAATATGCCATGCAGATTTATAGTACATCACAATATTTGGATTGTATGTTTACTGAGGAGGATATAGTAAGGTTAATTATACAGCACTTCGATAATAATTTGGAAGAGGTAATGATGCTTT
The DNA here is from genome assembly GCA_035357415.1 of Ophraella communa. Taxonomy (NCBI): domain Eukaryota; kingdom Metazoa; phylum Arthropoda; class Insecta; order Coleoptera; family Chrysomelidae; genus Ophraella; species Ophraella communa. The sequence goes on along the minus strand of CM068995.1, from coordinate 34,899,499 downwards.
ATAATTACAAGGATATGGATAGTTTATGCCAATTTCTCATTATGCAAGAAAGAAGAAGGACGAACGATAATGTTAGAAACAGGTTTAATAACAGTGGTGGCAATTACACGCAAAATAATAATTCAAATAATTATCAAAGAGGAAACAATATTTTTAAAAATCCACAAAATAGCAGATATCAAAATAACAACAATTATAACACTCAATGCCAAGATTACAATCATGGAAATTTAAGAAATAGACAATACCATCAAGGAAATCAAAATTTAAATAATAATAGAAACAGTAATTATAACTATCAAAATAGATATGAAAGTAGGAGTGCAGAGAGACATTATGACAGACATGATAATAATAGAAGTAATGATAGGGAAAATGATAAAAGAAACAGAAGGAAAATGAGTATAGATGATAGGAATGTTCAACGAATTAACCATATTCAATTAGACCAGACAGAACCAAGGGATAATTCTCGAAATGAGATAGAAATATGTACTCAGCAACAAAATTTTTAGAAACTAACCTACCAAAATTAAAAGAAAATAATTTTCAATATTGTACAGGTATATATCAACATCCAAGAGAATTTGTAAATATTGAGAAGAATTTTACATTAGAAGAATCAAAAGGTTTAATAAAGATATTAGGAAAATTTCAAGAAAAAAATTTAGAATTTTTAATAGATACTGGTTCTGAAATATCATTATTAAATTCCAAAATTATAAAGGAACTAAATTTAGAACATTTATGTTACAGTGTACCGAAAACAATTTTGGTAGGTGCCAATAACAAAAAGAGAATAAATGAAAAAATCATATTTAATAAAAGAGAGTATATATTACAATTTTTATTGATAGAAAACTTATTTCATGATGCAATAATAGGGACAGATGAATTAAACAGACATGGGTTTGTTATTGATTATGAGCATGGGCAAATACAAATTGGGGAAGAGATAATTAAATTTAAAAAAAATATTGAAATTGGCGAAGAAATTCATATAAAATCAACAAATAAAATACAACAAGCAGGTTCAAGTGTAAAAGACTTTAAAATAGATATAGTATGTGGTGAAAATAAAGAAAAAGAAATGGTAGATTTATTGAACAAATATAAAAATTTAGTAACAGATGAAAATCGAATAGCTGATAGGTATGTACACAAAATTGAGGTAAAAGGCATTCAAAATTTTAAATCAAAAACTTATCCCATTCCTTACAAATTTAGAAAAGAAGTTAAAAATGAAATTAAAAAAATGTTAGAGCAAAATATTATTGAAAAATGTAATTCAAAATTCATAAACCCTATTGTAGTGGTGCAAAAGAAAAATGGAGAATTAAGATTATGTCTCGATGCAAGAAACATAAATAAATATACGACACCTCAATATGAAGCTCCTTTAAACATAGATGCAATATTTGGCAGTATAACTGGTACAAAAATATTTTCAAAAATTGATCTGAAACATAGTTTTTGGCTTATTCCATTACATCCAAATAGCAGAGATTATACAGCATTTTCAATCGATGGAGTATTGTATAGATTTAAAGTGGTTCCATATGGTCTACAAAGTTCATGTTCAGCTTTAGTTCGAACACTTCATGCTATTTTGGATCAGCATAATGATTTCATCCTTCATTATATTGATGACATCTTGATGTATTCCAAGGATTTACAGAGTCACTTAAAACACATTGAAATTTTATTAGCAGAATTAGATAGAGCAGGATTAAAAATAAATATTTCAAAATCAAAATTTTTTCAAACAGAAATTAAATTTCTAGGTTATAAATTAGATTTACAGGGAATAAGTATGGATGAAGAAAGGGTCAAAGTTATAACGGAATATAAAAGGCCAAACAATTTAAAAACTTTAAGAAGATTTTTGGGGATTATAAATTATTTTAAAAAACTTATGCCAAACATCAGTGAAAAGACATTGCCTTTGGTAGCTCTTTTAAAGAAACAGGTAAAATGGAAATGGAGTATAGATCAAGAACATGCCTTTAACTTAATAAAAAAGGAGTTTATTAATAATTTAAAAATTTATCATCCTGATTATCAATTACCATTTATTTTGAGAACAGACGCATCTATGTATAAATTAGCTGGAGTATTGTTACAAGTTCAAAACGATAAAGAGGTTCCCATATGTTTTGTATCAAGAGTTACAAAAGCATATGAACAACATTACAGTATCACAGAATTGGAATTTGCAAGTATAATATTTTGTGTAACAAAATTAAGATTTTATTTATTAGGTTCCAAATTTTTTATTGGAACAGACCATATATCATTAGTAAATGTTATGAACAATAAATTGTTAAACAATAGAATACATAGAGGTGCATTACTCTTACAGGAATATAATTTTGAAATAAAATACATAAAAGGAAAGGAGAATATAGTAGCAGATGCTCTAACTAGATCAGATGGCAATCATAAGACAGAAAGAAGTTTACAAATAGGAGTTAATGCTTTGAAGGAGAAAGAAGGAATATTTTCATTAAGTCAGATTATTAAAGATCAAAAACAATTCAATGATAAAGATATAAGCAAATGCACAAAAATAAATAATATTTGGGTAAAGAAAATCAATGATCAAGAATTATATGTTATCAGTAAGGATTTGTCTCATAATATATTAAAATATTTGCATGAAAGCAATGGTCATCCTGGTACTCGAAAGATATGGCTTATGTTCAGAGAAAATTATTTTTGTAAAGGGGACATGCAGATAATAAAAGAAATAACAAATTCTTGTTCCATTTGTCAGCAATATAAGAGTAAGAATTATATAAATATTAATATACCTAAAAACATAATAGCAACAACAAAGTTAGAATGTATAGCCATTGACTTCATTAGTGAACTAATAAAAACTAATAATGAAAAAGGACACATACTAGTAATTGTAGATTTATTTACAAAATATTGCAAATTATATTCATGTACAAGAACAAATGTTAGAACCATAAAGAATTGTTTACAACAGTATTTTGAGGAGATAGGAAAACCAAAAAAGTGTATAGTGGATAATGCTACATATTTTCAAAATGAAAAGTTCAAGACATTTTGTTATCAAAATCAAATCAATATCATTTTTACCAGTATTCGACACCCAGAATCAAATCCTTCTGAGAGATATATACAAGAGGTTATCAAATTTCTTAGAATTTTTTCCAAGGATGATCATAAAGATTGGGATACTAAATTACCAGATGTTGAATTATTTTTAAATGAAATACCACACAGTAACAGAAATGAGTCCATATTTTCTTATGACAGGACAGCATCCATCTAGAAAATGGGAAATGCAAATTAATAAAACATTAGAAGATGTATTAGAAGAGGTGAAACTTAAGCAAATAAAAAGTGGAAAAAAATATCTAAAAAGAATGGAAAAAGAAAAAGACATAACAAAGTTAAATATGAAAAGGGACAATTAGTTTTGCTAAGAGCAAACAGGGTAACAGATGTTAAAAGAAATATTTGCGCTAAGCTTCTACCAGTTTTTGAAGGACCTTATATTATAGATAGTGATGATAATGTAAATAGTTATAGATTAAAATATACAAATGAAGATAGAATAAGAGGTGTGTTTAATATTACGTAATAATAATAAAGATTCAGAAATCCAAATTAATAATACAAAATTATATATATCTTTACCATATATTAGAGAAATTTCATCCAAATTAAGTAGAGTTTTTAAACCATTAGATAATATCAAAATTACCAGTAGAACATGTCTTACCATAAAAAACATTTTCAGTAAAGTAAAAGATACAACTCCAATTTTAGACTTATCTAATGTAGTATTGTATTCCTTGTTCTGTTTGCGACCAAAAATACATAGGTCAAACTGGCCAAAGATTAAAACAACGTTTATCATTACATAAGAGTGATACAAGGTTACATCCTGAAAGATGTGAATTGGCTAAACATTCCATAAATAATGACCATCTTATTGATTATGCTTCTGTTAATATTTTAGATATACAATTTAACACTAAAAAAAGACTTTTTTTGGAAATGGCATCTATATCACAAGACAGTGATATTATGAATAAAAAAAGTGACCATAAAAACTTGAGTGACATTTATTATTATCTGCTATCTTTGGATAAACATACAAATAAAGATCTAAATAATACCTAAAATTCATGACATCTATTTGACATTTTTATTTTTTTGATTTTTAAATGACATTTTAGAAGCTTAATTCAAAATTATAAAAAAGAATAAGATATCGTTATTTTTTATCATAGAACAATTAAATATTTACTAAATTTTAATCAAAATTCACATTTTTTATAAAAGAAGAAATCAAATTATAACCTATTATTTTCTACTCTTTTATTATTAAATTTTATCGTAAGCAATTAAGTTGTTTATTAATTTTATGACGTTATTTTGTTTTATAAATAATTTGACTTAAAAAATTTTTTAAATTCCAAATTAAAGTTAAAATAGTTTTTTTATATTATATTTACCAAGTTGTTAACACTAATTTTGTTTTAACTCGCACTTATTCCTTGAAAATGAAATAAATGTATTTCGAAAGCTTGGAAAACAAGTAAAAGAGTTTTCTTAAAAAACATTGCCGTTTACCCCAAAAAATTCTGGTTTAATACCTATTAGTCGGCAAATAACAGAAATTTAATTATATATATATATATATATACCTATATATATATATATATATATATATATATTGAGACGAAGTTTTATTATCATAAAAAATTTATTCATTAAAGAAAATATTAATTTCAATAAGAATGTGTATTATGATGATTAAATCAAAAACAAAATCGTTAAGTCAATTAAAAGCAAAAATAAATAATAAAAAAGTAATCACATTACATAAAAATAATCAAAATCACCATTAAAAAAATAAATAATAATGAAAATATAATTCTAAATGTAAAATAAAACAAACGAACAAATTATAAATTTTTGTAAAATATTTTTCTGTTAAATATATAAAAAGGATTTTCAAAGATCTACAAAAGTGTATAAAGTTCTTCTACGAATAACACCTGTGCATATGTGTGACGTTAAATTATCAGAACTACGACTGCTCGTACACAACAACAACATCGCGTGTTTGAACTGTTTAGTTTCCATGAACTCCAAAACTTTAGAAGTGCACCTGTGCCTGTGTGACGTCAAATTATCAGAACTACGAGTGCTTGTACACACCATCGCGTGTTTGAAATGTTTAGTTTCCTCGAACTCCAAGAGCTTAGAATAGCAGCTGCACGTTGTGACGTATGAGTTACTCGGAAGTATATCGGTCGAATTTATGACTTCAAGCCTCAGTGATAATATAATTTGAGAGCTTTTCCGACCATAATAAATTATAAAAAAATTATTGAACATTAAAAATGATTATTGTATATATTATGTAAAAAAATTGTTTGTAAAATATAAGTAGTTAGTTAGAAATAAGCAAATTAAGAAATAGTTCCTTCTGATTGGTTCTCGTGGAGTTTTTAAATGAAGCATTTTTATTGGTCAGAGAATAATGAGAGAGGGATCTCAGTCTTTACGTAAAAGAACCAGTCAGAAAGAATAAAAAGGGAGATTCAAGCCTAATTTTAAGAGGGTCAAGACCCTTTATACAAACATTAAAGCTTCGTTTAAAAAAAAATTTTCAACAAACATTTAAGATTTAATTTTAAAAAAACTTTCACGACTCAATACTCAAGTTTAATTTTAAAAAAGATTCAAGACTCATTTTCAAAACATTCAACAACAGTTATTATAATATTCAACTCGTAATCTACATTTTTAAAAAAGACTTTGATTAGTCATAAATTTTATTAACTTTATAAGTTAACAGTATTCGACTTTGAATCGAAAATAGGTTTGTTGAATCGAGCAGAGTAATTTTATAATATAACAGTTTCAACTGTAATTTAACGATACAAAAGTTAGTATTAAATTAATATAAGAAGCTTGACTTACCTTATATCAGAAATAATCCTAGTATAAAACTTTGTAACACACCACTTGTAAAAAGGGAGTCTTATCAACCAGTAAATTGTATAAACAAATCCACAATTAAACAATAATAAATTCTACATCGTAAGAGTTTCTGTCTTTAATTACACCATTGAAGTTTCTGCATACCACGTGTCTACCAGAAGAGAAGATAGACCACCAGTTCCAGCGACACCTACATGTGAATGGCGAACACTCGAGAGACAAAGTTAAAAAAGGTACCGTTATTTGATTTGTATTAAGTGTGCGTATAAACTGTTTTAAAGCGATAATAATTATTAGCCGCTAGAGAACATTTATACTACTTTATTGTAAAGATTTTTGAATTTCATTTTGATAGAAAATTTATAATTTGTTTGAGCGTAAATCTGTGGTGAAACCTGTACGACCTGAGATATAATTTTTCGATTAACGATAGTATTTATTTTCAAGTTAAACAAACGAGCGTAGAAACATTTAATTTTATTTGAGCTAGTCATCATTATACATATTATTTAAGGGGCTAAAAAAAAAACATTATTATTGTAGTAAAAAACTTCAACAATTACTTCAAATCAAATAAAAACAAACCACTAATAATATCATGTCACAATTAACGTGAATTTACAAAAATAACATTCAATCATCAGAAAAAATTAAAATAATAAAACAAAAAAAGAAAACATAAGAACCCAACAACGAATAAAATAATAAAATCATAATAACTTGGCGACCAACGTATCGGGCTCGATTAAAATCACAGATTTTAATAGTTTAAATAACAAAAAAATAAATCAATAAACATTACATTAAAATTTATTTAAAAATAAAAATACTAATAGATTATTGTAACTGTAATTAACATATAAAATAAATATTTCTAACATTTTATTATAAATATAAAAAGTCGAAACATAATGTCTGATAAAGAGGAAGTTAATTTTGACACCTGGAAAGTGGAAGAACTCAGGCAAGAACTTAGAAACAGGAATTTGGATGATAAAGGAACCAAACAAACTTTAATCAACAGATTAAAAAGCCAAGAACAAATAGACATAGACTACAATGCTGAAGAACCAGAAGAAAGGGGGGAACAAGAAGATGAACCTCAACAAAAAGATGGTACTTCTTCACAAACTGGAGGAAATGTCACATTGGCAGATTTGATGAGCATCATCCTAGCCAATTCAGAACAAATAGCGAAAAAACTAGAAGCCAACTCGGAAGAGATGACAAGAAAATTAGAAGCTAACTCTGAAGAAATGAAAAAACAAAATAGACAAAATTCTGAGGAAATAACGAGAAAATTGAATGAAATAACGGAAAAATTGGACAAGAAAGTAGAAAATCAAGAGAAAAAGATTAAAGTAATTGAGGAAAAACAAGAATTTTTAAATAAACAAGTACAAAATATAGACAAAAGAACAAGCGAAAACAATCTGAAATTAAACTCAAGAATATCAGAAATGGAAGATAACGTGAAAAGAGGAATACAAATAAATTTGGACATAGCCGAACAGGAAAACAGAAAAACAGAGAGACAATTAAGAAAAGAAATAGAAGAAAAATTAAATACAAATATAAACGTGGGAAACAGTGAAGAAATCAAGAAATTAAAGGAGGAACTTGAAAATAAAATAAAACAAGTGAATCAAAATATTTCTGAATTATCAGACAATCGCGTAACACCTGACTTAGGTTTTCAAATTTTAAATATAGGGGGGAAGTTTGAAGAAAGTTCGAAATTTTGTGGGGATTATAGGAAGATACATCCTATAAATTATTTACATTCAATTAAAAATAAATACTATAAAATTAAAAATTTACAAGACTTTAAAGAATTTATCAGGTCAAGTTTAACAGGCAATGCACTATTGTGGTGGAATTGCAAAGAAATGTTTGTAGATTCATTTGAAACCTTTGAAAAAGTATTTCTAGATACTTTCTGGTCAGAATTACAACAGAGTAAAGTCAGGGAAAGATTGTATTTTGGCAAATTTGATAATACAAAGAATAATATATCCAACTATGTTTTACAACTCTATGCTACTTGTCAATATTTAACTCCTCCTATACCAGAAGCAGAAATTGTAATGTTTTTATCAAGACATTTCAAACCTGAAATATCTGAGATAATTGCAGTACAAAATATTAATAAATTTGATCATTTAATAACATATTTGCAGAGAATTGAAAGAAATTTAAGTAATAGTATCAACAATCAGAATAGAGATAATGTAAGAAACTTTAATAACAATGATAGAAGTTTTAATAGACAAAGTAACAATAACAATTTTAACAGACAAAATAATAATAATAATAATTTTAACAATAACTACAATAATCAAAACAGAAATCAAAATAATGAAAATAGGAACAATTACATTAATAATAGAAATTACAATAATAATCAGAACACTAGAAATTTTAACAATAATTATAATAATAGAAATTTTAATAGATTTGAACAAAATAACAATAATCGAGCAAATACAAACAATAATAATAGACAAGTAAACGCAATCAATACGAGTAACAGTAATGAGGGGATAAATGAGACAAATAATACACCGAGAGACATTGCACGTTCAGGTAGTAGAACTCCTAGGGCCAGATCTCCAGTAGATGATGCCCAAACCACAAATTTTCAATAGGGGTGCACAATGTAAATAGCGCTAGATGTGACTTTGTACACCCACGTGAATTTTTAATAGACAAGGATAATCTGCATCTAGAAAATAAAGAAATAGAATTAGTATTAATTAAAGCAAATATTGATAACAATTTATTAAGCATTATAATAGATACAGGGTCTACAGTTTCTTTAATATCAGAAAATACAGTAAATAAAATCTCAATGTTAAAAACAATATAATCAATATTCCAAAAGTAAATTTTACAGGGATAAATGATAAAAGTTTAGGATATTCTAATAAAACAGTTTTTGCTTCTTTGAATATAAATAATGTAAAATTAAATGTTCAGTTATTGATAGTCAATAAATTAAAATAATATGATATATTATTGGGTAACGATGAATTATCAAAGAATAAAATTATAATAAATTATAACAAAAATGCAGTAATATTTGGGAATAATGAAAAAAAATTTGAGGTAATAAATGATTTAAAATTAACTAGTAATTATAATATAATTAGTATATTTGACGAGTCATTAGAAAATAGTAATAAAAATTTCTGCCAAGAAAAAATAAGTGAAATTTGTGAATCTAGTTGCAATTTAATGGTACAAGGGTGCCGAAATATATTTAATAATGTGACCATAGATGCCGAATTAAATTTAAATAAAAATGGAAATGATAATCATTTAGAAAGGGTCTTAGATACCAAAAATAAATTAAATTATGATTATGATGAAAGGGCAATTGATGCCGATGATAGGGTTAATGAAAAGAATTTAGAGGTGATGATAAATTGCAACAAAGGATGGAAAAAATGAAGCTATAAAATTAGTAGAAAGATATAAAAGTTTAATTAATGACGAATCTAGAGTAGCTAAAAATTATTCCCAAAGTATTAAAGTTCAAAATATAGAGAGTTTTCAGTCAAAAAGTTATCCAATTCCCTATAAATATCAAGAAGCGGTAGATAAACATTTAAAGAAACTGTTGGCAGATGGAATTATAAGTTATAGTACTACACTCTATATTAATCCTATAGTAGTGGGTAAGAAAAAGATGATACGATGCGTTAAGTTTTAAAAAGTAGAAAATAAATTCTAATGTTTCCTAACTCAAAAATTTCACGTGGTGTGTTTCATGTAAGTTCACTCAAGAAATATATTTAGTAGTTAAGTGTAAATAAATATGTAAATAAAATAAAATAGAATATAATTTAAGTTAAAGTAGAAAATGGAAACTTATAAAAATTTATCCGTCGATAAATTTATTACAAGTTTGGGGGGAAGTTGAGACGAAGTTTTATTATCATAAAAAATTTATTCATTAAAGAAAATATTAATTTCAATAAGAATGTGTATTATGATGATTAAATCAAAAACAAAATCGTTAAGTCAATTAAAAGCAAAAATAAATAATAAAAAGTAATCACATTACATAAAAATAATCAAAATCACCATTAAAAAATAAATAATAATGAAAATATAATTCTAAATGTAAAATAAAACAAACGAACAAATTATAAATTTTTGTAAAATATTTTTCTGTTAAATATATAAAAGGATTTTCAAAGATCTACAAAAGTGTATAAAAAGTTCTTCTACGAATAACACCTGTGCATATGTGTGACGTTAAATTATCAGAACTACGACTGCTCGTACACAACAACAACATCGCGTGTTTGAACTGTTTAGTTTCCATGAACTCCAAAACTTTAGAAGTGCACCTGTGCCTGTGTGACGTCAAATTATCAGAACTACGAGTGCTTGTACACACCATCGCGTGTTTGAAATGTTTAGTTTCCTCGAACTCCAAGAGCTTAGAATAGCAGCTGCACGTTGTGACGTATGAGTTACTCGGAAGTATATCGGTCGAATTTATGACTTCAAGCCTCAGTGATAATATAATTTGAGAGCTTTTTCCGACCATAATAAATTATAAAAAATTATTGAACATTAAAAATGATTATTGTATATATTATGTAAAAAAATTGTTTGTAAAATATAAGTAGTTAGTTAGAAATAAGCAAATTAAGAAATAGTTCCTTCTGATTGGTTCTCGTGGAGTTTTTAAATGAAGCATTTTTATTGGTCAGAGAATAATGAGAGAGGGATCTCAGTCTTTACGTAAAAGAACCAGTCAGAAAGAATAAAAAGGGAGATTCAAGCCTAATTTTAAGAGGGTCAAGACCCTTTATACAAACATTAAAGCTTCGTTTAAAAAAAATTTTCAACAAACATTTAAGATTTAATTTTAAAAAACTTTCACGACTCAATACTCAAGTTTAATTTTAAAAAAGATTCAAGACTCATTTTCAAAACATTCAACAACAGTTATTATAATATTCAACTCGTAATCTACATTTTTAAAAAAGACTTTGATTAGTCATAAATTTTATTAACTTTATAAGTTAACAGTATTCGACTTTGAATCGAAAATAGGTTTGTTGAATCGAGCAGAGTAATCTTATAATATAACAGTTTCAACTGTAATTTAACGATACAAAAGTTAGTATTAAATTAATATAAGAAGCTTGACTTACCTTATATCAGAAATAATCCTAGTATAAAACTTTGTAACACACCACTTGTAAAAAGGGAGTCTTATCAACCAGTAAATTGTATAAACAAATCCACAATTAAACAATAATAAATTCTACATCGTAAGAGTTTCTGTCTTTAATTACACCATTGAAGTTTCTGCATACCACGTGTCTACCAGAAGAGAAGATAGACCACCAGTTCCAGCGACACCTACATGTGAATGGCGAACACTCGAGAGACAAAGTTAAAAAAGGTACCGTTATTTGATTTGTATTAAGTGTGCGTATAAACTGTTTTAAAGCGATAATAATTATTAGCCGCTAGAGAACATTTATACTACTTTATTGTAAAGATTTTTGAATTTCATTTTGATAGAAAATTTATAATTTGTTTGAGCGTAAATCTGTGGTGAAACCTGTACGACCTGAGATATAATTTTTCGATTAACGATAGTATTTATTTTCAAGTTAAACAAACGAGCGTAGAAACATTTAATTTTATTTGAGCTAGTCATCATTATACATATTATTTAAGGGGCTAAAAAAAAAACATTATTATTGTAGTAAAAAACTTTAACAATTACTTCAAATCAAATAAAAACAAACCACTAATAATATCATGTCACAATTAACGTGAATTTACAAAAATAACATTCAATCATCAGAAAAAATTAAAATAATAAAACAAAAAAAGAAAACATAAGAACCCAACAACAAATAAAATAATAAAATCATAATAATATATATATATATATTAAACCAGAATTTTTGGGGTAAACGGCAATGTTTTTTAAGAAAACTCTTTTACTTGTTTTCCAAGCTTTCGAAATACATTTATTTCATTTTCAAGGAATAAGTGCGAGTTAAAACAAAATTGGTGTTAACAAATTGGTAAATATAACATAAAAAAACTATTTTAACTTTAATTTGGAATTTAAAAAAATTTTTTTTTTAAGTCAAATTATTTATAAAACAAAATAACGTCATAAAATTAATAAACAACTTAATTGCTTTCGATAAAATTTAATAATAAAAGAGTAGAAAATAATAGGTTATAATTTGATTTCTTCTTTTATAAAAAATGTGAATTTTGATTAAAATTTACTAAATATTTAATTGTTCTATGATAAAAATAAGGATATCTTATTCTTTTTTATAATTTTGAATTAAGCTTCTAAAATGTCATTTAAGAGTCAAAAAAATAAAAATGTCAAGTAGATGTCATGAATTTTAGGTACTATTTAGATTTTTATTTGTATGTTTATCCAAAGATAGCAGATAATAATAAATGTCACTCAAGTTTTTATGGTCACTTTTTTTATTCATAATATCATTTTCTTGTGACCATAAAAACTTGAGTGACATTTATTATTATCTGCTATCTTTGGATAAACATACAAATAAAAATCTAAATAGTACCTAAAATTTATGACATCTACTTGATATTTTTATTTTTTTGACTTTTAAATGACATTTTAGAAGCTTAATTCAAAATTATAAAAAAGAATAAGATATCCTTATTTTTATCATAGAACAATTAAATATTTAGTAAATTTTAATCAAAATTCACATTTTTTATAAAAGAAGAAATCAAATTATAACCTATTATTTTCTACTCTTTTATTATTAAATTTTATCGTAAGCAATTAAGTTGTTTATTAATTTTATGACGTTATTTTGTTTTATAAATAATTTGACTTAAAAAATTTTTTAAATTCCAAATTAAAGTTAAAATAGTTTTTTTATGTTATATTTACCAAGTTGTTAACACTAATTTTGTTTTAACTCGCACTTATTCCTTGAAAATGAAATAAATGTATTTCGAAAGCTTGGAAAACAAGTAAAAGAGTTTTCTTAAAAAACATTGCCGTTTACCCCAAAAATTCTGGTTTAATACCTATTAGTCGGCAAATAACAGAAATTTAATTATATATATATATATATTGTGAAGATTGTCCTCCTATATATATATATATTGTAATGGATCATTATTACTAATAAAAACAAAACTTACCTTTTAAGCATCCATCATAGCCATTACACTAATGGATTAATTAAAAAAAGGATATGCATAATGAAATACACTTTTCTTCTTAAACCATGTAATTACCCAAAAAGAAGTATTGTCTTGACTACAGTATGAACTTGATTATATCATAAATTTGGTCACAACAGGTTTTCATTTGGACTTAGTGGATACATCTTGTTAGAAAATGAGATGAATTTCCTGACCTAAAAATAATACATATAATTAGTATGAATTTGTATAAACAAACAGTATCTCTACAGTTACACTAAAACAAAGTAGTATAACTTACATATCTGATAATAATAAACAAACATCATAAGATAAAAGTCAATATAGGGTAGATAGTCATATTGGAAAGTCAACATGTAAAAATAAACAATACACATTAGTAAATGAACAAAATAGAATTAAAGTTACTTACCACAATAATTTACAAAAAAGGGATATCTTAATAAGTTTAATTGAATCTGCAGTTACTTTTTCTTTAGTACATCTTAAATTTTTCAATATTTACTCTTCAATTACAAACATTCAAATAAGTAAAGAATGTATTTGACATCTTATCTTGTATAGGATCCATATTCAATTATTGTATCACAATCAAAATTTTCCAATCCATAATGAATGCATTTTCACATAACAATTCACTTTTCACCTAGTTCTTTTTCAAAATTCTCAGTTTAATCTGAAACAATAAAAAGAAAATAAAAATCAAGAAGTGTTAATGGTTTCCACATGTTTAAGAAATCAACATGTAATTTTAGTTAGTAAAATATTTAAATTAATAGTATAAAAAGGAAGTACTTACAAAATCATAGTCTTCGATTTGTACAAACAAATATACCAATAGATTGTGAGTACCTAAAAAGACACAAGATTAATTATAAACATTAACAAATGACAATTTATGTAACAAAAAAGTATGTAGGATAATTGAGGAAGTTGTTTATATAAATTTTAAAATGTTAACCTATGATAACACAGAAAATATCAGCTTATATAAGGTATAAGTAATACAAATAACAAAATCTTTTAAAAGTTTAAATTGTAGTTGTTAGAGTTAAAATAGTAAGTAATCAGTTAAAATAGTACTAGTTAAGTGGATTTAGAGTAATTTTAAATATAATAGCTAGTGTTAATTCAAAATTTGAAAGTCTAAAATAAGTTGACAGCTCAAGGAAGTTGTGTATTTTGAATCTAAAATTTCATAGGAAAAAGTACTTAGAAAATTATACAAACAGAATTTAAGCAAAAATAAGGATGAGATCTATCTGTACGTTATCAAAGGTATTATCAGAATTGTGAATTTATTACCTGGATTTTCGGAAATGTAGGTTATTTTTTTCTGAAATTCGAACAGTTGAAATCCGATGACGTCATTTTTTTGTTTTGTTTCAAGAAGCTATAAAAGGCCGTAGAATCCATGATTAATCTCTCTTATGTTTTTGGTAGCAGAACAGTTAACATCTATTCTCTCTCTTATGTTCCTGGTCGCAGAGCAATTGATATCGTATGTATTAATTGATTATCAACTAGAAGAAAATTTTTTTAATAATTAAAAGCTGTTTATATTAAAGTAATACATGTAATATTAAAAATACATACAGAAAAGTAATCGGCTATTATTAAATTACTTACCAAAGTAATAAACTGCATAAAGCAAGTGCAGATTCCATAGAATTTTAAAGATTAAATTCGAGAGACGTTTCCAAAACGGAACCATAGTAGCCATCTTGTCAATTTGAATACGCTGTTGTCGCTGTTCCATTTGCGGGAGTAAACGAAGCACAAGCCGATCTCAGTTTTGTTACGTTGCGCATGACAAGGACAATATTTGAAAAACTCTGTTATACAAGGTACGTCCGATAATTAAGGATTTGTATTTTTGTTTTTAATTATTTGCAATTGTAAATTAATATTTTGTTTATCATCTCCATTTTTCATATCCGAATATTTGTTATTTATTTGTACTGAACGTGTGAAAACCAATTAATAATTTTTTTGAAGTACTTGACATTAAATTTATTGTGTATTAGTTATTAAACAATATTTAATTTGAACCCTACCCAAGATAAGAGTCAGACTTTAAATTTCAACTTTAAAATTGAGTAAACTGAGCTAGTTTGAACTTCTGATAAGGCGCCCAAACTTAAAAGTAAAAAGAAAAAGTAAACTGTATATAAAATTAAATAATATTAAATTATGAAGTTCAGTTAAAACATTACAAATAATATCAAAGCATTAAAATCTATAATTGGAGGTAAACATTAATAAGAACCCAACTAATTAAGTAAAACAAATCATAACGTAACAAAATCAAAATAATTAAAATATATTAAAATAATAGAACTAAGTCGGGATATTGATAAAATAAACCATAACTAATTAAATAATAGAAGTAAGTCAATAAAAAAAAAAATCATAACAACGTGGGGCTCGCAAAATTGCATTTTCAGAAATAAAATAAACAAATAAAATAAATTAAATTAATAACTTAATAAATCTATAAATTAAACAACAACATGGCGGACAAGAAGATGACATTGAGAGATGGAAAACAAGTGGGAGAGAAGTCAGGAGAAGAAGTAGGTACTCAGGTAGATGAGGAAAGAAATTAGGGATCTGGAGATCATGGAACACGAGATAAAAGTAATGAAGATGAACAAGAAGGACCAGAACAACAACAAATGCAAGAAACAAGAAGAGTAGAAGGAAAAGAAGATCAGAGTGAAGTAATAAAGATGTTAATAAATTTAACCAAAATGTTGGATGAAAGTAAAAAAGAAAATAATAAAAATAATGAAAATTTAAGAAGAGATATAAACAAGAAATTGGATCAAACTAAAGAAGACATGAACAAGATGGATAAAAAGTTAGAGAAGAAATTTGATGAGATGAAAGAAGAAATGGGGAACAAAACAGAACATTGCGAGAAGAGATACGAAATACAAAACAAGAAATAAGAGAAGAGATGATAGAAAGAATAATGGAAGTGGAAGACAGACAGTCTAAAGAAATAAATGAATTAAAGAAGAATGAGAAAGAGCTTGAAGATAAAATCAAAGAAAACTCCAAGAAGATGGATCGTGAAGTAATAAAAATAAACAAGAATATACAAGGTGTTAAAGAAGATTTAAGCAAAGAAATAAAAACAAATTTTCAAGTAGCTGAAGATGAAAATAAGAAGATCAAAGGAGAGTTAAGAATGGAAATTAAAAACATTCAAGAAGAGGTTGGACATATGGAAAGCGAAAAGTATAGACATATATTAATGGAGATAGAAGGCAATATGGAGAAAATGAAGAAAGAGCAGGAGGAAAAAAGAAAAATATGATGAAAGAGATAGTCAAAATGTCAGGAGAAACCAGAATAATCAGCTGTGGAAATGGAAACAATACTAAATATGATGGGGATTATAGAAAAATACATCCAGTAGTTTTTATTAAAATGCTTAAAAATAAAGTAAAATATGTGCGAGATCTGGATACACTTAAAGAAGTGATACGTGACCACCTAGAGAAAAATGCTTTAACATGGTTTGTGAGCAAAGAAGAGGCAATTAATGATATAGATCAGTTCGAAATGAATTTCTTGGAACAATTTTGGGGTTATAGTGTCCAAACAAAAGTAAGAACGAGACTACGCGATGGGAAATATGATACAAACAGGGGAACTTCTCCAGACATATATGCTCGACAATTATATACAATGAGTATGTATCTAAACCCCAGGATAAATGAAGAAGAAATAGTTGCATACCTTGCAGGACATTTTGATAAACAAACAACAGATACAATTGCCATGCTAGAGATAAGAACAATGGACAGTTTGTGCAAATATCTACAAAGAGTAGATAATGTTTTAAAAGGAAGTGATAACAATAACCAACAAACAAGAAATAATTGGAGGAGGAATAATTACAATAATAATAATTACAGTCATTACAATCAAAACAATAACAATAATAACTATAACAATTCTAACAACAACTATAACAGAAATAATAATAACAACAATAATATAATGAGAAACCAACAGAATAGAAATAATAATTATAATAACAATGATAATAGAAATCAAAATAGAAGTTACAACAACAATAATAATAATCAATACCAAAATAACAATGGTTTCCAAAGAAGAGTGAACCATGTAAGAAGAGGCAGAAACGAAGGGGGTGGATCAAGAAGTTTGGACAGAGAAGATAATCGTAATAACAACCAAAGAAGAAGAAGCTTAGAAAGAGAGCCAAGAGATCAATCAAGGCAGGAAATAATAATAGAACCGGTTAGAAACTCAAACAGAGATAATATAGGTAACCAACATTTTAAAAATCTATGACATTTCTATGTGAATAAGTATTAAATTTATGTAAATATTAATTAAGGTTTGGAATAAAATAATAATAGATAGGTATATAGAGATTAGATGAAATTAAGTCAAGTTAAAGAATAACAATTATAGTATAGATAGTGATTTATCGAATGGAAATTGGTAGATAAACAAAATTAAATTTAAAATGACAGTCTAGATAAATTAAACTTCAGATTAAGGCAATAAAAGATGGAAATAGAATTAAGAAGTAGTTTGAAAACAATTTCCTATAATAAGGAACTTGTCGATAGAGAAACATAAGGAAAAATTTCAAATTAATTAAATTTTAAAAATTATTAGTGTAAAATAATTTATTAAAATTAAATTGGGGGAAATTGTAATGGATCATTATTACTAATAAAAACAAAACTTACCTTTTAAGCATCCATCATAGCCATTACACTAATGGATTAATTAAAAAAGGATATGCATAATGAAATACACTTTTCTTCTTAAACCATGTAATTACCCAAAAAGAAGTATTGTCTTGACTACAGTATGAACTTGATTATATCATAAATTTGGTCACAACAGGTTTTCATTTGGACTTAGTGGATACATCTTGTTAGAAAATGAGATGAATTTCCTGACCTAAAAATAATACATATAATTAGTATGAATTTGTATAAACAAACAGTATCTCTACAGTTACACTAAAACAAAGTAGTATAACTTACATATCTGATAATAATAAACAAACATCATAAGATAAAAGTCAATATAGGGTAGATAGTCATATTGGAAAGTCAACATGTAAAAATAAACAATACACATTAGTAAATGAACAAAATAGAATTAAAGTTACTTACCACAATAATTTACAAAAAAGGGATATCTTAATAAGTTTAATTGAATCTGCAGTTACTTTTTCTTTAGTACATCTTAAATTTTCAATATTTACTCTTCAATTACAAACATTCAAATAAGTAAAGAATGTATTTGACATCTTATCTTGTATAGGATCCATATTCAATTATTGTATCACAATCAAAATTTTCCAATCCATAATGAATGCATTTTCACATAACAATTCACTTTTCACCTAGTTCTTTTTCAAAATTTTCAGTTTAATCTGAAACAATAAAAAGAAAATAAAAATCAAGAAGTGTTAATGGTTTCCACATGTTTAAGAAATCAACATGTAATTTTAGTTAGTAAAATATTTAAATTAATAGTATAAAAAGGAAGTACTTACAAAATCATAGTCTTCGATTTGTACAAACAAATATACCAATAGATTGTGAGTACCTAAAAAGACACAAGATTAATTATAAACATTAACAAATGACAATTTATGTAACAAAAGTATGTAGGATAATTGAGGAAGTTGTTTATATAAATTTTAAAATGTTAACCTATGATAACACAGAAAATATCAGCTTATATAAGGTATAAGTAATACAAATAACAAAATCTTTTAAAAGTTTAAATTGTAGTTGTTAGAGTTAAAATAGTAAGTAATCAGTTAAAATAGTACTAGTTAAGTGGATTTAGAGTAATTTTAAATATAATAGCTAGTGTTAATTCAAAATTTGAAAGTCTAAAATAAGTTGACAGCTCAAGGAAGTTGTGTATTTTGAATCTAAAATTTCATAGGAAAAAGTACTTAGAAAATTATACAAACAGAATTTAAGCAAAAATAAGGATGAGATCTATCTGTACGTTATCAAAGGTATTATCAGAATTGTGAATTTATTACCTGGATTTTCGGAAATGTAGGTTATTTTTTTCTGAAATTCGAACAGTTGAAATCCGATGACGTCATTTTTTTGTTTTGTTTCAAGAAGCTATAAAAGGCCGGAGAATCCATGATTAAGCTCTCTTATGTTTTTGGTAGTAGAGCAGTTAACATCTATTCACTCTCTTATGTTCCTGGTCGCAGAGCAATTGATATCGTATGTATTAATTGATTATCAACTAGAAGAAAATTTTTTAATAATTAAAAGCTGTTTATATTAAAGTAATACATGTAATATTAAAAATACATACAGAAAAGTAATCAGCTATTATTAAATTACTTACCAAAGTAATAAACTGCATAAAGCAAGTGCAGATTCCATAGAATTTTAAAGATTAAATTCAAGAGACGTTTCCAAAACGGAACCATAGTAGCCATCTTGTCAATTTGAATACGCTGTTGTCGCTGTTCCATTTGCGGGAGTAAACGAAGCACAAGCCGATCTCAGTTTTGTTACGTTGCGCATGACAAGGACAATATTTGAAAAACTCTGTTATACAAGGTACGTCCGATAATTAAGGATTTGTATTTTTGTTTTTAATTATTTGCAATTGTAAATTAATATTTTGTTTATCATCTCCATTTTTTCATATCCGAATATTTGTTATTTATTTGTACTGAACGTGTGAAAACCAATTAATAATTTTTTTGAAGTACTTGACATTAAATTTATTGTGTATTAGTTATTAAACAATATTTAATTTGAACCCTACCCAAGATAAGAGTCAGACTTTAAATTTCAACTTTAAAATTGAGTAAACTGAGCTAGTTTGAACTTCTGATAAGGCGCCCAAACTTAAAAGTAAAAAGAAAAAGTAAACTGTATATAAAATTAAATAATATTAAATTATAAAGTTCAGTTAAAACATTACAAATAATATCAAAGCATTAAAATCTATAATTGGAGGTAAACATTAATAAGAACCCAACTAATTAAGTAAAACAAATCATAACGTAACAAAATCAAAATAATTAAAATATATTAAAATAATAGAACTAAGTCGGGATATTGATAAAATAAACCATAACTAATTAAATAATAGAAGTAACTCAATAAAAAAAAAATCATAACAATATATATATATATATATATATGAAACCAGTAATATTGGGGTATGCAGTAATTAATAAAAGTAAACTCTTTATACTTTTTTCCAAGCTTTATAAACATTCAAATAAACAGAGAATGTACTTGACAAACTTATCTTGGACAGGATCCATGGGTTGTTATTTAATCACAATCAAATATTTCCAATTCATAATAAGTCCAAATTCATATAACAATTCACCATTGACCTAGTTTTCTTTTCAAAATCAAATTTATAATCTGAAACAATAAAAAAAGGAAATAAAAATTAAAACTATTAATAGTATTCTTAGGTTTATTAAATAAACATGTAATTTTATGTAGTTAAGTGTTAAATTTGTGTTATAAAAAGGAAGTACTTACAAAGGTATAAGGAGACCAATTGTAGTCTTCGATATTGAATAACTATTCCAATAGATCATTCCCACCTAAAAAAAACCACAAGAACAATAAAAAACATGCAACAAACATAGTGCAATTTAGTGAATTAATCTTTATATCTAAAGTTTTGGACAGAATGAAATAAACATATGATCAGCTCAAATTCAACCATTATATATATACATATATATATTGAAATAAAATATATATATGTATATATATACATATATATATAAATTAATAAATTTGTTGGAGTATTTATACATGCTACTATAGGTCTTAATGATAATATTGGCTTATGGATTTTAGGAAGACCATAAAATTTTGCAGGAATGCCATTATAGCAAGTTAATTTATCTTTTGTAATTTTATTTATATGTTTATTATCATATAGTTTTTTTACAATGGAATTGCACTTATTCTGAATTGTTGTGGTAGGATTTTTATTTAATTTAATATAAGAAGAATTATTATTTATTATGTCTAGAGAAAGATTAATATAATTTTCTTTTAGCATAATAACTGTACAATTACCTTTATCACTGTTTGTTACAACTATATTTGGATTATTTTTTAAAAATCTTTTGGTTTTATGGAATAAATTGGGAAAAAAATTATTATTATTAGACTTATAATTTACATGGTTTGTAATAACATTTGTTGATTTTTGTTGATTTTTTTCAAAATAATAGTTTTAATTATATTTATATTTACCATTGTAAAGAACAAATTTTATAACCTCGTATACATTCCTTGAAAATGGAAATAAATTTTCCGAAAGCTTGGAAAAAAGTATAAAGAGTTTACTTTTATTAATTGCTGCATACCCCAATATTACTGGTTTCATACCTTATTAGTCAGCAAATAAACTACCTTTACATATATATATATTGTAATAAATTACAATTAAAAAAAATTAAATGATTGTATAAATATAGTTTAAATTGATGTGGTTATCAAATTATTGTTTTTATATTTTTAAATTTTTAATTTTTTAAAGTTTTGTGGGGCTATAATTTATGTTTATTTGTTTTTCAATTTTATTCAGTGTTTACTTAACTCAAAACACCTTAAAATTTCTTTATTTTGTTACCATTATATTGTAAAAAAAAATTATTCTCAAACTCTAAATATGAAATTTTATTATTATAGTTTTAGATTTGATCAACTTAAATCAATTTTCAAAATATGAAAGACTCTTATCAACAGAAGTCGCTTCTAATAAAATTAAAATCCAACGATACAACTATTTATTTAATTTTTCAATTTAAAATTTTTTTTATTACACCCTATACCTAGTGAATGATGCGGCTATGGTGTTTTCGTGCGCATCAACACTTATAATCACGTGATATTTTACCGTTACATTCACCCCTAGATGTAGATCGACACTCGCCGTTATAATATTATGTTGTTGGTTATAGTTACTGTGATAAAATTATTATGTTTGAATCAGATTGTGTTAGACTATTGTTTAAAAAAAAAAATAATATTGAAATATACTACTTACAATAATTTATAGGAGTTATGGAAGTGATATTTATAAATAATGTTCAAAAACATACCGGATATTCACTTGTGGATCCTATTTGGCTTCATGGAATCGGCAACGAACAGATGTTTGAATATGGAATCGTCCCCGGAACAGCTATCTCGTTCTTATATTACTTAAATTATCAGGAAGGCCCTTTTTATTTCTTTTCCAGATATTCCATGTGTGATATCACAAGGTTAGTAGAACAAAATTTTTTATTTATTCATGTAGATAGTTTTTTTATTATTATAAAATTCCCATTTCCATTATTTGTAGTTTACAAATTCATTTTAACTTATATCTAAGGTTATTATGCGGCCATCTTTATATTTTTAACAATAGTCAGCCATTGATTTATGGTAATTTTAAAATAGATTGACGTGGATTGGCCTTTTGATGAATTTAGAATGCTCCCGATTTTCATTTTCCAAGGGCTTATATACCCTCGTCCAAAAAATCCGATAATGGCTGCCTTTTCGAGCGTATTTTGTTTTTCATAACCCCACTTACATCAAATTTTTAAAAATTGACTTTTTAATTAGACACTTTCTGACCTTATAATTGTTACAAATCAAATCTGTGTAGCTTATTTCATTATGAAATAACATTTTAAGAATTTTAAAATCGAATCTTCCCTATTAAAAATGCTCACTTTATGGAGTAAACAATGTCGGCCATTTTGACAATTATCAATATTAAATTTAACAATTATGAGCTAATATCTCTTTTTGGCCATTAATTTTAACAAAAACTGAAAATTTACATATTCTAATATGATCAGATAACTTTTATTTTTAATGACACCGCTTATATTAGCTTTTATTTACTTTTTAAATTTACTACGTCATAACGATTCAAATACAAAATTTATCAAATAAACGAATTAATAACATCCAAAATCATCAAAGAACGATTTAAAATTAATTACCTTACAACAAAATACAATTATAACAAATAGTAATATCAATTAATCATCTAATATTAAGTTTATGTCTTTCCACTACAAGCACATCTTTTAAGTTTATAATCCGCAGTTTTTTTATCATCACTTCACTATTTACAGTGTTTTTCATTGAATTTATCATTCATAATGTCCTTGACTAAGCTTTTAATTAAACAGTCTTAGCTTGTAAACAAAAACATCACTTTCTTACAGTTTTATTCTTTCATGTAATATATTTCAATATCTTTATTTTTAGATTCTGACTCAAGTATTGTATTTTATCAAATCTGAGATGTACCAGAAAATAGGAAGTACTGGACTTGTACTGTCATCCGATACATCATAATACAGGACTCATCACTTGATGCTTAATTGAATTTGAAAATATTGTTTGGGGTAAGTAAAATTTATTTATCAAATTATAATCATTGTCTATGATTTATTTATTTTGCTCTAACATCTAAAATTAGTTTGTTGAGGTTTAAATTTTTGTACCTTATATTACTAACTGAATACAGTTGAATAATCTCTACTTTATATAATAATTTTAAATAACCTACACCTACTTGTTCTCATTTTATAACTACCTATTAAAAAAAAACATTATTGAACTTATTATTTTTAACATTAATTATAACTTATTTGGATTTTAATCTACTAATAATCTTTAATACTTTAATACTACTTTAATCTTACTAATATTGTATTCCTATGATTCATTATTAACATATTCTAATACTTATTTATTTTTTTATTTTTAGCTTAAACAAAATAGTATCTTGGACTTTGATTCTTGGATCGACTACTGGTGTTAGTGCTCATTCTTATGAACTCATTTTATCAAGATATTTTTGTGTTCTTGTGTGAATTAAGATTTACTGGATTGGCTCAAATAAAGAAATTTTTGGTGTATTGATCATTTAATGAAAAGATTCGAAAGTTACATTCATGTTTAATAATTTATTTCAATTCAAGTCATATATTAGGTAAGTTGTATTTATGATTATTTTAGAACATTACAATATAGTGATGTGTTTGTTTACAAGCTAAGACTGTTTAATTAAAGCTTAGTCAAGGACATTATGAATGATAAATTTAATGAAAAACACTGTAAATAGAGAAGTGATGATAAAAAAACTGCGGATTATAAACTTAAAAGATGTGCTTGTAGTGGAAAGACATTTGAACTTAATATTAGATGATTAATTGATATTACTGTTTGTTATAATTGTATTTTGTTATAAGGTAATTAATTTTAAGTCGTTCTTTGATGAATTTGGATATTATTAACTCTTTTATTTGATAAATTTTGTATTTGAATCGTTATGACGTAGTAAATTTTAAAAGCAAATAAAAGCTAATATAAGCGGTGTCATTGAAAATAAAAGTTATCTGATCATATTTGAATATGTAAAATTTCAGTTTTTGTTAAAATTAATGGCCAAAAAGAGATATTAGCTCACAATTGTTAAATTTAATATTGATAATTGTCAAAATGGCCGACATTGTTTACTCCACAAAGTCAGCTGTTTTAATAAGGAAAAATTGATTTTAAAATTCTAAAAATGTTAATTTATAATGAAATAAGTTATACAGATTTGATTTGTAACAATCTTAAGGTCAGAAAATGTCTAATTAAAAAGTCAATTTTTCAAAAATTTGATGTAAGAGAGGTTATAAAAAAACAAAATACGCTCGAAAAGGCAGCCATTATTCAATTTTGACCGAGGGTATATAAGCCCTTGGAAAAGAAAATTCGGGAGCATTCTAATTTGATCAAAAGGCCACTCCACGTCAGTATATTTTAAAAATTATCATAAATCAATGGCCGACTATTGTAAAAAATAAAGATGGCCGCATAATAATCTATGTATAAGAAAAAACGAATTTATAAACTACTAATAACTGGAAATGGGATTTTTATAATAATAAAAACTATATACATAAAATAAGATAAAATTTTATTCTACTAACCTTGTGTTTTAAAACATTGGACATCTGGAGAAGCAATAAAGTTTTCTAACTATTTAATAACATGGTGAGAACGAGATAATTATTCTAGAAGTACTCGAAATCCAAGCATCCGCTCGTTGATGGTTCCACGTGTCTAGAATATCCCGTGTGAGAAGCCGGAAATGGAGTAATTCAGCACTATACACAAGCAACAAGTGAAATACGGTATGTTTTTTGATATCACTTATTACATTCACTTTCCCAATACCTATAAAGCTTGTAAAATAGATTTCAATATCTTTAGACCACCATTCTGATATAATTTTGAATTTGAATAAACAAACTGCCTAAACATCTTGTTAATACTGATGCACACGCTATCTCCTACCTCTCAGTTTGCTCTTTGAAATAACAGTAAAATATCACGTGTTTCTTTGTGCGTGGGTAAATGCGCACAAGAAAAACCATAGTCGCATCACTCAGTAGGAATAAGGTATATTAAAATTTGATAAAATAAGTAAAATAAATAGTTTCATTGTTGGATTTTATTTTTTTTTGAACCGACTTCTGTTGATAAGAGTCTTTTATATTTTGGAAATTGATTTAAGTAGATCAAATCTAAAACTATAATAATTTCATATTTAGAGTTTGAGAAATTTTTTTAATATAATGGTAACAAAATAAAGAGATTTGAAGTGTTTTGAGATTAATAAATACAGAATAAAATTGAAAAACAAATAAATATAAATTATAGCCCCACAAAACTTTAAAAATAAAAATTTAAAACATAAATACAATAATTTGATAACAACATCAATTTAAACTATATACAAACAAATAAAATTTTTTTTTAATTGTAATTTATTACAATATATATATCTATATGTCTAAAAACCATAATTTTCCTCTTTCCCTGTGAAATGGTGACAGAATTTCATAGGTTTGGAGGGAAATTTAACCTGAAACCTCCTGTAGTTTGGGGTTCTGTATTGTATGGTTACCTTATCAATGAGTTACAGCAATTAATAGTGAGAGTATTAACCTAGTGCATCTTCGTTGAGACCTTAATCATGTAGTACAGTTGCTTTTTTACACTTGTAATTTTATTTTAATTCCATCGTGTCTCTTTTGGATTTCGGAAAGTCTGGTTGCATACTTTCAGGTGATTAATATTGTTGAAGGTCATTATACAGTAGCTAAATATTTCTCAAATAAAAGACCAACTCTTTACGAGGAGGGGAACTGGATTTTTTCAAAAAAACTAGTTTTGATTTTAACGTTTCATTTACTTATAATGTTTTAAATATATTTTAAAAATTTTAAATACTAACACGTTCTTTTTTATTAGTAAAATATTGTTTTTTCTCGTGCAATGGTTCCTTTTGTGAATTTTATTAAGGATTAACGTCATTTATTATGTAAGTTAATATAATTTTATAAATTGTTAACCATAAATTTCAATAATATGTTTTTTCATAGTTTGACTGAAGAAGAAATAAAATATTTCGAAAGCTCTCAAAATTAAGTAACAAGACTTTTACTCTAATCCTAACACGGCGCATTCCTGATAACTGTTTAACATTTTGGTTTTCAACTAGTCAGCCGACTACCCTTCAATTGCTTTTATATATATATATGTATATATATATATATATATATATATATATATATATATATATATATATTAATGCAGGTTGGTATAGATAAATTTTATTTTAATTTTTACTGATAGATTTTATTAGCATATTCAGTTTCCAGTTGTCCAATATTATAATTCATAGAACTTATACATAAGTTATTTTGCGGCCATTTTTCATTTTACAGGAAGTCAGCCATTAATTAACAATAATTTTCAAAACAATCGAGCGTGGATTGGCTTACAGGTGAAATCAGAATGACCTAATTTTCAATTTTTTTTCGGGTTTTTATATGCTCACGCCGGAAGTTGCAAAGATGGCGGATTTTTCGAAAGTCTTTTGTTTATTATAACCTTTTTTCAATGAATTTTTAAAAAATTAAATATTTAATTTGGCATTTTCTGAATTTCTAATTGATGTATAATGAAACTATACAACTTATAATATTACAAAAATAAACTCTTCAAATTTTTAAACCCATTTTTCCCTATTAAATTAATGATTTTCTGGAGCTATATAATGGCGGACATCATAACAATTTATAATAATAATTTAAACAATTGTGAGCAAATATTTCCTTTTGACATTTAATTTTTACATAAAATGAAAATTTATATATCCAAATATGACCAGTAAACTTTTTCTTTTGACAACTATACTTATTTTGTTTTATATTTGCGTTTAAAATTTACTGCGTCATAACAACTTTTATGTAAAATTTATCAAATAAACAATATAACAACATTTAAAATTATCGACGAACAACTTAAAATTAAATATCTTATAATAATACATAGTTTTAATAAACAATAACCCTAAATTAAACACTTAATATTAGATTCATGTCTTTGCATTGTAATCATTCTATCTTTAGTCTATATTTTCAGTTTGTAATCACTGTATCACTATTTACAGTGTCTTTTCACTAGTTTTATCAGTCACAAGGTCATTTGTAAATTTTTAATTATTTAGTCTTTGTTTACAAACAATTTTAATCACTTTCTTAACAATGTTACATATGGTTCAAAGAAAAACACAAAGTCGATGTTACATATGATAAATTTCAATATCTTTTTAGATTCTCTCAAGTCAATATCCTGCATCAAATCATGGATTATACCAATTTTATACTATCATCCGATACATTGAAATATGGAATTATCACTTTGATGCTTAAAATGAAGCCAAATATTGGTTTGGTAAGTCACATTATTTATTTGGTTATAATTCTAATCTATGATAATACTTATTTTGTTTTAATTGCTAATGTTTGTTTATTAAATTTAAATTATACTAATCATAAAATTAATTGAATATGGTTGGATATTTTCTATTCTAAATAGTAGTTTATAATCAACTATACTTATCTGTTTTATTCTTATAACTGATTACCAAAATATTAACATACTATATTATATTAACTTTATTATTATCTTATTGATATTTTAATTGGACCAACTTTACTTTATATAACTATTAGAATTGGTCTCATGTAGTTAATATTAAATTAATATAATTCAGCATTGTCATATACTAATGTTTATTTTTCTTTTACTTTTAGCCTGAACATCATAGGATAATGGACTTAATTATTGAATCGACTCCTGATGTTAGTGTTTCTTCATAAAGACTCATCTTTTATCAAGTTAATTTTGTGTGTGTGTCTATCAAGATTTATTAAGTAGTTCCAATAAAGAAGTTTTATGGTAAATTCATCATTTAAAAGAAAAACTTCAAACTTACATCTTTTTTTTTTATAATTTATCACAATCTTAAATTATATTTTGGTAAGTTATTCTTATTATTATTTTAAAACATTACAATATATATATATATATATATATATATATATATATATATATATATATATATATATATATATATATATATATATATATATATATATATTGTTATGGTATGAACATACCCAAAATAAATCGTTTAAAAATAATCATAAAGCAATATGACCAACTCTGTTATTTGGTTGCTTAGTTGAATAAATTCATCACAATGGAAGAAATATAATAGAAATAAACTAATAAATAAGTCAAATTAAAACATGCAAGGCTGATAATATTAATAAAAATAAATAACATTCTTTATAATAAGTTTTGGCAAACACTATATTCTAAATTATTAATCAATTTTAATAAACCCTGTATAATCAAGAATTTAAGCTATAAATTGACAGATAAAAACAGGAGTACCAAATTCAAACAAATTGTGTAAAATACCAACCTAAATTTTAAGGCTATAAAAGATATAAATACAAATTTTTGACCACTGCAATGATAAAAACAATAACATAAAAATGAAACAAACACCATATAGAAACTAAAACATAATTTCATTTGAATAAACTCACAATATTTTTAAAGATTGGAAATATCAATTTAGTAACAAACTTTTAAAATGAATTTCATTGATTGAAATAAAACAAAAGAAAATTTGGGTAATGGTGTATTTTAGGTCACCCCCCTAAGCGCATGCGCGACGATTTCAAATTTATTAATTTTTAGACGAGTTTGAAGTTGCGGTGTTGTCGGATTAAATCATTTTTACCTTAAACCGAATAGTTTGGGTTTAGTAAATTTGATTTAAAAAAAGAGGCTGGTAAATAGGTATTTATTATTTAGATTAAAGGCGTTTTATAAATCCATAAATAATAAATTATATACTGAAAGTAGTAATTAAAAATATAAATAAAAAGCGTTCTTTATTTTTTTTATTTGCAAATATACCTATAAATCTCTTGCTTTAATGGAATTCTGTGATTTTAATTTATTATGGTTTAATAATATTAACATTATATAAACTTCTGTTATAAATGCCATAGAAATAATAAAACAGCAATTAAAAATAGGAAGAAAACAGCAAATAAAATTAGAAATAGAACATGTTTTATGTTTTTATTCATGTAGGTAAATGACATATTTACTTATGGGATTTATTTTAATTATGGTTTAAAATTCATTAAAAAATATAAACTATTAATGTAAAGGCAGTATAGAAAATATTAGCAAAAACTTTTGTGATTCATATGTTTATATGTACCTCAAGTTTAAATCCAGAAATGTTTTCAGATGCAAAATTTATTGTTCTGACTCACTATTTATTTAAAAAAACTTAATTTTTCAGCCAAGATCTAATTTGTCTAATTTATGAAAGAATAATTTTCATCTTTTCAAGATCTTTCACTCAGTTTATTTATTCACAAAAATGTGGCAACGTAGCTTAAAATTCAAAGTTTACCGCTCGGTTACTGCTCTCGTCGACCAATAAAATTAATTTAAGAATTCAAATTGCCGCATGCGCCTAGGGGGGTGACCTAAAATACACCATTACCAAAATTTGTTTAGAAAACAAATGAAAAAATCAACGACTTGCAAAAATTTCTCCAAGGGAGAAAGACGTAAAAAAATTTTGAGTTGAAATTAATAGTAAAAATCTTAATACAACTATATAAAATATTCAAAAGATTAATAAAAAATTGTTTATAAACATAATTATAAGGAGTCAGTGATACCTATAATTAATAAAAGTAAATAAGAATACTTACAAAGTGCGGGTAAGCGAACATCTACTTCTGAATTTATAATTTATAATCAACACGAACTGATATACTTATCTGGCATAGTTTTGTCGATATAACAAAAAAATTTTTCCACAACGAATAGACTGTGTAAAGTCTACAGTTTTGAAGAAAGAAAATACCGGATTTGATCCTCAGCTGACAGTCTGGATATTCTGCAGCCCTTTCCCACATTTTCCAACCCATTGAAACCTTCGGATTTGAAGAGAAGAAAAGTACAAACTAACAGACATTCAGGTACCTACCTACTGTTCATATTAATTTTAAGTTTTTTTTTTCATGTAGTATAAATTGTTTGCTTATTAGAATTAAATTGTTGTCTTAGATATAATTAGATAAAAATACTTACAGAATATTTGATAAAATCAATTCGTTGGATTAACGTTTTATTAATTTTCATAACATTCATACTCCAAGAACAAAGTAAAATAAATTTCTTCTTCTTTTTTTAACTAGATAAATAGTCTATTATAATTAAGGTCACATATCTACGTAACTGAATTTAGTTCTGTGAGTATAGTTAAATAGTGTGCATGGATGAATGAAAGAAACTTTAGATAAATAAGAATTGGAATAACTGTATAATTTGAATATTTTATTATAAAAAAACCTAATAATAGTTGAATAAAAGATAAAACACTTATCCAAGAATACATGTGGCTGTTTTGTTTCAATTTCTATGATTCAATTGTAGTAATATACTTTAATGCCAACTTTCAACACGAAGGCCGAAGAACAGAGTCGGTCTTTATAAATTTTAATTTGACCTCACAATAAAATATTCCCTGAGAGTATATAATAAAAAATTAAGAGTCTCATAAATTAGTTGAGATAATCATTAATGGCGCCCAAACTAAAATATAAATAAAATTTTTAAATAATAATAAAAAAACTAATATTCCAATACTATAACAATTGTCGCAACCAACGTGGGGCATAACAAAATTGGGCATAACAAAATTGGGCATAACAAAATTTACTATAACAAGATTTGGCATAACAAGATTTGGCATAACAAAATTGGCCATAACAAAATTTGGCATTGAAGAATTGACAGTAAAAACAAATTAAAACAAGAAAAATGGAAGCAAGAATGACACTCAGAGATGGTAAACAAATAAGAGCAGAAGAAGAATCAGATGGAAAAGAAAGAGAAGAAAGCAGACATGGAATGGGTGACTTTCAAGCATATTACATGAAACAAGACAATAATGAAGAAACAGAGAGAACTGACACAGAAAAACAAAAAGAAAATCAAACAGCAGAAATTTCACAGGAAAAGAAAGAGGAGATGGACGTAATGAGTATGTTCCAGATTATGATAAACAAAATGGACCAAAATAAAGAAGAAATAAAACGAGAAATGAAAACAAATAGTCAAAGAATGGAAGAGAAAATAGAAGATATGAGAAAACAATTAGAAGAATCAAGAAGCTACACAGAAGAAAGAATACAAGAAACAAAACAAGAAATTCGAGATGAAATGTTAGGAAGACTAATGGAAGTGGAAGTAATACAATCCAGAGAAATGGAAAATATAAAGAAAAACGAAAATGAATTAAAAATGGAAATAGGTGGGAATAGTAAGAAAATAGAAATAAATACCGAAAAAATAAAGGAATTAAATAGAGAAATAATGAAAACAGATAAAAGCATACAAGATATGAAGGAAGAGATGAACAAGGAAATAAAAATGAATTTCAAGATAGCAGAAGAAGAGAACTATAAAACAAAAATGGAAATAAAGAACATACAAGGAAAAGTAGAACTGATCGAGAAAAAAGGAATTAATATGGAATATGTTGGAGGAGTAAAAACAATTTATGAAACAACTAGTCAAAAATTTGATGGAAATATCAAGAAACTGCATCCAAAAATTATTTATAAGAATTTTGAAAAATCGAGTAAGAGGAATGAATAATATTGAAGACATGAAGGAAATAATAAGAGATCATTTAGAAAATCATGCGTTAATATGGTTTGCTGCCAGGGAAAAAGATATGTCACAATTCCAAGATTTTGAAACGGCATTTTTACAATATTTCTGGGGGGAAAATGCTCAATCCACCGTCAGGGAAAATTTATATTTCGGAAAGTTCCATGAAAATAGGAGCCATAGTTTAAACAATTATGCAATCCAACTACATGCGATGACACAATATTTGGAACCACCAATTCCTGAGGAGGAAATCGTTATGTTCATAGCAAGAAATTTCAAGGCAGAATTGGCTGAAACCATTGCCATACAAAATATAAGAAAATTGGATCAATTATCTATGTATCTACAAAGAGTAGAAAGAAATTTAATAAGACAAGAAAATTCACAACAAAATAGACGAACAAATTATATAAACAATGAGAATAATCAGAGAAGCAACAATCAAAATAACAATTGGACAAATAATAGATTTAATAATAATGTACAAAATAATAATAACAATAATTACAATAACAATAATTACAATAACAGAAACTACAATACTAATACTAATAATAGAAACAATAATGATTCATACAGACAAAATAATTACAATGACAGGAACAATAGACAATATAGAGGACCGGAGAGAAGAAATTCTGAAGAAAATATGCAAAGAGCAAATAGAGATCAAGAAACAAGAAGAGTAAATTATCAAAGAATTAATCAAGACAGAAGAAGCAGATCAGAAAACAGAGAGGATGATATAACAAATTTAAACGAGACAAGATCAAGATTACATACAGCACAAATACATAGGGATAATACGAGACAGACAACTGAACAAATAAATGACAATGAAAATTTTTAAATACGCACACATCAAATAAACAAAATCTATATATCTGTAAATATGAAAATCCAAATGAATTTATAAAAATAAATGAAAATATAGACACAGATGGGAATAATAGTTTAATTATTATAAATGGATTAATTAACAATTTAGAAGCTAAATTACTAATTGATACTGGATCGGAAGCATCAATCATTAATCAAAATTTTGTTGAAAAATTTAATATTCCTACAAATAAAATCATTAAAATCCCAAAAATAAATTTAATAGGTCTAACTCAAAGAAAATATGTGAAATTAATAGATTAATAAATATAAACGCTAATATTAAGGAAAAAGAATTTAATTTTCAAGTATTAATTGCTCCAAATATTGAAACTGAAGTAATAATAGGATATGATGAGCTAGAAAAACATAACGCCATAATAGATATTGAAGAAAGAAAATTAAAATTGGATGGAACATGGATTAACTTTGAAATAATAGCTTTGAAAGAGGAAGGTAAAGTAGTAAATAATATGTACAAGGAAGAAATGAACAAAAATTATGATGATGAAGAAGAAGGGAAAGATGGAGTTATAATGGATTGTCCAGAGGACAGAAAAGAAGTGATAAAATATCTTCGAATCTTAACACACAATCATCATGAACAATGGGAACAACAGCTTCCAAGCATTGAAGAATATCTAAATGGAATACCAAATACAGTAACTGAAATTTCTCCTATTGTTTTAATGAAACAGATTTTGCCAAATAGACCATGGATACCTAAAAACATAGAAAAATATGATGAGTTAGTCGAAAAGGTGAATTTGAAGCTAAAAAGAGCTGGAGAAAAATTTGTTAAAAGAAAATCAAAAGAAATAAAAAGAAGAGTAACATTTAAGAAAGGAGATCTAGTCATTTTAAAAGCATTAATGGTACCAAATAGAAGAGACAACAAATGTGCAAAGCTGCAATTGCCATTTGAAGGCCCTTATATTATCAGTAATGAGGAAGGAATCAACAGTTACATTTTGAAAGACCCCATTAGTGAGAGAATAAGAGGAGTCTTCCATATTAATCAATTATATAGATTTTATACATAAAACAAAAAGGACACGACTGACAAATTTAATAAAGAATAGATTATAAAGAAGAATTAAAATTTGGTTTTCTCATTTCTTTTATGAATAAAATAAATTTAGAAAACAAATTTTGGGAATGTTGTTATGGTATGAACATACCCAAAATAAATCGTTTAAAAATAATCATAAAGCAATATGACCAACTCTGTTATTTGGTTGCTTAGTTGAATAAATTCATCACAATGGAAGAAATATAATAGAAATAAACTAATAAATAAGTCAAATTAAAACATGCAAGGCTGATAATATTAATAAAAAATAAATAACATTCTTTATAATAAGTTTTGGCAAACACTATATTCTAAATTATTAATCAATTTTAATAAACCCTGTATAATCAAGAATTTAAGCTATAAATTGACAGATAAAAACAGGAGTACCAAATTCAAACAAATTGTGTAAAATACCAACCTAAACTTTAAGGCTATAAAAGATATAAATACAAATTTTTGACCACTGCAATGATAAAAACAATAACATAAAAATGAAACAAACACCATATAGAAACTAAAACATAATTTCATTTGAATAAACTCACAATATTTTTAAAGATTGGAAATATCAATTTAGTAACAAACTTTTAAAATGAATTTCATTGATTGAAATAAAACAAAAGAAAATTTGTTTAGAAAACAAATGAAAAAATCAACGACTTGCAAAAATTTCTCCAAGGGAGAAAGACGTAAAAAATTTTGAGTTGAAATTAATAGTAAAAATCTTAATACAACTATATAAAATATTCAAAAGATTAATAATAAATTGTTTATAAACATAATTATAAGGAGTCAGTGATACCTATAATTAATAAAAGTAAATAAGTAAGAATACTTACAAAGTGCGGGTAAGCGAACATCTACTTCTGAATTTATAATTTATAATCAACACGAACTGATATACTTATCTGGCATAGTTTTGTCGATATAACAAAAAAATTTTTCCACAACGAATAGACTGTGTAAAGTCTACAGTTTTGAAGAAAGAAAATACCGGATTTGATCCTCAACTGACAGTCTGGATATTCTGCAGCCCTTTCCCACATTTTCCAACCCATTGAAACCTTCGGATTTGAAGAGAAGAAAAGTACAAACTAACAGACATTCAGGTACCTACCTACTGTTCATATTAATTTTAAGTTTTTTTTTTCATGTAGTATAAATTGTTTGCTTATTAGAATTAAATTGTTGTCTTAGATATAATTAGATAAAAATACTTACAGAATATTTGATAAAATCAATTCGTTGGATTAACGTTTTATTAATTTTCATAACATTCATACTCCAAGAACAAAGTAAAATAAATTTCTTCTTCTTTTTTTAAACTAGATAAATAGTCTATTATAATTAAGGTCACATATCTACGTAACTGAATTTAGTTCTGTGAGTATAGTTAAATAGTGTGCATGGATGAATGAAAGAAACTTTAGATAAATAAGAATTGGAATAACTGTATAATTTGAATATTTTATTATAAAAAAACCTAATAATAGTTGAATAAAAGATAAAACACTTATCCAAGAATACATGTGGCTGTTTTGTTTCAATTTCTATGATTCAATTGTAGTAATATACTTTAATGCCAACTTTCAACACGAAGGCCAAAGAACAGAGTCGGTCTTTATAAATTTTAATTTGACCTCACAATAAAATATTCCCTGAGAGTATATAATAAAAAATTAAGAGTCTCATAAATTAGTTGAGATAATCATTAATGGCGCCCAAACTAAAATATAAATAAAATTTTTAAATAATAATAAAAAAACTAATATTCCAATACTATAACAATATATATATAATTAAATTAATTAAATGTGTGTTATTTGCCGACTAATAGGTATTAAACCAGAATTTTTGGGGTAAACGGCAATGTTTTTTAAGAAAACTCTTTTACTTGTTTTCCAAGCTTTCGAAATATATTTATTTCATTTTCAAGGAATAAGCGAGAGTATATACAAAATTGGTGTTAAAAAATGGTAAATATAACATCAAAAACTATTTTAACTTTAATTTGGAATTTAAAAAATTTTTTTTGAAGTCAAATTATTTATATATATATATATATATATATATATATATATATATATATTGAAAAGAAATATTTAAGGGTCATTTCAAAATTTATTTTAATTTAATATTTTTTTTTTATTTTCGAAGAAATGTCAAAATTTGAAGTAAATGTCAAAGTTTATTAGTTTAGAGTTAAGAGGGGCGTCAAAAATGTGACAGCTGAAAACGGGTGGCAAGCCTGAATTGTACCCAAAATTTCAACCATTTTGTAAACAACAAATCTAAAGAACGCCTTTAAATTACGTATTCAAATTTTAACAGGATATAGCTTAGACCTTTCTCTAAGAGATAAGGTTTTTTGGTTAAGTTTTATATTGTAATGAAAGAGATATTGGTGTTTAAGTGATGGTATGTTTTTAAAAAGTTTGACAATTTGTGATCACGAATTTTAACGCCAGAAGCTTAACTCCTAAAGAAAGCATATAGAATGCGACTAGCAAAATATGAAGTTAAAGAAAGGTATATTCTTTGAGATTTGTTGCACGCAAAATTTGAACATTGCACTAATCTGTCAATTTAGTTCAACAGTTTTGGTGGCGCTCTTTTCAAAGACGTATGTCTATTCTAATTCTCCAAATCCAAACTTCACTTAACATAACCAACCTAACCTTATTTCTCGTTTATAACGTCAAAATATATTAATTTTAGTGTTTTGCTTTTAAATATATAATTGTCTATATTAATATTCGTTTATAATTTACCAGAAGTTAAAAAAAAATTAATTTTAAAGTACATTTTCACAATTTGCGTTGGTTTTTACATCGTTTATAGCATTATCCAACTGTGATGTCTATGTGCAAAGAATTTAGTGTTATGAACAGTTGTTATTTTCTAAATTACTTTTTACTTAAACACAGTTGGTAAAAATGTGAGTTTTGAGGGACCCGATTTTTGTTTATACTTTTTTTTAATCTTTTAAGTTACCTAATCATTATCTTATATCTTTATTTGTTAAATAACTAAAGCCAACCTAAGGGATTTACATTTATAAATTTAAACCACATATGTAAATATTAACAGCTAACAGTGTTAAACTGTTCAATATGCATAAATATAATAGCTTTTTCTTTAGACAATGTGAAGAATTAAAATTTACAGTCAAATATGTAATATTTTTATTAAATCAGTTTTACAAATTTGGGTTGGATACTGGATATGTCTGTTATCTTTATACATAATACATAATATGGTGAACTGGGTACATATAATTGAGAAAATGAGCCCTAAAAAAGAAAAACATAAAACATTTACTTGTTATTTACTAATAATATGCAGATGTTATTTGGTAATGTTTAAAATGTAATTGAACCCTAAAATAAACATTTGTATTTTAAAACACATAGTAGCCCAAAATAGGTTTCATATTGATGTAGCCATGGGTTCTATAAGGGTCCAGATTCAATGTTTTTGAAGAAAGAGTTCTAAAAAATAAAAGATTAGAATTAACAGTAAAAATTATTAATTATTTACTATAAATAGAATAAAACCTGTGTAGGCAGTTACTTCAGGTCCAAAGTTTTTGAGGAAACAGTTCTAAAAAATTAAAGATTAGAAATAAAATATAAAATAATTCATAACATTACTAACTCGGTTACAAATTTTGTCAGTCTTCTTACTATCAACAGAATACAAACAGTGTAGGCAGTTACTTGAGGTCCAAAGTTTTTGAGGAAACAGTAGCATAAATTTTGAAAACTATTGATTTATTTCTCTAACAATTTAATTATCTAAACATAGATGAAATAACATATATGGTTGCCAGAAAAAGTATATTGCTAAAAATAGTATTTTCAGGACATTTTTGAAATACTTTAGAAAAGTAGTAACCTATTGAACCTTGTAGAAATATTTTGTTTACCATACTCCACCTAATAAAATAATCAAAACTTAATCAAATAGTTTTGATTTAGAAAATGATACTAATATTCTTCCTGGTCTATCCTAGTATTTAAAGTAGACAAAGGATGGCTCAAAGGATGAGTAGCATTAAGACTTCTCTGAGATGCCCTAATAACGGCTCTTATATGAACTCAAAAAGGTATAGGTACTCAAAAAAAAGAAAATTCATATATCTAATATGCAAAATACCTATATCAA
Source organism: Ophraella communa (assembly GCA_035357415.1). Taxonomy (NCBI): domain Eukaryota; kingdom Metazoa; phylum Arthropoda; class Insecta; order Coleoptera; family Chrysomelidae; genus Ophraella; species Ophraella communa. The sequence continues at coordinate 34,861,003 of CM068995.1, read as the reverse complement.
TACATCTTTTAAAACTAAATTTGATATTTAGATCTGAATCATAGATAATAAAATAAATAATACCCAACTATTAATTGTAAAAAAATTAAACCAGTAAATAAACAAATTAAAACTTACCTGTTATCACTTCTGATTACCAGATGGAGAGTGCTTTCAAATGTAAATAAAATATGGATCTTTATAAAATAAATAAGATTTTTTCATTTGTGTGAAAGATACTAAGTTTAAAAAATTAAAGTTACAAACCTATTGGATACATTTTAATTTCAATTGATTTCACAAAGTATGGGGTTAACATTTTTAGAATATAATTAATAGCCATAATTGAATGATACAATTAGTTTTATTAAGATACCCATTACATTAACAATTATGTTTAGTACTTGCAAGAGTATTGTTGGCCAATCGCTGATAGTCAGCTTATCCCAATTCTTTGGGTATCTTGAAAACAGGTGCACAAAGTGTATTTCTATAGATATTAGATTGGTTAGTTATTATTGTAGGTTATTGAAAACATGGAAATATTTTTTTCTTGTGCCACATTCTCAAAATAAAAAAAAACTATAGGTAAGCTTTATTGTAGGGTGTGCTTTACTTTGTACTCCATTTTTCATTAAATCATGGATCTGGGTGGTAATTTAGGAATGTCCAATAATCTCTAAAAAATAAATGATATTTATTTATTTAGGCAGTAAATAATTAGCAAGATACTTACTTGAAGTCATAAGACAGACTATACTGTTAATGTTTACAAACACTATAGTAACACTTTTGCAATAATCATCAAACGTTTTAGAAAAGTATTTAAATTTTTCCCCACAAAATATATTCTAAAAATTTACATCTACTTCAACCCCTTCAAATACTACATCCATCAGAAAGTAAATAAAATAATCTCTTGTAATCTCTGATCATCAAACTAACCTCAATCTCAATTTTAAAAAAGGTAGAGTCGATTCCAAAAATAACGCGACAGCTCCAGTAAAATTCGGCAATGTGGGGGTATTCGCCGACGATCTCCGATCGGCGCGCGCCGCAGCGCAGTCGGAGAATTGTAGTAGAACAATTGCTAAGCGGATTCTGTGTACGGTGTTTCTTAGCCCCAGCGGTAGCTGGGCCACTGGAATCTATTTCTCGAACTGGGTAATCGCTAGCGTTCGAGTCGACGGTAAAGATAGGTGGGAAAACCGGACCTGTCGCTATAATTTTGGAATCAACTCTATAAGTAATTACATACTTTCCACTTTATTTCAATTTTTCTTTAGACCATGTTGATGTGTGTATATTCAGAAACCGTAATATGTTGTTATTATAATTAATATATTTATTCTAATAAATACCTTAATTAGTAAGGGTTAGTACCAGAGCTGGGTAGTATTCGGATACTTCTGTATACGGATACAATATCCGGATACTTTTTATGTATCCGAAAGCTGTATCCAGATACTTTTTAAATTTTGTACCCGGTATCCGTATCCGTGACCAAATTTTAAAGTATCCGGTATCCGGATACTGTTTTTGATATTCGGATACTTTTAAATATTATTTATCGCCCTCCGATAATGCACCTAACGAAGCACAACACTGCCCTTCTTTTAATTCAGATGTATCTAACATGTTAAATCCCATTTTTCGTACTGGTCACCGTTATAATATAGATATTATTATATTCTAATGGAGCTTTGTTTTTACCTATAAATCAGTTATAAAGTTTCATAAGTACGTTATTTATTTTTTATATTTTCTATATCTCTCTTTTCAAGAACCCCTTTGTACCCTGTATTTATAATTATTAGAAGAAATTATTTTTCGGATTATAATAAAGGACATCCTAATATATTTTTATATTAGTGTACCTACAAGTACAAATTTACACCCCCTAAAAAAATTGAAAACTCGGCTGGTCCGACGCTGGCCAAATTCAATATCAAAAGCTCAGGCAGTGACACGAAAAAGTTTTTCGTTGGCTCATCATTAAGTGTATTTTTATTATTATATATTACATTAAAAATACATGCACATCACATAGTTTTAATACTAATAATTTATGTCCTTTTTAAAAAAAGTATCCTAGGAAGTATCCGGATATTGTATCCGAATATAGGTATTTTTAAATGAAATACCTATTCGAACTTTTTAAAAAAGTATCCGGATACATTTTGAGTATGCGTATCCGGTATCCGTATACTTTTTTTCAATATCCGACCCAACTCTGGTTAGTACAATAAATTTAATAAATTAATTATTTATTAGGAATGCCGAAATATTATTTTATTTTATTTTTTTTTATATATCGATATTTTAAATCCTAAAAACAATTAATTTGTTACGCCTATGACACAATAATATCACAACAAACTTCCAAAATATATCCAAATAGGATATTTATTAAAAAATATACAGGTATTTTTCATCTGTTTATGGTCTCAAGGTCAAATACATGTGTGTCGTGGAAACATTCAAAGATTTACGAAGCAAAATTCATATTTTCATCTCTGTCTTAGACAAAGAAAGTCAACAAGCTCTAAAAATATTCAAATTTATAACAAAAATACTAATTTGAAACCACTATCGCCATCTATTCTACATTCTTGTAATTTAAAAATAACCAGATTTTTCACTAAATTCAGGCAGTTTTACCAAATTAGAAACGCCCCTCTTAAAAAAAAATTATGTTATGTAAACAACACTTGTATTAGGTTAAGGATAGATAAGTAGTGCAAGTGAGAGTGAGTGAGAAGTTTCGTTGCCAGGAGAGAGAAGTTTGACAGTAGGTAAAAAAAAGTCAAAGAGAATGAAGATAGTGTTTTTGGTAAAAACAAGTCCAGAAAAGTTGAAATAATAATAATTTAAAGATGTTTATATTGAACCGAAAATAGTTTAATTAATGGTAAAAGAAGATATGCAATTGTAAAAAAATAATTAAAATAGAAGAGCATTGAGAGTTTGTTTAAAAAAGTGAAAGAGAATAGAAGTAGAAATGTTTTTATTCATTATCAACCATTATAAAAGGCAATAAGAAAAGGTTTATTATAATTGGTAAAGTAGAAGAAATTAGTTGAAGGTAGTATAAAAAAATAAATAACATAAAAGAAAAACATAATATAAAAGTGGAAGAAGGTGACCAGTTATATGGTAGACATTATAAGAAGTTTAAAGAGAGAATATTGGACAGATAAGACAATAAAAAGAGCACTGCAGTAATTAAGGTTAGTTAAGGTAGATAAGATTAGATAGGACTTAGGAAAATAGATAGGATTTATTTAGATAAGCAAATAGATAGGAATTAGTTAAACAAATAGGAAATAATTAGGTATCAGTTTAGGTAGATAAAAGTTTGATTGGTATTATTCAAATTTCACTATAAAAATTATAATAAATTTTGTTTTAACCCTACCCTAATTAATTAAAGAAAATTTTCAAATTTAAACTTAAAATTAAAATTTGGTATTGAGTAAATCATCTCAATATATATATTGTAATGATTAAAAAAAAACAAATTAAAATATCTTACCTTAATCGTTAGAATAATCCATGTAGTATTAAGAAAAGGATATATGACAAGAATAATAGTCTTCTGTAAAATAAATTTCAAAACTTCTATTATTCTGATTATACACATAAACTAAGTACACTGAATAAACTTGAGTCCAATAATCATTATGAATTTGAAAACACTATAATCCAGTAGTCTGTTTAAATCATCTTCATCTTGGTTGTCGAAACGTGCATCAAGTCCAAGTTACCTGGAAATATATTCAAAAACAAACATATTAACTTCAATAAATTTATATTTTATTATCATTAGTAAAATAAGTGTTATTAAAAATGTAAAATAGGAATAACTAGTTAAGATTAATATTGATAAAACAAAAAAAACTAATTGTTATTACAAAAATATAAGTAGGTTATAAGTTATGATGTAGATTTAATATTTAAAACAAACTATGATATTAATAGGAAACTAGTAGTGAATAATCTATTCAAATAAAATAAATCATAATTAAGTTTGCAATAGAATAGTGAAAATACTTACAGATAGAATGGTTTATGATTTCAATCTTCCATAACAGTGAATGTGGCATTGATAATCCCAATATTTGAATATACCTAAAAACATTCAGTTTATTAAATAACCACTTATGTAATGTGTATAAATAAAAAGATATGTGATTTAGAAACTGAGAGTGATAGGGTGAAACCATTTTAGAACAGTGAAAGTGCACCCAAATGTCTAAAGTGAAAAGACACTAAAGAATCAAACTATCCAATATTGGAACTATATTAAAAACAAATTGTGAGAGTGATAGGACACTAAAAGTAAACAATAACTCTTAAATGTACCAAATAAACTGTGAAATTATACTGTGATAGGACACTAGAGACAATCGTTGCAAAACACCATAATAGAATAGGATTTGTAGTTATTATTATTTGTAGAGACTATTAATAGGTTAGGTTAGGTTAGGTTAACACGGTGGTTCGGGATGGAACCCACTTAGGCCAGAGGCCCGTTGTGATGCCGTATGGGGTGGTTGCCACCCCCACCACTATCGTGAGAACCAGTAGCTGCTGTCAATGAACAGCATGATGCTTTTGATACCAACCGACTGAAGATCGGATAAGTTGTCAAAATAGGGCTGTCCCAGAGCAGAAAATCTTTGCCTGGATAGGGTAGTGCAGTGACAGAGTAGGTGGACCATCGTCTCTTCCTCCTCTTCGTCTTGACAACTTCTGCAAAAGTCATTCCTTTGTGGAATTCCCATGCGTGCAGCATGGCATCCTCCAAGCCAGTGTCCAGTGATGGCCGCAATCGCGTTTCCGATGGATTTCCTGAAGAGAGATAGAATATCTTTTGTGCGTCGCAGGTTAAGCTCTGGCCATATCTGTCTTGACGAGTTGCAAGAAGTTTCTTCCCGCCACCTCAGGTTGGTTTGGCGGAATATTTCTTTCCGGAGGAGCAATCTTCGTTCAGCGATAGGTGCCCCTGGTCTTGTATTAGCGGATATAGTCGTGAGCGTCGTACCAGCTCTTGCTAACTCGTCCGCCTTACAGTTGCCTGCTATGTCCGTGTGGCCGGGTACCCAGACAACATTGACTCTTACTTTAGTCGCCAGCTCATCCAAGGCTTTACGGCATTGTATAGCCGCCTTGGAGGTCAGGTAGACTGAGTTTAGAGACTTAATGACAGCTTGGCTGTCACTTAGAATAGATATTTCATTGGACTCGAATCCGGTTTGAAGTACCCATTTTGCTGTTTCATTAATAGCTACCATTTCTGCCTGGAATACACTGCAGTAGTCCGGCAAACGGAATGATAGGTTGAGGGGTGGGGACTCTGAGAAGACTCCACTTCCTACTCTCCCCTCTAGTTTTGAGCCATCTGTATAGAAGAGCGTCCCATTTGGCTTAACTAGGTTCGCCGTCCACTTCTCTTTGGGCGGGATGTCCACCGTGAACTTGCGGTCGAACATCGGGGTGGGTTTCGTGTAGTCTGTGTTGTTTAAGATAAGACTGAATTCCTTCAGAATCTTGGAGTGGCCGTAGTTTACCTTAGGCCATGGTGAGACTGCATTGAGTCTGAGAGCGGCGTTGGCCGCGCATTCCTTCCCATATAGGTCTAGTGGAGTCAGATGTAGGATCATTTCCAGGGCTTTTGTCGGGGTTGTCCTAAGACACCCCGTCATGAGAACGGCAGCTAGTCGCTGTACCCTTCCCACCCTTTTCCGGTTGACCTCCTTACATAGGGCTGGCCACCATACCAATGATCCATACATGAGTGTTGGTCTTACGACCACCGTGTATAACCAATGGACAATACTGGGTCTCAACCCCCATTGTTTGCCAATGGTTCTTCTGCAGGTGTATAGCGCAACTGTCGCCTTTTTCACCCTTTCCTCTATATATTTTCTGTCCATAACAGCTTTCGGTCAAGGATAAGTCCTAGATATCTAGCTCGTTCGGAGAGTTTTATTTCTTGGCCCCCTATATTGGGAAGGCGAAAGGAGGGTATTTTGTATCTCCTCGTGAAGAGAACTAGCTCCGTTTTGCCCGGGTTTATCCCTAGGCCGCATTTATTGCACCAGAGTTCGTTTAGAGCCCCCTGTATGACATCCGACAAAGTCTCTGGAAATCTGCCTGAAACCATAATCGCAATATCATCAGCGTAGGCCACAATTTTGATTCTTAGCCTTTCCATTCTCTGGAGAAAGCCGTTGAGGGTAATAGTCCACAGTAGGGGTGAAAGCACTCCCCCTTGCGGAGTCCCCCTATTGACCACTCTTCGTATCTGACAGCCAGAGATTTCTGCGTGAATCTCTCTGCTGCAGAGCATGTGGTTGACAAACTCGACGATTGGCTTGTCGATTTTCAGATTTTCCATTTCCCCTGTAACAGCACTGGGGATTATGTTGTTGAACGCCCCCTCAATGTCTGAAAAGGCTATCAGTGAGTATTCGTTGCAGTTTAAAGACTTTTCAACTTCTAGCACTAGCGTGTGGAGGGCTGTTTCTGCAGACCTCCCCTTGCAGTAGGCATGCTGGGATTGGGAAAGCTTTCCCTCCCCTAATAGTGTGTCTCTTATATACGAATCTACTAACCTTTCTAGCGTTTTTAGTAGAAATGATGATAAGCTTATAGGCCTATAATCTTTGGGGGTGCTGTGCGATTGTTTACCCCCTTTAGGGATAAAAACAACTCTCACCTCCTTCCACCTCTTAGGTACATAAGCTAGGCTTAGGCAGGCCTTGTATATAACCTCTAACCATGGAGTCGCCAGGTTGGAGACTACCTGCAGTTCCGCTGGTATAATGTCATCCTTACCAGGCGATTTGTAAGGTTGAAACTGTGCGATAGCCCACTCAATCCTCCTCGAGGTTACAATTGATGGGTTAATGATTTGTTTGATATTAGGAGCTACTGGTTCGCATTGCTCGCCTAGTTGTTGGCCAGGAAAGTGTGTGTCCACCAGTAGCTCAACGGTCTCTACGTCCGTGGTGGTCCATGTGCCATCAGGTTTGCTGAGATAGCTTGGCGCCACCGGGTCGGATGCGATGATTTTTCGTAGCCTGTTGCCTTCTGCAACGCTGTCTATGCTAGAACAGAATTCAGACCATGATTTAAGTTTAGCGAGTCTAACACTCTTTTTGAAGCAGTTCAGACTGGCTTTATAAGCGCTCCATTCATTGGTCTTCTTAGCCTGGTTGAACAGCTTTCTGCATTGTTTCCTGAGGTCACTGATTTCAGAAGACCACCAGTTCGGTTTGGGTTTTCCCCTGACCGTTTTCATTGGGCATGCTACCTTCATCGCCTCGTTGAAAGTTTCTGGATCTGGATCAGCTGTCTACCAGCTGATCCAGATCGGCCCTAGAATTGGGAATGTCTGGTGTCTCTGCCGGTAGGGCTTGAGTGAAGCGTTCTTTGTACACACGCCAGTCCGTGTTACGCTTATTACGGAATGGTTTGACTGTTGGCCCCTGCACGTCTATGTCAAATTCCAAGTATCGGTGATCTGACATAGAATGATCTCGGGATACTCTCCAGGACCGTATCAGGTTAGCGGCATGTTCGTTGGTCAATGTTATGTCCAGAACTTCCTGCCTTACAGCTGTAATAAAGGTGGGCTTACTGCCTCTGTTACATATTTGAAGGTTGTTACCTAGAATGAATTCTAAAAGCGACTCACCTCTTTCATTTGTGCCGGTGCTGCCCCATATGGTGTGGTGTGCATTCGCATCGGCTCCGATGATGACCGGTGTCCGCGTTCTCGCTGCCTCCAAGAGGGCTGCTTGTAGCGGTCTCGGCGGGAGAAGTTCTGCATCATGCGCCATGTATGACGATATGAACCACGTATTGACTGGACCTAGCTGAACTGTAATGCACACGTTGTCCCTGTCACAAAAGTTTCGTAATATAAAAGGACTGTATTTCCTATTAACAAGAATACATGCTCTAGGCGATTCCTTACCTTGTACATAAATGACATTATAGTCCTTCAATTGAAGTCCGCAAACCCGCTGTTTATGCACCCGGTGATTAAGTGATTTTTTAAAAGCAATTTATAAAGAAACTATAGAATATCATTTATGGAAAATAACATCCACATGTATTTTGAAACCCAAGGAATATAAATAAGTAGAAATTTATCATGTATTAAGTGTTTCAGCTCATAATTATTTTCAAAATTTTCATTTGAATCATTATATCAGAAGCTGTCACATCGCTCCATTTCAAATTCGAATTTAACAAGGAAAAAAGGAGAAATAAATAATGAAAGTTGGTTTATTATCAATTATTAAGGCTAAAGTTTAATTATTAGCCAATAATAGAATCAATTAAGTTAGATTAATTAATTAGATTTGATAGAAAATCACGAAAAAATTCTTAAGAAAAATAAAAGAAATTCAATTATATGTCAATTTGAGGAAAAAACTATAAATACGCCGAATTTTTTTGTTTTCGAGGTCAGTTTTCATTTTATACAACGCAGAATCCACGTTAAATAAAACAAAAGAAGTCTATAGAACCTTAATATAAGTTTATACCCAAAGTAGTGCAACAATTTATAATAAAGCTGGGAAATATTGTGAAAAAAGGTTTATTAAAAACACCACCTACCTTAAAATATACATTCCAGGAGCCACAAATAACAAAATCCAACAAGAGGCATCAAGCGTTGTGTTCGACAGGGAGGCATATGACCAGAGATCATATGACGCCATGTTGAAAAATTTTGGATAGAACAGTGTGTGTTTATCTAGGGATAGAACATCATCTCTGCCAGGTGACATATGAAGTATAGGACGACACTACAACATCGAAGGAATTTTTCAAGGTACGTGATTTTAAAGAACAATTTATATCGTTTTGGACACTGTTAATTTTTTTTTAATTCATTCACATATCTCAATTATTATCTGTAAAATAAACTGAATGATTTTATGTTAAATATTCTAATAGTAACAAGAGTAAAATATATCGATTAGAAAATAGGTGTAGAATCGATTATCGATCTACTCTTTAAAATCGAAGTTTTTAAAAGTTTTAACAAACCATACCAGATTTAATAATATACAGGGTTGTATTGTAAATTTTAATCATTTATGCAAAACAATTTAATTTTTGAAACAGCTTTGAATCGACTACTGGGTAATAGAGTGCTCATGTATATGATATGTATACCGGGTAGATTAAAAATAAATTTGAAACAAAACAAGATAAATTTAAATTAAAAGTAAACAGCTTATTTTTATAGTCCTACAAATCTTAAAATCAATAATTAAAATAAAGTAAGAAGGTAAATTCATTTACAAACAATTTATAGGGAAGAAAATTTAGTTATAAAATTAAATAAGAAAATAAATAAATAAATACTATTACAATTAAAAATTAAAATATCCCTAATTAAAATTTGTAATTAACATTACAAATAAATGGCGCCCAACGTGGGGCTGTAAAAACGTGGGGTTATAAAAATTAATTGGGTACACAATTAAAGAGCTTATTTAAAATATTATAAACAGGTTTGATAATTAATTCAAATGGTAATTAAGGGTGATTGTATGTTATAAAATCTAAAACTATTACAAATTGAATAAAATAACTTTTGAAAATTTGTTATCTAATATTTAAAGATAAAATCATTTGACACAAAAATTTATATTTATCATTTAAAAATTTAATAAAACTATTTAAAATGGACAAAATGACATTGAGAGATGGAAAACAAGTGGGAGAGAAGTCAGGAGAAGAAGTAGGTACTCAGGTAGATGAGGAAAGAAATCAGGGATCTGGAGATCATGGAACACGAGATGAAAGAAATGAAGATGAACAAGAAGGATCAGAACTACAAGAAATGCAGGAAACAAGAAGAGTAGAAGGAAAAGAAGAACAGAGTCAAGTAATGAAGATGTTGATAAATTTAACCAAAATGGTGGATGAAAGTAAAAAAGAATATAATAAAAATAATGAAGATTTAAGGAGAGAGATAAACAAGAAATTGGACAAAAATAATGAAGATTTAAGAAGAGATATAAACAAGAAACTGGATGAAAATAAAGAAGATATAAATAAGAAATTTGATGAATTGAGGGGAGAAATGGGGGAACAAAATAAGAAATTACAAGAAGAGATTAAAAATACAAAACAAGAAATTAAAGAAGAAATGAATAAGATTTTTGAGAAGAAATTTGATGAAAATGAGGAAGAGGTGGATAAAATGGATTATAATTTAAATAGGAGCAATGGAAAAGATTTAAAAGAAGAGATTATAGAAAATATTGATAAAGAAAGAGAGAATTTGAAGATACAAATTGCAAGCCAAGAAGAGAATATGAAGAAATTTAATGAAGAAGAAAAAGAATTTGAAAAAAAGGAGAATGCAGAAACAAATAACAAAAATTTAGAAGAAACTGACAGAAACAGAGATAAAGATGTTGAAACTGAGAAAATTAAGATAAATAAATTAATGGAAATTGATATCAAATATGACATGGATGAAAATAAGAATAAGATTAATTCAAGTATAATTATAGATGTAGAAGAAACCAAGAAAATTGAAATGTTACCCGAACAATTAAATAAAAAGAAATTTATGGAAACAAAGAATAAAGATGAAGAAATAAATATGAATACCGATGCTGGAAAATTTAAAAGAATGAGAAAACAAAACAATGCTAAAAAGCTACAGATGATGATGAAAGTTACAAAAACCATGAGGAGTCTTATAGAAAGAAATTGGAAGAAGGTGAAGAAGAAATTGAATATTTTATTGAGCAGGGGGAAGGTTGTACTAAGGAATAGATAATATTGATAATTGTATTTGTAGGTAGTTAGTAATTTTTTTTTGTATGAATTTTAAAATGTTGTATTCTATATCGAATTTTATAATACCACCCCAATCAATTTATTAATTTAAAAGAAAGTTAGATCAATTACATTATAACGGGTTATTCAGGGTTATTCAGGTGACCATTGAAATTGAAACAACATTCATTTATTACCAATTATTGTTAATGTTTCAACGTTGATAAACATTTCCTATTCAGGTGACCATTGAAATTGAAACAACGTTCATTTATTACCAATTATTGTTAATGTTTCAACGTTGACAAACATTTCCTATTCAGGTGACCAACCCCAATTGAACATTTTTCAATGCGTTTTATAAGCAACGTTGGTTATGTGCAAGTGCTTTTCGGACTTGCCAGGGTATTTTTCAACGTTGTTTCTCAGTTGTTGGGGTTACGTGAGTTAAATTGTGTGTTTGTGTGTGGTTTATTTATCATGGCAAATTTTATTCTGCTCATTAACGTAGCAAACGATGATATAGATAGGTAGGTAGACAAGTTCTAAAGTTGTGGCTTGCTTAATAAACTTTAATTTTTAGAATAAGGAATATGAACTTGATGCGACAGTTGAGGGATCATAGCGATCCCTTACAAATGCCTGAAGTACAGTTTCGGAGTATATATCGCATATCAAGAGACATGGTGAATGAACTGGTTATGGCTTTGGGACCCCACTTACCTGATGGACAGAGGGAAATATTCATTCCCAAAAAATTGAAAGTATGGTTTGTTAAAAGATAACACACTGACTTTAATTCTGCCCTTCATACCCTTTCAGATTTGGTTGCATTACATTTTTTTGCCCAAGGCAGCTATCAGAAGAGTGAAGGTCAAGATTATTTTATTCCTATGAGCCAAAGTTCTGTTTCAAGGTGCATTGCAGCAGTGAATACTGCGCTTGAAACAATGTATTTTAAAATACACTTTCCATCAAATGAAGATGAGCGTTCTACAGTTAAACAGGGGTAACATTAAGTTTTTCATCAATTAGTATTATTTATTACATAGTATTTATATTTTATAGCTTCATGGAGATGAGAAATGGATTTCCTGGAATAATAGGTGCTATTGATGGGACCCATATAGCCATTGTTGCACCATCAATGAATAATCAACTTGGTCCACCATTATTATTTTATAATAGAAAAGGATATTATAGTCTCAATGTCCAAATTGTAATACCATGTATCATTTATATTTTTCAATTTTAATTCAAATTTATTTACAGATATGTGATTCAAAACTTAACATTTTGGCAATAAATGCTAGGTTTCCAGGTTCTGTGCATGATGCAGCAATTTGGACAACATGTCAAATAAAGCAACTTCTGGAAAACAGTTTTACAGCAGGGGATCACTCATCTTGGTTAATTGGTAAGTAATTAAAAAATTTTTTTATCAAATTGTAGTTTCTCTTTTTTTGCAGGTGATTCAGGATATCCTCTTGAACCTTGGCTAATGACACATAATTTAACAGAGGCTCAAGCAAGTTATAATGCAGCAGACAAGAGCACCAGGAATGTTATTGAAAGATGCATAGGAGTTCTAAAGGAACGTTTCAGATGCTTGCTTAAACATATAACTCTGCATTACAGTCCAATAGTTGCTGCTAAAATTGTTTATAGTTGTGCAGTACTACATAACATGTGCATTGAAAGAGGTAATGATGGTATTATGGATGATGGAGAGCACTTATTAAAGCAACAGATTTACAACAATAATGAATATCAACAACCCAGCACAACTCATCAGAAATAGAATTATAAGGAATTTCTTTAATAATTAGTTAATAGTTAATTAGATTTTATAATTTATTATAGAAAAAAATCTAATAAGGGCCAACATAACATTGTTTATAGATGATAGTAATAATAAATTAATATCACATTTCATTTTGTTTTGATTTTTACATATGGATAGAATTATTTTGTGGTTTTGGTAATTCCTAAAAGTTACAAAAAGACTAAATTAAACATAAAAAGAATCGGAAATAATTTACTTTTCCTCTTTTGTTTCCCTCTGTTAACTTTCCCTGTGAGCACAGTGGGTTTCATTTTCTTCTCCTTATGCAGGCCAAGCTCACAAATATTCATTCCTACTATAACTAACATATCAAGAATATTCATAAGCCAATTTTCTAATTCACTTAGGAAGCTGTTCAATGGGGGACCTCCTCCTGTTTGTTGTTGATGTCGAAATATTTTCCTAGCTTTTCTTTTTGTTTTACTTGTCCATTCCCTAAAAGTCTAATATAATGTAAGTAATCACAAAATAATTACTTCATTTAATTTACCTGATGCCATTCCTCTTTACTTTTACTTGGGCCTTTATTGTACTTATTCAAAAGCATACACATTTTTTCAAATTCCTCTTCAGGTATATTTTGATGTGTTTTATATTTTTGTAAGAATGTTAGGTAAGTTTTATACTGCTCGGCACTTGTTTTTTTACATTTTTTTAAAAGAATGTATACAAGTTTTCTTATAAAATATTTATTAAAATAAATACAAATTATCATGATACAAACAAGATAAATAAATAGTATATTAAACAACGCATTTCATATGGAATTCTGTTATGACACGAGTTCAAGTTTAAAAAACAAATCGCGAAGCGATGAGTTTTTTAAAGAACGAGTGCCACAACAGCCATATGAAATAAGTTGTTTATAATATTTTTTATATTTTGCCATTTTATCATTGTTTAAATTAATTTATTATTTTTATTTAATTACGAATATTTTGATTTTAAAAAGTATGTCGGCAGCACTGTGCAGTTTATAACATTTGACAGTTTTGACATTTAAATTATGAAATGTTAAATGTTTTAAAATATTTTAAAATGACTAATACACCACCAATAATATATTATATAAGTAAAAAATTATATTCATATTCACAAATACTTTCTTAAAGAACAATATCAAATTAATAAATTGCTATTAGCCACAAATGTCATTGTCAATAGTCTTGTCATTAGATACTTCACTCATGTCGCCAACCATTTAAAACAAAAATTTGCGTGCGTAAAAGTTACATTACGATACGCAAATGCGTTTTATAATGAAGATTTTTATAAGTGCAAAATATAAAAATACTTTTAAAATATCACACACAAAAAAAGGAATGTTGAACACAGGTAAGTACAAATAAGAAAAACTACAAATAAATAAATAAACACAAATTCTCATGGTACAGACTAGATGCATATTTTCAAAACATCACAAATAAAAAAAAGAACATTGAACACGGGTACAAATATGGAAAACAGCACATAACAAAACTAACCTACCTATCTACCCCAAACCTATTAATTATTTTTTTCATATAAATCACAAAACCTATTAATACCTTTGGCTATATTGTCAAGAGACTTTGCAATTTCTGAGAGGCCATTCCTCTCTGATTCCTGCCCCTCAATATAAGCACTGAGAAGTGGGTTATCATTTTTCTTTTTTTTGCTTGTCTTGGTAGGAGCATCCACTTTAATAACAATATTTTCTTCTGCAGTAGTAGTTTCATTTTCACCCTCATTTTCTTCAACAATTACTTCATAATCAGTAATACATTCCCCAAGATCCTTAACCTTTTCCATATCATGAACTTCTGCAATTGGAAGTCCTGTCACAGCCACAATACCAGTCAATTGTAAGAAACTTTTCTCAAGATGACTTAAGTCTTTATTTTCTCTTGCCCTCTTCCTTACGGCACTTTTCCATTCACGAAATACCTACAACGTAAAAGAGTAACTTCTTCAGCTGTGGCTAAAGAAAATTCATTCTGCCACTCACCTTTTTTCATTCTTGAATATCCCTTTTGGGGCCGTCACCTGTGGCATTAAGTTCTGCCGTCATGCAGTCCCAAATATTTGTTACATATTTTGGATCATCAGAAGGGTTCAGCTTCCCAGTTCTTAATATTTCATGATTCTCCAAATATTTAACGTATATTTGGAATTGTTTTTTAGACGTTCTTTTTTTTCTATCCATTCTAAAACGTATCAAAGTAAAAGAAATAACAAATGTCAAATTGACAATGTTGAGGTTAATCCAGTATGAATTCACATCGTTCCGTGATAATAATTACTAACTTCATAGTTGTCCTGATTTCAACGTTGATTACAAGTGATCATTGAAAAGGTGTGGTCACCTGAATAACTTCTTTTGATCAACGTTGAAAGAGAGCATTGAAAAATTGTTGGAATATTTTCAACGTCGTCCATTTTACAATGGCCACCGGAATAACCCCGATTGACAAATTAGCATCAAATAGGTGGCTTACTGACGGTACTCTGTTCCCAGAGACTGAAGGATTTATGATGGCCATTCAGGATCAAGTAATTAATACTAACAATTACAAAAAATTTGTTATCAGGGACCCAACTATTACATCGGACAAGTGTAGACGGTGCCAACAAATGTCGGAAACCATACAACAAATCATATCAGGATGTTCAACCATAGCCAATACGGATTATTTACGCAGGCACAACCAGCTGTGTAATATTATCCACCAGAAACTGGCCAACAAATATGGACTGCTAAATACCTATACACCGTATTACAAATACAATCCACAGGCAGTGCTGGAGAAAGCAGATTTTATACTCTACTACGATAGGTCCATTATCACCGATAGACAGGTGACGAATAATTGACCCGACATTGTAGTAGTGGATAAAAAAGCCAATTCAGTGCTGCTAGTCGATGTTGCAGTTCCAAACAACAACAATATGTTGGACAAATATAATGACAAGGTAGCAAAGTACACCGATCTTGCTATAGAAGTAGGGCAGATGTGGCATGCAGAAAAAGTGGAGGTGGTACCGATCATCGTATCATCAACCGGACTTATCCCGAGAAGTCTTGAAGATAGTCTTAAAAAACTCAGTCTTCATAAAAATACTTTCATTGATTTGCAAAAAGCGGCAATTTTAAACACATGTCACACTGTGGAAATTTTAAATATGTAAATTTTGAGCCTAATCCCATTTGCGTTTACGCTCGGGATAGGTAAATATTACCAGCGAAAGCTGAGTAAGTGCATAAGTCTTTTGATAATAATAATAATAATTTACAAATAAATTCTTAATGTAAAGTTTGCATTAGCCCTTACTGTATTAGGAAGTTTCAAATAATTTGTTTTATCAAAAACATCTTTGTATGTTACATTATATGTTTGTAGCAAATAAGTATTTTGTTTTGTTTACCTAGTTGTTTTTTTCATGTTAACTATTTGATTAAAACTGGAATTAAATTTTTTTTACATCGTATTCACCAACTTTGATTTAAAGGTTTAACTGCTTATTTAGATGTTTATTTTTTTAATTTTACAACAGTACTTGCTGTACAGTTTTCATTTATATAGCTGCTATTAATTTATAATTATTAATCCGGATTTCACTTATATCCACAATGTTGTATAATTTTTAGCAATGTTGTAGGGTGATGATTATTGATAATTGTTGCATGTCGAGTTGCGCTGTGTTGATAATTAATCTTGTTTTACATTATAGATAACAAGAGGTCCATAGTTCACATCAATGAACATTACTTTTCAATTTACTTAAAAGGATTTAGAATTTTTTTTCAATGAAAAAATAAAAAAAAAATCCGGTATAACGAAGATAAAAAAATCAAAGCAATTGATTCTCAAAGAAATACATAAGAGTATGCAAATCTAATTAACTGCAACTTTTAAAGCATTCACGCAGTTATAGTACGATAGGATAGAAATGAACGAAATATCAGTTTTTTGTACCTACAACTGAAGTGGGATTACGAATGCTTAACTCGAATCGAGTAGGCCATTTGAAAACGATGCTAGCCATTATGAAGGCTACTCGATGCGACTAAATTCGATGCTAGTCAGTCCATATTAGGTTTGTTTTCACATTGGTTTCAAACTTGTTTCTAACGTTTGGAGTGTGCGCAGTCGATATTTTGTGTTCGCGCATTAGTTTGAAACTAATTTCCAATCACTAGTCGGATGTTTTCACATGGTTTCCTGACAGTTTGGTGACAGTCCAAGCAGTTTGAGAATTAATTTCCAGCAGATTGTTGGCACATGCGCGTATTAAACCTTATGTCAATTAGTTTCTATATTTTTTGTTGTTATTTTCTCCTGTTTTTTTAATATCATTATAAACCTATTTAAACTAAAAAGACATGTATTCTGATGAATCTGATTATTTAATGTCATCCGACACTGACGATTCAGATTTAGAAATTATGTTGGAAGAATACTTTAATACTTTAAGGATAATTTACTCATACACGTGTTTACAGTTTTCATAGCTTTGTAAACAATAACAATAACCTCTTTCTTTTTAATCTTCTTTTTAGGTAATATCATAAGGATTATTTACTCATACACATTTTTTCTACTGTTTTCACATTAATCACAGATCAGATCGGGATTTATTTCAAACGAGACTTGCGCACAAGAATGGTTAGAAAATTGTAAGAAACAAGTTTGTGATTTGATGTGAAAACAAACCTATTGTGTATGTAGCTATCGAAAAATCAAAAAGTAAGGTTATTTTAGTTATTTGTTTACGTTGACATTAGATATAACCATAGAACATGGTTTATTCTTTGCAGAGAAAAAAAGTAGGGTTGATACTGTTTGAAAGGACTTTCAATATTTCAGACAGTCATTGGCAGATAATATGTTCACTTATGGAAAGTCACACCGATTTTGTTTGTGGAAAGTTTGTAGGCCCAAAAGGCAAGGAAGTTCACCGAAAATTGTAGGAGATATTATCCCAATAGCTGAATGCCTTAGGTTTGGGAAAAAGAACTGTAGAAAAGTAGCAAAAAGTAAGTTTTCATTAATGAAATTTATTATATGAACGTTAAATAAAATACTTTTTAACTATAACTTTTACGGTATATTGAAAAAAATTCTAAGCTTTTAATCACGACAGCTTTTTTGATAATACTATTGAAATGTTATGAGCGGGATAACATCCAACTTAAAAAAGGGAGTCTTAGCTATCAAATCAACGGATAACAATCAGATAACAGATTTTCTTTTCGTATCCTGTCCTTCGCAAGTATAAAGCCGAAGAATCTAGGTAAACTAAATAACAAGTTATTCTTCAGTAATTAACTAGCAAAAACTTCAAATTAAACTGACTTTATTTATCGTCTTAAACCAATTACATACATAACTGACAGCAGCAAAAATTCTCAATAGACTTTGACATTTTTTTATAATAACAATTTTGCATTTACTTTTTCCTTTTAACAGCAAAGGCGACTAATCGTAAAATAGTTCTTTTACTCATTTTCTCATACTCCCACCAGTTTTAATTAATAAATTGGACTGTAATCAAAACTGACTATTGTTGTTTGTTTTTTTTTCATTCAGGCATAATTTATTGGCTTGACTACTCTTTCAAACCTGGTAACGTAATTCGAACTTGTGTCTGGAGTGACGTCGGATATTTGATATTGAATTGGTAATTTCTCTTCACAGTTAGTTTTAACCGATTTAAATTCCTCAGCATTCTCAACTGGAAGCAGATCATTTGTTTCCGTCATTTTGGTTGAACTGGTGGATAGGTTAGGTTAGGTTATTCCAAGCTACGAACCGGTTTCAAATATTCTCCGCTAATGGTGCAATCGGCATAACAGTATCCCTTTCAGAAAGGTACGTAACTGGTCGCCGATCAATACAGTCTTCTATATCTCACAGAATTGTCGAAAGCTCCTCCAATGTCACATTCCTTCTTCTAAATGTACGGCGCAGCTGCTGCTTACAGGATCCGACGAGTCTTTCCCAGAACCCCCCCACCAAGCAGCTGTAGGAGGATTAAAAACCCACTCCTTCCTCTGTACAATTGCATAATCTTGCACTTTATTCAAATTTATTTGCTTGCATCGAGTTCTCGTAATCTCACTGCTGTTTCAAGAACATGTCTTATTGTCATTAATGCAAATATTTGTGACAGTTCAGGTAGAAAACCATTGTATCGAAAGTTTTTGTTGTTTTTAGATCAAATTTTGTAGTATTTGTGTGAGATTTGTTGGCTATTTTGAGACGGAGAGCAGTTATTTAAAGAAGTTATTACAAGAACATCCTGATATTAGTAAAAGGTAATAATGAAAGCTTGCAAAATATTTTGTTTACTTATTAATGTAATTAAGATGATTGTGAGAAAAAATGGTTTCATTTTGAGTGTATCAATTTAGGCACTCCGAATAAACCTTGGTATTACAATAATTGCTCCAAAGTAATGACTGGGTAAAAAAAAATATTGAACAAATTATCTTGAACGGATTCCACAACTAACCACAATACAAGTTGTAGGCATTTTCTACTAAACAAAACACACAAATAAAGTCAAAAAGTTAATAAAAACCAAGCTTTTATCCTTTATTAAACACCTTCAATAAACACGAAAACAGACCTTTGCCGTAAAATAATAGTATATTAAACAACGCATTTCATATGGAATTCTGTTATGACACGAGTTCAAGTTTAAAAAACGAATCGCGAAGCTATGAGTTTTTTTAAAGAACGAGTAGCATTTACCAACGACAGTAGCATTTACCAACTCACTTTTGCGGCAGCTGTTCACAAACCGCAGGATCCGAGCTGTAACACGAACTAACCTCATCCAATCACTGAAGTCGGTTACAGTTAACAAACTTGTTCTCTCTTCTATCACTAAGCAGCAGGCTTTTCTTACTTCAAGATCTTCTAACTTGACATCATCAACGTTGACAACTCTCTCAGTAGGCCACTGGAACTCTGGTTCGGTGAGAAAAGATGGTCCATTGAACCAACGTGATGTAGGCGATACAACAGCCGGAACTACATCTCTCGCTGCATTATCAGCTACATTGAGGGCAGTGGGTACCCATTTCCAGTGTTCCACCCTAGTCAGGTTCAGAATCTCTCCAATACGATGTCCGATGTAAACTTTGAACCTTCCAGCACAACACGTTCTTCGAATCAGGCCACATGTGAGTAGAGTTGATGTTCAAGTCAAGATTCTTACTAATAAAGCTTAACATCCTTGCTCCCACTAATGCTGCTTCCATCTCTAACCTTGGAATGGACACCACCTTGATTGGTGCTACCCTGGCCTTAGACATAACAATATTCAACGAGACGTCACCTCCCCGCCCAGTGACTCGCAAATAGGCTACTGCACAGAACGCTTGCTGGCTTGCATTACACAGAACGTGCAATTCAATGTCTACTGCACTCGAAACATCTGGAGCTAAACATCTTCTGATAATGGCATCTGGGATCCTCAGTATTTGACTCAGCAGTTCTCTCCACTTCACTTCCAAATCTGGCTTCAGTTTCTCATCCCAACCAATAGCACTCTTCCAGACGTCTTGCATCAAAATTCTTCCTCTTGCCGTGAGATGACCGATGAGGGTCGAAGAGGCTCATGATGAGCTTGAGTAATTCCCGTTTCGTAGGAAATATGTGGGTCGATAGCACGAAACGAAGTTACGTACTTGAAAACATCAGTCTTCGGATCCCAGTGAAGTCCAAGTACTCTCTCCAACTTGTCCTCCGTCTCATCCAAAGTTTCTTGACAAATTTCACCCGGCGCGACCACTTTTAGCACATCTGGATTAATGCATAACCAACCTCGAATTTCAAATCCACCTCTCGCACTCCCATAATCTTCTTGATGGCCTGCTCGGGTGTCTTGCAACTATCCAAGTAATCATCAACATAATGACGATTGTGGATGGCATCAACAGCTTCTGGATACTCCTCCTTAAACTCGGCGGCATTCTTGTTTTTTTTTAACACTGAGCTTGATAGGGAGAACTGACAGCACCAAACACCATCACATCCATCGTGTATGTAGCAGGAGGTTGACTTCGGTCTTTCCTACCTGATCTTCACCATATGAAACATGTCTCGAATGTCCCCACTGAAGGCAACCTCACGCTGCCGGAACTTGAGAAGCACATTCATGAGAGGACTCATCAGATCTGGTCCCTGTAGCAAAGCGTCGTTGAAGCTCATCCCATTGACCCTTGCTGCACAATCGAAAACTAGGCGAAGCTTCCCAGGCTTGTTCGGATTGGTGCGTCCGAAGTGAGGGAGGTACCAAACTCTTCCATTATTCTCTGCTGCTTCTTCTTTGATCAGCTGTCTACAGAATCCTTTTTGCAAATACTCCTCGATCTTGGCACAGTACATGTTGGAAAAGGACTCGTCCTTGTCCATCCTATTCTTAAGAATTTTAAGTCTTCTGATTGCGGCCGACTTGCTTTCTGGAAGCGCCACCTTATCTGTCTTCCAGAGCATGTCAGTTTCCCATCTATCACCGACTCGGCGCGATGTCTCTTCCATGATGGCCTCAGCTCTCTGGTTCTGTTTTGACTGCGAATGTTTCGGACAATTCACAACTCCAAGGGACTCCATATTCCAAGACCATACTCAGTATTTTGTGAAATTGTGTTTGTGTCTTGTGGCGCGACGTATAACTGCAAATCTTGAAAGTTTTTCCTACGTCTGTATTGTAGTAATATTTATGGTGGGCGGTCCATACTCTACTTACATGTCAAACATCTAGACCATCATCACTTAGGCTATAATTTCTCATATCGCAAAAATTCTTGGATCCCCTTATGATTGTAAAAATGAGAAACTATTATTATGAGACAAGAAGTGCATTAATATTCTACTTTGTTCTGAAGTAAGGTGTTAATTCGCTTATGCATGGAAATAATAAGAGCTTTAATCCTTTATCCATTGGGATGTTGTTTCATTCTTCTTGGACGGCAAATGTGAGTTCCTCGAAGAGGAGGAGAATTAATTCTCTTTGATATTGCTCGCCCAACGAAATCGCACATATGCTCAATGGAATTCATGCTTTATGCCTTCCCAAAACACATCTGATCCTCCTTGGTATGGAAAAATTTTCCTTGCAAAAGTTAGTCTTTCTTGTCTTCCTGACCTCCAAACTCTTTGTCGCCAACTATCACTAACTGAACCAACCATTGAGCTAAGATCCAGTCTTTTTGTTCCTGTGTCCACTCTAGACGAGTGGCTATGTGTCTGGAAAGTAACCTAGGAACTCTTAATGTTCTCCTCGATCGCAAAATGAATCTGGCAAGTCTCCGCCGTATTGTGGTACTGGAAATTAATTGATCATACGTTCTTCTGTTATGGTTGGACTCCCAGGAGTGTTATCTACTGAAAAACTCATAAAAAGTTGTGTGACATCATCATATTGTATTTCAAGGAAAGATAAATTTGAGAGATATAAAGGGAAACAGAAGAGGGTCAAGAAGATACATTGGGATCGGTGAGAGAGGTAGTTCTGAATATATGTGAGAGAAGCAGGACTGAAGCCAGAGTAATATAAGATTGACACTAGTAGACCATGTAGCACTCTATCAAAAGCCTTACTGTAGTCAATAAGAGTAAGCAAACACATCATTTTGTCATCAATCGCTCTGTATATGTCATCAGTAATATTTGCAAGAGCGGTAGAACAGCTGTAACTGGAACGAAAACCAGATTGATTGGTAGAAATGATACCAGAGTAATCAAAAAAAATTCGCATTTGATAATCCATGACCCTTTCAAGACCATTAGAGAGAGTGCATAAGATGCTGATCGGGCGAAGATAAGATTTTTTAAATGAGAATAAGGGTCGTGTGATGGCTTATTTAATGGTTTATTAAATTTTCCGTTAATTGATATAAAAATTAACCTAATAATTAGGTACACATTGTGGCAACTACACCGGTCCAGGACCGAGATTTCAACTTTTTGCCCCCTGCAGTGTATACCATTTTTCTTCAAGACTGGTCAAAATTATGAAACTGGCAAGATACATCAAATTTACCAAGATGTGAGTGCTAAGTCACAAAAGGATCATAAAAATTGAACTCGTTGACAAAGGGGCGAATACATCTTTTCATGGTCCGGGACTTTTTTGTGGTCTTACAAAAAGCCCCATCAAAAACGAACTCCATTACAGAAAACAGGATCAACTACGATCTCTCTAGTTTTAAAGGCTAAGATTGAGGCAAGCTAAAAAGTTTGTAAATATATCACTTGAAAGAGCAAAGTGCCTTCTCGAAATGAGCAAAATAGACAAAATACTGACCTCTGAGGTACCATCTTAAAATAATGGGCAAATCCGAAAGAAAATTGGTTTCTGCCAAACATATATGTGTAGCTTTCTTTTGCAGGAGTTACTCTGACTTCTTATCAAATTATGAGGAAGCCCTCTAGAAATCTGCTCGTCTCTACTGGAAGTATTGGCGTTCTAGAGTTTAAGTAGATTAAGGCAGACACGAAAGATCTTAGTAGGTCGAAGTCCAGAGAAGTCTAGCTGGCTGATAAAAACCTACGCTAATCTAAAAATAATAATATATATATATATATACAAGCTATTCCAACAAAAGTTTAACCCCTTGATTTTCTGACTTCAAAATGAAAATGTGGAAAAATTGCTCGGATCCATCAATTTCTGACCCAAGGGGGAACTACATTTCCGCTCTTTGCATCCCCGTAACTTAAACCCCCTACTGGGGGTGAGCACAACCCCTTGATTTTGAATAAGAGGTGTTCCGTTGCCTCATTTTGAAGATTTTTTCGAGTACTATCTGATTCTGAAATTTAGCTTTAAACTATCCATAGGTAATGAAACAGCTATTAAAAGAGACAATGTGGAATTTATGTCGAGAATTTATTGAAACATAAATTCAATCCTCATATCCCAATCGCCGACCTCAGTTCTGTGAGTTTGTCAGTGAAATGATTAACGGTAATCAAAAACTACATGTTCGATATCGATTTTTCGGATGAGTGTTCATTTTAAAGTACGTTTCACAATAAATCGTTGACTTGGTACCTGCTCTTAACTGCTCTTAAGGAATTACTAATAAAAGGTGGTTAATATTTCTTCGAATATTTACAGAAAGGTATTATTTATTTTTGTTCAGGAAGATATATACGTATACGTATACGTAAGTTTCAACAGTTTTGTTTAATTTCAATTAATAAATAAACTTAAAATTTGTTTGTTTGTTTTTAAAAAATTTCGTGATTTTTTTTACAAAATAAATTTAAGTTTTAGTAATAAATGTTACTGAGTTTTATTTAAATCTATTTTGAAAACCGGATTACGGATCTGTTAATGTTTACTGTACAGTGAGAAATTTATAACCTTTCATTACTAATCCCCTAAGGTCAGGTACCGGAGTCAACGAATTATTGTGAAACGTACCTACTTTACCTTAATGGTATTGTAAACCGGTATAACTGTAATTGTAAGATAGTTATTTCGTCAGGCGCATACTCAGCGTACCAAAAAATTAAATGTTTGGTCGGATATTTATGGAAATCACATAATCCGTTCCCTGTAATCTCACCAACAAAATTTATTAAGACCTATTGGAGAAAAACGAAAAACGAGGTGTTAAATTTTGGTTGGACCACCTTGTACACGAATATTCAGATAAATAAAGAATGCTTGGCTCTTGGACTATTATATATTTTGTTATTCTTACCTTTAAAAAACTTGTTTACCTATAAATACATTTCCCCTCAGTTATATATGACATTAAAGTGTAAAGTTTTGTAACCATAACAACAGCCCTCTTTGAAAGGGTAATAATGAGTTTCGACAATTTTTGTTTTAACAGTTTAGAAAATGGTAAGACTTTTAAATTTTTTTAACTATTCTTTGAAATCAAGAAAAAGTAAGAATAGATGATATTTTTGTTAAACTCTGATCATATGTCTAAAAAAAGTCACAATTACCACCAAAATTATATCATAATTTGCATCAAAATTATTTTGTCGGTGATAACATCTCCTTTTAAAAAAAGTAAATCCTAGCTAGTCAAGGGTGACAATAAATAGTATATTGTATACCTAGTAGGAAAAGCTTAACATTCCCGGGCGATCGTAAATATTGCCATGGCAATACGGAGTCCGGGAATGTGGCTTTTCCTACGAGGTCTACATACTATTTTTCCGAAAATCGGGAATCATTAAAAATACGGTAAATTATTACTAATCATGTTAAAAATTTTAAATCAACATTAATATTTTTCCCTTAAATAAAAGAAGCCATGAAACATTGTTTCGTAACTACGGAAACGAAGTAAGTACATATTTGGAAAATATTCAACAAAATAATGCTATTAGTTCCTAAGTTCTTCCAGTTTTCAATACTTGTACTAATTGTCAAATAACAGTAAATATAACAAATAATAAATAATAATTTTAAAATAAAATGTTAACCTTGTTTGTGCTAAAAGTTTTAAAAATAAAATTGTTTAGAAAACCTGTTCGCATTTATGTTCTAAAGTTTACTGTATGGAAATAACATTTCCTTACAGTACAGAAATGAATATTTCCTAACTGTTATTTTCGGTTGTCAGGCAACAATCAAGTTAGAGGAAATATTGACTTTTTCTTTCAAATATGTTGTCAAAAATGTTATTATTTCTTATCGATTTTCGGAAAATATTATTTCTGCATGTAAAAAATTTTTGTAAAAATGTTTTGGATTAGACCAACCTATTGAGCTTATTTATACAGGGTCAGAGTAAAGTATAGAACCAAATGATTTTTTTTTGAAACGACAATAACAAAATTTATGAAACTTTCAATGCAAGTACAATGACGTACATCTGATCCCATAATTTTAGTTACTTCCGGTTTACCTGGAAATAGTCTTAACTAATTTCATTTAAATAGGGTTCATAGGTACAAAGTTTAATAGAAAAAACAACGTTAAAAGAAGAAATAAATAATTTTACTGATTTGGCTCCAACACATTTTAGTTTAATCTGACATCTGCCAAAAGCGTAATCAGCCAAATATGTAAATTTTGCCGCAGTATAACATTTTTATTGCAATTTGGAATAAAAAAATTAAATAAGTTTTATAATAATAGTTTTAGTATAATTATTTGTTTTTTTTTCGATATATATTGGCATATCTATAACAAGACGAGTAATTCAATGTTAATTTTTAATTTGTTTTACAATTTAACTAACCAATTGTGTGGGTGGGGCGACGTAGTTTTCTGTAGTACCGTTTTGTTCTAATACTAAGGGGTCTTGTTCGCTCTAATAAAATAGTTAGGATTTTGGCAACAAATTTAAGCGGGTAATTTAAAATGCGCTAGGTTACTATTCAAATGAAATAAAAATATAAAAATCAAATTCATACTGTGCACATTCATATACTTGTTTTACAACTCTCAGTTTTCTTTTTACTGGAGAACAAAGGTCGTACTGGCAAGATGCAAATATGTTCACAGTAAATATAGTTATACTTTTACAAATGGTCAATAAAATTCAGATAATATAAACAATTTATTTCGTCAATAACACTTTTAAACTTTTAATTTATAAATTCAGTTACTTAATGAATTATTATTAAGTCTAAAAACTATACTAAATATTAAAAATTGTATACTTGCTGGTAAAAATTTATATATGTTTATTTTTTTATTTTTTGTCACTTGCTTACCATAGGCAATCTTTTACACCACCAAAGTATTAGTTGTCTCTGTAAACGTAAAATAAAATTTATTGTACCAACCCTTACTTTTTGAAAGTCCATCTTATTAAGAATAATAAAAAACTCTTTATTTGAACGTAACATCCAAGTTTATTTAAAAAATGTATGTTTTAAATTACAATGACGGCCGTTTCGCTGATTAGCATCGTCAGATTGACATTTAAGTTTGTTTGTTTGGAGCTGGGTACCTGATGTTGTTTAGGTAGTATTAAGGCTAGACCAAGTATGGAAGTAATAAGATATAACATGTTTTTTCCTGGTTTTTCTATATCATTGCACAGTTATACTGATCTTAGAGGGAAGTACATCCAGGATAATCCCTTAGGGCTATTAACATCTAGGCTTTAATATTGTTATGTCTTATTACTTTCATACTTGGTCTAGCCTTAATACTACCTAAACAAAATCAGGTACCTAGCTACAAACAAAATGTAACTTAAATGTCAATCTGACGATGCTAATCAGCGAAACTGCCGTCATTGTAATTTAAAACATAATTTTTTCAAATAAACTTGGAAGTTACGTTCAACTAAAGAGTATTTTGATTGTTCTTAGAAAATAAAATGTCGGAAAATACTAACCTATACCTTGAACATATCGCTATGTTCGTTTGACTTTCTTCGTTCGTTTGCTACTGTCATTCAGTATATTTATTCACTGTAAACTTGGTAAATATTCAAATTCGTAGGCCGCAAGTTATTACAAAAGATAAATAAATACTTAAAGAAGGGTTTCTCAAATAATTTTATATCAAATACAACTCGTGGGGTTAAAAATATAAAGCCGGCCACTCACGGTACTGCGGCGTCGTACGATTTCGTCGCATCCAACCGAATCGTGTGTGGCTGTTGATCCAACGAAGTCGTATGATTTGACCGCAGTACCTGACTGCTGCAGTACCTACAACAGCGTCGGTTGGATGAAAATTTTATCCATGTACAACGGAGTCCAACTTGTTTTCTCGTGTTTCTATTCCGAAAATGGCTTATGCAGAACATTTTTTGCGTGAATTTTTCGAAATATACAAAGAACAGGAGGGTCTATGGAGAGTAAAGAGTGATTTATACCGCGATAGAAATGCACGAAGAAAGCCTATAGACATTTTAATTGAAAAATTTAAAGAAGTTAATAAGGAAGCAAATGAGGATTTTGTGAAAAAAAAATTAATAATTTTAGAACCTCTAATAGTTTCAGTTTTTTTATTTTATTTTAAAAGTTACACACACAGCGAAAGACGCTAATAAAATAAACTCGTTTTCATCTGATCTAAAGCGAAGACTACACTGCAATGCAGTATCATGTGTGTCCTCGTCAAACTTTCAACCAAATTGTACAATCAAGACGCCGCAGTACCGTGAGTGGCCAGCTGAAGCTATAAACCAACATAACTCAAGTTAAAATATTTTACCGTTTTGTAGATAAACTTCGTTTGACATTTACTAGATTCTAATACTATTTTAAATGCCTGGCAACATAGTCCGTTCTGAAAACTGTGACGTGCAGCCAGATTTATACTGGACAAGGTATATATTATTATAATTGTGATTTTACCCGTTGACATTGAGATAGTACTTTCATGATCGAGTACTTTTGGCACCATTGATTGCTTATCGATTTAGCGTATTTTAAACTTCAACCAATTATAATCCAAAAGTAGAAGTTGCATTAATATCCAACTGCATGTAAATGCTCCCTTATTTACTAAATTCTGTTTATAACAATCAACTTAATGTGTTAGAGAGAATTCGATAAACTATGATGCACCAATAGAAGGATTGAACTATAGTATTATACCTAAGCTAATATTTATATTTCATCTTTATATATATATATATATATATATATATATATATATATATATATATATATATTGAGATAGATATCTAATAGTTAAAAATTTAATAAGTAGAACTTACCTTATAATTTACAATAAAAGGATATATTAACAAGTTTAATAGAATCAGCATTTACTTTTTCTTTTGTACATCTAAAGTTTCCAAGTTCATAATTTTCACAAGACATACATTTAAAATAAACAAAGAATGTAATGGGCATTTTATATTGAATAGAATCCATATTTTGCTATTTTATAACAATTAAATATTTCCAATTTTACATAACAATTCATCTTTTGTCCTAGTTCTCTTTTAAAATTCTAAGTTTAATCTGAAACAATAAAAAGAAAATAAAAATCAAAAGTATTAATGGTTTTCACATGTTTAAGAAATCAACATGTAATTTTAGTTAGTAAAGTATTTAAATTAATATTATAAAAAGGAAGTACTTACAAAATTATAAAAAGACAAATTATAGTCTTCGATATTGTACAAACAAATATACCAATAGATCATGAGTACCTAAAAAAGACACAAGAACAATTAAAAACATGTAGCAGGTGTGGTGAAATATAGTAAACTAATTCTCATATCAATAGTGTTGGTCTTAATCACATAATTTTTTTTAATAGAACACTTAAAGAGTAAACAGTAAAAAAAACTATTGAAAAACTTAGTTTATAAACATTAACAAAGGACATTTTATGTAACAAAATGTATGTAGGATAAGTGAGTAAGGTGTTTATATAAATTTTAAAATGTTAATCTTTGTTAACACAGAGACTCTTATCTTATATAATGTGTAAGAGATACAAATAGCAAAATCTTTTAAAAGTTTAAATTTTAGTTGTTAGGGTTTAAAAATAGTAATTTTTAGTTAAGATAGGATTAGTTTAATTGATTTATAGTAATTTTAAGTACAATTGATAGTTTTATTTCAAATTTTAAAGTCTAGAAAATATGACAACTCCAGCAAACTGCCTATTTTTTAATAATAAATTTACAAGGAAAAAGTCTATTTAAAATTAAAGAAATAAATTTTTTTGGTAAATATAAGGATGAGATCTCACTATAAGTTAACAAAGATACTATTATTTTTGTAATTTCATTACCTTCATATTCAAGAATTTTGAATTTTGGTTAGAATTTTGCATTTAAACAATGGAATTTTGTTTTTTTGATGTCATACTTGTCATTTTTCCTGGAAGCCTATAAAAAGGCCGGAAAATTGATGATTCACTCTCTTATGATCCTGGTAGCAGAGCAATTAACATCGTATGTATTAATTGATTACTAACTAGAAGAAAAATTTTTTTTGCATCAATTAAAAGCTGTTTATGTTAAATTAATACATGTAACATTAAAAATACATACAGTAAAGTAATAAACCATTATTAAATTACTTACCAAAGTAATAAGTTTGTCAAATCAGAGACTGATTCCAACAGAATTTGAAAGATTAGAGTTTTGTGCTGTTCCATTTAGACAATAGCAATTTTTAGTGAATGAACTTTATAATAAAAGGTACGTGTCATAGTTAAGGTTTAGTATTTGTGTATTTGTTATTTTGTGACTGTAAATTAATTTTATTTGTATGTATCATCTCCATTCTTTTCATATAAGGCTATTCATTTATTTATTTTTACTAAACATATGAAAACCAATTAACAGTTTTTTGTAAAATTTCTTTGAAATACTTGACATTAAATTTATTGTGTGTTAATTATTAAATAATATTTTAATTTGAATCCTACCCTGATAAGAGTCAGATTTTAAATTTAAATTTCAAAACAAATAGTCTGAGCTAGTTAAAATTTTGATAAGGCGCCCAACAATAGAATTACAGAAGAACAAGTAAAATTTATATAAAATTAAATAGTATTCAATCATTAAAATCAATCAAAACATTTGACAAAACCAATAAAACAAAACAAAATTATAAAATTATAATATTTAAAAATTAAATCATTATAAATTGACAATACCAACGTGGGATATTAACAAACAAAACTATAATAAATCAAACATAAAAAACTAAAGTAAAATTTAAATCATAGTAATATATACAGTGATGGGCTAATGTGTGGAACCAAGTGAATATCTCTGGAAATAAATTAAAAATGTGTTGTAGTTAAGAATAAGTTGTACACTTCTGTAACAATTTTTTATTAAAAAATTATGTCATTACAATTACATTAAATTACCTCAAAAACAATCAAAACTTAAACATTATAAAGATTTTGTCTTAATTCATGTACATTTTATTTGCCATTATTTTTTTTCCATTGTAGGTATATGTCACTCTTTAGAGCAATTATTTATTAATGTTTTGGAATGATAAAGTCTTCTTATTGTCAATAAACATATGGTCCCTCTTTATGAAATTTATTGTACAAACCCTTACTATGTGAAACTCCATCTTATTAAAAACAGTAAACAACTAAACGTTTACCCTTACTAGTGGACATTTATCTTACTAAGAATAATTAGAAACTAAACGATTTAACGAAACTTTCACTTTTTATTCGAAAAATACTATAAAAGTATAATTTTTAGGAATAGATTTTTTATTACTTATATGTAGTTCTAAAACAAGTGAAAGTATTTTTATATTGAAACCACATTCTTTGGGAAACGCCATTACCTGTGTTATTTAAATACTTTATTTTAGTAGATTTTCGCAAAGGGCTTGGATTTATAAGTAAAATAATCATAAAAAAATAAAGACAGTTATTTCCCAAATGAACTTTCTTCAGCAAACACAATGTCAACTTATTTTTTATATTTATGCCTTATACTTTATGTTAAATTTTGAAATTTTTAAACGATCTGTGCCAAATTGAATACTAATTACTTGAAAAAGAATGAACGTATAACAAATATGGTGATTAAAAAGCAAGCTATTATATTATATGGTCATGAACAAACCCGTAGTTTCTACTATTTCCATATAAAAAACCACACACCATGAAATGTAATTGGTATGACCATGTGTTACCTACGTGAAACGTAGTGGATTGTGCTGATTTTTCAATTGCGAAACCATGGTGTTTATATTAAAAATTTTACAAACCTCCTTTTGAGTTCTTGTTTTATTACCATAACCAATCATAATTAAAATGAATATTCTTTGAGCCATAGTTAAGTTTATTACACTCACAAATAATATAGTGACGTCTAAGTGACTGCTGATAATAGGACTGAATATTCTTTATGGAAAGCCACAAAACATCTCAAACGACCAATCATTCAGGATCCACCTATTAGGCAAAGTGATGGGAGTTGAGCATGCAATAATAATGAGCAAAGAGCTTACAGATTCGCTGAGCAACTAGAAAGTACTTTTCAACCAAATGAAGAAGTGTCATTGTCCGACGGAATAGAATATAGAAATAAAGGAAAATTTAAGCTCTAAGATAGCACCCGGGTTTGATCTGATAACGGGAGAGATATTAAAGCAATTACTCAAAAAAACCACACTTACACATCTGTTTAATGCTACATTTAGGTTAAGATGTGTACCTTTGATGAGGAAAGCAGCTGAAATCATCATCATTCTAAAACTTGGCAAACCGCCAACTATTTCAAAACTGTATAAAGAATACTACTTAAAAGAATAAAATCTATCATATCAACTCACCAGTTTGGACTTAGAGAAAAGCACTCAACCAACGACCAGGTTCATCGAATAATCAATTTAATAGAAAAAGCAATAGAAGAAAAACAAGTAAGCCTTTTGACAAGGTGTGGCATGACAGCTATCACTGTTATTGGATTCTTATATTACGGATAGAGTATTTAAAATTACACAAGAATATGTATTTTCACACCTCAAAGAAATCAAATAGTCTAAGAGCCCGTGAACCCCAGACCTTCGTTATTTTATAAAAGCTGAAAGTTTGTCAGCGCATGCTCCCAAAAGAGGTAAGAACGACTATTATGAAGTTTGGGTCACCGTGGCTTTGGCAGGTAAACGGTACTAAAGGTTTGTAAAATACCGATCTAAATTCAGCAAATAATAAAGTGTGATTTTTTGGTATTACCATTAAAATATTATCAAAAATCACGTTATTGATTGCCAGACACTTAACATCGTGGCAACCCCTTGCCCGACACCCCTAATGTTCATGAAATTATAATTCTACTTATGTTATAGTATAAAAGCTGATTTTTATATATAATACTTAGGGTCGCTGTAGGAGCGAGCGCGATACAGTATATGTATGGTGGGTGCGAGTGAGAGGGCGAGATAGGTCTATCTTTAGTACCGTTTACCTGCCAAAGCCACGGTGACCCAAACTTCATAATAGTCCATCGTTCTTACCTCTTTTGGGAGCATGCGCTGACAAACTTTGAGCTTTTATAAAATAACGAAGGTCTGGGGTTCACGGGCTCTTGCTCTAAAAGTAGGAGTGCCACAAGGAAACGTACTCGGTCCTTATATATACAAGTGACATTCGGGGTAAAGAAGAAAATACAACTGCTACCATTGCTGGCCATCTTAGAAGTAGGAGAAGAAAATTACAAGCATCAATTAACCAAACAAATAATTGGACAAAAATTTGGAGAATACAATTAAATTAAACTATATCATTACACGTACATTTTTCAAACAGAAAAGAGCAATACATACTTATTAGAATTAATGATACCCACATAAAAAAAAACGGGAAGAACTAGAAATAAAATTTATTGTACTAACTCTTACTTTTTGGAAGTCCATCTTATTAAGAATAATAAAAAACTCTTCGTTTCAACGTAACTTCCAAGTTTATTTGAAAAATTGTGATTTAACATTTTTTGGGCTAAAAGCAGAGCGTAGTGCGGCTAAGTGAAATTAGTTTATCGGTGTCTAAGGATCACTATTGAGTGAGTTCTTGGTTTTTCAGAACCCTTTTAATAATTTAAGTGAAAATAAAACTATTTATTGATCAAATGTTGGGATCAGATTGTAGTAATAGTAAACGCAAAAAATATTGACTTCATTTTGTCAATTTAAATACCTAAATAACAGCAGCCTACTACTAGATTCATATCAGTTGTATATTTGGCATTTTGACTAATATTTTAATACCTTTAATGATTTTTTTCTGATGTTTAGTAGAAACGCTACGAAAATACCTGATTATTTCTAAAGTATACTTTAATAGATCAGGTTATTGTCAAGACGTGAATAATGGTGGCCATTTTAAAAATTTAATTCAAGTAATTGTAAAAATTAATTTCCTTAGTTATGAATGCACCAATTTAAAAAAATATATATTGCTGAACAGACAGCTAAAATCCCTTTCCAACAGGGTACCATACGACCCCCTTTATTCATCGATAAAGTTTGCCCAATGTGTTTTTTTTTGTTCGCAAGCTTTCTTCCTTATACCCAGGTTATCCGTCTTTTCATCAAATTTTCCGCCCTAAACTTTTTGGTATTCTTTCTCTGATTCTTTTTGTAGCACCATTTTCTTGCCAAACTCTTTTTGTTTGTTGTCCTTCATATTAATCGTATGTCCAAACCATTTTAGTTATTGGGGTTCTATTGTATCACGATGTATGTGTTTGTGTGTGTGTGTGTGTGTGTAACGTGTGGGATGGCATGGTTACCCATTTGCCACAGACTGTTAAAAAAACGTAATGAACGCATATATATTTTAAAATGAAATTTGGAAATCTATCAACGCCGCATTGGTTAAATCTAAGTTCAAACTTAATACATATATGATAAATTTATGGGACGATGTATGTGCATACGAAAAAAAAGAAAAACTTAGGTTGAGGCATAATTTTATGTCAATTTAAAAAAATAATTAACATTCCGATTGCCATTTAGTTCAAATTATTATAATGATATTCTAATTTCTAAAACTTAAAAATTAACTAAAATTTATTTTTAAATCCACTTCAAAATTAACCTACAACAACTGGTTTTTAAGAAATATATAAATTTATGGAACAAATTAGAATCAAAAGCATAAATATGAATGTATAGTAAAAGCCAAATAAAGTTGCATTCACGTCATCATTGTGAACGTTCGCAGCGTTGTCAGATTTTTCATGGAGTATGAAAATTAACAGAAAATAACTGAAGTACACAAAAAACGTGAAAGTAGAAAATTTCACATTTTTTTAAATGGAACTACTGATATTTTTTTCATTTTTTTTTGTTAATTACATTCATGAATTGATTTCACATAGCAAGGAATTCCACAGTAAATAAAACCACAAGCAATAAAATAAAATATTTTTTAATATTCTTCGAAGACAAAACATGACATTAAAAAAATCAACATCAACGAACTAAACGTTTTCTGAATCTGATTCCACATTACTGTTCTTACACTGATTTTTAAAGCAGCAGCTACACGTTAAAATAATACAAATTTTTGTAAAGTAAAGTAATGATATTTTATTCGCATATTACGTCTTGCACAGCGTTTAAGGGTAACAAAGGTCCATTATTCTTCCTTTCTTCTTTAAAATTGTTAACTAATGAAGCCACAAGTTCTTTGCATGGACTATTTAGCTGTTTGGGCATTTTGTCAATCAAAAAATAAAATGCTTTGTTGTTTTGAAATAAACAGTTTGTATTATTTATGTTTTTCACAAGATAACCTCAAAAATCGATGACACTACGAGTACAAAATTTCTGGCAGTGACTAATATTCCATCATTAATTGGTTGCCTCTTCATGAATATTTGAACACAAAATTTTAGAATGAGGGACGTCTAAATAACAAAAGCTATATTGTATATACATTATTTTGTTACAAAAGTTTTTTTTATTGATCGGGTTATTTTTATTCCATAGTACTGTCTATTTTTATTATAACTTTAACTGCCCTAAGGCACTTGATTTTAATTGCTTGTATTTTTTGTTTTTGTCTTTTTTTGAATATCCAACTTTCACATCAAACTAAAGTCGGTTTGAGTATTGTTTTGTATCCAATCATTGTTGTTTGCTTTGACATTTGCTTTTTCTTAAGAATGTTCTGTTTAGGGTGGAAGTGTGTTATAACCTACATGAACTTTTTGATTTTATCTTTTTTTCTTGAGTGTTGTACTCAATACAACTCCGCGCCTCAATCTTTCCTTGGTTTGAATTCTTTAGACTCTAGATTTTTAATTCTTATATAATTTCGTCTGTTATTGTAAAGACTTCTTAAATTTTCTATTAATGGTTAGTATACTGTTCTGTCTAAGCTGGTCCACATCTGGTTCCTTGGTATACTGTCAAACGAATTCGGAACGTCTATAAACGCTACATATATTATATTTTGATTACTATTTTCCTCTTCTAGTTGTTTAACTGTAAATAACAGTAGTTTAAATATTGTTCTAAAACGCAAATTTTTAATATTCTTTTAATGATTTTTAGAACTATCATCATATTTAAATAGAACTTCCAATACAACAAAATACCTTGCGAAAAATGTCCAGCATAAAAATATTATTAGTTCGTACATTTTAATACTTGGTGGTGTAGTATTCCTAGTATGGTGCCTTCAACTGCTTTGGAAAAGAAGGTATTTGTATTGGTACTCATGGGGGGTACCAGGCCCTTTGGCGTTTCCATTCATAGGTGCGGCGTATTATTTTATGTATGGTACAAGCGGTAAGTAAAAAAAGTTTTCTTGCATATGGTCCTAAATCAATTTCTGCGGTTCATCGTTTATATTTTTAGATATTATGAAAAACCTTATCAAATTGCAAAAACGATATCCCTTGGGAGCGATTTGGATAGGTCCACAATTATTCTACTTCATTTCAAAACCGGAGCATATAGAAAAAATATTAACCAGTCCAAAGGCGTTGCATAAAAATGATGATATTTACAAATTTGTGTCTTTTGCTCTTGGAGAAGGCCTGTTAACAGCAAAAGGTATTATTTTTTGTATAAAAATATGTTGCTAATAGGGATGGCCTTTATTTGGTATCTAAGTAATTGACAAAAAGCGTAATTTCGAGCCCCTGTTGTGCGCTGTTTCTTTTAGCATAAATATGTAGAAGGTTGAAAACTTAGCAGTGTTTGTAAGAATATAAAGATTAATGGATGACTGCAATAAATTTTACTTTTAAAATGAGAATGAAAACTCTCACAAGCATTTGTCGTACGAGTTGTACCAGCCGAAAAAGTGGCCCACATATGTGGACTGAAACTGCACTATTCTATATAATTATCGACTAGATAATCAGACAATAATGTTGAATTTTCGGACACAGGCATTATTTCCATAATTTCTACTCCATCTTCTGGATCTAAGTAAGACAAACCAAAAATGTGATGTATCCATCTTGATTTTTCCGACGTCTTATCCTTAGAAAAATTAGATAAACATAACTTCTGGATCTTATGGTACCATGATTGTTTTTTAATAAATGAAACAGCCTCTTACCCTCTTACTTTTACTAGAGGAAATATTTCTCTCAGTGCAATATGCATTGCTTTTTCGAAGTCTGCATATACATCTTTTAGTTCCAATGAAGGAACAAGATCTTTACATTTGTCTTTAATAAATTTCCACATATTGCAGTATGTTAAGGAACTTTTCTTAGGCAGAAGAACAAACACATATTGGCCATTTTTATACCCATGCATGGTAAACAGAACATAAAAAATGTAAATTCGTAACATAAGAAAATTTAATAATATTAGTGTCTGCATCATTAACCAACAAGAAATTTTCAAATGCTATAAACTCATTTATTTTAAGCTTATACTTACTTATTTTTCTCTATGCAAACTTTCCATTGTTTGTAACAACGCGTGCGGGAAGACCTGTTCGGTGAGCTCCTGCATGAATCACATAAAACTCGCATTTTACTTCATTATTTCATCAGTTTTGGACGTGAAAGAAGATCCGCGCCATATTGGAAACGCTTAAACCACTCAAGTTTTACCAAGTTTCTTTTTTTCGGTGCTGTGAAACAATCAACATTTATATAAAAGATGGTTACCGGTAGTGGTAGTTTAGAATTTATTAAACATTTTTTTTGGACAAACTAAAATTCTTAAAACAGGATAAATAGTTTTATAGCTTAATAGCAGTAAATATAAATTTGAATAAACAAGGCAACTAACTGACTTATACCCTATAATACCAGTAGTGAATAATTTAATTATAATATTGTTTATTTAACGTTTAAGTCCCAAAATGGAGAAAGCACAAGAAGGTAATTTCACCTTCTTTCAATTTAAAAGTGTTGAATTCGTACCAGGAAATTTTTGCAGAGAAAGGAGAAATTTTTGTTGAGCTACTACAAAAATATATCGGTGATAAAGAAATAAATTTGTTTGAACTCCTCTCCAACTGCCAGCTCGACATAATTTGTGGTAAATATTTTTTTTCTTTTACTTTGTTTTTTGTATAAGAGAAAGTGTTTTTTTAGAGACAGCGGTGGGTGTGAACATGAATATACAAACTACTAATTCAGATTTTTGCAAATCATTGGAAAAGTAAGATATTAAATAATGGTTTATGATTTTCCATATACTCTGTTTAGATAAAACCCTTTAAAATTAAAATATTATTTTTTTTCTAGGGCCTTGGAAATAACTACTTACAGGATTTTTCATGTTTGGCATCATTTGGTATTCACTTGGAATTGGTATCCTATAAGTAAAG
Source organism: Ophraella communa (assembly GCA_035357415.1). NCBI lineage: Eukaryota > Metazoa > Arthropoda > Insecta > Coleoptera > Chrysomelidae > Ophraella > Ophraella communa. The sequence goes on along the minus strand of CM068995.1, from coordinate 34,823,166 downwards.
AATACAATAAGGCTTTAAAATCGTTAAGAGATTTCGGCGTAGAGGTATCAATAATACATATATATATATATATATATATATATATATATATATATATATATATATATATATATATATATATTATAATGAAATAATAAATATAAGAATTAATCAATAATAATTTAGTTAAAAATAATAATAGTTCGTTAATAAGAATAATAATTCAAATATAATCAAACAATAATATAAATTAACTCACCAATTTCATTATCAATTTAAAATGATATTATTAATTGATTTACTAATCCTTTAAAAATTATGACAAGTAATTAGTGTAGATATTATAATTTAAAAATAATTATCTAGAGTTGGAATCTATATGACATTCTTTCTTTATGATTTTGATGAATCGTTCCAATAATGTAAAGGTGATTACAAATTTTCATAGTATATTCCATTAAACTCTTAAACTCAAATCTAAAACAACAAAATATAATAAAATTACTTATAGTGAATTTAAAACAAACAATTGTATAATTTAGTTAGGTTGTTCAAATTAGCATAAGGAAAAACTACTTACTTTTTTTGAGTGTTGTGTACTAAAGTATACGGTCAAAGATAGGACTTTGAATTATGCCTCTTGTTAGTACAAATGTGCTCCAAAATCATAATTGCTAGTGAATGCACAAAGAGACAACTTCAGTGTTGAAAACCCAAAGTGCCTATGGTATTAAGAGACATGGAATTTATCTGTGTGGTGCTCCAAAGAAAGTACAATAATGTACATGTAAAGACTAAACGTCAAATCTAAAATTGTATTATTTTAATTAACAAAAGGTTGTATTATAATGTTTTCATTTTATTTTATACTGTATTCTGATTAAAAATTGTATATAAGAATAATATTTACAACATTATCAAAAATTTTAAAAACATTTATCAAAATTTATATGTCAAAGTGCAGATTAATCTTGAAATAAGTATTTTCAATAATTCACATTTTGAGTATCTAAAATAGTATTTAAAAGGATTATTAAATGATCTTAATTAAGTTTTCAATAAAATAAGCACAGAATAACATTTAAAGGCCCTAAAATAATAAAAAGTTGTAACATAAACATTTATGCAAATTAATAAACAAATACACAAAATATCAACTATGGATACATGTGAATATTGATTTTTATAAATAAGAATGATAATTTAAGTAAATATTATTCAAAATATGTCTTAATTTATAAAAAATTATATTGTTAATATTATTTTAGTATAGGTTATGTTTGTATTGTAAAACAAAATTATTACCTTGCATAACAACAGTCGTTAGGGATTCAATTGTTTTGAAAAAGATATAAATAATTGGTGCACAATCAAAAAGCTCTCTTGGTTTCCTGGTCATCTCTGAAATACGTGCTTCTGTATGGAATAATTATAAATTTTGCCGGTTGACTGGTCATGAAGATGTTATTTCCAGTTATACCTAAAAGTATGGTAAATTTTCACATCTGATACAAGTTTAACAACACTTTATAACCATCACTTACTTGTAAAAGATTCTAACACAGTTAAATTGACATAAAGTGGAATCATTCTGGGACGATTGTAGCAGCGGTCGGCTGGATTCGCCATTTTGTAAAAACGATCTCTACGCTTAGGAATGCATCGAGTCACGTGAACAATGTCAATGTGAGTACTAACTTTATTTTACGAGGCAAATTCAAAAATTCAAAAAAACTATTTATAATATTTCTCTTAATCAAAGTGACAATTTATATGTATTCACGATTGTGAACAAATTTGTATATTTGCGTAAAGGTAATTTCTTTTGATATACTTTAAGGGTCGATTAAAAGTTTGAATAATAATAAATTCACGATATTGTACAAGTTGTTTTATTATATTTTGTTCAATAATATAGGCTGCTAGAAAAGTATACAGGTAGGAAAAATTTAACAAATATAATAAATTTATATCAAACAAATTAATAATTATAATCAACTAGAATTGACAGCTGAATCCTAACTCTAGAGAAAAGAAGTTTCATGCTCATTATAATCTAAATCATAATATCTAAACTTATAATATTATTTGTATATAAAACTCTAAATCATTATAAAATAAAATTAAAATTATTTAAAATAAAAGTAATACAGCGCCATCTATTGAGATAAATAAAAAAATAAAACGCTTTAACGATATTAATAAAGAATATTTCATTTAAATCATTTATTTTAACAATTCATTAATGAGATAAATAATTATAATATTTCTAATTAACATTTATACTGATATTGATATGAAACGATAATAATTACACATATAATAAACATTTATTATGAATCTGGTTAGCCCAACGTGAGATAATTGATATAATCATTATAATCTAAATTAAATATAAACATTCTCTCACAAATAATTATATCACTATAATTTGGCTCTACCAACGTGGGGCGATCTGTCAATTTGACATTTTAATTTAAAATTACATTTTAACAAATAACATAAACATAAATTAATAAAATAATAAAATCAATATATTTAAAACAACAAATAAATAAAATATTAATTAAAAATGGACAAGATGACATTAAGAGATGGAAAACAAGTAGGAGAGAAGGCAGGAGAAGAAGTAGGGACCCAGATAGATGAAGAAAGGAATCAGGGATCTGGAGATCATGAAGCGCGGGATGAAAGAAATGAAGAAGTTCAAAAGGAGACAGTACAACAAACAAGGAGTACTGAAGGAAAAGAAGAACAGAATCAAGTAATGAATATGTTAATAAATTTAACCAAGAAAATGGATAAGATGGACAAAAATAATGAAGATTTGAGAAGAGACATGAAGGAAGATATGAAGAAGATGGATAAGAGATTAGAAGAAAATAATACAAAATTAGACAAAAACAATGAAGATTTAAGAAGAGATATAAATAAACTAGACAAAAATAATGCAGATTTAAGAAGAGATATAAACAAGAAACTGGATGAGAATAAAGAAGATATAAATAGGAAATTTGATGAATTGAGGGGAGAAATGGGGGAACAAAACTGTAAATTACAGGAAGAAATAAGAAGTGTAAAACAAGAAATTAAAGAAGAAATGAAAAAGATGTTTGAGAAGAAATATGATGAAAATGAGGAAGAGTTGGACAAATTGGATTACAATTTAAATAGAAACAATGGAAAATATTTAAAAGAAGAGATTGTAGAAAATATTGATGAAGAAAAAGAGAATTTGAAGATACAAAGTGCAAGCCAAGAAGAGAATATAGAGAAACTTAATGAAGAAGAAAAAGTATTTGAAAAGAAGGAAAAATCAGAAACAAATGATAAAAATTTAGAAGAAGCTGACAGAAACAGAGATAAAGATGTTGAAAATGAGAAGATTAAAATAAATAAATTAAAATGTGACATGGATGAAAATAAGAATAAGATTAATTCAAGTATAATTATAGATGTAGAAGAAACCAAGAAAATTAAAAACATATTTGAACAATTGATTGGAAAGAAACTAATGGAGACAAAGAATAAAGAGGAAGAAATGAATATGAACACCAATGTTAGAAAATTTAAAAGAATGAAAGAACAAAACAATGCTAAGAAGCAACATATGAGGATGAAAAATACAAAAACCATAAAGAGACTTATAGAAAGAAATTGGAAGAAGGTGAAGAAGAAGTTGAATATTTTATTGAGCAAGGAGAAGGTAGCACCAAGGCATAAATAATATAAATATTAAAATTTTAATAGATAGTGGTTCAGAAACATCATTAATTGATCAAAATCTTATAACAAAATTAAATCTACAAAATCATATAATTAAAGTTCCAAAAATAAATTTATTAAGTTTGAATTCAAAGAAAATAACTGAGGTAAATAAAGCAATCATAATAGAAGTAAATTTTGAAAACAATCATATTAAAATACAATTATTAATCGTCAACAACATGGAATTTGATATTTTACTAGGTTCAGATGAATTACATAAAAATAAGGCTAAAATTAATTATGAGAGTAAAGTGGTAAGTTTAAATGGAATAAATATAAAATTTAATGAAGAGAAGGAATCAGAAGAAGAAAGAATATTGATGAACATTAAAATGGTACGTGGAGAAGAAAAAGAAAATATAGAATATAATTACAATAAATATAATAATAAAGAAGTTTATGGTGATGAAATTGGAATGGAAATGGAAGTGATGGATAAGAATGAGATATATGAAGATGAAATTGATTTTAAAGAAAATAATAAATGGAATGAAGTGAGTTTAGATTGTGATAATGGAAAAAGAATGGAGATTAAATGTTTGTTGGAAAAGTATCAAGATCTATATAATGAAGTACCAAGAGTTGCAGAAAATTACACTCATAGTCTGAAAATAAAGGACATGGAAACTTTTAGAGTTAAAACTTACCCTATACCTTTTAAATATAAAGATGATATGCAGAAAGCCATTAAAAAACTACTCAACGATAAAATTATTGAACATAGTAATACCTCATTTATTAATCCAATAGTGATTGTTAAAAAGAAAGATGGAGATATAAGAATATGCTTAGATGCTAGAGAACTTAATAAAAGATGTATACCAGAATATGAAGCTCCTCTAACAATAGAAGCCATTTTAGGAAGAATACAGAAAACTAAAATATTTACAAAGTTAGATTTAAAACACAGTTTTTGGCTGATACCACTAGAAGAAAAAAGTCGAGATTATACAGGTTTTATGGTTGATGGCGAGGTTTTTAGATTTAGAGTTGTACCTTTTGGAACACAATCAGCTACAGCTGCTCTACTTAAAGCTTTACATAAAGTTCTAAATAAATATGAAAACTTTACATTACATTATATTGATGATATTCTCATTTATTCGGAAAATTTAGAAGATCATTTAAAACATATAGAGATAATTTTAAAAGCATTAAATGAAGCTGGACTAAAGCTAAACATAAATAAATGTCAATTTTTCAAGAACCAAGTTATCTATTTAGGATATAAAATAGATGCCAAAGGTATTAGTATGGATCCTAATAGAATAAAAATAATACAGGAATACAAAAGACCAACAAATTTAAAGACACTACGAGGATTTCTTGGTATATTAAATTATTTTAAAAGATTGGTTCCAGATATTACAGAAAAACAAATTCCACTAATAGAATTATTACGTAAAAATGTAAAATGGAAATGGACACCAGAAAGAGAAACAGCCTTTAACAACATCAAAGCAGAATTCTCTGAAAGTTGTAAAATATTCCATCCAGATTACAGTAAAACTTTCATATTAAGAACTGATGCATCACAACAAAGATTTGCCGGATGTTTAATACAAGAACAAGAAATTGGAGAAGTACCTATATCTTTTGTCTCTAGATTAACTAAGAAGTCTGAAAGGAATTATAGCGTTGGAGAATTAGAATTAGCAAGTATAATATTCTGCATAAATAAACTTAGATTTTTCCTATTTGGTAACGAATTTATTATTGAGACAGATAATCAAGCTCTTACTACAATTTTGAAAAGTAAATATGGAAACAACCGTATACATAGATGGGCATTACTGCTCCAAGAATATTCATTTCAAATTAAATATGTTCCGGGAAAGAAAAACATTGTATCTGATGCTATAACCAGAATGGATGGAGAGAAAATTAAGAAATCAAATAACAGACAAGTAGGAGTAAACATTATGAAAGAAGACACAGGAATATTCTCTTTAAATAATATCATACTAGACCAAAAGAAATTAGATGAAACAGAAAAAAGTGGAACAAAGGTGAATTCAAATAAAATTATATACAAAATTATTAATAATAAAGAATTATATGTGGTCACAAAAGAATTAACATCAAAATTAATCAAAGAATTACATTTAAAATATTATCATGCTGGCATTAGAAAAATTTACAATATTTTTAGGGAAAATTATATATCGAGAAACGATTTAACAACAACAAAGGAAGTTATCAGAAGATGTGAATTATGTCAACTAAATAAAGAAAAGAATTTTCATAATGTAAATATTTCAAAAGCTATAGTAACTACAAAACCATTAGAATTAATATCCATAGATTTTGTTTCTAATTTAGTACCAAGTTTAGAAGGAAACCAACACATTTTTATCATAGTTGATAATTTTTCAAAATATGTAACTCTTTATCCATGCAAGAGAACAAATAGACAAACCGTTAAGAGATGTTTAACAAACTTCATCATAGAAATAGGAACACCATCAAAATGTTTAATGGATAATGCAACATATTTTAATAATGATAATCTAAAATCATGGCTATTAAAATCAGATATTATACCTATTTTTACTAGCATTAGAAACCCTCGTACTAATTTGGCTGAAAGATATGTGAGAGAAGTAATAAAATATTTAAGATCAATAGTACATGCAGACCAACAATTATGGGAAAACAATCTTAAAAATATAGAAAATTGTATAAATAATATACCACATGAAGTAACAGGAGAATCACCAATTAGAATAATGAAAAATATAATACCTAATAGACCTTGGCAACCAGAAGTTATAGAACCATATAATCTAATTATTGAGAAAACACAATCTAAAATATTGAAAAATGCAAATAAATGTAAAGAAAAAAGGAACAAACGTATAAATAAAAGAACTACTTTTGAACAAGGTGACTTGGTAATCATAAAAGCTTTAAGAGTTCCAAATAGAAAACACAATGTATGTGCTAAATTGCAATTACCTTTTGAAGGTCCTTACAAAGTGGAAACTAAAAACGGTGTCAATAGTTATTTACTGATATACCCTGATACTGGAATTCCAAGGGGAATTTTTAACGTGGACGTACTATACAGATGGCTACCCTCAAGTAATTTTTGTGACTAGAGTAAATGTTAATATAAGAATTTTTAATAAAATAGAATTACATTTCCAGAAAATTTTCTAAATAATTTGTACCAAATTATAATAAAATTTTGAAAATGTAATTGGGAATGTTATAATGAAATAATAAATATAAGAATTAATCAATAATAATTTAGTTAAAAATAATAATAGTTCGTTAATAAGAATAATAATTCAAATATAATCAAACAATAATATAAATTAACTCACCAATTTCATTATCAATTTAAAATGATATTATTAATTGATTTACTAATCCTTTAAAAATTATGACAAGTAATTAGTGTAGATATTATAATTTAAAAATAATTATCTAGAGTTGGAATCTATATGACATTCTTTCTTTATGATTTTGATGAATCGTTCCAATAATGTAAAGGTGATTACAAATTTTCATAGTATATTCCATTAAACTCTTAAACTCAAATCTAAAACAACAAAATATAATAAAATTACTTATAGTGAATTTAAAACAAACAATTGTATAATTTAGTTAGGTTGTTCAAATTAGCATAAGGAAAAACTACTTACTTTTTTGAGTGTTGTGTACTAAAGTATACGGTCAAAGATAGGACTTTGAATTATGCCTCTTGTTAGTACAAATGTGCTCCAAAATCATAATTGCTAGTGAATGCACAAAGAGACAACTTCAGTGTTGAAAACCCAAAGTGCCTATGGTATTAAGAGACATGGAATTTATCTGTGTGGTGCTCCAAAGAAAGTACAATAATGTACATGTAAAGACTAAACGTCAAATCTAAAATTGTATTATTTTAATTAACAAAAGGTTGTATTATAATGTTTTCATTTTATTTTATACTGTATTCTGATTAAAAATTGTATATAAGAATAATATTTACAACATTATCAAAAATTTTAAAAACATTTATCAAAATTTATATGTCAAAGTGCAGATTAATCTTGAAATAAGTATTTTCAATAATTCACATTTTGAGTATCTAAAATAGTATTTAAAAGGATTATTAAATGATCTTAATTAAGTTTTCAATAAAATAAGCACAGAATAACATTTAAAGGCCCTAAAATAATAAAAAGTTGTAACATAAACATTTATGCAAATTAATAAACAAATACACAAAATATCAACTATGGATACATGTGAATATTGATTTTTATAAATAAGAATGATAATTTAAGTAAATATTATTCAAAATATGTCTTAATTTATAAAAAATTATATTGTTAATATTATTTTAGTATAGGTTATGTTTGTATTGTAAAACAAAATTATTACCTTGCATAACAACAGTCGTTAGGGATTCAATTGTTTTGAAAAAGATATAAATAATCGGTGCACAATCAAAAAGCTCTCTTGGTTTCCTGGTCATCTCTGAAATACGTGCTTCTGTATGGAATAATTGTAAATTTTGCCGGTTGACTGGTCATGAAGATGTTATTTCCAGTTATACCTAAAAGTATGGTAAATTTTCACATCTGATACAAGTTTAACAACACTTTATAACCATCACTTACTTGTAAAAGATTCTAACACAGTTAAATTGATATAAAGTGGAATCATTCTGGGACGATTGTAGCAGCGGTCGGCTGGATTCGCCATTTTGTAAAAACGATCTCTACGCTTAGGAATGCATCGAGTCACGTGAACAATGTCAATGTGAGTACTAACTTTATTTTACGAGGCAAATTCAAAAATTCAAAAAAACTATTTATAATATTTCTCTTAATCAAAGTGACAATTTATATGTATTCACGATTGTGAACAAATTTGTATATTTGCGTAAAGGTAATTTCTTTTGATATACTTTAAGGGTCGATTAAAAGTTTGAATAATAATAAATTCACGATATTGTACAAGTTGTTTTATTATATTTTGTTCAATAATATAGGCTGCTAGAAAAGTATACAGGTAGGAAAAATTTAACAAATATAATAAATTTATATCAAACAAATTAATAATTATAATCAACTAGAATTGACAGCTGAATCCTAACTCTAGAGAAAAGAAGTTTCATGCTCATTATAATCTAAATCATAATATCTAAACTTATAATATTATTTGTATATAAAACTCTAAATCATTATAAAATAAAATTAAAATTATTTAAAATAAAAGTAATACAGCGCCATCTATTGAGATAAATAAAAAAATAAAACGCTTTAACGATATTAATAAAGAATATTTCATTTAAATCATTTATTTTAACAATTCATTAATGAGATAAATAATTATAATATTTCTAATTAACATTTATACTGATATTGATATGAAACGATAATAATTGCACATATAATAAACATTTATTATGAATCTGGTTAGCCCAACGTGAGATAATTGATATAATCATTATAATCTAAATTAAATATAAACATTCTCTCACAAATAATTATATCACTATAATATATATAATTTTAATAGAAATATTTGCCAACTATTTGTACAATCGGAATATTTTTGGGGATGTGGCAATAAAACCAATGTGTACTCTTTTTAGAATATATTTACCGAGCTTTCGAACCTCTATGGGCTCATTTTCAAGGTATATCTAGGTGAGATTATAGGTAAAATTTTGTAAAAAACTGTAATAAATTCGACATGTTTATTATAAAAATAAAAACTCAAAAAACAATATGATTTAAAATTTTTAATTTTATTTATTTTATTGCCACATCCCCAAAAACATTCCGATTATATATATATATATATATATATATTAAACCAGAATTTTTGGGGTAAACGGCAATGTTTTTTAAGAAAACTCTTTTACTTGTTTTCCAAGCTTTCGAAATACATTTATTTCATTTTCAAGGAATAAGTGCGAGTTAAAACAAAATTGGTGAATATAACATAAAAAAAATATTTTAACTTTAATTTGGAATTTAAAAAAATTTTTTTAAGTCAAATTATTTATAAAACAAAATAACGTTATAAAATTAATAAACAACTTAATTGCTTACGATAAAATTTAATAATAAAAGAGTAGAAAATAATAGGTTATAATTTGATTTCTTCTTTATAAAAAATGTGAATTTTGATTAAAATTTACTAAATATTTAATTGTTCTATGATAAAAAATTAGGATATCTTATTCTTTTTTATAATTTTGAATTAAGCTTCTAAAATGTCATTTAAAAATCAAAAAAATAAAAATGTCAAATAGATGTCATGAATTTTAGGTATTATTTAGATCTTTATTTGTATGTTTATCCAAAGATAGCAGATAAAAATAAATGTCACTTAAGTTTTTATGGTCACTTTTTTATTCATAATATCATTGTCTTGTGATATAGATGCCATTTCCAAAAAAAGTCTTTTTTAGTGTTAAATTGTATATCTAAAATATTAACAGAAGCATAATCAATAAGATGGTCATTATTTATGGAATGTTTAGCCAATTCACATCTTTCAGGATGTAACCTTGTATCACTCTTATGTAATGATAAACGTTGTTTTAATCTTTGGCCAGTTTGACCTATGTATTTTTGGTCGCAAGCAGAACAAGGAATACAATATACTACATTAGATAAGTCTAAAATTGGAGTTGTATCTTTTACTTTACTGAAAATGTTTTTTGTGGTAAGACATGTTCTACTTGTAATTTTGATATTATTTAATGGTTTAAAAACTCTACTTAATTTAGATGAAATTTCTCTAACATATGGTAAAGATATATATATAATTTTGTATTATTAGTTTGGATTTCTGACTCTTTATTTTTATTACGATCATATGTATTTAAATTGTTAGAATAATTATTTAATACATTTTTAATTAATTTATTAGGATAACCATTTTCTAAAAACATTTTATGTAAAATTTTAAAATTTTTATTGTGGAATTCCAGCCAAGTTTTATGGTCTTCCTAAAATTCATAAACCAGTATTATCAATTAGACCTATTGTAGCTTCATTAAACACTCCTACTAATTTACTTGGTTCATATATTACTGAAATATTAACAAAAGCATATGATTATAACGCAGAATACTACATTAAAGATTCTTATGATGTTTTTAAAAAATTTAATAAATTTCAGTTACCGAAAAATTATATTATTTGTAGTTTGGATGTCGTTTCTTTGTTTAGTAATGTTTATTTAGAATTTGCTTTAAGAGCAATACATAAAAAATGGAGTGATATTAGTCAGCATTGTTCAATTTCCAAAAAATACTTTGAAGAAATTTTAATTTTTTTATTTGAAAATACATATTTTTCATTTAACAATCAATTATATAAACAAACATTCGGTACTCCAATGGGAGCTTCCATCTCTCCAATTATTTCTTGTTATGTAATGGATAATTTATTAGATACTGTTGTTCCCGTATTACCTTTTAATTTAATTTTTGTTAAAAAATATGTGGATGACATTATTTTGGCATTACCTAAAGATGGTTTAAATGAACTTCTTTTCATATTTAATTCTTATGATCCTCACATTCAGTTTACATTAGAAAAAGAGGACGAAGAACATAGTGTACCATTTTTAGACACAAAATTTATTAGAAAAAATAACACTATAACAATAGATTGGTACACAAAACCAATAAATTCTGGTAGAATAATGAATTTTTGGTCATATCATAAATTTTCGACTAAAATTAATTTAATAATGCAAATAAAAAAAAGAATAACATTGATTTCGGATCCTATTTTTCACAATAAAAATTTTAAAATTTTACATGAAATGTTTTTAGAAAATGGTTATCCTAATAAATTAATTAAAAATGTATTAAATAATTATTCTAACAATTTAAATACATATGATCGTAATAATAATAAAGAGTCAGAAATCCAAACTAATAATACAAAATTATATATATCTTTACCATATATTAGAGAAATTTCATCTAAATTAAGTAGAGTTTTTAACCCATTAAATAATATCAAAATTACCAGTAGAACATGTCTTACCATAAAAAAAACTTTCAGTAAAGTAAAAGATACAACTCCAATTTTAGACTTATCTAATGTAGTATATTGTATTCCTTGTTCTGTTTGCGACCAAAAATACATAGGTCAAAGTGGCCTTAAATTATATTTAAAAAAAATATATAATTTACTATACCTTGTTTAAAAAGTTTATCAAGGTTTTCAATCAAAAAATACTAGCTTCTAATATAATCTCAAAAAGAAGTGACTGAAGAAGGTAAAAAAATTTACCGAAAGCTCTCACAAAAACTTTAAAGAGTGAACTTAATAATTACTGGCTGCAACCCCCGTTATTTTTAAATATTTAGTATTTAACTAGTCAGCCCAGACTATCTTCATACTATATATATATATATATATATATATATATATATTGTGAAAGGGTGAAATCAAAATTTTATTTTAGTTTAAATATTAATTTCGGAGATATGTCAAAATTTGAAGTTTATGTCAAATTTAAATTAGGTAAAATAAAATAAAAAAAATTCTGTAATGTAAACAAATATTGTATTAGGTTAAGGATAGATAAGTAGTGCAAGTGAGAGAGTGAGAAGTTTCGTTGCCAGAGGGGATAGAAGTTTGACAGTGAGTTTTGAAAAAAAAAGTCAGACAGAAAGAAATTTAATTTAATTTTTTAAAAGAAGCCAATAGAATAAAAAAAGTATAATTTAAAAAGGAAGTTAATGTCGAATAGAAAAAGTTTATATTAATGGTAAAGAAAATAAGCAATTATAAAAAGTTATTAAAATAGAAAAGCAGTGACAGTTGGTAATTGATTTAAAAAGTCAGAAAGAATTAAAGAAGAATTTTTATTTGACTATTATAAAAGGCGACAAGAAAAATTTTACTTTATTTGGTAATGTAGAAGAAATTATTTAAAGATATAAAAAAAATAAAAACATAAAAGAAGAATTAAAATCAGTAAGTCTTATTAATTATCCGAGTGGAGTGCAGTGAGGAGAAAGAAGCTAAAATTGATAGATAAAAACAACTAGAGGTCAAATGATTGGGAGGTACAAGGAAATTTGGCATAAAAGGTGTTAGGAAGAATAGAAGAGAAAAGGACACTGCGGTAGTTAAGGTTAGTTAAGGTAGATAAGATTAGATAAGTTTGTTAGGGCAATAGATAAGTTAGATAGGTTAGATAGGAATTAATTAGAAAGAATAAATTTATTTGGTTATTTATAAAGAAAATATATAAAAAACATTAAAGATAAATTTTGATAGAACCCTACCTTAATTTGAAAAATTTTAAAATTAATGGTTAATTTTCATAAATTAAATTAAGTAGGTGAGCATAATCATCACAATTGGCGCCCGAGTAGGGACCTCACAATATTTCAACGTGGGGTTTTCTAGCTTTCTCATAGATTTTTATTTACAAGGTTTTTCAAATTGGGTTTATAATCTTTCATAATAATTTATAAAATAAAACAAATAAAATTCAAATTTTTAATATTCTATATTTAAAATTTAACAAATAATTAAATATGTCGGAAAGAAGAATGACTCTTAGAGATGGAAAGCAGATATGTGAGGCAAAGGATGGAGAGGTAGCAGATCAAAGGGATCGAGTCGAGATTGAGGTACAGGTAGATGGGGAAAGAATACAAGGTTCTGGAGATTTTAGGGCAGAATATTTAATACAAGGGCAGGAGATGGAAGGAGATGAAGGTAAACAAGATGAGGAGGTAGGCAGTGTAGCGGGTATGTTTGAGAGAAGTGGAGTGAGTGAAGGTGAAAGAAAAAATAGTAGGAGTTCAGCCAAACAGGATATAGGGGATAAAAATATAACACCATGGGCAGAAATGATGAATTTTATGAAAAATATGAATAAAGATATGAATAGCATGAAAACCGAATTAAAAAAGAAAATAGATGAAAATAAACAAGATATGAATAGTATGAAAACTGAATTAAAAGAAGATATGGACAGAAAATTTAAAGAAATAAAAAAGGAAATAGGGGAACAAAATAAAAAATTACAAGAAGAAATACGAAACACAAAACAACAAATAAGAGATGAAATGATAGGAAGAATTATGGAAGTGGAAGAAAAACACTCAAAAGAAATAGATAACATAAAGAAAGATGAAGAAATATTGAAAAATGAGATAAAAGAGAATAAAAAAAAATAAGTGAAAACACGAAAAAGATTGACAAAGAGATCTTCAAGACTAATAAAAATATTCAAAGAATAGAGGAAAATGTAGATAAACAAATAGGAAATTTGAAGGTGCAGGGTGAAAAACAAGAAGAAAATATTGGAAAACTTAAAGGAGAGTTAGGAATAGAATTTGAAGAGTTTAGGAGGCAAACCCAAGAGGATATGGTTCGAACAGAAGAACAGGTTAGAAGACAAAGAGAGCAATGTGGTTCGATAGTTTATGCGAACAAGGTACAAGATATGGGTATTAAATTTAATGGAGGAGTAAAAGAATGTGAGGAAGAGGAAAATGCAGAAGTAATAATTAATAAAAATTCAAAGGCAACAGACCAGAAAAGATATAAAGAAGTTGAAACAGAGAAAAATAAAACAACTAAAATAATTCAAATTAATATTGCAGATGATAGAGAAGTTTATAAAAATGTACCAGAAAATGAAGACAAAGAAGAAGTTAATTCTAATAAATATGATATTTATGAAAGCAAAAACAAGGAAAATTTAATTACCACTATTTATGTGGAAGAAACTAAAATGAAAAAAATAATAAAAAAAGCCAAAGAAAAAGTTAATCCAATATTCATTAAAATTAAAACAATAAAAACTATAAAAATTTTAATAGAGAAGAATTGGAAAAAGGTGAAGAAACAATCAGACTTTTCAATGAGTAGGGGGGAGGTAGTAGTTATAAAGTGTAAGGGATTTTTAGAGTAGTATTTTAAATTAAATAATAGAATTTTCATGATAAGAGGTTAAAATAGGTAGAAGGATTTTTTTTTATTTAGTGGATGAGGAGATTAACAAGAAGGGAAATAGCTATCGAGATATACGAAAACAAAAGGGAATTAAAAAATTATATAATAAGAAATTTAAATTTTCATAAATTCAAAATAAAATTTAAATTTATGTAAAATTTTAATTGGGGGGAATTGTGAAGGTATGTTTCAGGGTGAAATCAAAATTTTATTTTAGTTTAAATATTAATTTCGGAGATATGTCAAAATTTGAAGTTTATGTCAAATTTAAATTAGGTAAAATAAAATAAAAAAAATTCTGTAATGTAAACAAATATTGTATTAGGTTAAGGATAGATAAGTAGTGCAAGTGAGAGAGTGAGAAGTTTCGTTGCCAGAGGGGATAGAAGTTTGACAGTGAGTTTAAAAAAAAAAAAAGTCAGACAGAAAGAAATTTAATTTAATTTTTTAAAAGAAGCCAATAGAATAAAAAAAGTATAATTTAAAAAGGAAGTTAATGTCGAATAGAAAAAGTTTATATTAATGGTAAAGAAAATAAGCAATTATAAAAAGTTATTAAAATAGAAAAGCAGTGACAGTTGGTAATTGATTTAAAAAGTCAGAAAGAATTAAAGAAGAATTTTTATTTGACTATTATAAAAGGCGACAAGAAAAATTTTACTTTATTTGGTAATGTAGAAGAAATTATTTAAAGATATAAAAAAAATAAAAACATAAAAGAAGAATTAAAATCAGTAAGTCTTATTAATTATCCGAGTGGAGTGCAGTGAGGAGAAAGAAGCTAAAATTGATAGATAAAAACAACTAGAGGTCAAATGATTGGGAGGTACAAGGAAATTTGGCATAAAAGGTGTTAAGAAGAATAGAAGAGAAAAGGACACTGCGGTAGTTAAGGTTAGTTAAGGTAGATAAGATTAGATAAGTTTGTTAGGGCAATAGATAAGTTAGATAGGTTAGATAGGAATTAATTAGAAAGAATAAATTTATTTGGTTATTTATAAAGAAAATATATAAAAAACATTAAAGATAAATTTTGATAGAACCCTACCTTAATTTGAAAAATTTTAAAATTAATGGTTAATTTCCATAAATTAAATTAAGTAGGTGAGCATAATCATCACAATATATATATATATATATATATATATATATATATATATATATATATATATACAGTGTACGGCTAAATTATGGAATATTGTCATTATTTCGAGAACCGTTGAGGGTAATCCCGAAACAGGTCGATTTTTGTTATAAAATACCCATCTTATAACGTACATGGAGTAAGGATGACGTCACCAGTGTGGGTGTAGTGACGTAATCGTTAATTTTTTTAAATAGAAATCGGTATAATGCGACACCTCATTTAAAGGAGAATTTAATTCTCTATTTAACGACATTACATTTGTGACTAAAATATTTTTTTAAGGGTACAAAAACATTTTTTTTTTATTTAAATTTCACCAAATTACAACTAATGATTTAATTCATAACGTCCTTTAAAGTAACCAAATTATGCATAATAATTATTTTAAATTAAATGTTTCAAATGCCATCCATCGGTTTCTTGACAATATGCGAATCTACGGACACATTCATCAAGTACATTGCGGATGACTTCTGGAGTAATGAGACTTATTTTATGTCTAATTCTATCTTTTAAGTTTTGTAAATTTTGGGGTCTATTGACATAAACTTTTGATTTTTTATGTAACCCCACAGGAAAAAGTCTAGAGGTGTTAGATCTGGTGACCTTGCTGGCCACTCTATAAAACCTCGTCTTCCGATCCATCTCCTGGGAAAGCAATTATTTAAAAATTGACGTACTTCACGTGCGAAATACGGAGGGGCTCCATCTGGTTGAAACCGGATATTGTCACTAGGTAAATTTGCATTATTGGCATTTGGATACATGTTAGCAAGGACAGGTATAAGTTGATTTCTCAAAAAAGTTAAATAACGTTCTCCTGTTAGATTTTCTTCAAAGAAAAAATGGCCAATAATTCTGTCATCGATGATCCCTGTCCATACATTCACTTTCTGAGGATATTGCGTGTGTGCCTCAGTCATCCAATGTGGGTTTTCTTGACTCCAATACCTGCAATTTTTACGATTCACGGTACCATGTAAAAAAAATGTGGCTTCATCGGAAAAGAGGATTTGATTGATGAAACGTGGATTGCCGATACATAAATCCTGCATAATTTCAGAAAATTGAAGCCGGCGATCGGGATCGTCGTCGTTTAATTCCTGGTGTAGTTGAATTTTGTAGGGATGGTATTTTTCTTTTTTTAAAATACGTAATACCGATCGTTAGGAAACTCCAGCATATTCACCCATTTGTGTTGAACTACTGTGAGGATTGTCATGGACATTTAATAAAACATCAAGTTTCACATTGTCTTCAATTTTAGGACGCCCAGCGTTTGGAATATGTTTAACGTGCCCAGTTTCTCCAAATTTTCGGACTATTTTACTTACTGTTGATTGGCTAATGGGTCTGCCTGGATATTTTGCGTTGAATAAATTGCATACCTCGTTCTGTGTTCTTTTTTTATCTCCACATCCGCTAAGAATTAATATTTCTATGCGTTGTGTTTCATTTAGGTGAGCCATAATTTAGTATTCAAAATTAAAAATTACAATTGACAACTGATGACAATTCAGAAAATAAAAAATTATTTACGACAATAAATATTACAGTAACTATGCCAATATCACTTGCTTGATTTAACATTTGACAAAAAGTTTCAGTGTTTATGAGATAACTTTTTGTGTCCATTATTATTTTTACTTTTTTTGTTTTTTTTAAGTATTTATTTCAGAAAGTCATGGCAGGAACCGATGGATGGCATTTGGAACATTTAATTTAAAATAATTATTATGCATAATTTGGTTACTTTAAAGGACGTTATGAATTAAATCATTAGTTGTAATTTGGTTGAATTTAAATAAAAAAAAATGTTTTTGTACCCTTAAAAAATATATTTTAGTTACAAATGTAATGTCGTTAAATAGAGAATTAAATTCTCCTTCAAATGAGGTGTGGCATTATACCGATTTCTATTTAAAAACATTAACGATTACGTCACTACACCCACACCGGTGACGTCATCCTTACTCCCTGTACGTTTTAACATGGGTATTTTATAACAAAAATCGACCTGTTTCAGGATTACCCTCAAAACTCGACGGTTCTCGAAATAATGACAATATTCCATAATTTAGCCGTTCACTGTATATATATATATATATATATATATATATATATATATATATACATATATATATATATATATATATATATATATATATATATATATATATAATTAAATTTATGTTATTTGCCGACTAATAGGTATTAAACCAGAATTTTTGGGGTAAACGGCAATGTTTTTTAAGAAAACTCTTTTACTTGTTTTCCAAGCTTTCGAAATATATTTATTTCATTATCAAGGAATAAGCACGAGTATAAACAAAATTGGTGTTAAAAAAAATGGTAAATATAACATAAAAAACTATTTTAACTTTAATTTGTAATTTAAAAAAATTTTTAAGTCAAATTATATATAACAAAATAACATCATTGAATTAATAAACAACTTATGATAAAATGTAATAATAAAAATGAAGAAAATAATTGGTTATAGTTTTCTTTCTTCTTTCAAGAAAAATGTGAATTTTGATTAAAATTTATTAAACATTCAATTTTTTTATGATAGAAAAATTCTTATTTTTTTTATAATTTTGAATTAAGCTTTGAAAATGTCATTTAACAATCAAAATAAAAATGTCAAATAGAAATGTCAAATAGATGTCATGAATTTTTAGTATTATTTAGATCTTTATTTTTATCTTTAGAAAGCAAATAATAATAAATGTCACTCAGATTTTTATGGTCACTTTTTTTATTAATAATATCATTTTCTTGTGAAATAGATGCCATTTCCAAAAAAAGTCTTTTTTTAGTGTTAAATTGTATATCTAAAATATTAACAGAATCATAATCAATAAGATGGTCATTATTTATGGAATGTTTAGCCAATTCACATCTTTCAGGGTATAACCTGGTATCACTCTTATGCAAGGATAAACGTTGTTTTAATCTTTGGCCAGTTTGACCTATGTATTTTTTGTCGCAAGCAGAACAAGGAATACAATATAACACATTAGATAAATCTAAAATTGGAGTTGTATCTTTAACTTTGCTAAAAATGGTGTTTAAGGTAAGACATGTTCTACTCGTAATTTTAATATTATTTAATGGTTTAAAAATTCTACTTAATTTAGAACATGTATTACCTTAAACACCATTTTTAGCAAAGTTAAAGATACAACTCCAATTTTAGAGTTATCTAATGTAGTATATTGTATTCCTTGTTCTGTTTGCGATCAAAAATATATAGGTCAAACTGGCCAAAAATTAAAACAACGTTTATCATTACATAAGAGTGATACAAGGTTACATCCTGAAAGATCTGAATTGGCTAAACATTCCATAACTAATGACCATCTTATCGATTATGCTTTCGTTAGTATTTTAGATATACAATTTAACAATAAAAAAAGACTTTTTTTGGAAATGGCATCTATTTCACAAGAAAATAATATTATTAATAAAAAAAGTGACCATAAAAACTTGAGTGACATTTATTATTATCTGCTATCTTTGGATAAACATACAAATAAAGATTTAAATAATACTTACAACAAAAAGATACAGGAAGGAGTATATGCAAAATGATCTTGAGTCCAGAAAGGAGCTTGCATACTACGAATAAATAATAAAAAGGAAGTAGTATAATACGATTTGACGATGTCCGCAATGGTTCTTGCATATGGCTGACTTGAAGTTTCCGGTTACCAGTGTTGTCACACACAGGGTATTATAAACTTATGTCTCGTATTAATTATTAAAAAAAATAACTGTTTTCCGTTTGTAATTATCTGTACAGTAATATACATTGTCATAAAGTTGTAGGAATATAAATTTAGATTAAAAACTTCTAGGCAGGTAATTATAAATAGTTGACTTAGTTGGTCTATATAAAAAATAAAGGAACGTCTATGATAACAATGTGGTTGTCATTAAAATATTTTGTTAATTTTTAATAATTCAGATAAATAGAACCCTACAGATGAAAAGTAATTCCCATTCAAGAGTTGGTTTAACTACTTAAATCATAAAATAATATATAAAACAGCATGAAAAAACTATACATGTCAAATGTCACGATTCGAATGAGTCATATTTGGTTCTTCAATATGGCCGACTTACGTCGTGATTATTTGCTAGATTAAAATATGACAACGTTCCTTCCTTTCTATTCTTTATTCGTAGCTTGCATATGGCGGCCAATTGTCAATTTTAATTTCCGTTTCCATTGACGTACCGAAAAAAAATAAAAATTATATCAAGGTTCTTATTTTTAATAAATTTCAACCAATCAAGTTTGTGAATACAATTAGTGTACTAAATAATTTAGTAATTATAAGAACCGAATGATACGCCTATGCGCTCATTTTTGACATTTAAATGCAGATGGCCGACTTCCGTTGCCAATTTTCCTTTAAGTTAATATATTATGACAGACTCCTTCCTATTTCTTTTTGTTCTAAGGCTGTGTTCGGGGAGCACGCTAATTGCTCCAGTTGGCGCTATCTAGTACTATTCCTCGTTTGCGTTATATGGCTCTTGGCGCTATATAGCTCGAAAGCGTGCTCCCCGAACACACCCTAAGAAATAATACCTAAAATTAATGACATCTATTTGACATTTTTATTTTGATTTTTAAATGACATTTTAGAAGCTTAATTCAAAATTATAAAAAAGAATAAGATATCCTTATTTTTATCATAGAACAATTAAATATTTTAATCAAAATTCACATTTTTCATGAAAGAAGAAATAAAGAAGAAATAAAAATCATAACCTATTATTTTCTACTATTTTATTATTAAATTTTATCGTAAGCAATTAAGTTTTTTATTAATTTTATGACGTTATTTTGTTTTATAAATAATTTGACTTAAAATTTTTTTTTAAATTCCAAATTAAAGTTAAAATAGTTTTTTATGTCATATTTACCATTTTATGTTATATTTACCATTTTTTTTAACACCAGTTTTGTATATACTCTCGCTTATTCCTTGAAAATGAAATAAATATATTTCGAAAGCTTGGAAAACAAGTAAAAGAGTTTTCTTGCCGTTTACCCCAATAATTCTGGGTATTTAAAAAGTTATAACCAATATTACCTGAAAATCGTATCAAGTTTAACTCCCTGTATAATTAAAAAGGAGTATAGGAGCATTGATCAATTGCAACCATAGTTTTTTAATAATTGTTAAAAATTATAAAACATATTCGCTTTCATAATATTCGTTAAATTAAATACAGGCTAAGTCAAAATGCAAGTACATTATTTTCTTGGTAATTTTAAATAGAACACACTGTATTTTATATCACTATCAAAAAGTACTAATTTTATTCTTCAAATTTTATGAAGTACTCCCTATACCTAAAGTTATCAGTTTTCTGCATATTTTTATTTTTTCAATAAAGTATTAATTTGGTAGATATTTTAACATTTACCAATAATTATTGTGAGTTGGCCATGATTGGTTTGTCAGAAACTGACAGTTTGACATTATTGTATTAATTTTTGTAGTTTACAATGGTAAATATAAATATAATTAAAACTATTATTTTGAAAAATTTTTTTTAGTTTTAATTATATTTATTAAGAATAATAAAAAACTCTTCGTTTCAAAGTAACTTCCAAGTTTATTTGAAAAATATGTTTTAATTCACAATGACGGCCGTTTCGCTATGAAGCATCGTCAGATTGACATTTAAGTTACATTTTGTTTGTTTGTAGCAAGGTACCTAATGTTTAGGTAGTATTAAGGCTAGACCAAGTATGGAAATAATAAGACATAACAATATTAAAGCCTAGATGTTAAATGTCAATCTGGCGATGCTTCATAGCGAAACGGCTGTCATTGTGATTTAAAACATATTTTTCAAATAAACTTGGAAGTTACGTTGAAACGAAGAGTTTTTTTAATATTCTTAATAAGATGGACTTCCAAAAAGTAAGAGTTGGTACAATAAATTCAATTATATTTATATTTACCATTGTAAACAACAAATTTTATAACCTCGTATACATTCCTTGAAAATGGAAATAAATTTTTCGAAACATTGGGAAAAAGTATGAAGAGTTTACCCCAATATTACTGGTTTTATACCTTATTAGTCAGCAAATAAACTACCTTTTTATATTTTGCACTTATAAAAATCTTCATTATAAAACGCATTTGCGTATCGTAATGTAACTTTTGCGCACGCAAATTTTTGTTTTAAATGGTTGGCGACATGAGTGAAGTATCTAAAGGCAAGACTATTGACAATGACATTTGTTGCTAATAGCAATTTAATAATTTTATATTGTTCTTTAAGAAAGTATTATGAATATGAATATAATATTTTACTTATATAATATATTATTATTGGTATATTATTCATTTTAAAATATTTTAAAACATTAACATTTGATAATTTAAATGTCACAACTGTCAAATTTTATAAATTACACAGTGCTGCCGACATACTTTTTAAAATAAAAATTTTCGTAATTACATAAAAATAAAAAATTAATTCAAAAAATGGTAAAAAGGGCAAAATATAAAAAATATTATAAACAACTTATTTCATATGGCTGTTGTGACACTCGTTTTTTAAAAAACTCATCGCTTCGCGATTCGTTTTTTAAACTTGAACTCGTGTCATAACAGAATTCCATATGAAATGCGTTGTTTAATATACTATTATATGTGTGTAAAAGCCAAATGGAATAAATTCATTATTTCGGTTACAGTACATATTTATAAAAAATCCCGAAACACGTCAAATTTAAATTATAACTTGACATTCTTTAACGTGAAAATGCAACCCCTATCTTCAACCCCCTTAGAATGACAGGTACAACCCCCAATTTTTTAAATGAGAAGTATGGGCTTGTGATATATCATTTGAAAGGTCTCTTCATTCTCTATTCAAAAATGTTATTGTTTTTAAATTTGATGCAAAAATTAACATAAAAAAAATTAAAATCATGTTGTTACCGAAATTCGCTAAAATATACTCGAAACTTATTACAATAGACTTAAAACTTATTTCCCGTTTAGGTCTTGATAATGAGAAAGTGAACAAAAACCATAGCAATGTGGTTTTTAGATGGTTACCATTAAAAAACTAAAACGCTATTTTAACAAGCAGTATTAAATTGTTTTATTTAAGTTGTCATTGTTGTAATTTAAGTATAAAGTTTGTTCAATTCAATTCTGAAAAATGGTTAGATTAACGAAAATGCATAAAATAACAGTTTTACAAATGATTGGTTACGGAGATAACATCCGAACACAACAGGAAGTAACTCGCCTATTTCATGAGAAATTTCCTAATTTACCGCCTATATCCCAAGGAACAATAAGTAAAATAGAAAAGCAGTTTCGCGAGTTTGGTCATGTAAGGCAGATAAAAAAAAGCAGCTGCCAATGCACTGAGTGATGAACTCACATTAGATGTGTTGCTTGAGTTTCAGGAAAACCCACATACATCGAGTAGACAGGCATCCACTACATTTAATGCTAGCAATACATCGATAGCAAACATATTAAAAGAAAATAAATTGCATCCGTATAAGATGATACCTACTCAGGAGCTCATGGAAGACGATTTTGATAGGAGAACTTTTTTTTGTGAGCAAATGATGGACATGTTGGATAACAATATTATCCAATTAGAAGACGGTCATGCTAATCGGCAAAATTGCCGATACTGGTCCACGGAAAATCCTCACTGGATGAGAGAAGAACACACTCAATACCCTCAAAAGGTTAATGTTTGGGCAGGGATTGTAGGGAACAACATCATTGGTCCCTTTTTTATTGAGGGCAACTTGAATGGCAACAATTATTTGGCACTACTTCAAAATGATGTCATTCCAACGTTGGCAAATTTATATCCTGATCCAGGTAACCCTCAAGTTCCAGCGAATACGATATGGTTTCAGCAGGATGGAGCACCACCACATTACCAACTTAATGTCCGGTAGTACCTCGATACAATATTTCCCAATCGGTGGATAGGGAGGCGAGGATCGATTGAATGGCCAGCTTGATCACCTGATCTTACATTATTAGATTTCTTTTTATGGGGATATGTGAAGAGCCATGTGTACAAAACTACTTCTAATACTTCTAAAACACTTCTGATTTAAATGACTTAAAAGAACGAATAACGCTTGCAATTAGGTCGATCACGCCTGATATGTTAAATAATGTTAGAAGACAGTTTTATTTGAGATTAGGATGTTGCACAGGACGTTCGCGGAGAACATTTTGAACATCTACTTCATTAACATTCATAGTTCTTTTTCGTGTTCTACATTTTATTACGTTTTGCATTACATTTTAGTTTTTGATTGTATTGTAGCGAATTTCGGTAACAACATGATATTAATTTTTTTTATGTTAGTTTTTGCATTAAATTTAAAAACAATAACATTTTTGAATAGAGAATGAAGAGACCTTTCAAATGATATATCACAAGCCTATACTTCCCATTTAAAAAATTGGGGGTTGTACCTGTCATTCTAAGGGGGTTGAAGGTAGGGGTTGCATTTTCACGTTAAAGAATGTCAAGTTATAATTTAAATTTGACGTGTTTCGGGATTTTTTATAAATATGTACAGTAACCGAAATAATGAATTTATTCCATTTGGCTTTTACACACTGTATCTATATAAAATTCTTATTTATTGCAATCAAATTTTTTAGGTTTTAAGAAGAAAAAAGGAATTATATAAGAATAAACAATGCTGTACAAATTTAATAGCTTCTAACACGGTACAAGGTAAGCTGGAGAATATTACTAATCTTCAAACTTTTTTCTTAACGTTTGTTTAACCGTTTAATCAAGTATTGTATCAAATTAAAGTGTGAGTATAAAAGAGGACGCAAGTGCCAAAGTACAAATAAAAGTATATTAGATACCAATGGACTAAAGTGCGTCTTTTTATCTAAAAGGTGAAGGGTTAAAACACACTTTAGTCCTGAGGTATATATGCTATTTTTTACATTCCAGGATCCAAGACCTGTAAAATTCCAATAAGTATTGACCATAAAAATATAAAAAAATAATTAATGTGCATATAATAAAACCTATAAAAAACAAGATCAAACAAACATTTACAACATAAATTTAAAAAGTAAATTAATGTGGAAATAATAAAACATATAAAGAAAAAAGCAAAGAAAATAACCGTTTCTGTTAGAAAACGTTTAAACATTTATATTTTTTAGTTTATTTATCCGAGTTTACGGCTGATGAGATTATGACAGTTGTATTTTGACAGTAAATATATAGTTTTGATTTTGAATAGTAATTCGTTTAATAGCAGGTACAATTTATAGAAATACTTAATAGTAAAAGATACATTTGGTCCTTCAAGTACAAGAATGCAGCGCTACGAAGAAGAAAGAAATAGAAAAAAACAAATAAAACTCTGCAATGGATAAAAATATAAGTGAAAACATCGACTCTAAGGAAAGTTTAAAGCAGATGGAAGAATTTAAAGGTTTTTCTAATAAACATAATGATGATTCCTTTAAGTCAGATAAAAATCTATATTCCCAAATTACGAAAACAGAAACTAAAATTAAATTAGCAGTTTTACAAGAAGAAATGGAAAAAGCAAGATATGAAATACAAAAACAAATTTTAGAAATGCAATTACAGCTGGATTTGATAAGTGATGGTGACTCTAAAATGAAAGAATTAAAAAGTATTTATCAAAACAGAGATATTGATAAAGAGGGTAAAACTGATGAACCTGATTACAGGACAAGGTATATAATTGGATGGAATCAAATAAACATAATAGTAAAGACAACATTTCACTAAATAATAACTTTAAGAAAATTCTACTACACCAAACAATAGACAAAGATCTAGCGTTTTTTACTGGTAATGTTAGAGAATGGCCTAATTTTTTAAATCAGTATAATTATACTACAAAAACTTTTGGTTTATCTGATGAAGATAATATGTAGAATAAAAAAATACTAAAGATGAAGCTAAACGTTTGGTGAAAGGCTTGTTATTATCAATTTCCGTTACCGCGTCTGAAGTTTTTGATGCACTAAAAAATAAATATAGGCCACCTAATGTTATGGTTAGGACATTAAACAACGAATCTAAAAATTTGCCTTTTGTTAGAAACAATGATTTTAATGCCTAAGTAAAGTATACTGAAACTGTTTTCAATTTGGTACTGACGTTGGAGTCTTTAAATATGCAAAATGCACTACTAGATGATTTGCTCCAAAAATTATCCTACAACATGCAGAAATTTTTTTTGATAGCGAAACGGCTGTCATTGCATTTAAAGTATTCAAAGAATAAATAGTGAAAGTTAATTCAACCTTTTAGTTGTTTATTGTTCTGAATAAGATAAACTTTCACATAGTAAGGGTTAGTACCATAAATACCACTATTTTGGTATTTATTTGATAGTGTAAATCGTGTTTTGTTTGTCCAGTTTTCCAAATTTATATAAAAATTTTTGAATAATTTCAGTTGCCAATGTCGTATTTTTTCTCCTTATATATATAGCAAAATCATTTGCATAAAGACTTGCTTTTAATGGAAGATATTGTGTTAATATTGTGTTATGCTATTGATTGCTATGAGAAAGAGTATAGGACTTAAGACCGAACCTTGTAGTATTCCATTTTGAATATATTTGGGAGTTGACAACTGCTGGTTTATCCTTACACTAATCGATCTCTTAACCAAACAATTTTTTGTGAACGCTAAGAAGTTATTTTCTATATCCCATTCTTGCAATGTTTGCATAATATAATATTTCCATGTGGTATCAAAAGCCTGTGAGATATCGAAAAATATTGCGATTACGGTTTGGTTTTTAATAAATGCTTCACGGATCTCGGTTTCGAGTGCCACGACGTTGTCATTTGTACATCTGTTGCATCTAAATCCACTTTGAATTGGTGTTGGTAGGTGCTCTTTTTCCAAATACCATGTGCACCGATTTTTTAAGATTATTTCCATTACTTTGCAGAGGTTTGAGGTAAGGGATATTGGACGGTATGACTATAAAGCGGTCTTTGGTTTATTTGGTTTTAATAATGGAAGGGCAAAAATGCCAGTTAGCATTAATTTAGCCGAATGAGGAAGTTTTTTAAGGAATATTGATGGAATATCGTCTGGACCAACTTGTGTTGATTTCGTTGCGGATAAGCTTTCGTTTAATTCTTCCAGAGTAATTACATCATTTTATGGATGAGAGTGATCTGAGATTGTTATGCCCGATATCTCGGTTTCTAGTTTATATTTTTAAAATGAAAGGTTATAATTCTCGTCGCTTGAATTTTCCTGATAATATGTAGACAGAATCTCTTCAATTTTCTGTTTATCTGATAAACAAAAATGTTTAATTTCTTGATCGATACGTTTTTGAGTCAACTGTTTTCAATTTCCACGTTTGTATGGGGTTTGAATGTGTTTTTGTGTCATCTATATGATTAAATACAATTGGGAAGTGGTCACTGTCATATAAATATTCTAATGTTTCCCAGTTATATGCATATGCTAAACCTAGATCAGATACTGTTAGATTTATTGCTGAGGTGGTTCCGTTATAGGAGTTAAGATGTGTAGCAGATCCTGAGTTCAGAACTACTAAATTGGAGTCATTGAAAATGTCTAGAAGAAGTTATCCATTATTATTTGTTTCTTTTGACCCCCAAATGATATATATTTTTTTTAGGCTGAGATGGGAAACTCATGTTCAATGGGTCCTTATCCAGAACCCAACAGTGTTGGACTCACCCTCGAGAGGATGCCTACCAACCAAACCCACCTCAAAACTCGTGGTTACCCCCGCCTCGGAATCACTACCCTAGCATACTTCAAGACGGGCGGCGGTCCCTCACACACTCTTCACCCATTCATACTATTCGCCATCAGAACATTCCCTTCTCCTAACCATTTTCTCCACAACCTCGCTAACCTCTACCCATTCTTTCTCTCCTCTCAACATTATCTCCACCATGTTCTCCCAATATACTGCTATCCCGAGTCTCCTCCCAACTTCTCTAGATCCTCCTTGTTCTTCCAACATCTAAACACATGACCCTCATCATCCTTCACCTCACACCTCACGCATATTCCAGCCTCTCTCTTCCCAATCTTGTGTAGATACCCCACTCTTGACCCATGCCCAGTGAGCACTTGGGTCAAAAAGTAGTTTACCTCCCCAAACTCTCGGTCCATCCACTCACTCCCACTCCCAATCACCCTTTTTAATGCACCTTTATATCCTTCCCACCTTCTCACCATTTTCTCCTTCATCCAATCTTGAGCTTCCTCTTTTGTGGCACCCTTCCACCCCTGCCTCTTTGCCCTAGCCATCAGGTCCAAAGGGTATGACCTTGACAGCACAGCTGCTGCTAATGCACCCACTGTCCTGTACCCCTGTACCACTCTCAACCAAATCCCCCTCTGCACCTGCAGTAGTGGCTTTACCCTTGCATAGATCCCCGCTCTTTCACCCCACACTTCCGCTCCGTACAGCATACTCTGCTCAATCGTCCTACCAATAACTCTCCTCTTCCATTCTCTCGGCCCTTTCACATTACACATCAATCTCCCCAACCATGCTGCTCGTACTCTCGCCTTCTCTGCTGCCTTCAACATATGGTGCTTGAAGGATAGTTGGCTATCCAACCAAACACCTAGATACTTTACCGACTCCTCCATGCGAATTTTCTTCCCCTTCACCATTACTCTAACTTCCCTCGTCTTGCTTCGTCCCTTTACGAGCAATCCCACCGTCTTATCTTCCGCCACTTCCAATTCGTATCGTTCTATCTTCCCCACAATATTCCTACACATCTCCGCCTTTTTTTCTACCTCTGTCTCTCCCTTTGCCGTACACAACAGGCACACATCATCCGCATACACCGTAATCTCACATCCCTCTTCGCATATAATCCCACAAACCTCGTCAAACACACATTTCCAGAGCGTCGGTCCCAGTACCGATCCCTGGAGCACACCTAACTCCGTTCTATATCTCCTCCCCCTTGAATCTATTATAACCCGAGCCGATAGGTAATCCTCAACTAAATTAACCAACCCCTCACCCACTCCGAGCCTCAACAACGCGCTCAACACCGCTCCCTTGTTTCTTCAGCTGACCTCCCTATCCTTTTCCGCCAATTCCACCACCCTACCCAGCGCTGAGATACACGATTCTTCTTTCGCGAACCCATGCTGGTTTTCTCTAAAACCCCCATTTCTCCTTACGTCTTCTTCAATCCTCACCTATATTATTCCTTCCATCACCTTACCCATACCACACAGCAGACTGATGCGCCTGTAGTCCCTGTAATGTAGGACTAAAGTAGTAGTTTTAGTCCCTAAGGTGTAAAAAATTTAAATTTTTAATGGTTGTATTTCAGTTTTCTATTAGCAGCTAGTTCACACCCAGATCACATAGATTAGGTTATGTAAATCCCTTTTCCCGCCGCGACCTTTTCAATATATATTGTGGTAGTCCTCTTACTCTATAGAATCTGGTCCAGTGAGTGTGGTCTTTTTTAAGCATTAAGCTATACAGTGATTCCCCTCGCAGCATCTAGCCGTAGACTTTTCTTCGCCTACAGTTAGAAATCTCTGTTTTGAAAGACCTTCACATTCACTAAGAATGTATTTAGAGGTTTCTTTTTTTCCTGGCAGAATCTGCATAAAGGACTATCTGTCAGTTTTAGTGCGTGCAAGTGCTTGTTGAGCCTGTTGTGCCCTGTTAAAAGACCTACGAGTTTCGACGTAATGTGTCTTTTTTCCTTTGTCAGGAACTCTGTTACTTTTTATGTCGGACCTGTTATCAATTTCTTCACCTGTCTCATTCCTGAGACTTCGTTACTGCCCATTTATTCGTATGCAACATCATGGTTGATTTTGTTAAGTCCTTTAAGAGGCTTCGCTGCGCCTTCTTGGGCTAGTAGATTCACTTTTTTGTCCCCTTTGTGTCCACTATGACGGTACCCATGCAATTGTGAGCTTATTTTTGCTGCCCACTTCTACCAAGGCTTTTAAGCAGTCCCAGACCTGCCTTAAATTGACCTCCATTGCGTTTAACGCTTTTATGGTCGGTTGGTTGTCTGAGAATATATCAATGGTCTTTCTTTGTACCTTTTGCTTGTTGATTTTAAGGGCTTTGTAGTGAACGGCAGCTATCTCTGCCTGGAACAATGTGGCATAAACCCTTTTTTATATTTTATACAACCTTGGTACATATTCATATATTTTACTGCTGCAACTTTTAATTTTGTAGAAGTGTATTTATTTTTACATGATAGGTAAGCTTTTTTTTATTACTTTTATGCCTTACTCATTTTACTAAGTATGTTGTCCAACTTTATATTTATTTTTGTTATAGTTCTTGTCCTTACCTTATTGTATCTTATTATTTTTAGCCTGATGATTATCTAAGACCGAAACTAGTCGCGATTTTCATATTGTTACTATTAAATTTGTTGTGGTTTGACTTAGTGTTTTATTGATATTTTATATTAGCCACATTTGAGTTATGGATCATTCCTTCGAACCACATTGTTTTATTTTAGATTCGTCTAAAAGGATGGGAATTTTGGACTCAATGTTAGAAAATTCAAATTTTACTGAATTAGAATTTCGTGAAGAGTTTGAAATTTTTGTGTTAGCGGTAAATACAGTCATAAATATTATCTCAATATGGACACTATCTTATTTTTTATTTTAGGGTACAGATACAACAGCTTCAGCACTTTGTTGTACTTTCACTATGCTAGGCATGTTTCAAGACATACAGGTAAGCGAAAGATTCTTCCACAAACAGATTCTCATTTTAATATTCAGACTGTAACTAATTTAAAATATCCATAAAAATATTTCTAAAGTGAATCCGTTTTAGCAAAAAGTTTTAGATGAAATTTTAGAAATCGTAGGACCAGAGAGGAGAGTGAATGCGTCCCATTTATCGGAAATGAAATACACAGAAAGAGTAATCAAGGAAAGCTTACGATTATTTCCGATTGCTCCTTTTTTTACTAGAGAAGTAGGCGAAAACATTGATGCAGGTAAGGAGTTATTTGGATTTTCACTTACCAATACAGTCACGTTTCTTTTATCACCAATAACTTCCTGATAGCATAGTGCTGTATTTTTATCACCTTTTTCCGATCTTCTGAAACTATTAAAAAAGTGAAGAAAGGAAAAAACCAATGTCAATGTCACAAAATATTTATTTATTGTAATATAAATTTGTTGTAAAAAAGCGACTAGTTTCGGCCTACAATACGGCCATCATCAGGCTACAAAGAAATAATACATTACATAACTGATAGAGAAGCAATTTACAAAACAATCCTCACCTATTAAACAATATATTGTTAAAGAACCATTCCAAAACGATTGCAAGCATTGCAGTTGAAGGTATGAAATTAAATTTAATTTTAATTTTGTTTAAAAGCACTTATACCAAATATGGTGACCACCGATGATCAAAACCAAGTTAAACAACTGTAGATGAAGTTGGAAAATGTAATGGGAGTCAAAAAATTGTTTTGGACATTGAAAAAAGAAAGAATAAAATGGAAAATAAAGATTGAAAGAGCAAAGGGAGAAGCCTAGAGCTCAATGTAGATAATTATGTAGTAAGTTTGGAAACTTGAAGAAGGGTTGAAGAACCCCTGATATAGATGTATTCAAAAAGGAGAGATCTATATAGTTGGAAATAACCACGTATATAGTGGAATCATAGAACATAGGCAAACAACATGCAAGGTAAAGTTAAGAGAAGTCACAGGACAAGAAAACCAGAGTAATAACTGTGATCAATGGAACTGTTATCGAAATAGTTAAGGAAAAGAACAAATCAACAACAATACTGCAATCATTCAGGAAAAAAGATGAAAAAGTACTTCGGAATAAATAAATAATAAATTTCGATTAAATAAAAAAAAATACTAATGCTCTATGTTATGAATGATAACTCAGATAACTAAATTCAGATAGGTGTTTGAATTATTAAATTAGTAGATACTTTATAATCAACTTAAAAGTTTCATTTTCTTGCCACTTTACTAACAAAAATTATTATACGAGATTTATTTACTACGAATTAATAGAGGACTTCTGCTAAGAAATCAGTGTTGCCAATTCTGAATAAATTCTTAAAAAATTACTAAAAAAATACTGACTCTTTTTTTCATAATTTCCAATTATTCAAAAGTGCTTTACGTTTCGAAATACCCTGTACAATAAACAAAATAGTGCATAATAGTTCGAATTGAAAGATATTGCATAAAAACAATTCCCTAGCAATATGTTTTTGCAAAATCTAAAAAATTAGACTATTATGCAGTTTGATATCAAATGAAAAGGAATTATTGAGGTTTTTTTTATCCTAACAAAATGACTGAAAACAATAAAACGCGTCAGTATGTTTTTAGTGATTTTTTAGGGATTTATTCGGAAATGGCAACACTGATTTCTTAACAGAAGTACGTTATTAAAAAAACTTAAAAATTTAGGAACAATACTTAATACAATACGTTCTATAAAACAATACAGTAACTAACGGAAGAAAACACTAAAGCGTCTGCGTTGCCCCATACATTGTAATTTCAATTGCCAAGTAATAATATCAATCACCAAAGTAATAATAGGTTCGTTCCAACAGACAATCAGGGATGAGTTTCGGATTGTTTTCAAATTTGTTTCTACGCATGCGCGCATTTGATGAAATTTGAAACTAATCCACAACTGTTCTGTTGGAACACTGTAGTACTAAAATGTTGAATCTGGAACCGTTGGCGAAAATGATACCGAAAACCGTTTACACTACCACTACACCAACACACACTTTTATATGCCTGACGCGCGTTTCGATAACCAAGTTATCTTCTTCAGAGACCGAAGGTAAACTAAACTTTACCTTTACCTTTACAAGTGGAAAATATTTTTCCATTCCGAATTTTTCGGGCGAACACCAATTTCCTCAATTATTTACTCGAGAACATGACTGGATTCGTCTTCTCTGTGGAATGCACCAATACTTTCGTATAATAAATAGCTGTTGCCAATATTTTCATCCTGTACATATTTATATTAAATAGATCTCCTCACGATATAAATATATAATACGCGAAAAAGGTTAAAAGTTGAATTAAATGGTCAAACACTTGGTTTCGAATGATTAAATCTCCTTTGCGCATGCGTCTGATTTATAGTTCCTAACAAATTCACAAACTCTTATGATAGTTTTCAAACCGTTTGCATGTAACGTTGGAACAGCTTACTATCAGTCACCAAACTGTCACAGATTGTTGTTGGAACGCTAAAATGCACATACGCATGCTCACAACAATCTCTGATAGTTTCGGACTCTTGTTGGAACGAACCTAATATTAATAATTAAAGTAATATCAATCACCATTTTGATTAAATTAATGAAATACGCAGTTAAATTGATCTCCGTTGTTTAATCACACCTTATGATTAATATTAGATTACTTCCATGGATATATTTAATAACTTTGAACATCAATATACTACTTAGATGTAATTAAGTTATTCTTTAGACGTTAATTATTAAAGAAACTATTACAATTACTAAAATGATCCCTTTAATTATAAAATAATCTTAATGATCATTTGTAAGATTGATAACAGTATACTGTAGTATTAATATCAATACCTGTAAAGTAATTATCATAAAAGTTTTATTAAATTGATTAAAAAGGATTGATATTTATCTCTGTTGGTCGATCACGCCTGATGATTGATATGAGGTCCATCATTTGTTCAGTGTATATCTTTCAATATTCGATTACTCCAGGTAGTTCAATAATTTATATATATATATATATATATATATAATATAACATTCAAACAGATAGAGGATGTACTTGACAAATTTATCTTGGATAGGATTCATGGTGATCAATCAATAACAATTTAAACATGTACAATTCCAATAACTATTTCCAATTCTTGTACTAATGTACAATTGACATAATATAAAAAGGAACAAAATTAAAAACTTTTAATCTCTTTCATATGTTTAGTAAATAAATATGTAATTTTAAGTAGTTAAGTTTATTAATATTATGTATAAAATGAAAGGACTTACCAAGGTACAAGTCGATCAATGTGATTGACTTCGAAAACTAAACTTTTAAATAAACCATCACAATATGATATGTACCTGAAAAAATCACAAAAACAGTATTAAAATTTGTTATAAACAAAGTTAAATTCAGTGTACAATTTTATATCTGTATTTATGGATAAATAACTTGTACTAGTGATAAAGAACACTCCTAACGTGTAGAGTGAAAAGACAATATCAAACCATAATTAATTAACATTTATAAAAGACTTTTTAGTTAGGAAATTTATATGTAAATTAATTAAATAAGTTTGTTTATTAGATATAAAATGTTAGTCTTTGATAATATCAAGAGATATCAAGTAAAACATTGGTTATAACAGTGAGTACATAGCTCAAATAATAAAATCATTTAAAAAGTTTAAATTTTAGTTCTTAGAGGTTAAAATAGTATTTAGAAGTTGAAATAGGATTAATTTAATAGATTTATGAGTAATTTTAAGAGTAATTTATAGTTTTAACTCAAATTTAAAAAGTGTATAATGTATTTGATAGGACTAAAAACAGCCTATTTCAAATCAAAAGTTTATAGGGAAAAATGAGATAAAAATAATTTAAATAGATTTTTTGTAAATGTAAAAAGATAAGCTATCTTTATATTATCAAAGATATAATCAAAAATGTAAAATCATTACCACATTATTTGAAAATTAAGGTTATTTTTTTGAAATGATGAACAGTTGAATTTCGATTTATAAGTCATTCTTGTCATAATCTGGCGAGACTATAAAAAGGCCACTAAATCAATTATCTCTCTCTTGTTCCGGCTTGATTTACATGGAAGACATCGATTGATAACTAAAAGAAAAAAATCATTAATCAAAAGTTCATTTATGTTAAATTAAAACATTTAACACCAAAAATATTTGTATAAAAGTATTTTAAAAATATTAAATTAAATTGGAAATAATAGATCCAGATTACCGTAGAATTTATTAGATTGCATTCTGTCATCATCTCGCTGATCATAGCCGGCAGCTGTTCTTGTTCCCTAGTGTAGACGACCGTTGGAGCCATTCTCTTTGTTTCGGCATTTTCCGCCTGACGTGGATGAAATTCAAAAAAGGACTTTGATATACGAGGTATGTTGAAAAAGTAAAAACTTATATTGTCTTTTGTGATTGTGTATAACAGTGTGGACTAGAATTCTGTACGGTATAAATTTTTTTTGTAAGAGTATCATTTTCATTTTTATCAATATTTAAAAATTTGTAACGGTAAATGTAATAAGCATATGAAAATTTATTAATAGTTTTTTTTATACATTTTCTTTAGTGTATTATAAAACAAATTTTTAAATATTTGGTTTCTCTTGAATCCTACACAAGATAAAGAGTCGGATTTCAAATTCAAACAGATAATAAACTTTTATAAGGCGCCCAACTACATTAAACATAAAATTAATAAAATTAATTAATATTAAAACAATAAATCAATAAAATACTAAATCAAATAAATCAAAAACAATAAAATAATAAATCATAACAAGTAAATAGTAACTAAATTAAATAAATTATAAAAATCCTATAAATTAAAACATTACAAATGGACAGGCCCAACGAGAGGCTATTAATAAATTTAATTAATAAATAAAGTTAAAAAATAAAGGTTCAACAGCTGATTCGAGGAGAATGTGGAATGAACTTTTCCCGGAAGGTCAAGCACAATAATTTTATACTACACTTAAATAGCAGACTCATCGACAGTACCTCTGGTCGGATTTAAATAATGAAACTACTATAGAAATTTCTTCGCCAAAATTTTTGGACCTTTTAAAACGAAATATTTATCATAGCTTGTTGTTTACGTTATTGTTGAGTTGTTCTTTGCAATTATGCCCGGAATTAGAATTTTAATATTAATAGAGCAGAAATAGTGGCTTTGCATGATAAGGGTCTGCCGAATAATCAAATCGCGGATAGACTAGGGATTCCTCGCACATCAATAATTCTAATAGTGCGTTTGTAACGGGAAACTAAGCGTTGACTGGTGACGTGAAACTGGGCGTTTTAGGGTAATGAATGTAAGAAAAAAACGTTA
Organism: Ophraella communa; assembly: GCA_035357415.1. Taxonomy (NCBI): domain Eukaryota; kingdom Metazoa; phylum Arthropoda; class Insecta; order Coleoptera; family Chrysomelidae; genus Ophraella; species Ophraella communa. Next base: position 34,787,120 of record CM068995.1, on the reverse strand, counting down.
TCTAGCAGGTTATGTACGTCGGAATCGAACCATCACAGTCTCAGCTGTTCGAACTAATTTAAGAAGAAACATATGGTCGATTAATGTCTAGTTAAGTACGTTTTACAATAATTCGTTGACTCGGTACCTGACCTTAGGGGATTAGTGATGAAAGGTTATAAATTTCTCACTGTACAGTAAACTTTAACAGATCCGTAATCCGGTTTTTAAAATAGATTTAAATAAAACTCAGTAACATTTACTAAAACTTAAATTTATTTTGTAAAAAAAATCACGAAATTTTTTAAAAACAAACAAACAAATTTTAAGTTTATTTATTAGTTGAAATTAAACAAAACTGTTGAAACTTACGTATACGCTTTGGTCTATTTCATCTATCATTTGTTCTTGGTATAGGACATACATCGTTCGTCGGATTATATCTTTTTGTATTTCATCAACACATTTGGTATTATTAACGTCACTTCGTTTTTTTCGTTTACTTATTGGCTTATTGATAATATCTTTTACTGTGGATATTGGGGTTTTGGTTAACTTACATGTTTCTTCTGCTGCATCGGTTACACTATAACCTCGATTATTCAATGTTTCAAACACATTTTTCACAATTTGTTTCGCATTCGGCGATAAATGCACTTTTTGCCCAAGGACGCCACATACTTAGTTATAAACACAAGATTACTTTCAGAGTATAATGTTTAGTACAAACTAAAATTCTAGGAGAGAATTTTAAAAATAAATTACCCCGAAACTCCCACTTTCTCTTCCAAGATGATTAAGAAAATCAAAAATCATTTACTAATGATTTACTATTGATGGTCAGTAATAATAATTTAAAATTTTACCTGAAAAATAAAAAATCCAAAATATATCTTCCTGGACAAAAATAAATAATACCTTTCTGTAAATGTTCGAAGAAATATTAACCAACTTTTATTAGTAATCCCTTAAGAGCAGTTAAGAGCAGGTACCAAGTCAACGAATTATTGTGAAACGTACTTTACCTGAGAATTTGCGATCGAGGAGAGTATGAAGAGTACTCAGGTTACTTCCCAGATACATAACCGATCGTCTAAAGTGGGCAAAGGAACTCAGAAATCCATATCAAGGAGGATCAGTATTATTTTGGGAAGGCATAATGCATGGTCGTCGTCCTTTTTATGGACGACAATGCTAGAGAATACAAAATGAACTGGAGATAGGAAATATTCAAAGATTATAATGGCCAGCAAGTTCTCAATACATGAATCCCATTGAGCGCATATGGGATTTCGTTTGAAGAACAAAATCAAGCACTGTCGAAGAACTCACGGCCCAAGAAGAATGGAACAACATCCCAATGGATAAATGTGGTTTTTTTTCTACATTTCAAATTGTGATAACCATTTTATTATACAATATTTTTCATTTGTATTTTTTCCATGTTCAGTTAAAATTTAATTTAACTAATTTGTATTGAAAACATAAACAAATTAAATTTATTTCCTAATACACTCTTAATAGACTTCTTGACGAACATAAAAGGAGGTCCCAGATTATTGACGATGTTAGTATTAACTATAATCGTAGTATTTGTAAACCTCTATCATAGATGGTGTTAGCTGTATTAAATGTAATTATTTTTAATAATAAATTCCAATAATTAACGTAGAATGTTAAACCTAAGGTTTTCAAACTTACATTGCTTAATGTAATAGGGTCTTAAGATATTTTTGAATCATATTTATTACTCGGCTAAGCTAAACCATTGTCTAGAAAAAGAAATAGTCTGTCAACCCAATGAGACCCTAAAAAGAGAGATGCATACATTCTGAGAGGTGGCGGTTTAGGTTAAATTGCAGTGAAAATTGGGACTTTCAGAAACTTTCAGACTTACGTAGCCGAGATACTACTGACCAATAGGCATTATGATCAGCTTAAAAAATACATTTCTACACGGGTTTAAATAAAAATTCTGTAAGTACAAACAAAATTTTACCTTTTTATGTAAAACGCTACAAGCATTCAATCAATTTCTTCATGTAATGCAACTAACCTAATGACATAAGAAGTAAGCAATCCCTGTGGCTATAAAGGGAATAATTATTTAGGTAGGTACCTGTAATACGGCTAGTCGACTGATTTTACCATAATCCTTCGATAATACCAATTCCCATATTGAAATTAAACTGTAGAAACATACACCAGACCACCGTATACGTTTTAGTTTATTTCTTCTAATTGGCAGTTGTTATCAAAAAATATTTTAAATAAAAAAAATATTAGATTCTGTGTTATTGTTATAGGATTAACATCTACCTGCTAGGGATTTTTCTTTTAAATTAATCATATATAGTTATTGGTGTTAAATTAAAACGAAATATGAGTAATTTAGAATTCGGTGTTTTCCATTTTTTTTTCAAAATCATATAGGAAGACAGAGCAGCAATCAATTACCCCAAAAATCAAAAAATTAAATTAAAAAAATTTTGTAGCATAGTTATTACACCCTCAAATTCAAATTCAGAAATTTGCCGCGTAAATGATTGTTGGCGGATGGCCTACGTCAATACTCATATGTGTCATTGAAAGCGCCATCATTTTATTGTAAACAGTGTATCTGCGAGATTGTGCGAAGTTTTTTATTTATATTTATTCATCTCTTTTCTTTATTTTTTGTTGATTTTCATAAAAATAAGTCAGTTAGACATTTTTTAATGCAAAAAGCACAAAATAAGTATTTACGCTGTTGCTTTTACATTTCGAAATTCAGCTGCATTGAAACTTAACCTAACCCAACCTAACCTAACCATGAAAATGTCTAAGGATAGTAAATTGTTTACAATGCTTTCACAAACCCTACTGACGACATTTTATGATTGCATAACACAAATAAAACCAATAATTCACAATAAAATCAGAAATAAAAGTCCAACTCTCTCAATTACCACACATTAAATGTAAACAAACTGTCATCGATATGAGTTTTGAAGTCACGACCAATGAAGGTGCGTTTCGACTTCTATTTGAATTTATCGATTTTAACTTACTTTCAATTTGATATTATATAAAAAATAACCAGAATTGTTGCGTTGTAATGAGTTTAGGATTAAATATTTATAATTTACTATATGATTACAAAGGAATTTCATTGATTTATTTTTAATGAAAACACCGAATTGAGATAGTAAAGTTTTTCATTACAAATAATAGTCAAAAAAATTTTTCTTTTGTTGGACTATATAGGCTATGAACATGACACTGCAACACTACTAGCTCCAAAAAAAAGATCCCGGCTAAGAGACTCTCCCAAGGAGTGGTTCGACTTCAAGTTAATGCTCACTATAGAAAGGATTGGTGGTATATAAGGGTTAAGGGCGCCACTATCTTTTAAACGTTACGAATAAACAACAGAAAATACACAAAACTAAGGTGAAAAAGATAGAAACACCTTATAATTAAGCTGAATTTGATGGCAAGAAAATAAACTACATTTAATATCAACCGAACACGTGTAAACTCGTATTTTTCCAAAGGAAACCAAATTAGGAGTTTATATTATATTTCTTTATTCCATGAAACATGAACAAGGGAATTTGGGTTCAAACGATTCCAGATCTCTTATAAAAGCTCTAACTAAAATTATGAAAATTATTTTATTTTCAATTCTCAGCTGCGACGCGACGTCTCTACTCCGTCAGGAACGGAAAAAACCCTTGACAATCCGCACGCGTTTCCGCTTCTCCCTTTCCTAGAGGTGGAATCGTTTCAAACCATTACAAAAATTATATAAATAACAGTTATATAAGAACGGTTACATAAAGAACGGTTACATAACCCCCCCTTTAAAGGGAACAAATGATTAAACAAGCATTTGGTTGCTTTAAAGTTTGTAACAAGGTCTCACGAACATACAAAAAAAAACCCAAATTCGTAAAACAAAAACTAAATATACAATAAACTGTAATAATTAATTACAATTATTCTCCAGCATGATACTGTTTTAAATTCCATACATTCTGAACACCTAACGAACGCCCGGTTGAATCATCAACTACTTCATAAGCATTAAATCCTTTAAGAGATACAATAGTCCCTGGACCCGTATATAATAGAAAAAATTTTTGGATCTCTTTATTTTCGCCTGAAGACTGGGGGTGAGTGCGCACCAACACCTTATCTCCGACATTAAAACTTTTCGTTTTATGCAAATTATTATGGCGCAACTTGCGCTTTTCTGATTTTGTCATCAAATTTTCATGTGCCAATATAATTATTTCACCGCTATTTGGGAGTGAAAACGGAGGAAAATCAATTTTCTTAGTGAATTCATTTCCCACATCTTTACCAAAATGTATATGTTGGGGCGAAAAACGTGTACTTCCGTGGATGGTTCGATTTAACCAAAGTTGAACCCGGTCAATTATCGTTGCCCATTTCGTATGACTTTGGTAACAAAATGCCCTTAACATACGCCCGATCTCACGATTGACCCTTTCCGTTGGATTATCTTGCGGATAATAAACCGAGGTGTGCCGAACGCGAATCCCAGCAGCTTCTAAGTCTCTAAACCAAAGACCACTTCGAAACTGAGTTCCGTTATCCGACAAAATTGCTGACGGTTTACCCACAACCGGAATATATTTCTCGAATATACATTTTAAAATTGCTTTCGTAGTAGCACGTTTTAAGGCAAATAATGACACATATTTACTGAAACAATCTATCAGTACCAATAGCTGCGTGACACCACCTCGTGATTTTGGTAAAGGACCGACTAAATCCAAAGCGACCAACTCATTAATATCCCCAGGTATAATACTTTCCATCTTCCCGTGTAAATGAATAGAAATTTTACTTTTTTGACAGAGATCACATACCGATATAAATTTTCGACACGATCGTTTCATTTTAGGCCAATAATACGTACTACTTAACCGGAAAAAATATTTTTCGGCTCCAAAATGACCCTGTTCTTCATGTTCTTGTACAACAAGATCACGAATATAATTAGATGGAATACATAGCTTAGGTCCAGGGCTTGCACTAGAACCATACCGAAACAACAAATTTTTGTATAAAACAAACCATTTCTTTACCTTTTCAGGATTATTTGAATTAAGTTGTTTAATTATTTTTGCACAAAACGGGTCCGTTCCCTGATCGCGCTGAATGTTCCGCATATTCAATAAAATTCTTTTAGAAAGTTCACTAACTTTAAACATGGTTATTCGCGTTTCTTCTGGTGACTCGGTAAAACCGTCGCCTTTATTTCCGACTGGGTAGCGGGATAAAATATCAGCCAAAATATTTTCAGATCCCTTACAATATTCAATATTAAAATTATATTCTTGTAAATAAATTATCCACCTAGCTACGCGTGGAGTAAATAATCGGCACGATTTTATGAAAGACAGAGCTTTGTGATCCATTTTTTTAAAGCAAATATAACCGCACAAGCCTCCTTCTCAGTAACACTGTATCGAACTTCAGGTCCATGTAAAATTCGGCTCGCGAAAGCTATTGTTACACCTCAAGTAAAACTAGTACAACGTGAACGTAAAAGATATATTAATTAATCACTTGACAGTACTGAAAATACTAATCACTCCTGTCATAAAATGTCTTATCTATATACTTTAGTATCCATCTAAAGCCCCGTACAGATTTGGTCGCGTAACACTATTCCCCCCCTTCTCTAGGTGTTTCGCCCCGAATTCCTAATTCCTCCCGCTGGATCCAGGTGGGCCGCTTATCGCCATGATATCGAGCAAGCCTTTCTAGGTGGACGATCTTCGGCTTGCTCCTCGGTGCCTTTTGTATCCGGTAAATTAGGTCGTTAACCTTCTTTACGACCATATAGGGCCCTTCCCAATCCCGCTGCAGCTTCGGGCTACGTCCCTTTCTTCTTCGCGGTTGATACAGCCACACGGCATCTCCCCTCTGAAAAAGTTCATCTGTGCTGCCCGCGTCCAGACTCCTTTTCATTTTGTCGCTCACCACCTGTAGTCGCTCCCGGGCGAACTCGTGAGTACGCTCTATCCTTCGTCGGACGTTTTCGACGTACTCCGGAAGTGTGTCGTTTTGCTCCGCCGGAGGAGGCCTACCGAAAAGCAGGTCGCTAGGAAGCCTCATCTCTCGGCCGGTAACCAGCATAGATGGTGTGTACCCAGTGGACTCCTGTTGGGCGCTTCGGTACGACAACAGGAACATCGGAATAAACTCGTCCCAGTTCTGTTGATTATCCGCAACGAACATTGACAGGTATTGGCATATCGTCCGGTTGTGCCGTTCCACCATGCCGTCCGATTGTGGGTGCAGGGGCGTCGTACGAGTTTTCCTTATTCCCAGGAGTCCCATGAGTTCCTTCCATAGGGCAGATTCAAAGTTCCTACCTTGGTCGGAGTGGAGCTCGAGAGGAACGCCGTGCCTAGCGATGACATTTTGTACGAAGGCTTCTGCGACGGTGGCTGCTTCCTGGTTCGGAAGGGGAACCACCTCTGGCTACTTCGAGAAGTAGTCCATCGCGACCATCAGGTACCTGTTCCCCTTCACGGAGAGCGGTAATGGTCCGAGGATGTCCACAGCCACGCGTTGGAATGGCTCACCGGATAAATATTGACCCATTTTTCCCCGGTTTCCCGTCCTCGGCCCTTTTCTGCCGGTGCACAGATCGCATCTTTTGCACCACTCCGTTACGTCCTTGCTGCAACCTACCCAGTAGAACCGATCGCGAACTCTAGCAAGTGTCTTCTTCGCCCCGTAATGTCCCCCCGCGAGGCTTCCGTGTAGCTCCCCCATCACTTCCTTGGTAAGGGATTTAGGCAAGACCATTTGGTGGTTTACAGCGGACCCGTCTGGGCTTTCCCATTTGCGGTACAAGACCCCATCACAAAGGTAAAGAGAGTCCCATTGGGCCCAGTACCGCTTGACGGCGGGTCCATACCCTGAGATCTCCTGCCATGCAGGCCTAACTCCGTTCCGCAGCCATTTCCTGACAATTCCCAGGTTCTTGTCCTTCTTTTGGCTTCTGCGCAAGTTATTTACAGACCAGGCGTCACCGTCAGCGTCTGCCCTCACCGTCGTTACCTGGAGCATTTCTTTCTGGACGGCTGCGTCTCCTTCCGCGTTTCCTTCCTTGTCCTCAACCCTTCGGCAAAACCTGCACTCTTGCTGGATGCACGGCCTTCGAGAGAGAGCGTCTGCGTTGCTGTGATTCCGCCCTCGTCTATAGATTATCTCGAAGTCGTATTGGTCCAATCTTTCTAACCATCGTGCCATCTGTCCCTCTGGCCGTTTAAAATTCATCAACCACTGTAACGCGCTGTGGTCGCTACGGATGGTGAAGGGTCTTCCGTACAGGTAGCTGTGGAAATGTTCGACAGCCTTTACTACTGCTAGGAGCTCCTTCCTCGTGACGCAATAATTCCTCTCCGCTTTCCCCAACGTCTTACTAAAGTACGCAATCACCTTCTCTTCTCCGCTTTGGTTTTGGGACAGAACCGCACCTATGCCGTGTTGCGACGCGTCGCAGTCCAATAGGAATTTCTCTTCGTGGCTAGGGTACGCTAACACAGGCGCTGTGGTTAGACTCCTCTTCAATTCGGCGAAAGCTTTCTGGCAGTCCGGGTTCCAGTCGAAAGGGACTTTATTCTCCGTCAACCGGTGCAGGGGTTTGGCTATATTTCCGAAATTTTTGACGAATTTACGGTAGTACGTACAGAGTCCCAAGAATTGGCGTATCTCATATCTATTTTTCGGTGTTGGCCAATCCACGATCGCCGAAATCTTCGCCGCGTTCGTCTTGATCCCTTCGGCCGATACGACGTGCCCTAAATATGACACCTCGCGTTGAAATAACGCACACTTTTTCGGGTTCAGTCTTAGCTGTGCGTTTCTCAATCTATCGAAGACTTCGCCAAGATTGCTTAGATGTTCCTCGAATGTTTTACCCATGATGATGATGTCATCTAGATAACACAGACAAATTTTCCACGTTAGCCCTTTCAGAACCATTTCCATAAGCCTCTCGAAAGTTGCAGGCGCGTTGCATAGTCCAAATAGTAGCACTTTGAACTGATAGAGGCCGTTTCCCGCAGAAAAGGCCGTTTTGTTTCTATCTTCGGGATGCACTTCTACCTGCCAGTAACCGCTTTTTAGGTCCAGTGTGGTAAACCATTGGGATCCCGCCAAGGTATCAAGTGAGTCGTCTATTCTAGGAAGTGGGAAACTATCCTTTACCGTTACTTGATTAACCTTTCGGTAATCGACGCAGAATCTTGTGCTCCCATCTTTCTTGTTTACTAGCACAACTGGCGAACACCAGGGGCCTGACGATTCTTCGATGACGTTGTCCCTCAACATGTCCTGGATCATGTCAGCCACTTCCTTCTGCTTCGCGAAGGGGAGCCTCCTAGGGTGTTGTCGTATGGGTAAAGCGTTTCCAGTATTAATTTTGTGTTGGACCAAATTGGTTCTCCCAGTACCGTTCACCGATTCAAAGAGGTTGCGATAGGAATTAATGAAACCTCTAGCCTTTCTCGTTTCGTCCGGTGTTAGTCCTTCAAAATTTCGGGTTAGCATTTTGACGAGCTCGTCGTCGCATGGTTGCTGCTCTCGCCTGTCCGTTGCCAACTCGGGATTATCTTGAAGACTGATAATGCTCTTTACCGGTTCGCAGTACCCTAGTTCATAGTTCTTCCTTAATGTCACAGCCTTCTTTGAAACATTGGCCACCCGGACTGGAATCCTCTGATCTACCTTCACCAGACACCTGGCCACTACGATCCCCTCGACTGTGGTTCCTTGCGGCTCAACGATTCCTATTTCCGGATTGGCCAGTCCTCCTTCGAGGCGGGCAGTCACGATACTCTCTGAATTCGCCGGAATGTCGGTGTCTTCTTCCATAACAACCTTGCACTTATGCACTCGACCGTCGTTCCCGTCTATTATTATTTCCTCGTTATTGATTATCAGGATTCTATTCTGAAGGTCGATTACAAATCTGTTTTCCATAATGTCCAAGCCCAAAACGCATTCGTCCGTGATTTCTGCTACCAAGAAAGTGTGTTCCATAAAAAAGTTTCCTATGCGGATTGTCGCAGTTAGTTGGCCTAGGACGGGTGTAGTATGTCCAGTAGCGGTCTCCAAAACTAGTCCGTTGGGTGCCTTTCCAAATCCTCCGGTGGCCAAATTTGGTCGAATAAATGATCTGGTCGCCCCCGTGTCGATAGTGACTATGCAGAGCTTATCGTTTAATTGTCCTTGTACCATTAGGCTTCGGTTATTTTTGCGTAACGAGTATGTACAAAGCTTGGGGCTCTGTTCTAACAAAGTCGGCAAACGCCCCTTGGAGCCGACTTTTAGTAGTTTCCCTGATTGCTAGGTCCAGCCCGTCGGTCGGGAGTGGGCTCCCGATATTGGTAGGATGACCGATCCTGATGGGGAGACGTCCTTCTAAATCGGTTTCTCGAGGGACTCGGGGAAGCGTTGCGTTGTCTATGGGATGGTTCTAGGCTTCTTCCGCGAACTTGGTTGCGCGCCTCATCTGAAAAACGGCAATTTCGTTGAATATGTCCGGCTAAACCACAATTGAAGCATTTGCGAGGTTTCTGCTCGTTTCGCCTTCCGAGTTGGGTATTCCTTATGAGTTCTTCGAGAAGTGTTTCTATCCTTGATGCGGAGCTATTGGTATGATCATCTTCAAAGCGGATTTCTCGAACCTTTGGTCGGTTGTTTCTGGAAATGCTTTTCGCTGCTTCGATTTCTTGTGCGGTTGCTAAGGTTTCCTGTAGCGTCTTATGATGGCGAAGACGGAGCAGTTGCTGCATGTCGCCGTCATATACCCCATCAATGAACGCCTGAGTCCCAAATTGTTCGAGAAACTCCTGTGGGGCCTGGGGGTATGCCAAGTTAAGAAGCCTCTCCACGTCACTTCCATATTCTTGTAAGCTTTCATCTTGTTTCTGCACACGAACTTTCAGTTGGTTTTGAAATACTTGCTTAAGATGTTTTTGCCCGTATCTAGTTTCCAACGCCCGTACAATAGCAGCGTAGCTATTCTTTTCCTGTGGTATCGTTTGTAGGACAGAGGAAGCTTGGCCTCTAAGAGCAACTGTCAGAGATGTCGCCTTCTCCTGCTCGTTCCATGCGTTTGCGGTTGCTGCTGCTTCGAATTGGCGTCGATACGTTTCCCAGGACGTTTGGCCATCGTAAGTGGGTGGGCGGATGACCTGCTTGTTCACTGACGAAGGTTGCTGGTCAGAGGTGACATTCCTGTCACCTTCGATTGTATTCGGTCTGCCATGGGAGATTTTCCCGATCAGTTCGCTTTCTAGTGTTTCCATCCGTCTATGAAGGGTTTCCTCTAATGCGTCCACCCTCTCGTTGGTCGTGGCTAGCTCTCGTCGAAGGTTGGTAGTGTACGTACTCATTATTCCTTCCATAATTTGTTGTTGTTTTGTCCATATATCCTGTAGTAAATGTTGCTGTCTCTGCTCCCTTTCTTCCTCCTCTTGTCTTCTCCTCTTCTCTCGTTGCTCCTCCTCTTCTTCCTCGTCTTCTTGATTCCTGTTCCTCCATTATCGTCTTTACGAGGGTGCTCGTGAGTTCTGTGGACCTCGTGCTTCCATCTTGTGATCTTGACCTCGTGTTGACCATTTCTAATATCCCACCGCTGTCACCACTGTTACACCTCAAGTAAAACTAGTACAACGTGAACGTAAAAGATATATTAATTAATCACTTGACAGTACTGAAAATACTAATCACTCCTGTCATAAAATGTCTTATCTATATACTTTAGTATCCATCTAAAGCCCCGTACAGATTTGGTCGCGTAACACTATTATATTTCGGTCTCCCGAATCATTTAATTGGAAAAGACACGCCCCCAATGCATAGGATGATGCATCAGTTTGTAAAAAAAAACGTTTTTCAAAATCTGGATGCTTCAACAATGTCACCCTCAAAAAAGCTTCTTTAACTCTTGCGAATGCCTCCGCATGCACGGGACCCCACTGCCACGAAACATTCTTTTTTAATAATTCTAATAGAGGGAAAGTCAACTCAGAATATCGAGCACAGAACCTGGCCTCATAATTTACAAGTCCCAAAAAAGATCTTAGATGTTTAAGGTTGCGAGGTGTTGGAAATTCTTGGATAGCCCTTACCCGTTCTGGGTCTATCTGAACCCCTCCTTCCGGTAAAATATGACCCAAAAATTTAACTTCCTTACGCGCAAATAAACACTTCCTTAATTTTATTGTTAAACCTGCATTCCTAAATTTCTCAAAGACAACTTTTAAATGTCTTAAATGCAATTCTGAGTTTGATGAATATATTAACAAATCATCCACAAATGCAATTACAAATCCATCAACTTCCGGTCCTAAAACTTTATTAAGAGCCCTGATAAAGCTACCAACTGAAGAACAATATCCGAAAGGCAATACTCGGAAAACATATGTCCTACCTTCATAGAAAAATCCCGTATACTTCTGATGCTCCTTGACAATCCGCACGCGTTTCCGCTTCTCCCTTTCCTAGAGGTGGAATCGTTTCAAACCATTACAAAAATTATATAAATAACAGTTATATAAGAACGGTTACATAAAGAACGGTTACACACGCTGCACCCTTAAGACTTATAGTCCATGGGTATATAAATCAAACTGTGAATAAAGAATATTGGTTTATTGATAATAAATTGTAAATTGCCACAGGAATTATAAGTGGAAGTGTATAACGGACTTGACTTATCTTTAATATTTGTGTGATCCGGTGGGCTCGGTTAATCCATCGATATTGTAGTTGAAGTATTGGTTGTTGGGGGTTGGTTCTTCATCAAAGGGACTGCTAATGTGGGCTATATTTCTTCAGAAGAAGGACTGCAACTATTGGCTAGATTTCTCCATAGAAAGGACTGCAACTATTAGCTATATTTCTCCATAGAAAGGACTGCAACTATTAGCTATATTTCTCCATAGAAAGGACTGCAACTATTGGCTATATTTCATGCTGGAGGTAACGTAGCGGTAACGGTAACGTAGCGGTAACCTAGCGGTAACCTAGCGGCTGTATCCTCCTAAAAGTCGTAAAGTGGATCAGAAGGATTTAAAATGTTGTGGGTGTTGATGTTGGTTCGCTTTTAGGTCAAAAAGGAAGGCAAATGCTTTACCTCAAAACGTTACTTTATACTTAAAAGCTTTCCAACATTAATGTCCCATATTTAATAACAAAAATGAATTAAAAACAATAAATTTATAGTTTTAATGAAATTCAGAGCGGTGAAGCCGGCTCTGTGTGATTAATTACTAATGAGTTTTATTGTTAATACAAATGAAAAAGTTATAAGCTGTTATACTTAGTTTTTTGTAAGTAAAAATAAAAAAGTGATTGTTATAGTTATTTAAAAAATTTTTTTTTTAATTCTAAAAGAGTTCTAAAAAAAAGATACTAATTTATTATGTTTTACATAGACTCAGTTATATATTTCATGTTTACAAAAACGTGTTACTCTGAATAAGCTTTAACAATAGATAAATTTACAACAAAAGAATGATATTTTTATAAGCAATAAAATACCGTTTATATTTAACAGTTACATTGTATGATTGTACCTAGAAAGCATGTTTCTCTAAATAAGCTTTGAAAATGGATAAACTTACAACAGAAAAAAGATATTTTTATAGGCAATAAAATGAATTTGATATTTACTAGTTTCATTAGATGGTTCTACCTGGAAATAGTGTCTAAAAACATTTATACAGGGGCCACGCCCTAAGGTTTTAATACACAAATTGTTCATTTTGGCCTTAAAAAAAATAGTGAAATAAAAGGAAATTATATGTACAAATACTTCTAAAAGGTTTAAAATAATTGTGAAGTGGAACGAATAGAAAATAATGAATTACTTACTGTGATACAGCCAGATAAATGTATTTTCTGAATCTCGTAAACGACTGGTCTCTAGGGGTGGTTTGTCGGAAAGAGAACGAAGCGTGGCGTTCTGCTAATTTTATAATGGTACTGACAGGGGCTTCCGGTTACGTTCGTTCGTTTGCAAGGGTTTTGTACGTTCTGTTGTGGGGGGTAAGTTTGACAGTGGTAAGGTTGTGTCTAATAATACATTGGGTCAGAATTGATTTTAGGGTTCGGGGGGAAGGTGACTTAAGGAAAGGTAGCATGGCGATAGACATGTTACAACACAATAAAGAGTTGTATCATAGGCTATGAACACATTTATGTATAGAATTTATCACGAGATGAATTACTAATATAATCGGTAAGAACTTCTTGTATAACTATCTTTTTTGGGTGATTGTTATATGAATTTTGTTAAAAAAACTTATTTATTAACCATTAGAAATTTTGATTAATTTTTTTATTAAATTGTTTATAAAATAAAAATAAAATATTCAAAAATAGGTACATTAACAGCAACATTATCCAAAACTCAAGAATTATAAAAACAATCCACGATCCCAGCAACTACAACAAAAAGTACTTAAGACTTAAAAAATACAATCCTAAAACTCTTTTACTGTAATAGGTAGTTTTATTACAAATGACCTTCGAAAACATTATTTTGTTCTGCAGGTAGATTTATTTGGAAAATAGACTCACAAGTACGAAATGTTATCAGTTACATCTAGCGTTTAGTAACATAATCACTCAAAATGAACAGAAATCTTTTCTATTTCATAGTGAAATATTCAGCGCCATCCAAACTTTAGGTCCAGCTTTCACAATACGCAATCTATACGTTTGGTCCACAATTACAAAAAAGTCTTAAATTATGAGTCCGTATGGTTAATAGACTATTTATTTTTTTAGGCAATGGCTAAACCATATCTTGAACCGTGACTGTACAAACGATCCTCAATCAATTTCGGTGTAATATTTTAAGTTTTTTTTACTACTTAAATGTTTTTTTGGTATTTTAGGTGACATTATATTTCCGGCAGGAAGTTCAATATTTTTTGGTCCTGTACAAATACACCGAAATCCAGAATACTGGCCGGATCCGTTGAAATTTGATCCCGACAGATTTTTACCTGAAAATGTGGCAAAAAGACATCCATGTACTTACATACCATTTTCATATGGACCCAGAAAGTGTATAGGTAAGAAAAATATAATTTTTCTAATTCCTGTTAAAACAGTACTACTTGATTAATTTGCCGGGTTCATCCACTTTAGAGCCACACTCTACCAATGTGCGCAGCGGCGCCAAGAACAAATACGCTGCTGTTCGAGACTGTAGACGGTAGTGAAGTTCTTTAATCCTGGTCAAACTCAAATGGAAATAGGGTGAAATAATACTCTATTCAATAAAGAGTATCTATTACTATTACAAGCAATTGGTTGTAATGCTACAGCATGCAATCCCTACCAGCTCTTTTCCGTTACAAAATTTAATTTGAACAATATTTTTGGCTAGTCCAAAACCGGGCCTGCTTTTCTTACTCTCCGGGAAATGGTGTATACTAGAGCTATTACCGTGGTGGCACCAAATCTGAATAGAAATTAGCCCTATTTTTCTCGTCATGAGATTGTGGATAGGTCATTTTTTACTTTTCTTGACAAGGTCAAAACTCTGTCAAACCTTCGCTTTTTTCTTTAAGAACATCGCTTTTATGTTTTATAAATCGAACCTCACACCATCTAGAGTAGTCGTCAATAAATTCTATAAAGTATCTTGCCTTTCCAATGGATTCATAGCGCATTGGTCCCCAGACATCAGTGTGTACAATATCAAGAAGCTTAGACCTTTTTCGGATTTTCTTGGAAATGGCTTTCTTGCCATTTTTCCCTGAATACAGACTTTAGAATCTATTGTGTTTTCATTACTTTTACCAATTTTGATTCCTCGTATATTTTTTTTTCTTTCAGCTTCTAGTAAATCTCCAATATTTAGGTGTCCCAAACGCCGGTACCATGCTTCTAAATCGTTCTCTTCTTTTTCGGCAAGTTGACATTTTTCTGAATTGTTATTTACGTAGTATAATTCACCAATTCGATCAGCCATCAGTTTTACTTTACCATCTGTATCTAAAACCAATGTATTTTCTTTCTGAAATACAACATCATATCCTTTATTTGTTATTTTTCCAACTGATAGTAAATTTGTACGAAGATCAGGTACGTGATTGTGAGTAAAATAATATTATCCACACACGAATTAAGATTACCTTATTCACGTCTAGGGCAAGATACGACCGTTTATCAGGATGTCATCTGTTTTAAAAATGTAATGAGATTTTTGGATAATAATACTTATAGCAGCTTCAAAAATAACCTTTTTGACTATTTGGTTAAAAATGCATTCTACTTGGGTAGTGATTTAGGGTGGGGATTATATATTATTTATGATGTATGGACAAGTCTAATAATGTTTTATTTTGGCATGGTTATTATTATTATTGCAAAAAATTGTGTTTAATTAATTGAAAACTTTCTCTATTACTTTACATATATTTAATTAAAATATTGTATATAGCAAGGTGAACTTTTTAACTTTTAACCTAAGCAAAATGTTGAAATATTTTTTATTTAATTTGTAGGTGGACAATATGCGATAATGGCGATGAAAACAATTTTGGCAACGGTCGTAAGAAAATATAAAATATTTACAGAATATAAGACAGTGGAAGAGATTAAGTTGAAAATCAACTTGACGCTTAGAATGAAACACGGATCCAAAGTTTGGATAGAGAAACGTTAATTTAAAATCAAATATATTTTTTTTGTTTACTATTTACAAAATTATAAACTATTGAATCAATCCATTTTAATATTATTTACGTAATATGTTGTCTTAAAGGTAAGATTCAGGAATTGAGCTTGTCATCAACTTATAAAAAATGGTACACCCAGAAGCAATAAAGTTATTTTATTGAAATTAAGCATACATTTTACGCCAATATATTACTTCAAATTATAATCAATTTAGCCCTGTAACAAACCCCAAAACCTTAATTAGTAATGTGTGGGTGCGCCTCTGGAATTTATACGGTCGTGTAGACGTCCCAGACATGTTCTATAGGTGATAGGTCGGGAGATCTAGGAAGCCATGGATGAAGGTTGGTATCGAAAACCTCAAAAAAATCTATGGTCACTCGGGCTATATGCAGACGTGCAATATCTTGTTGAAAAAGACCATTGGGAACATTCCAAAAATATGGCACAACTACGGGTGTTGCTACTTCCTGTATATAGCGAGCTGCAGTCATGGACCCACTTATAAAGACTAGTGGAGACCTGCGACCTACACTAATTGCACCCACACCATAACTCCTTCTGTTCTTTCTTAGTGACGTTCAACAGGAAAAGCCAATTTCCGTCTTTCTCGACTCATCCTTCTAACTCGTTGTGTGCATCCTAAGACAGAACCTAAATTAATCTGAGAACTACCGAATGCCTTTCTTGTTTCCAGTTAGCTCTGTCTGTTCTATGCTTACGGGTCAATGGAAGCACCAAGTGGGGGCGGTAAGAATGTATCCCAAAAACCCTTTTACTTCGATAAATAGATGACATAGCAAATCACTCTTCCAGCTAAACGAAATGATTCATTAACTACGGTCCTGTTAATTCGAAACGATTACTTAAGGCTGAAATTCTTAGGTACCGGTCTTGGCGTGGATTGGTATTTCTCCTTCGTCTAGAGGCCCAGATTCTTTGTGTTCAATTTTCCTAAAACCATGCTCGATAACACAACAATAATGCATACAAACCCCGGTTAACGTAGTCCAAAAAAGGGCCTCTTTCAAACCATCTTAGTTGCCTAAATTTGCACACCTTCGTACCGGTGGCATTTAAAAATGTGTAACCAAACCAACACTGAGTTTATCAGTTTATAATAAATACAGTTGATACAAAATGAATTACTTACAACATTAAAAATGTGTTAAATGTGTTAAAAAAATTGCTTTTTTAAATTAAATGACAGCTGTTTCGCTAAAAACTAACATCATCAGATTGACAGATTAAAGTTACAATTTGTTTGTTTATAACTAGGTACCTGATGTTGATTAAGTAATATTATGGCTAGACCAAGTATGGAACTAATAAGACATAACAATATTAACAGAGATATAAAAAACTAGAATAAAAACTTTAGCATTCTAATCTTTACAATAACTTAATATATATATATCTTATCTATGTATAAAATGAAGACTCAACTCAAGTAAACAGTTTAATAGACTTTAATAGACTAGGTGACGAATATCCAACGTCTGCCATTGCATTAGGAAATAAGACAGGATGGATGACATCGGAACTGTTTCCAAAAGTACTTCTCCATTTTGCAATAAATTGTATTTTAAATTATCCTGGAATGAAAACTGTCTTGACCAGTATCAAAACATTATGCAACTTTCTTCCTTGGTTGCTCTTCCCGATAATATAACCGAAGCATATGTTAACCTTTGCTTAGCAATAAACTCCTCAGCAGATTTGTGTAATATGCGCAAACCTTGTGGTAAAAACAATAATAAGAGTAAACCTTGGTATGACTCAACCTGTTTTGACTTGAAGAGAGATGTACAAAGTAAACTGAAGGTATGTAAACGTAATCATTTTTCTGGGCCTTTTCTAACTGATTATCTTAAATTGAAAAAAATATACGTTAGAACATGTAAGCAAAAAAAATGTATGTATGAACAAAATATAGTTTACACACTTGGTAACGTCAAAGACAGTAGAGCTTTTTGGGGCACTTTAAAAAAATTTCGAGGCAGTCAATCTAGAAATACTATAACAATCCAAACATGGGAAAGTTTTTATGACAATTTAATTAAAGAAAAAATGTATGATTCAACATTATTTTACGATGTATTACACCCATATCTTGACTCCGAAATTCATTCTGATGAAGTATTCTCTGTTCTTGCATCCTGTAAAAACAATAAGGCTCCTGGAACTGATAGTATTATGTTTGAATTCTATAAATATCTACCACAAAACTGGCATTTATACCTTTGCAACTTATTTAACAGAGTCTTTAAAAACGAATTTTTCCCTAAAGAATGGACTTCGGTTGCTCTCACCATGTTGCACAAACGGGGCCCACAAGACGATCCAAATAATTACCGTGGCATAGCTTGTCTCAACACAGTAGCAAAACTGTTTTCCATGATTATTTTAAGAAGAATAGAGACCTGGATCGACGAAAATAATGCTCTTCCAGAGATACAAAATGAATTTCGGAAATTTAGAGGATGTCTCGACAACATTTTTGTGCTGCATGGTGCTATCCAAATTCATCTACATCGCAAAGGTAGGAAAATATTTGCAGCGTTTATAGATTTAAAACGAGCATTTGATTCCGTTAATCATGCTTTACTTTGGCAAAAGCTTTACGAAATTGGCCTCTCTGCGAAAATTATAAGATTATTAAAATCATTCTATTCCGATGTCTTCTTTCGCTGTAAAGTTGATAATGAATTTTCCAAGCCATTTGAACTAGGTGAAGGTGTACTGCAGGGTGAACCATTGAGTCCCACATTATTTGCTCTTTTTTTGTCCGATATGGAAATTTTCTTTAAAAATTGTGGTGTCTCTGGTATTAGCATTGACAACAGCAATGATCTTCTAATGCTCCTTTATGCGGACGATCTTGTATTATTGGCGGACTCTGAAGTTGATATGGCCAGAAAACTGAAAGTTGTTGAATCTTACACAACAATAAATAAACTTAACGTTAATACGGCAAAGTCTAAAATTATTTGTTTTTCGCGTGGTAATTTTAAGATCCCACGAAACGAGCGCTTTCTGTTTAATCATGAAATTATCGAGGTGGTCAATAAGTATTCTTACTTGGGAGTCGTATTTACTGCTTCATCTTTCTTTCGAGAGCAAGCTACCCACTATTCAAATAAAGCCAAACAAGCAATAGGTGCAGTAATGTCTATTCTTGCCAAAACAAAAAACAATTCCTGGGAATGTAGAATAAAGCTCTATGATTCCATTGTTCTGAATACACTAACAACCTCCATTCCTGTGTGGGGTCTTCGTTACAAGGATATTATAGAGAGAGTTCAGGTAGGGTTTTTTAAGAGACTGCTTCTTTTACCAAAACATACTCCCAACTACTTAGTGCGTTTGGAATTTGGAGCCACAAAATTAGAATGGCTAATCTTTAAGTCTTGTTTAAATTGGTTAGTCAAAATATTAGCAATGGATTCAAAAAGGTTACCAAAAATAATATTTAATAAACTCTTGCAGCTTGAGCCAGTAAACAATAATAAGTTTAATTGGTGCTTGCAGCTAAAAGCAATTTTTTATCAGTTCGGGTTCTCTGAAGTGTGGAACAACTTAACTACACTAAAATCCAACTTGGAAAATATTCTTGAAACTTACCGTGATAGATTATACCAAAATGACTTGCGTAGTGTATTAGAGTCGCAATTCTGTTACATTTACAAATCACTGAAGGTTTCTCAAAGTAATGCTTATTACCTGGGTTTTAGGGTCCCAATTAAATATATCAGAATAATTAATCAAATAAGGTTATGTTCAAAAAAGCAGTTAAATATATCATTCCATAATATATACTACAATATTAACCAGGAAGAAATTTGTACAATGTGCAACTGTCTGAAATTTGAAACATTAGAGCATATTATAATAGAATGTCCACTGTACAGGGAAATAAAAACTCCACTTATAAGCAATCTACGTTCATTTGATGACTTTATAGCACTTCTTGACAATTTAAACCAAAATACCTTGAAAGCCTTGGCATGTTTTTTTATTGGAGTACTAAAGCTTCGTTCATTTGTTTTGGACGAATAGTTTATGTGTTATTATTTTTTGTACTACTATTATTATTTTGTATTATTTTGTATTATTACGTAACCGACCCTCTTGCTATTTGATATTGTTCAATGTAAGCAATAAACGATTATTATTATTATTATTATATAAACAGTTTAATAGACTTTAATAGACTAGGTGACGAATATCCAACGTCTGCCATTGCATTAGGAAATAAGACAGGATGGATGACATCGGAACTGTTTCCAAAAGTACTTCTCCATTTTGCAAACTTTGTGAAATGCTCTGTGGAAAAGAAAGTTTTGCTACTATTAGATAATCACGAGTCACATATAACTGTAGAGGCTATTAAGCTTTGCAGAGAAAACGGAATCGTTTTACTTTCTTTTCCACCGCATACCACTCACCGAACTCAGCCATTAGACGTAGGCGTATTCGGACCATTTAAATCTTACTTTGGCAATGCTCAGCATTATTGGTTACTTTAAAATCCCGCAAAGTGCCTTACTATTCGGAATTTGGCACGTTTAGCAAAGCCGGCCTACGAAACTGCATTTACGATCAAAAATATAACAAGTTCGTTTAAAAATACTGGTTTGTGGCCAATGAATCGGCTAATATTTAGTGATGCAGACTTTTTGCTAAGTAAAGTAACTGACAAAACATTAGAAGAGTATCCTGAACATGCCGCAGGCTCCTTACAGAAAGAGTTACAAACCGAAACACTTTCGCCTACTTCATCAACATCAAAACAGGCACAAGAAATAATATCTAACAAAACACTCCCAAATGCATCCCCAGATGCTTCTGCATCAACTTCCATATTATGTCAAGTTAGGCCATATCCGAAAGTGCAACTTGAAGAAAAGAAAAAATCGAAAAGAAGGAAAGCACAATCAACAATTTATACGGACACACCAGAATATGAAAAACGACAAAGTCTAGAAGCAGAACGGAAACGAAAATCGAGCTTAGCTAAAAAAAAGGGCATCAGTAAAAAAATACTTAAGAGCAGTATGTAAAAAGCGGAGCATTTCGACATCCAGCGAGTCAAGCACAGATGACGAAGAGGACTTTCAAGACTTAAAACTAATATGTGAAAATGAGAGTATTGAGATTGGAAGTTTTGTTCTGGTGAAATTTCTAGTTTCAAAAAAATATTTATTATGCTGGTCAAGTAAATAGTTTACACGATGAGGAATATGAAGTCAAATTTTTGCGACGTCAACGTAACACCAATAGCTTTGTGTTTCCTGCTGTCTTACTCTTCCGGTAATGGAACTACAAGAACATCAAGTGTTTTTAAATTAAATTTTAATTTTGCTAGCCTGAACGTAAAATAAGATTATAATAGATCTTTGGTAAATACTTTTGCTTTGTTTTGCACATAAAAGAGATGTTTAAATATGTAGCCGAATGTTCCCCTTTATGTAGCCGAAACAACCCTATCAGTTGGGTACTTTCGGCTATTTTCTAAAAAAAATAAAAATAGTTTTTTTGTATACTTACTCTTTTGATAAAAGTTTCTTTCTCTTAACAAATATTCCTAATAAGTCACAGTTTCTTAAGATAATACAAGTTTTTGAATAGTCTTAAAAGTTTTCCCAAATTTGGCTTCCAACGGAGAATAGGCCGAATGTGGCCTATTCCCACTTTCCCCTAGAACAGAAATCTTGGAACAGGTGCCATTGCACCCCCGTCAACATGCATACCAAGGGGGAAAGTCGACGGAAACCCACAATTGACTGACGAAATCCAAGTCCAAGAAATCCCAAGTAGTAATAAGGGCGCCACTATCTTTTGAACGCTATCGATTAAGCAAACAAACTACACAAAAACTAAGGTGAGAAAGATAGAAACACCTTGTAATTAGATTAATTACAACAAATAAGGAAGCTACTTAAAACAAAAGACCGACTACGCTACACCCTTATTAAGACTTTTAGTCTAAGGTATATAAATGAAACTGCTTTTTAAAAATTGATTATTTATTGAAACTGTAAGTACTTGCTAATAATGAACTGGAAGGAGTTGCTTCTTCGTAGAGAGATGAAATTCTCTGGATGTTTCTTTAATGGTTCTGGCAGCTTGAGATGTAATAGTTTTCTTAACCGCTCAGAAGTGGTTTGAAGGACTGTCTTCACATAGGGACCTTCCAAAAGATGCTTTCAACTTAGCGGTAACTGGGCTCTAAAATAGCGGTAACCTAGCGATAATTTGACTCCAACTTAGCGGGTTGTATCTTCCTAAAAGTTTTTATGTGAATGAGAAGGAATCATGAAGGTATGGGCGTTAGCATTGGACAGACTTTTCAGATAGGACAGCAAATTACTAAATTTCAACAAATAAATAGTCTTATCTTCAAGTCTTCCAACACAGCTTCCATAAATGTAACAAACAAATGGACAATATTAAAAATTTATTGTACTAACCCTTACTATTTTAGTTGTTTATTGTCCTGTTCCTTGTAATGCAAAAAAATTGTCATTAGACTAATGTGTTTTGAATGAAAAAGGTATACTAGTTCTAGTTTAACTTTGAAACAATCATATATTTGTAATAAATGCATATTTGTGAAAAATTGATTTTTTTATAACATTAAATAGGTATATTACAGTGCAGAAGTGGATTTTGTTTAATAGTTATTATTTATTGTTTGACTCTAAAGCAGGTTTTAAGACTACGGTCTAAGATTTTTATGAACTTAAAATTTGTTAATAATTATGTTTTATTTTGTCTAAAAGTAATAGCTTACCTTGAACAATTATTGAAGCCACGTGTTCGAAAGCACGCTTCTGATACATTTTTTTAGTTTTCAAATAGTATGTGTACAAATTGTGTGTGTAATTGTGTAGAAAATATTTTTATTATAATTAAAGCATAATTATGTATTTAATAATGAGAAGAATAGAAAAAAGTCTACATACCAACAACCAAAAAGGGAAGTTTCACAAGATGAGTAACTTGAACGTTTTTTCGACTCTTCAGTCGGCCTGTTAGATCAGACAATGAAATAGAATTGTCTTACGAGTCAATATATAGTCTAGCTCAAAACGGAAATCGTGTTTGTGTCATTCGTTATAAATGGGACAATGTAAGAAAAACATGGACAATGAACAAGATGATAAAGTAACAAAAATTTAAAAACCAACAGATTAAAATTAAATAAACGTAAATGTAATTTTTAAAAACTTAAAATAGGTAGGTAACACATAGATAAGAATTGTGTTCCAATTATTAAAAATAAGAAGAAATTACAAGAAAGTATCCTATTAATACTTCTAGAAATTAAAATTCTTCATTCATATTGGAAATGGAATAAGCTTAATTAATAAATAGGCCTCTACAAAGTTGCAGTTAAAAAAGACACAACTAGTTTGAAATTATGATTGTTTTTGTCTCTTGTAACGAACATAAATAGAAGAAATTTTAAATTTATAGGTTGTTTGTAGTGATAATGGGCTATTTTAGCTTAATACAGTGTTCATTCTATAAATTATTAAAACCGTACAGCTGGAGTTACTAAGACTTGAAAAAAGTTCATTAGAGGCAAAACCACTTTGTTAAAAAATGCATGTGTTGCCCTTTGACACGAAGAAAAAAACAAACATTTTTCATTATTAATTGAACACAAAAAAAACATTTTTTCATTAACTCCGCTACTGTTTTTTACTCAAAATTATAATACAAATCATGTTTTAGTACATCTACTACAGCATCAATTTAGTGTATGTTAGCTAAAATTCGATGGAATTATATTGGCAAATATTTTACTATCGACTTTATTTAATATACAGGGTGTTTCTTAAGTAATCTAAAATATTATATGGGGCGCTTCGTTACTCAATTTTAAGACGAAAAGTTCATATGAACATGTGTGATAGGTGTTGTCGTTTATGAGATACAGGGTGTTGAATTTATTGTAATAAGTCAGTTCTGACTGTACGTGAAATTAATTTTTTCCGGTGACGCTACTGGTTTTTAGAAGTAATACGCAAAAACATGCTTATTCTAAGTGGCCTTTGAAATAATGTTGACAAGTGTCAAATTTGAAAACCAACACAAAAATCGTACATTTTTATTTGATTGACTCTGTGTTTAGTTAATAATTATGCCAGCGTTTACTAATGTTGAAATGGCTAATATGCATTTTTTGTACGGATTAGCGAATGGTAATGCCTTAGAAGCTAGACGTACGTATGCCCAGCGTTATCCAAATAATCGTTTACCATGTTCAGATACGTTTACTAAGTGTCATATTCGTTTACAAGAAACTGGAACTTTTGCTAAATCGAAGAATATTATTGGACGACCCAGAACTGTGAGAAATCCCCAATTGGAAAACCAGATTCTTCAAATTATTGACCAACATCCAGAAACGAGTACAAGAAAAGTTGCAGATGAAGTAAATGTTAGTAACAAAACTGTTTGGAATATTCTAAAAGATAATTTATTGTATCCATATCACGTTCAACGTGTTCAACATTTGTTATCTACTGACTATCCATTACGCATACAGTATTGTCAATGGATTTTACGTGAAATCGCGAACAATCCGAATTTTGTGGCCAATATTCTATTTACGGATGAAGCCAACTTTTCTAGACATGGGATTATGAATTTTCATAATGACCACATATGGGCAGATGTAAATCCACATACCATAAGTGTAAAACGATTTCAACAAACATTTTCGGTCAATGTTTGGCTTGGCATCATCGATGATTATTTCATTGGACCATTTTTCCTTCCTGTACGGTTAACCGGTGAGACATACCAACACTTTCTAGAAAATGAACTTCCACTTCTTTTGGAAGATGTACCTATTATTATTAGAAGGCGCATGTGGTTCATGCATGACGGAGCTCCTCCACATTTTTCAGTGATTGTACGCGAGTTTTTAAATAATGTTTTTCCAGGCCATTGGATCGGACGAGGATCTCCACACCCGTGGCCCCCTAGATCACCTGGACACAATCCTCTGGATTTTTATGTGTGGGGATATTTGAAATCGCTTGTTTACACAACACTGATATTAAACGTACAAGATCTTCAAAATCGTATCATAGACGGCTGTAATGTTATTCGTAACAATCCTGGTATCTTCGAACGTATTCCACAATCCATTAGACATCGAGCGGATTCTTGCATTTTAGCTGGAGGTGGACATTTTGAACATTTGCTCTGAAATGTATTATTTTTTCTTTATGTTTAACACATGTTGCTTGTAATAAAATAATAAAAAAAATATAAATCAGTAGCGTCACCAAGACAAATTAATTTCACGTACAACACCTTGTATCTCATAAACGACAACACCTATCACACATGTTTATATGAACTTTTCGTCTTAAAATTGAGTAACGAAGCGCCCCATATAATATTTTAGATTACTTAAGAAACACCCTGTATATTAATAAACGCAAAAACAATATTTAACGGTGATTATAATAAAATATAGACAAGTTTCGATGATATTTACTAAAAGATTTACCAAAGCTTTTCCGGACTTTCATTTAGCTTTACTGTCTCTTGTCTTACTACTTTTATTGTTTACTGGGTGGTATATTAAGCTACCAGTAAATTTTGTTGTCGATAATGATAGCCCATTAACACTATAAGATTACATCCGATATTATCACATTATTACTATCTACGCAATATCGGTGCTTTGCGAGATTAGTATTAAATTTTGATAGAAACTGTGACATATACAAACCAAAAAAAGCCATTTTTACTTGTATCTTCATCGTTATTGTTTAAATTTATTATATTTATATTAATAAAATACTTTTTATTTCTTTGATGTAAATGGAACATCCGAACAAAGCTTTCTATGTAAACAAATTAATATTGAAAATCACAAACTTTGTGTATCTTTATCTGTATCTGTAAGGTACAAAAGATAAGTTACCTTAAAATACTGAAGAAACCCCAATGTTCATCCTGCATTAGGAAGGTAAATAGGTCACCATGAAGCCTAGCTTCTTGACCATCACCCCGGGCACTTACACATGACATAGCTTTGCTTTAAAATCCTTTATAGGTTCTTGGTAAAATAATTTACCATCTCATATTATATGGTTAAAAGTTAAAAGGTTAAAAGAGATGGTGGTAAAAATATTTACCAAGTTTCCTAAGTAGTCAAATAATTTCATTATTCTGATATTCAGTCGAAAAGAAGTGCCAAGTGAGCTTTTATTCGTAACATTGTAGTAAAAGTCATGTACATTGCTTGAATAACTGAATCGATGAGTAATAAACTATCTTAGTAATAGTATATAAACACGTTGCATGCTAACAGCCTAAAGGTATGCTATTGATAGGTGCTGATGACTATTTTCTGAAAACTCTGTAATTTCTGATAACTGTAAATGATTTCTGGTTGGCAGAGTACATTTTGGCAAGTTTTTAGTAATGTTCGTGTTTATTGTAACTTGTGACGCTCATAGGTGTCGTCAGCACTGGATCATAAATTTTTGTTCTGTATGCTAAATGACGCTCATGTGCGTCTTTCATTTTTAATTTGTAAAAAATCATTATTGTCAAAAAAAAACATAAAAAAATCATTGTTGTAAAAAAAACTTTTCTAAAAATTTAAACAGAAAAATTTATTACAAAAATATAAGTAATTACAAGTCCTTATTATTATGGAACTGTACAAAACAATTTCCAACACACAGTCCAGGTTTTCCAGGACACATACTACACTCAAATATGGTGTCTTTTCTTAAATTATTATTCGAACATACTTTACACCTTTTTCTCTTTATCCGACCTCTACAATTAACATTTAAAATTTTTGAAATGTTGTGCTTGTCTGATGTTTGGGGTTGTTTCATCAGGGTTTTGTAAAAGATTTCTGATAATATCTAAACGATATTCAGATAAATTCATTCTTCTACCAATGTATGGAGTATAACTTTTGTATAAATAATAGGAATTTAATAGCAAAATTTGAAATATGTGAATTCCTATTTTTTTATACCATCTCATTGTCTTTCGTTTACATGGATAATAAGCAAGCATTTGATCTTTGCTATTAACACCACACATATAAAATCGTTATATTTGAAGATAGGTACAGGTTTTATTTTTTTTGTTTTCAGTTTCGATCAGGTCATTTTTAAATTCCGTAGATATGTACATAACGTCTTTTTTATCTTTCCACTTTCCTACTAAAATGCCATCTTTGTATTGTCCTACTGTCTGCCCTTCTGTTAATTTAGCTTCTAAAACTTTTCTAGGATTTCCTTTTCTCTTGGCAACTAAAGTTCCTGTGTAGAAGGTAATAGCTTCGTTCCAACCAACAATTCTGTTATCATACGTTACCAGTAATTTAATTGTTTAATTCACAAACGAATATTACTTAAGTTTTTTTCAGCATTATTAAAATCAGTAAGAAACTATGAACGTTTTAAAAACAGTTCAAAAAGTAAAAAGACATTTCCATAATCTATTAACACTTTACATTAAAAACAAATTTTATTGTTTAAAAGGAAAATGTTACTCGCTATCAAGCAAGAATCGTTTGAACGGTAATTTTACTGGTCCGCAAACAAGATGGAACAGAGAACTGTTAGTAATCGAGAGTTCTGAACCAGTAATTTCAGGTGGTTGGAACGATTTTTTTAACTGCGCATGTGTATTAGTAACGTTACTGTAATTTACTGGTGGTTGGAACGAACCTATTATTTTGTAAAAGCGTTCTTGCTAAATCAACACTCGCATGAAAATTATCAATAAAAAGAGAATGTCCAACGTTAAGTTTATCTCTCATTAGCTCTAGGACTACTTTTTCGGTGTGGCCTTTTCTACCTGCAGAGTCATAACGTCCTGTATATAATTTCATAATTAGCGTCAAGCCGTTGGGTTCTGCCAACACATACAATTTCAGTCCGTATTTGTGACGTTTACTTTTCATATAGATTCGAAAACTTAATCTACCTCGCCACAATACCATACTTTCATCGAGGGATAGATTTTTTCTAGGTTGATATATTTCAGCCATTCTACCATTAAAGTAATTTAAAAGTGGTTTAATCTTATACAATTTATCTTCTATTACACCCTCCTCTGGATTTCTGGCAAAATGTAGACATCTAAAAATGAGCAAGTAAAGATCACGACTCATATTATTATGGAAACATTTTAATTGAAAAAGAGGATCCGTTTTCCAATAGTCTTGGATTCGATTGGTTTGCCATGTTCCCATATGCAATGTAAGTCCAAAAAATTTTTAAGTTCTTTGACATCCACAGGTTTCCATTGATTTATGCGTGAATTATCTGCAACACCAGATAAAAATAACGTTTCCGCATAAATATTTGTTTCCCGCACTATGTTCTCAAAAAAACTGTCTTTAGCAAAAAGGTAAAAAAATCATATGGAAGACCAGTCCCTGGAATATCTACTAATAATCCCAAAGATTGGGTAAAATTAAATTTTGCATTCCAATAGGATCATCTTGCCACGGATCTTGTACGTTTGAATCTCCTTCTATACATATATCATCAGTTAGATTTGGCTCTTCCTGCATATTTTCATTCCCATCTGCATTTCCAGCCAAAGCTGTAACCAAACCCGAATAATCATCTTCCTCTTCAACATCTAAAAAAATTCTTAAAAGGCCATGCTATTGTATAGATATCAATCAAGTAAAGCGATTCTACAAAAAAAAACTGATGCGCATTAATGTTTTTTATGCTCCCCCCATAGATATTAACCTAAAATGGATGTGCCTTAGAAAGAGATAGTATGGGACCATAGCAACCAGACAAAGATAGATAAAGAAGTGTGGCAAAAGGAGCGCGAAAGCATTGTGAGTAGTGGCTTATTTGTGCTTTTTAACTAAGAAATAGAGTAGCTGATGCTATTGAATATTGTGATAAGGAACTAAATATTTCAGAATTTTCTCAAAGTGAAGCCACTGTCAGGTTTTGTAAAACAATTAATAACATTTTTGATATTTTAAATACAAGGAACTTTTTGGGTAAAACTATTTACATATTTGTTTACATATTCACTCAGAAATAAAAGCTCCTTATAGTGCCAATTGTTTGGCTCAGGATGAAACAAAGTATTTTGAATGTCGCTTCGACATATAAAAGTAGTAATAATTTAGATACATTAAATTGTGATTTAGATAAATAAAAACCTTTGACGAAATAAAGCAACAAAGATATTTTCAAATATTTCCAACTGATTATAGGTATTTAAATTATGTTATTGGATATATAGCTGGATTTGTTCGTTGGAAAATTATAAAAACTATAAATTGTAAAGAATGTGCACACGCTCTCCAATCACATCATTCATTTTCTCGATTGCTTGATAAAAATAATAGAGGAACACTTTGCAAGCCTTCAAAAGATGTTTTAAAAAATATGTACTGTTGCAGAGAGTGTAATAAGAGATGCAGATCTATCAAACCCAAATATTTTAAATCACTTGATCATTTTTTCTGTGAGAAAATTGCATGAACATCTCACAACTTTTTGGGATCGAGATCCCCTTTACGGGCATATTTTTTACAGTTAGTTAAACTTGTATTCATAGTCAGACTGCATTATTACAATCAGTTGAAGAACGAAATTAGTTCTCGTGTTCGACCTAAATTTACTAAATTAATTCATTTTAAACATCAGTAAATAACTTTTAAATTTTAAAGTTTTTATAAACTTTAAAATTTGAATTAAAATTTTACTTTGTCTACATATACAAATGTTGTATTAGTCATAAATGTAATTTAATACAATTACAAACAAAAGTAAAATGTGTCTATAAAAAATTATCAATTAAGTTTTTATGTAAACATAATTTAATTGTAGAATTTCTACATTTATTTATGTTTAGAAAATGCAAAAATAAATATTTACGCGTGGAAAAATTATTCTAATTCATTTCCAAACTAAACTTCTTAATAACTGTATAGTAGACAAAATTAATTGGAATTTTGTATTTATTTTACATTGCCAGCTCCCGTTTTTTGCCACCCTTCTATCTCCATCTCTCTCGCACTGCTAGTGCGACACACGATAGTATACTCTGTGTATTGACAGGGCGCATCCATTTTAGGTTATAATATCTATGGCTCCCCCAGACAATTATATTGCATATTTTATTTTTTTCCTTAGCACTTTTTTTGAGTTTTTAATTCATGTATACAAATGCAGTTTATAATTTCAAATTTGTTTTTCAAATCTCGTATGGAAATCATAGGTACCTATACTTTATATCCAACAATATAGTATATTACATAACGAGTGTGGAAAGTGAAGTATTACGCACAAGTGAAGTTTAGCACGAGCCGCGTAGTGGCGAGTGCGGAAACGTAACGAGTGCAAGAAATACACTTTCCAACGCGTTGTGTACACGATTTTTCCTACGACCCCAATATTTCTTATTATAATAAATATTTTAAATTTATTTATAAAATTTATTTTAATTGTTAGTCATGTTAAAAATTAGGATTTAAACGAGTTTATATATTGCATGGAAATATAATTAATTAAAATCAAATAACCATCTTTCTCAGGAATTCACATCAAAATTCTTTATTAGATAAATGACATTTTAATTTTTTTTTGGGCTCTATAAAAATTTAAAGTAAAATGGTCAGTTGGTGAAATTAATTGAAAAGTAATGTAATAATAATAGACACAAAGATAATTGTAAACAGAAACACAAACATAACTTCAAAAATCCACATTCGACACATGCACGGAACATAAACACAATATAAAAAAGAAGAATTAACTGTTCTTCTTTCTAAAAGTGTTTTTATAAAAATAATAATACTGAATAAAAATATGTTTATTTTTTAAAAATTTAAAAACCTATAAGAAACTTTATTATTTATTCTTACTTTATACAGAAAAATTTGTATTGGCAATTACAATACAATATTTGACACAAGGAAGATTTAAAAAAAAATTTAATGGTCCTTGCTTTGTCATTCATGTGTTTACTATTGATAAATTTGACGTAAATGTCACAGATCATAGAACTATATTTTTTTACTTTTCAATACGTGTATTGATATTTACTTTTCAATACGTGTATTGATATTAGCTACTTTCTTAAGTACAAATAAGTGTGCAATCTAGCACTTTCATATGTGGTCGTAGGAAAAATAATAAACATACCCGTGTCTTCATCGGGCGGAACTAAACTATTATCGGATTCACTGAATTCGTCTTCACTAGATGAATTATTTAATATTTTATATAATTCATCAGTACTATATTTTGATCTTTTACAATTTGAACTATTGGCATCCATTTTTACATGCGTCAATAATTTGACAAGAAAAAAGCATGGCCAGCTATGATTTTTTGGCTGTGACCATAACTTTGGGTTGTTGGCTGCGAAAATCTGCATTATCTTGTGCACACGTTGCGTACTGTCATAATTATGCAAAATAAAAAAATCTAATAACGAAAATAGAGAAAAGCAAATTTAAGTATACAAAATAGATTATTTTAAAAAATGTGACATGCCAAAATAAGGATAATACAGAATATAAATTTAAATAATTTTAATGAAACATTTATTGTACTTGGAGGAAGGGTTACTGAGAACTGACTAAAAAATAGGGTAACAGATAGTTCACTCTACAAACTTTTCCAAAAATTAAACTTTTATACCCAAGGGTAATTAAACTAAACTTTAAAAAAAATACCTAGGTATTTTAAAAACGCACATGTGCGTCGTCAGCATTCGGCTGAAGCGATATTTTGACGTTCATAGGCGTCCATTAGCATGCAACGTGAAACAACGCATTTCATATGGAATTCTGTTATGACACGAGTTCAAGTTTGAAAACGAATCGCAAAGCGATGAGTTTTTTAAAGAACGAAAAGAAAAGAAAGAAAATTTCTTTCTTTCGTTGAACCCATGAAACGCACCGCCGATGTACTTCTCTATGACCGATCGGAAACATTCGGATTTGTCTGTGCTCTCTTGAAACATTATATTAATCTTTCTGAAAACGTTAGATACATTTAGGAATTTTTGGGATTACACTAATAAATTACGTATACTGTTATGATTTTATTATTGTCGTTGACAAAGTGAGCTTAAAACTTAAATATTGGCGTGTGAGATATTTTAGTTTATAATTATTGTGTTTATTAATACCTATTATTTGTTGTTTATTTTGTGTTAAAAATGATGGTACCAGCATTTTTTAAAGTATTGCTTGATGCGGAGGAGGAAGAACGGAGACAAGATCATGCTAGAGAACGCAGGAATTTAAGGCTGGAGAGTAATCCATTTGAGTTGCCCGATGATGAGTTTAGAAAAATTCCAATCAATTGCTATTAACCACAAATGTCATTGTCAATAGTCTTGTCATTAGATACTTTACTCTTGTCGCCAACCATTTAAAAATTTGCGTGCGTAAAAATTACATTACGATACGCAAATGCGTTTTATAATGAAGATTTTTATAAGTGCAAAATATAAAAAATTATTTATATGAGAAATTTCTTTTGAAATTTTGAGGTTAGAATATTTTCCTAAACTTTGAATTGATTTTCTTCTACAATAAATATACTTTCCTATAGTTGGCAATATTGCAATATGTATTTAACGCACTGTACACTTATACAGCTAGCCAAATTTTGCTGATATTTTATGGGCAAAGATGATATGAACTATTTTAGAGTACAGATACAAACAAGGTCGCTTTTATAATTTCATTATTGTGATATTCAGCTGAAAAGAAGTGCCAAGTGTAAAATAACTAAAAGACCTTTAACTAGGTTTTAATGAACGAAATAACAATATCGTATATCGTTGACAATGATAACTTAAATAAATAATAAACAAGTAACTAAGTAAGTAAACTAGATTAAAGTTAATAAAGATCTAGTCTAGTATTTTCATCACATTCTTCCCCTCTAGCTATAAACATAATCTTTCAAGTATTCAGGTGGTTTACTAGTTCGTGTAGAAACTCTTCTAAAATTTTTACTTGATGAGTCTTGCTGAATCACTTCAAGATTGGAGCTGTTGTTCACATCTTGGGGAATTTGATGGGACTCCGAGGCATTTATGCTCGAATCTGGATTGGAAATAGATTCGATATTTTCAGACGATTCGACAATATTTTCTGGAAGTGGCGCCAAATGCCTGAGAGAAACATTACTTTCTCTACTATCACTTAAACGGACATGAGCATATTGGCGACAAGCTTCCAAAAGTTCTACCTCTTCCGCAACAGGATCATGTTTGCTTGTTCTATTAAAATTGCGAAGTAAAACTGGTCCAGGTGATGACAACCAAGAGGGAAGAGAGGTTCAATACGTTGAGCGTCTAGGATGACTAAACATTCTCTCGTGGGGAGTGACGTTCGTTGAGGTACAAAGCAAAGACCTAATTGCATGAAGTGCCTCCGGTAGCACTTGTTCCCACTGGCTTATTTGCATATTTCTAGTTGAACAGTCTTCCATATAATTCCATTATATCGCTCACACTGTCCGTTCCCGCGGGGATTATAAGGAGTAGTCCTGCTTGAAGCTCTCCCATGAGAATCAAGAAAGTTTTTGATTTCTCGAGACATGAAGGATGAACCTTGATCAGAATGTATATATATAGTGTATGGAGAGCTTTAATGTCAACATTTACTTATCTATCGGTGATATTTATTTCAAACCACTTTTTGTATCTTTGTAAAATAACAATAATTTATAGGTTATCTTGTTCGACATGAATATTTGGTAATATTTTTGAAATCGAGGTTTGTAACAATATTAGTTCCCAAAAGACAAGGAGCCAATTTGTAACTACAAAACTCTCCAAAAGAGGTCCCGGCGAAGAGACCCTCTCCAGGGGGTGGTTTGACTCCAAGTTAATGCTCAGTATAGGAAGGATTAGGATGTATAAGTAATAAGGGCGCCACTATCTTTTGAACGCTTTCGATTAGCAAACAAACTACACAAAACTAAGGTGAGAAAGATAGAAACACCTAGTAATTAGATTAATTAAACAACAAATAAGGAAGCTACTTAAAACAAAAGACCGACCACGCTACACCCTTAAGACTTATAGTCTAAGTTATATAATTGAAACGGTTTTTTTTAAATATTGATTATTTATTAAAACTGTACTTGCCGATAATGAACAGAAAGGAATTGTAAAAAGTGGACTTAACTTTAGGTTTCTGTACTGTCTAGAAGGGCGGCTTCAGCTTCTTCATAGAGAATTAGGTTTTTGGATGTTTATTTAATGGGTGTGGCAGCTTGATATGTAGTGATTTTCTTAACAACTCAGAAGTGGTTTGGATTTAGGCTTCTGTGGCCTTAACATCAGCTTAAAATGGTTTGGTGGTTTGAAGGACTATCTCCACATAGGGACCTTCCAAAGGATGCTTTCAACTTAGCGGTAATTTGGCTCTAACTTAGCGGTGACTTGGTGGTAACTTAACGGTAACTTAGCGGTGACTTAGTGGGTTGTGTCTTTCAACAACCAAAAGGGAAATTTCACAAGAAGAAATACTTTTCCAACTCTTCAAATCGGCCTATTAGTCGAGAAAGGATATAAAATTGTCGTACTCGTCTATATATAGTCTCAGTCCCTCAGAAGGGATGCGTTCGTTGCGTTACGCATCTATAAGGGGTGTCTCGTGTACAGTAGCTTTAACAGTGATTCGGGGTCGGTTTTAACGTTAATAATAGCAGTATCGTTTACGTCAGATAATAGTGCAAGGTGACATGACGATGGACATGTTACAGGTTGCAATAACGATTTTAATTATTGCAGTTGTTAGTATAGTATTTAAGGTACTCATGCTTTAAAATTATCAATTTTTGATATATGTTTTCAAGCAATTTCCATCTATTTTCAGGAGCTCACTATTTTTAATCTCTCACCGAAAGCGACCACACACACATATCCCATATCCAAAGATACAACCAACGACGCTGTTAAATTAATAGGAAAAATGGTTCTGTTGTGAAGCTATTGCTTCAATCAGGTGAACTATTATTTGATACTTTTCTGGCACGTGTATCTCTTATAAACTATTTCCCTTTAATAAATCAAAAGCCACGGGCTGATGGCGCTACCATCACGACATGGAATGTATCAACGTTGACAAAGTTCACAACCCAGAAATGCCAATATCCATTATTCGACTGTGTAAAAATTATTTATTATTGCGTAGAAAGTAAAAACTTAACTCGTACCCACAGTTGAAATTAAGTTGGGACTCTATTGTAATATTTCAAATAGAAACATCGAATGGATATAAGTTACAATACTTGTATCCAATCGATGTTATTCTATTAATGGTACTAGAATCGATTCTTTACTCAATTCCTGGTAATTGTGGAATTGTTGAGTTTTGCTAACAAGCAACTGAAGTTTAAACGAGGGTCTAGAATACCTGGCATAATATTTGAATTTTCCCGCCACACTTGCAACTTTCCGAAGAGAACACGAATAATGCCGTCATATAATATAATGCGTGTCATAGAACTAAATTCTGGGGTTATTAGTTCTATACAGCACGCCCTCTACAAATGGCTTTCCTTACAGTTTGCCAGTGTAGTTTTCACCAATCAAAATTTTATCATTGAGTTAATCGTCTCGTTGGTTGTCTCTGCTTGAGGGTTAGAAAAAAGTGTGGAATAGAAAATCTTTAGTAATTTGCAAATAGTGTAGGAGTACGGTATGTTTTAAATTAGTTAAGGTTACGTGTTATCGAAAATATGGACATACATTTCGAGTAAGTAAAATCTAAATCTGATTTATAACATATATACTTTTTTTTTAATTAGAAAATAGTCTAATAAATCTTTCTCTAATGACCGATGTCAATAAAAATTTCAACACTAAGGTATAGATTATAAACAAAAAAATGCACTTCTAAAAATTTTAGACTTCAAAATGGCTCGGAACATACTTTTTTTTAATTTACTAATTGCTCAATATTACAAAATCACCATAAGTACCTGATAACATTGCAAAACCCAAACGTTAGTTAGAGTAATATTTCTGTATTGCAAAATGTGTTGCCTAACTATCTACTTACTTGCTGAGGCCCGTATGCGCCAACACTCATACCAACCATTGATTGAATAATCAACGATTGGCCTCTTACCAATAGTAAACTTCGTATGCACCAACATTACAGCAATATGTTGAACGTTTATGGTAATTCGGTTTGTAAATCAATAGTGTAGCTGCTATTCTATTGGTGTTCTTTGAGTATAACCGCTCTACTACAATATTAGATTTTTTTATTTCTTAAAAATGGCAAGTGAACATATAGTGGTGCATGTTTCGGACAGAGAAAGAGTGGAAATAATTGAAGTATGACGCTTAAAATACTTTAAGTAAAATTATAATTTCGATATCATCATCAGAGAAAAAAGTTGTGAAATGGTTTTTTGCAATTTAATGCTCTTTCCATTTCTATTTTAAGTTTTAAATATCCTTTATCCATAACACATTTCTTGCTTATAAATTCTTAATTCTTTGATTAAACTATTTTTGTGTATATTCTTAGTATTTATGTTTCGTAGAACCTTTTCATCTAGGTTGATATTCCTTGTAACTTTCATATTACTATCTTTTGTTTCAGTTGTATTAATTTCTGTTTTTGTTTCTACAATTTCATTTTTATTTTGTTCAGTCAGTTTACTTTGTATAATTACTGTTTCTACTACTGTTTCATTTTTATTATCTTCTAATGTTTTCATGTTGTGAGTTTTCTTGACATTCCAGCCTTTCATTGTCATGACTTTCTATCTTCTCCAGTTTTGTGGGCGTTTTATATATGTCTGTATTAATTTTCTGCAGTGTACTATCCAATTTGTCTTGCAATGTTCCTATTGCTGTTTGCATTGCTTTAACTATGTTGGTTCCTCCTCCTTGCTATTTTTTTTTGTTTCTTCGACACTTTCATATCTCACAAATAAAATCACCTCTTTCCATAGTTTGTTGTGCTTGTGTTGACGGTTCTTCTATTTGAAATATGTATTGTTTAGGATTTATTCCCACTTCTTCCAGTGCTTCCTGTAGTCTTTCTATTAATATTTCCCTAGATCCTTTGGTATCTAAATTTCTGATTTTTAATTCCTTTTTAAGTTCTGATAGGCTGAAAGGCTGAAATATCTAATAATGTAGTCTTTTAATGAAAACACCTATATATTATGTATTGCAACTTGTCTATTGGTTTTAAACAGAAATTGTTAAATTTAATAACTAATTTTCCAACAAAAACGAGCCCCACGTTGGGCGCCCTTTTGTTATGAATAATATAATTTGGAATTTATTGATTAATTGATTTGTATTTATAAATTTTATTGATTATTTGATATTATTTAAATGTTCTAATAGTAGCAAGATCTTCTTTTTCTCAGAGGTGTTTTGTTCTGCAAGCTTCTAGTTGGATAATTAGGTAGGTATATGAATTCAAAATTGATTAATTATAATTACAAATTTGTTATTAACGAGTTAAGTAAAAACAGTAATATATTTAATGTTTAACAATGAAACTAATTAGTAGGACAAATGAGAAAAAAGAAAGGCCTTTTTTTGTTAAATAGAAAAGAACTTACTTGATATTGAAATCTTGCTAAATTATTTATTGTTATTTATGTAACGGTAAATAAGTTATTATCGAAATACACTGATTATTGATAATCAAATAAATTCTTTTGTTTTTAAATTATAAAACCTAACTAACTACTACAAAAATTTAAAATGTTTACAATGTTAACTGATCTTAATACACGTAGAGTCTTGCTGTTTAATTGGTGGAAAAAATCCGTAGTCGCTCTATGAAAAACGGAAACCAACGGAGGTATACGTGTTGTTAGACGTTTGGTTTCTTGTGTAATAATTATTATAGTTCTTTCCACTCGATTTATGGGTATAGTTCAGTGTTTTTTGGATTATAGTTCTTTTAATGTAATTATAAATATTAAGTAGGTACACAGATAGTTTCTTCTTTTTTATACCCCGAAAATGTTTTAATTACACTTTTGATTAGTTCTTAATGTTACTTTTTAACACTTTCTTTTACTCCTTGATTACTTTAACTTGTATTCTTAATGTCACTATTTAACACTTTATTTTAACTACTTTTAAAAACTGTTTGTTCACTGACTGTTCACTCTGACCGATCTTCTATGGCTGACTTCTAATAATATACTTTCCCAACGACCTCTGCTCAAGTCCTTTTATAGGTTTCTAACCTTCCAGAAATTTCTTTTATGGTTCTATGAATTAGTCATTTCTAGAATACTATATGCATCTCTCTCTTTCATATATTTAACCAGACATACTCACTTCGTCTACTGTCGATCTTTCTAGATGACAATATAATAAAATTATATCTGTCTTCTTTTTACACATTATATAATCAATTTCGCGAAGTTTCTGGTAGGTAAGTATATATATATATATATTGAAAGGGTATTTTTAAGGGTCATTTCAAAATTTATTTTAATTTAATATTTGATTTTTTATTTTTTTCGGAGAAATGTCAAAGTTAATTTTTATTAGTTTAGAGTATAAAAATTCATGTAATGTAAACAACACTTGTATTAGATTAAGGATAGTATAAGTGTAAATAAGAAGTGCAAGTGAGTAGTGATCAAGAAAGTTGGTTGCCGAGGATCGGAAGTTTGACAGTGAGTTGATGGATGAATAAAAAAGTAAAGAGAGTTAAGAAAGAAATTAAATTTGGATGGTTGAATTAAAAAGGTCAAAGAGTTGAAATAGATAATTTAAAAAGTAAAAAGTCTAGAGGAAGAAGTTTAATCAATAATAAATAAAAAGAAACCAGTTATAGAAGTTTATTTAAATAGTAAAGCAGTTCCAGTTTATGAAGAGAGAATTAATTTGACGTTTCAGTAGGAGATTAAAGAAGAGAAAAGTAAAGTTAATATTAATATTTACTTGAATAGTAAATTTATTCAGAAAATAAATAATAAAAATATAAACTGATTAAAACTAAAGTAAGAAAATAAAAAAAGGAATAGGAAGATAAAAGTATTGGAAAGTGGACCTTTGGGGAAGATATGGTAACCTGGTGTTCGTAGAAGAAGTGAGAAAAAGAATATTGGGAATTAAAGGACAATAAGCGGTAGTTAAGGTTAGTTTAATTAGTTAAAATAGTTAAGTAATTAGTTAAAACTAGATAGGTAGCAGATAGGAATTTGTTAGGCATTAGTTGACTTTGGAATTATTAAAACTTCAAAATAATAAAAAAAAATTAAAATAAAGTTGATGTTGGAACCCTACCCTATAAATAATTAGTAATTTAAAAATTAAAATTCTAAATTTAATTCTTTATTGAGAAAATTAGAAAATCATCTCAATTGGCGCCCGAGTAGGGACTCTGAATAAAAGGGTCTCGATACAATTTAAATTAATAAATAATTAAAAAAAAAAAAAAAATGGAAGAAAGAAGAATGAAACTTAGGGATGGAAAACAAGTAGGGGAAATGCGAGAAGGACAGATTGAGGAGCAGAGGGAAAGAATGGATTCAGAGGTACAGGTTGACGAGGAAAGGAATAGAGGTGCAGGAGATTTTATAGCAGATCATTTGATACAAGGACAGGAGACAGAAGGAGATGGAAATGAACAGGGTGAAGTAGGAATGTTTGAAAGATGTGGAAAGAGTAAAATGAGAGAACAAGAGACCGATAGAAGACAAGAAACGGCAAGGAGTGATAATTGGTTAAGGGAAATGTTGATTGATTTGAATAAAAAACTGGATGAAAACAAAAAAGATATGAAGAAGAATTTAGATGCAACCAAAGAAGAAATGAAGAAGAATTTAGATGTAACCAAAGACGAAATGAAGAAGAATTTGGATGAAAATAATGAGAAATTAAACAGGAAACTAGAGGAGAAATTGGATAAGAAATTTTTAGATGTAGAAAAGAAGTTTACCGAGTTGACAACAGAATTCAGCATAGGCATGGAAGAAATACGAAATATTAAACATGAAAACAAAGAAGTTAAAAAAGAAGTCGAAGGAATTAAACGAAAAATTGAAAAAGACAAAAGAAGAAGTGAGAAATGAAATGATAGGAAGATTGATGGAGGTGGAAAATCAACAGTCTACAGAAATGGATAATTTAAAGAAAAATGGAAAAGAACTTAAGTTGGAGGTAGCAGAGAACACTAAGAAGATAAAAGAAAATACAGAAAAGGTCACAAATTTGGGCAAGGAGATAATCAAGACAAATAAAACCATTCAAAGAATAGAAGAAAATATGGATAAAGAAATTGGAAATTTGAAGGAACAGGGTGAAAAACAAGAAGAGAGTATGGAAAAATTTAAAGGAGAGTTAGGGTTAGAATTGCAGAAGTTTAGGAAACAAACACAAGAGGAAATAGGTAGAGCAGAAGATCAGGTACGACGACATATAGGGCAAGGTTGTTCGGTCTTTTATACAGGGGTAAATAATTGTCAAGATATAGGTATCAAATTTGATGGAAATTTAAATACAATTCATCCGAAAATTTTCATTAACATAATTAGAAATAAACTTAAACATAATACTGATATAATAGAGCAAAAATTAATTTTACGGAGTATGTTAGTAGGTCATCCACTAGTATGGTTCTGTAACAAAGAACAGAACATTCACAATTTGGCCAAATTTGAAGAAGAATTTCTTAAATATTTTTGGGGGGAAAATCAGCAAGCAAATTATCGGGAAAAATTATATTTCGGGAAATTTGATTATTATCGGGGCAGGAATTTTAATGCTTATGCCATGCAGGTGTACAACAATGCTCAATATTTGGAACCAAGCTTACGAGAAGAGGAAATTGTCTTATACATAGCTCGACATTTCAATCAGGAAGTGACTGAAACCATAGCACTACATAATATTAAGACAATGGAAGGTTTGTCTAATTATCTGATGAGGTTGGAAAGAAGTAACAGAGAAACAGGAAAAAACTGTTACAATACATGGCAAGAGAGAAATGACAATAGGAATCATAGGGAAGTTTTTAATAATAATGGGATAAGAAGAGCAAACCATGAACCGAATAACTATAGAAATTTTGGTAATAACAATTATGGAAACAATAGATATGGAAACAGGGAAAATAGCAGTAATGTACATAACGATAGAGTGGGTTACAATGGAAATGGGAACAGGAACAATAATTGGCAACAGAATAGAAGAGATCAAAGACAGGATAGGGATAGGGGAAACAGGAGACAAATTAATGATAATTACAGGAATAATGAAGGGAATCGTAATGATGGTAGGGGAAATAGAGAGAATGACCACCAGAGACAGATTAATATGATTAGGCCAGATGAAGAAAATTTGGGGACTGTGCCTGGACAACAAGAGCAAAATTTTCAATAAATCGCTTCCATGTCTATAATATTATTTATTCTTCCAAATACGAACATCCACGAGAGTTTATTCATGAAAGTAGTGAATCAGAAAAAAATGAAATTACAAATTTATTATTTATAAAGGGAATTTTGAAAAATATTGAATGTAAAATTTTAATTGATACCGGATCTGAAGTAACTTTAATAAACAAAAATTTAATGGATAGTTTGGAAATAAACGATATTATAATGATTAAAACTAATAAAATATCATTAGTGGGAGCGAACAATAAAAAACTATATGAAACAAGTAGTACTTTAATAGAAAATATACAAATAAGGGCTGGTAGTTATAAAATGCAAATGTTGGTAGTTAATAATTTAAATTTTGATATCATTTTGGGAACAGATGAATTGGAAAACCATAAAATGACTATTAACTATAAGAATTCTTCTTTAGAAATTAACCAAGAGGTAATACCTTTCATTAATACAAAAAAGGAAAATGTAGTAGATAAAGGAATTTGTCAATTATGTCAGATGGAGGCTATGCCAGTAGACAAATATGAAAACATTTGTGCAGAAGAACACAAAGAAGAAGTAAGAAAATTGCTGAACCAACATCAGCGATTATTTAATGAAGAAATTTGTGTTGCAAACAAGTATATACATAAATTAGAAGTAACAAAAGAAATTACAAATTTTAAAATTAAAACTTATCCCATCCCATATAAAATTAAAAATGAGGTATATAAAGAACTAGAAAAAATGCTCAAGGATGGAATAATCGAGAGAAGTGATTCATCATATATAAATGCAATTACCTGTGTTAGGAAAAAGTCTGGGGATATCCGGATATGTTTAGATGCAAGGAATATTAATGCTTATACAAAGAAGCAGTATGAAAGCCCCATGAATGTTGAAGGAATATTTGGTAGAATCACAAAGGCAAAAGTTTTTTCAAAATTAGACCTTAAGCACAGTTTCTGGCTAATTCCATTAGACAAGAAAAGTCGACAATACACTGCATTCATGGTGGATGGAATTGTCTACCAGTTTTGCGTAGTACCTTTTGGGTTACAGAGTTCATGTGCTGCTTTGGTAAGAACTTTACATTCCATTTTAAATAAATATGAAACTTTTATTCTCCATTATATCGACGATATTTTAATTTTCTCAGAAGATATAAATCAGCATCTGCAACATCTAAAAATAGTTTTGAAAGAATTAGAATTGGCAGGTTTAAAATTAAATCTAGAGAAATGTCAATTTTACCAACAAGAGGTTAAATATTTAGGCTATATTTTAAACACTAAAGGAGTAAGCATGGATCCAGAAAGAGTAAAGACCATTCAAGAATTTCAGACTCCAATTAACTTAAAAACTCTTAGAGGATTTTTAGGTATTTTAAACTATTATAAAAGGCTCATCCCAGATCTGAGTAGAATGGAGTTACCTTTGATGGAATTACTAAAGAAAAATGTCAAGTGGCAGTGGACAGAAGAAAGAGAGGCAGCGTTCCAAATGTTAAAACAAATTTTTTCGAAGAACTTACAAGTTTACCATCCACAATATGATCAGCCCTTCATATTAAGGACAGATGCTTCTTGTGAAAGACTGGCTGGAGTGTTAATACAAAACCAACAAGGACTAGAAGTTCCAATAAGCTTTGTGTCACGAGTGACAAAAAGTTTTGAGAGAAAGTACTCAGTTACTGAGTTGGAGATGGCAAGTATTGTATTCTGTATCACTAAGTTACGGTTTTTTCTACTAGGTGCAAAATTTATATTAGAGAGTGACCATTCAGCTCTAACAGCTATGTTGAAGAATAGATATGCCAATAATAGGGTACATCGCTGGATACTTTTGTTACAGGAGTATGATTTTGAGATCCGATACATTCCAGGTAAACAGAATATAATAGCAGACATCTTGAGCAGAGAAACACAGATGGGACATGAAATGAGCAAATTTAGAATTGGTATTAACAGATTGAAGCAAGAAGAAGGACTCTATTCATTGAGGAAGATTATGGAAGATCAACAAAATCTAGAACAAACAATAAAAGAAAAGGCTTGTAACATTGATGGAGTTTGGTATAAAAATTAGAAGATAGAGAGGTCTTTATTATTACCAGAGGTTTGGCTAGAGACATATTACAAAAATCTACATGAAGAATATGGACACATTGGAGCACGGAAATTGTGGATGTTGTTCAGAGAAAACTATTATGCAAAACGGGATCTGGTAATTTCTAAAGAAATCTGTAAATTTTGTAAAGTGTGTCAATTAACAAAAGAAAAAAATTATCATAATATAAATATACCCAAACCAATTTTGTCAGAGAAACCTTTACAAGTAGTTGCAGTTGACTTTATAAGTAATCTAGTCCATAGTGTGCAAAGAAACAAACACATCTTTGTAATGATTGATATTTACACAAAATATGTCAAGGTATATCCATGCAAGAGAACCACCACTAAAGTAGTAATAGAGTGTTTAAAAAATTTTAAAGAAATTGTAGGGAAACCTGACAAAATCATTTTGGATCATGCAACATATTTTGAAAGTGGAAGATTGAGGAAATTTTGTCAAGATAATCAAATACAATTAAAGTTTACTAGCATTAGAAAACCATCATCAAATCCTGCAGAGAGATATGTGAAAGAGATTTTAAAATATTTAAGAATTTTATGTACAAAACATCATGAACAGTGGGAAAATAATTTAACACAGGTAGAAAGATTTTTAAACCAAACCCCGCATGGTGTAATAGAGGAATGTCCAGAATATTTAATGACTGGCAATTTACCAGAAAGAAAATGGGAAATAGATAGACATTTGGGAATCAATGAAATTTTAGAAAAAGTTAATAAGAATTTACAAAAACAAGCAAATAGATACATTAAGAGGATAAACAAGAGAGGGAAGAAAGGGACGACTTTCAAAAAAGGAGAATTAGTTATTATTAGGGCTTTGCAAATACCCAGAAGAGAAAAGAATATTTGTGGAAAACTGTTATTACCTTTTGAAGGTCCATATTTGGTTGATAATGAAAATCCTCAGAATAGTTATCGGTTGGTAGATCCAAATACTGGC
Source organism: Ophraella communa (assembly GCA_035357415.1). NCBI lineage: Eukaryota > Metazoa > Arthropoda > Insecta > Coleoptera > Chrysomelidae > Ophraella > Ophraella communa. Next base: position 34,742,931 of record CM068995.1, on the reverse strand, counting down.
CGATTCAGAGGAGTTTTTAATATTGAAAGTGTTTTTAAATATCATGAAGACATGCCACAATAAGAATAAATAATATACCATAAAAATAAAATAAGACCATGAGATAGTTTACTAATAAGAAAATTAAATTTTCATAAATTCAAAATAAAATTTAAATTTATGCAAAATTTTAATTGGGGGGAATTGAAAGGGTATTTTTAAGGGTCATTTCAAAATTTATTTTAATTTAATATTTGATTTTTTATTTTTTTCGGAGAAATGTCAAAGTTAATTTTTATTAGTTTAGAGTATAAAAATTCATGTAATGTAAACAACACTTGTATTAGATTAAGGATAGTATAAGTGTAAATAAGAAGTGCAAGTGAGTAGTGATCAAGAAAGTTGGTTGCCGAGGATCGGAAGTTTGACAGTGAGTTGATGGATGAATAAAAAAGTAAAGAGAGTTAAGAAAGAAATTAAATTTGGATGGTTGAATTAAAAAGGTCAAAGAGTTGAAATAGATAATTTAAAAAGTAAAAAGTCTAGAGGAAGAAGTTTAATCAATAATAAATAAAAAGAAACCAGTTATAGAAGTTTATTTAAATAGTAAAGCAGTTCCAGTTTATGAAGAGAGAATTAATTTGACGTTTCAGTAGGAGATTAAAGAAGAGAAAAGTAAAGTTAATATTAATATTTACTTGAATAGTAAATTTATTCAGAAAATAAATAATAAAAATATAAACTGATTAAAACTAAAGTAAGAAAATAAAAAAAGGAATAGGAAGATAAAAGTATTGGAAAGTGGACCTTTGGGGAAGATATGGTAACCTGGTGTTCGTAGAAGAAGTGAGAAAAAGAATATTGGGAATTAAAGGACAATAAGCGGTAGTTAAGGTTAGTTTAATTAGTTAAAATAGTTAAGTAATTAGTTAAAACTAGATAGGTAGCAGATAGGAATTTGTTAGGCATTAGTTGACTTTGGAATTATTAAAACTTCAAAATAATAAAAAAAAATTAAAATAAAGTTGATGTTGGAACCCTACCCTATAAATAATTAGTAATTTAAAAATTAAAATTCTAAATTTAATTCTTTATTGAGAAAATTAGAAAATCATCTCAATATATTATAATGTTATGTTATGTGAGAGAGATTTATATTTAATTAGATTATAATGATTATATCGATTATCTCACGTTGGGCTAACCAAGTTATAATAAATGTTTATTCTGTGTGTAATTATCTTATTAATGAATTGTTAAATTAAATGATTTAAATGAAATATTCTTTATTAATATCGTTAAAACGTTTTATTTTTATTTATCTCAATAGATGGCGCTGTATTACTTTTATTTTAAATAATTTTTATTTTATTTTATAATTTTTATAATGATTTAGAATTTAATATACAAATAATATTATAAATTTAGATATTATGATTTAGATTATAATGAGCATGAAACTTCTTTTCCCTAGAGTTAGGATTCAGCTGTCAATTCTTGTTGATTATAATTGTTAATTTGTTTGATGTAAAATTTATTATATTTGTTAAATTTATCCTACCTGTATACTTCTCTAGCAACCTATATTATTGAACAAAATATAATAAAACAACTTGTACAATATCGTGAATTTATTATTAATCAAACTTTTAATCGACCTTTAAAGTATATCAAAGAGAAATTATCTTTACACAAATATACAAAATTGTTCACAATCGTGAATAGATATAAATTGTCACTTTGATTAAGAGAAATGTTATAAAATGTGAATTATTGAAAATACTTATTTCAAAATTAATCTGTACTTTGACATATAAATTTTGATAAATATTTTAAAAAAATTTGATAATGCTGTAAATATTGTCCTTATATACAATTTTTAATCAGAATACAGTATGAAAAAAAAATAAAAACATTATAATACAACCTTTTGTTAATTAAAATAATTCAATTTTAGATTTGACGTTTAGTCTTTATATGTACATTATTGTACTTTCTTTGGAGCACCACACAGATAAATTCTATGTCTTTTAATACCATAGGCACTCTGGGTTTTCAACACTGAAGTTGTCTTTTTGGGCATTCACTAGCAATTATGATTTTGGAGCACATTTGTACTAACAAGAGGCACAATTCAAAGCCCCATCCCCGTCCGTATACTTTAGTACACAACACTCAAAAAAAAATAAGTAGTTTTTCCTTATGCTAATTTGAACAACCTAACTAAATTATACAATTGTTTGTTTTAAATTCACTATAAGTAATTTTATTATATTTTGTTGTTTTAGATTTGAGTTTGAAGAGTTTAATGGAATATACTATGAAAACTTGTAATCACCTTCACACCATTGGAACGATTCATCAAAAATCATAAAGAAAGAATGTCATATGGATTCCAACTCTAGATAATTATTTTTAAATTATAATATCTACACTAATTACTTGTCATAATGTTTAAAAGATTAGTAAATCAATTAATAACGTTTTTTTTACTATTATATCCTTTTTTAAATTGATAATGAAATTGGTGAGTTAAATTATATCATTATTTGATTATATTTAAATTGTTATTCTTTTTAACAACTATTATTATTTTTAACTAAATTATTATTGATTAATTCTCATATTTATTATTTCATTATAATATACATATATATATATATATACGTCTTGAGGTCACTTCGAAGTAAGTATAAGTATAAATATACATGTATAAAGTTTCTCAAAGTAGCCACTTCAGACCAATTTAATGATATACTTATACCGGTATAAAGTTCTCCGAAATACACATTAGGGGAAAATTTACCTAGCATATACAGTATATTTTGGGTTAAAAATTTGTATTTATATACTACTTCAAAACAACCAGTATAAGCAAATATTACAGGATACATGGATACTATGAGCAAAACTGTATAGTTATACAGTTATTATGGACTACGATATACTGTTTAGTAGTTTATTCTTTATTTTTTGAGAATAGAATTGGAAATAAACGTAAATACAGGCTAACAACATTAAACAAATAAACTTTTGAACCAATCTTCCACGTTTATTTTAAAAAAATAGCTTTTTTAATTGCAATGACAGCTGTTTCGATAATCTTTCATCGTCAGATTAACATATTGAAGCTACATTTTATTTTTCAAGGTAGCAAACTGATATTAGGGTTAGTACAATAAATTTAAGTAAATACAGGCTTTTTATATCAGTTTCTCTCTCACAATTTCGACAGCCACAAAATAAAAAACAATGTATAAATTCAAACTTACTTAATACATAAACTGAGTCATGATCCCTAAAATTGGTACTGCGAAACTCAAATACAAGTGTTTATAAGAACTTTAAATGTTTGCGTTTAAATTATGATCGTCCCGTAAACTTTAATACTATTTACGTAAAACGGCTAGTGGAATTTAAGTTTTTTAGTAATGTTTTAGTCGAACAAGACAGCTCGCCAATTGTCTTTTAAATAACAAAGATTTGCATGTATGTACCTTTAGCTTCTTCGTCACCATAGTAATCGTAACAACGTGATAGAAATCTTTAAATCTGTACCCAGATTTAAAATCAGAATTACCTATATTAAGTAAACGGCTGGTTGCGTGCATGCTCATATGACAATCCTGGAGGAATAAAATTATCTCAATTTTATATTTACGTTTGTGAATAACAGCCTAACGTAAAAAATGGTATTTCCGTGATTATTACGGTTTATTATGTATGCTTTACGTCTACATTCATTATAAATACGGAGTTTTTACCTACACATAAAAATTTAAGCTTATTAATTAATAATCAGAGGGTTGGTAATTCGTAATTTTTATTAAAAAAAAATGTTGGTGCATTATTTACAATCTAAACTTTTACTCGAGAGGTTTTTCATTACTATATAATATATCATAACCATAACCCCATATTTTAAAGACATGGGTCAAAATGTCTCTAAAACAACTTAAATTTTTGTATACCTACGTAAATGAACGGGTGAGAAGTAGGCTCCTAGCTCCAATACGGTAAAATTGATTTGGCAACTCCGCTCCGCTGTATATTCCGTCCGACAGTTACGAGTTAATATTAAAAATATATTATAAATTTATACTAATAAGTCTTAGTAGATGAAGATGTCCATGAATGAAATTTTGCACAGAGGTAGAAAAAATAATTCTCTTTCATCTGGCATATTCAAAAATTACTTACAAACGTTCCAAGTGGCCAAAAAATGGATTTTTAGGAAATTTTTCACGCAAATTCGGATATATCCTTTGGAGCTAGGGGGTAGATGAAGATGTCCATGAATGAAATTTTGCACAGAGGTAAAAAAAATAATTCTCTTTCATCTGGCATATTCAAAAATTACTTACAAACGTTCCGAGTGGCCAAAAAATGGATTTTAAGGGAAATTTTGACGCAAATTCGGATATATCCTTTGGAGCTGGGGGGTAGATGAAGATGACCATGAATGAAATTTTGCACAGAGGTAAAAAAAATAATTCTCTTTCATATGGCATATCCAAAAATTACTTACAAACGTTCCGAGTGGCCAAAAAATGGATTTTTAGGGAATTTTTCACGCAAATTCGGATATATCCTTTGGAGCTGGGGGGTAGATGAACATGTCCATGAATGAAATTTTGCACAGAGGTAGAAAAAATAATTCTCTTTTATCTGGCATATTCAAAAATTACTTACAAACGTTCCGAGTGGCCAAAAAATGGATTTTAAGGGAAATTTTGACGCAAATTCGGATATATCCTTTGGAGCTGGGGGGTAGATGAACATGTCCATGAATGAAATTTTGCACAGAGGTAGAAAATATAATTCTTTTTCATCTGGCATATTCAAAAATTACTTACAAACGTTCCGAGTGGCCAAAAAATGGATTTTTAGGGAATTTTTCACGCAAATTCGGATATATCCTTTGGAGCTGGGGGGTAGATGAACATGTCCATGAATGAAATTTTGCACAGAGGTAGAAAAAATAATTTTCTTTCATCTGGCATATTAAAAAATTACAAAAGTTCCGAGTGACTAAAAAATGGATTTTAAGGGAAATTTTGACGCAATATCGGATATTTACAAAATAAATTGAAGCTATATGTCTAGGAACATAAAAATTGAAAGTTTTTAACAAAACTGTCACGTTATATTAAAAAAATAAATTTCTAAAACCAATAACAGCTGTTTAGCCACAACTTCATACCCCACTATCTTTTTTTATTCAATTATTATCCGCAAAAAACATTTTACATCTTTATATAAAGTATAGGTATATAAAATAACTCTTAAATTTTGGTCCTTTTAATTAAATAATTGTAAATAGGTCTATTTTTATATATGGATAAAATTGAAAGAGTTTTTTAATACCAATTGGTTATATCTTGGCTAAAAGATAAATCAACCCGACATCATATAAATCGATAGTAGAACAACATTAAAATATAGGGGAATTAAACAAGTGCCTAAGAGTGTACCTACTACCCTTCTAAAAACATTAATTTTACTTTATTTAATATTTATTTATTGTAAGGACATCGAATGTTCTCTAGACAACGAATTGTATTTCTGAATTAAATAAAACTGTAGATAATTTAATACACATCAGTGACAATGGTTGAATAAAGAAATGTGTGCAATTAAAACTATATTGTATTTTAAAAATTACTTCAGATTTGCTACTTTCATACAAAGAAGCACTTTGCCTATCGTTCCTACCCTATTCTCTTTCATTCTATTTCATTCATGGACATCTTCATCTACCCCCCAGCTCCAAAGGATATATCCGAATTTGCGTCAAAATTTCCTTTAAAATCCATTTTTTGGCCACTCGGAACGTTTGTAAGTAATTTTTAAAAATGCCGGATAAAAGAGAATTGATTTTTCTACCTCTGTGCAAAATTTCATTCATGGACATCTTCATCTACCCCCCAGCTCCGAAGGATATATCCGAATTTAAGTCAAAATTTCCCTTAAAATCCATTTTTTGGCCACTCGGAACGTTTGTAAGTAATTTTTGAATATGCCAGATGAAAGAGTTGTTTTTTCTACCTCTGTGCAAAATTTCATTCATGGATATCTTCATCTACCCTCCAGCTCCAAAGGATATATCCGAATTTGTGTGAAAATTCCCTAAAAATCCATTTTTTCGCCAGTCAGAACGTTTTTAAGTAATTTTTGGATATGCCAGATGAAAGAGAATTATTTTTTCTACCTCTGTGCAAAATTTCATTCATGGACATCTTCATCTACCCCCCAGCTCCAAAGGATATATCCGAATTTGCGTCAAAATTTCCCTTACAATCCATTTTTTGTCCACTCGGAACGTTTGTAAGTAATTTTTGAATATGCCAGATGAAAGAGAATTATTTTTTCTACCTCTGTGCAAAATTTCATTCATGGACATCTACATCTACCCTCCAGCTCCAAAGGATATATCCGAATTTGTGTGAAAATTCCCTAAAAATCCATTTTTTGGCCACTCGGAACGTTTGTAAGTAATTTTTGGATATGCCAGATAAAAGAGAATTATTTTTTTTTACCTCTGTGCAAAATTTCATTCATGGACATCTTCATCTACACCCCAGATCCAAAGGATATATCCGAATTTGCGTAAAAATTTCCCTTAAAATCCATTTTTTGTCCACTCCGAACGTTTGTAAGTAATTTTTGAATATGCCAGATGAAAGAGAATTATTTTTTCTACCTCTGTGCAAAATTTCATTCATGGACATCTACATCTACCCCCCAGCTCCAAAGGATATATCCGAATTTGTGTGAAAATTCCCTAAAAATCCATTTTTTGGCCACTCGGAACGTTTATAAGTAATTTTTGAATTTGCCAGATGAAAGAGAATTGTTTTTTCTACCTCTGTGCAAAATTTCATTTATGGACATCTTCATCTACCCCCCAGCTCCAAAGGATATATTCGAATTTGCGTGAAAAATTCACTGATATGTCAATTTTAACACACTATGAACATTTAATTTATTAAGTTTATATTAGTATTTAAATAATATTATATATCATTTTATATTTTTGTTTTTATTAAATTAACTTTAAAATGTTTTTTATCAACCACTAATTATCGTGGTTCCCCCGTATTTAATTTGTAGTATTATCATGTGCGAGCGTTCAATTTTACCTACAACTTGCTGGTCGAGTATGCACAGTAGATTTTGATGCGCTGTTGCCAAATGAGCTGCTTGTCGTATTTCTACGGTAGGAGCTAGGAGCTAGCTTCTCGCCGATGGTAAATGATGGGGATTTCGGTTCATTACCGTACTTACACTATTTCGACTAGGGATAATTGATTAGGTGAATAGCAAACAATTTTTATACGTGGGTATTTATATATAATATTTTTAAGTAGTTTTTTTTGCGTCTACTAATACAACCAATTGTGTTTTAGGTAAGTAACTACCTACCTATATGACATATTAAACTTAACTAGGTACATTATTTGATTTAATCCACACTTTTGTATATTTATTTTTCTTTATTATAAAAGGAATGTGAAGTTTAAGTTCTTTAGTATTATTACTGTTATAACGAAGCCAACAAAAAAAGAAGGGTCTATTTTTAATCTTTCAACATCTTTCGATGACATAGGTATGCCTCGAGCATATACAGTATGGTGCAAATGAAAGAAATAAATTGGTTATTTTCTAAACCGGCGACTTTGATGAAAAATCGTGTAACAGGTCAATGTTTAGTTTTAAACAGGTTATTCGTAAATATACTTTTTTATTTTTGCCTAGTAAGCCATACCAATATGTCTGATTTATAGATGTTTGTATTTGTTTAAAAAAAATTAATAAATTTTTATTATTACAATATATATGTATGTATTATTCATAAAATGTAACGAAATCTAAATTAAGTGCTTAAATTGTTTACCTTCAGTCAAAACACAATTAGAAAGACGCAAACTCTTCTCTAACCTCTATAACTTCCGGAGTCATTTGTGCAACCTTAATACACATATTTTCTTTGTGTTCATATTTTGTGGTCAATTTTGGTACACTTTACTTTTAACGTATCCATAAAAAAAATCAAGAGGAGTCAAATCAGATGACCTATGGTCCAATAATCCTATTAACTCTTTATTATTCATGAACTTTCTTTGGGTACGATACTCTTGTATTAAATTTGGATTTTCCGTAGCCCAGTACCGATAAGTTTGACGATTGACATGACCGTTTGGTGGAAATGTATCTTGTAGGGATCATTCAGCTTTATATTTATAGATACAAAGACTTTTTGAATACGTCTACTACATTAATACTATTGTATAAATAGACGTAGTACGTAGTAGATCAATCCTTATGGGAGAATATTTTGAAGCTCGATAAGCCCAAAATGTGGGTGTTTTCGATCCAGTTTAACAATTGTGAAAGATACATATGATTTGTATTGTAAAGCATGTACAAATAAAAAACTGAATATATAAATTAGTTATAAACATTTAAAACAATGCGCTAATTTGAGTTAAAATTGTGCGTAAAAATATTGCCACACTTTAAAACTATTAAAAACCTTTCTCTCTACCTACTATGCTCCTTATCGCCTAAAAACTACAATAAGGATTGGTAAATGGGTTTTAGAATGAGATTACTTGATTTTATAAGATTACTTTCAACGTTATATAATAAAATTTGTTACTTCTGGAAACTTGAATCACAATTTTAGTAGTCATCATAGGATGAAAAACCTGTAGAGTAAAGAAAATGGTTTTGTAAATTTAGTATTATTATTTAAAAACTGGTTTATGGTTAATTGTTGCAAGTTTATATCTACAAATAAAAACATCATTATTATTTGTTCTGTAACATAGCCAGACTTGAGTTTTTTACTTTTACTTTTTGGGAGACTTTTTAAATATTGTTTTGAATTAGTAACCTTGTCTATTTATACAATGCTAATACTTGACAGAAAGTTAATTAAGTTTGAGTGTCCAAGTATCAATGTTAATATTAATGCGGTAAAGATTTTTAAAAAAGGTCAAAAGTAGGTAGATAAGACATTACATTAACAGTGACAGTGACATTAACAGTTACAAAATTAATTTTTGGGTTTCAATAAATACATCATACCTACCAATAATATTTAACGTTTTATTACGAAATCTGAAATTTTATCAATAATATTACTGTATATAATTAATTTTTTGAATAAAAACTAACTTTACAAAACCATAACGAAATAAACAATATATGTACCGTATTTTACTTTTACTACGCCTATGCTAGCAAACCTAACCCATGGAAATACTTTTTGCATACGTTTTTATTGTTTCTTTATCACAAGGAACGTTGTCAAATAGTCTACATGAATGGGTAGGAAAGGTGAAGTTCGGATTTAAGATTCTTTTAAACAAATAGGAAAATTTATTCTGAGTGCAAATAAAAGGTGGACCATATTACGACAGCTTATTTTAGTTCAAAGTTCTAAATAGTTTGCGCATGCATCGTTGTTGGATTGTTTTTTAAGGAGTACTTATTTGAACGTTTGTTTGTTTTTATTAGGTTTGTTCCAACACATAGCCATTACTTAATCGAGTTTTTACACGTTGAATAATATTGGATTATATTATTATTTATTACCATTGCAGCATTAATAATAAATTAGATAAAACTAAAAATAAACATACTTGCTCACCACTATACCTATACCTTATAATTATCAAACGAAGTCTCAAACAAATTATTTGCCTAAAATTTAAAATTTCGTTCCAATTGATTTCCATAGCTCACATTTTATATCACGGTTGTGGTAAGCTTTCACCCTCTGGTCCCACATACGAGTTTCATCTCTAACAAGTTGTATTAACAACTCCCTGTCTATTTTTCCCGTCATTTTTAAACATTTTTTAAAATGTTCAACTTAAATTTTTAATTCCTTCACCAACAAACATAATTGATCGGCCGTCGGATCGGATAGTGTCGGAGACCGTCGGGACTCGAGAAATCGGGAGCTTCGTTTCAATTGTAGGCACTAACATTAATATCAATATTAGGCTGATTCAAAAAAAATGGATAATTGTTTTTTTTCAAAATCCTCACATAAAAACTTCCGAGAAGGTGTGAAAAGACGCCTGTAAAAATCAGAGCCCTTAATATTATTATTAAGAGGTCGCGCATCGGGAATTTCTATTTCCCGTTTAAATAACACAGGAATGAATTTTTTTTAATTTTGCAATTTCGTATTTTTGCAACGGCTAATTGAATTAGCGGACCAAAGCATATTTTTGTAGGAAATTTGACGCTGTACAAAAATGGTCCTTACAAAGTTTTCGATAGTCACACTCCTTCAAGGGTATTCGAGGTCAAACTTGAACTTACAAAAAATTCTATGTTTTTTTTTTCGATGATACTATGAATCTTTGCTCAATATTTTGCTAGTGATTATAATTTTCTGATGTATTTTTGCCATTCGGAGATTTTTTTAACTTTACTTTATAAGTAGATTCGTCTTTCGTCACAAAACCTTTGGTTTAGGCGCTTTTTTTAAACGAATGAACTGAAGTTACTTTATTAAACAAAAATTACTTACAGGAGCTTATTAAGAAATGGAGTTCACTTTTTTACCGACATTATGTCGGTTAGGTTATGTCGGCGACATAACCTAAAACACACATGTTTTTATTTTCCTCGTTACTGTGCCACATTGTTTTCAATCGAACTTCAGATATTACTATTTATTATTTTGCTCCCTAAGTTTATTGTTTTGTTATTTATTATTTCATTGACTATAATGGAAAATAAAAAATATTTAATTGGTGATATCAAAGAAAATCTTGTTGGACGAAAATTACCAACAAACGGAGAGGTTCTATCAGCGTTCTTATATCAGCATTGTATACACAAAACTAACATTAAAAAAAAGTGCTTCAGGTACAATAAAAAAAGTTGAAGAAAAATGGTTACAAGCTGGACTTCCAACTTGCAAAAATTATCATGCTGTGCAGAAAGTTTTAAATTTATTTATTGAATGGTTGAAACTCAAGAAAAGTCAATATCGAAAAAAATCTACTGCGCAGAAAAAAAAAGAGACAATGTTAAAAGAAAAGTTTGTAAAATTATTTGATATTGCTCGTTTAGATCCGAAGCAAAAACTTGATGATACAAAAAAACTATTTTTGGAAGCTCAACGATCTAACAAACGTTATGGATTTATTGTTTCAAATCTAAATGTAAAAGTTATAGAATATAACACAATGAATATATCTTACTCTAATTGGGCTTTTTCAATCATTAATTTTCCCATCAAGTCAATATAAAATTACCTTACAAAAATGCGATGTTAAATAATAAACATGTTATCATGGAGAATCCATAACTGTAGCACTTGACTATTTAAAAATGTAATTGTTCCTAAATCTATCCTCTTCATAACGAAATAATGAGAAAAGATTTATAGTATCAACGAAAAAAAAAACATAGAATTTTTTTGTAAGTTCAACTTCCACCTCGAATAACTTTTGAAGAAGTGTGACTATCGAAAACTTTGTAAGGAACATTTTTGTAGAGCGTCAAATTTCCTACAAAAATATGCTTTGGTCCGCTAATTCAATTAGCCGTTGCAAAAATACGAAATTGCAAAATTAAAAAAAAATTATTCCTGTGTTATTTAAACGGGAAATAGAAATTCCCGATGCGCGACCTCTTAATAATAATATTAAGGGCTCTGATTTTTACAGGCGTCTTTTCACACCTTCTCGGAAGTTTTTATGTGAGGATTTAAAAAAAAAACAATGATCCATTTTTTTTGAATCAGCCTAATCAATATGTTTGTTTTTCTTTCGACGTCGTCCAACCCGATTTGGTATCGTTGTGGAACCGGTTTAAGGACGATTATTTCGGTTCTTGACTGAAAGCAGGTATCAAGGGGACTTGTGCAGTATATACATACAATATTCAATTTATAGGTACCTAACTTATCGTCGCACTGAAAGAAAATCAGTACTGAATTCTGATTTTAATATTTGATGAATGTTGAATTATGAATTACTGAAAAATTGCAAATTAAAAAATTAAGTGCCGTTACACATGGGACTGATGGTCAGTCCTGATCATCCGCGAGGGCCATTATATTAAATACGACATTTCACATGTACAGCGTACCGTCAGTTCGTAGTTTCGTACGCCGGAGCCTACGTCGAGCCCGTGCGCACAGCGTATGGTACGCATCAGGACGAGCTATTGTTCATATGAGATTTAACACACGTATCCTGATGGTCAGTTGCGTACAAAATCACAATTAAATACACCTTTGTACTTTTACTATTTTTTAAAGCACGATGGCGAAAACCGAGTTACGGATAGATACAGAAATTCTTATAAATCTTATAGAAGAAAAAGATTTATTTGGGACAGCTCAAATGAGCATTACAAAGATCAAGACAAGAAAAATAAGACTCTAATAATCGTTTAATGCACAAAGCGGCAACAGCGCGTCGTTCCGCGCGCTTAAGAGACATATTTAAAACTGTTTTATACGCAACATGTGAATAAAGGCATCCGTTTTGCGTTGCGTACCATCAGGACTGATCATCAGAACTGACCATCAGTCCCATGTGTAACGGCTCTAAGTTATTTTTACTAAATGTGAACAAAAACATTGAAATTTATTTTTTTTAGTTTGTACCTACTTTTTTACATTAACTTAAAAATATATATTTTAGATCTTAATATTTTCATTATAATACTTATGTATTGTTAAAACGAAAATAGAATGTCAATCCGTATATTAAAATTTAGGTCGGATACACAAACCACTAGAGTAAGTGGTTTGTGATCGGATAGGTAGGTAAGTACATACTGTGCATAGCGCACTGCACACGGGTACGTTATAGAGGTGGGTTTTTTAGTAACAATCTGTTTATTTGAAACAGTTTCTTTGATTGAACAGATATAGTAATCTAATATGGAAATGGAAAAGAAATAAAAAAAAAACAAAAATAAAGAAAACACAGAACGATCATTGCCGAATCAACCCATAACCCATTTAACTATGTATTATTTAAATAACAGTTCCCTGCAACAACACTACGGAAAGAGGTGGAAAAGGATACGACCGGGCCGATTGTTTAACCGTATACCTAGTAGCAGACGTAGCACACTGAGAGTAGTGAAAGAAACAGTTATAAACTGAAATAGTTATAAACTACTTACTGTAAATAAACAAACTTCTTGCAATTCCTTTAAAGCGTTCTGATTCTGAATGAACTGTATAGATAAAAAAAAATTTAAATGTTCCTAAGAAGCTAAATTCAGTACATCATATAGGTAAGCGAAATGGAGGTCGAATTTATCACTCAACGATAAAACATTTATATGGTATAAAACACTCTCTTATTTTATATCCTCTTTGTTCAGTACTATGGAGCAGGCCCGGCCTGGGCGTCTTTAGGGGGCGGTGGACGAATAGAGCGGTAGGGGGCGCTGGGGCTCGTAGGTAGCGAGGGATCCCTCCCCACATTGATAAAATATAAAAAACTTAATTTTTAGGCATTTTTATGTCAGCATAATTATAAACACATATTTTGTTGAAGACTACTGTTCACATCTTAATATGCAAAACAATGTAAATTACTAAAAAGTCATTTATTTTCTACAACAGAATATAACGTCCACTCGAATAGATATATAACTATTGGAGTGGCGGGGGGAATTGCGAGCAGCCGTCCGTATACACGTATACTCCCTACACTACACTGCTCACGACCCCGGCTCCTCATACTGAAGTTGCACATATTCAACTGTAGGAGACAGAGGTGGGTAACTATTTGAAATATTTCTATTTCAAATACCTATTTAAAATAGAAAATACCTATTTTGTATCTCTATTTTAAATAGATGCGTAAAACCTATTTTATATTTATTATCTTAAATAAAAGTTGTGACCTATTTTTTATTTTAAATAGGTTTTGGACAATCGGATTCCGATCCTATGTCATTGATTCTGATCGACGATGTGCAAGAGCGGTCGATCAGGATTTCAAAGGGCTCCAATTTTTCCTTGGTATTTTTTTCGGTTTTTAAATGTTCCGCCATTTATTAACTATATTTTGTATTCGGTTTTCATTCTGGCAGCACTAGTGGGTAGAGGCGTTGAAAGTTGACTAAAGTTGTCTGATTATAATCCTTTACTTTGTTTAATTTTAATAAACATATTTCCATGTTAAATGCTTATCCTGATGTAAAGGTATTTTTATTATTGAAACCCTTCATCGAATTTATTTATAACGTGAATAAATCTCAGCGTAACAACAAATTCCACAATATATTAAAAATTTCTTGTTATCCTGTTATTTAATGTTAATGCTGAGTTGTATTTACATATTGGTGGTTTTTGCATATAGCGATTAGATTTTATATAATGAAATAAAAAATTCCGTTTTTAGGCATTATTTATTAAATACAACACTCCATTGGCTTCATCCGCACCTGTGGAAAGGTTATTCTCATATGCTTGGATGGTGATGAGACCAAAACGAAGGTCAATGACTGACCAAAATTTTGAAAGAATGCTTCTATTAAAAGCTAATGGCCTTAACACATTTTTAATTTTGTATACCTTTACACAAGACCTATTTACTATTTTAATATCTATTTGAAATACGTATTTTCTATCTTCTATTTTAAATAGAATTCTCAAATCTATTTTCTATTTAACATTTTAAATACCTTTTGCTCACCTATTTAGTATTTTTTATTTTAAATAGGTTTTTAAACCTATTTTACCCACCTCTGGTAGGAGATCTGTATGTGACACAATAACTCACTCAGCTGCCACAATTGGTACCTGCCGTATTATCAGATGCAAGCGTATATCAATGCCCAGCTCACTCACTTCCACTTGTTAAACAAAACAATGGCGAATGAATTAATGAATAGTGGTTACAATGCAGGAGCAGCATTCATGACTCAAAGATGCGAGTTCGACAATAGTCGGTGATGTCCGCCCGCACAGGCGCACCCCGAGTCGCGCGCCCGCCCCGCCAACACAGTTGTCAAGGCCACTTTGCATACAGTTCGATTACAACGATAAACCGCGAGGGCGCAAATTAAAATTGGTTGTTATTCTTTGATGATTTAACTTATAAACCTAGAACGAGTGATGAGTAGCGTTAAAATCAAATTATGGTAATATGTTAAAAAATATTGAGCAATTTTATTTATTTATTTTTTCAATTGCTGGGGGGGCGCACCGGGACACGTCCCGGTGTCCCGGTGGGCCAGGCCGGGCCTGCTATGGAGGGTAGAACTCTCTTATAAGGGGGAAAAGCTTAAAGTCATATTATAGTTTAATAAAATGTTTATTTTCTAGATTTTTGTATCAAGATCGTAGAAAAAATATTCTGTCCGACTCGTGTGTACTGCCCATATCCACACTAGTTGCGCAAACTAGTATTAATTATGTCATATTTTATGTATTATATTTTTTATATGTATCAGATTTAATACGCTAATATACCTAACGGAACATAAAAATCATGAAAATAACATATTCTAAGTACCTACCTACCTATCGTTTATTTTTTATAATGTATAAATAATATATAACACTTCAGATAAAAGATAGGTACCTAAGTCATTAACTTTTTTACCAAGTAGGTACCTAAATTACACATCTTTAGGTTATAGCTTTTTGTATGACAATATGCGGTATTTTAGTATTTACACCCAAGACATCATATTTTAATAATTTACTTTTACATATTTACGCAAAAGGAAAAATTACAAAAATTAGTTACAGTTCAAAGTACTAAACTCGTCTCTCGTCTCGGTACACTATACATACATACCGGCGGCACGCACTTTTTTTACCCCACACATCCCCCGAACTAGTTATCCGACGGGAAGAATTCTAGTCGGCCAGACCACAGCTGCTCAAACATATAGTGCATAACACAGCTTATTATTTTAAGTGATTTTTTTTAACCAGTGAGAACAATATGGGATTAAATGAAACTTTATTTTTTAAATAGGTATTTTATTTAAATGATGGTGTAGGTGACTACAGTTTTCAATTGATCAGCCTAATAAACCTTATCACATATTAAATAACTAACATTGGGTGTAGGTATTCATATAGAAAATCACAAACAAGTTTTCTATATATCGATATTACAAGAAATTGAAATATAATTTCAATTTCAAACCACGTGACAAATCAATAAGAATAGGGTAAACTACTTGACTGGTTAAGAACATTAAACAAATAACTTTTTAACAAAACTTCCACGTTTATTTCTTTGTTTAATGTTTTTAATATGATTGACTTTCACAGAGTGAGGGTTAGTTAGTATTATTAAATTGTCTGGTGTTTTATGTTGTAAGACATTTATTTTTTTTATGTTTATCTCACCCTGTTATTTAAAAAAAAGGGTCGTCTCTTGTTATTTCAAATGTACTAAATCCTATTATGAATATGACCTAACATTTCAAAAATGCATGTTTTGATAAAGAGAACAGCCAATTGCCTGAAATCGATAAAGTATCATATTTCATATCTTTGAGAGGTAGGTAAGACTGAAGTAATGAGAGGGTAAAAGAATATTTCTAAAACTATTCAGAGTTCAGTTCTTGAGTGACTACCTAAGACATCAGTTTATACCAAATATAATAAATAGATATATATACAGTGAAAGTTTTTGTGAATTGTAGTGTCTTGTATAAGTCATTAGGAGTTAAATAGGTGAGTCTATCTCACAGAGTATTTCAATTATGCCTTTTACTTGTTATTTGATTTTGAAAGTTATTATTTTACAAACATATAGTTTAATATAGTGAGTCTATCTCACAGAGTATTTCAATTATGCATTTGACTTGTTATTTGATTTTGAAAGTTATTATTTTACAAACATATAGTTTAATATAGTGAGTCTATCTCACAGAGTATTTCAATTATGCATTTGACTTGTTATTTGATTTTGAAAGTTATTATTTTACAAACATATAGTTTAATAGTGAGTCTATCTCACAGAGTATTTCAATTATGCATTTGACTTGTTATTTGATTTTGAAAGTTATTATTTTACAAACATATAGTTTAATAGTGAGTCTATCTCACAGAGTATTTCAATTATGCATTTGACTTGTTATTTGATTTTGAAAGTTATTATTTTACAAACATATGGTTGAATAGTGAGTCTATATCACAGAGTATTTCAATTATGCCTTTTACTTGCAGTTTTACTTATAAACCTATACTGTATTGTGGAGAGTTTGCGCCACTTGCGGTTCGTCCGTTCCTGCTACAGGGTGAATATTAATATCACCCATGTTTCCTTACAACCCCCTCTGTATTGTGGAGAGCTTGAGCCACTTGCAGAGTAACCTTACTCATAAACCTATACTGTATTGTGGAGAGTTTGCGCCACTTGCGGTTCGTCTGTTCCTGCTACAGGGTGATTATTAACATCCTTGTTTCCTTACAATCCCCTCTGTATTGTGGAGAGCTTGAGCCACTTGTAGAGTAACCTTATTCATAAACCTATACTGTATTGTGGAGAGTTTGCGCCACTTGCGGTTCGTCCGTTCCTGCTACAGGGTGATTATTAACATCCTTGTTTCCTTACAACCCCCTCTGTATTGTGGAGAGCTTGAGCCACTTGCAGAGTAACCTTATTTTACTGTACTGTGGAGAGTTTGAGCCACTTGCAGACTATTATTATTTTACTGTACTGTGGAGAGTTTGAGCCACTTGCAGAGTAAACTTATTCATAAACCTATACTGTATTGTGGAGAGTTTGCGCCACTTGCGGTTCGTCCGTTCCTGCTACAGGGTGATTATTAACATCCTTGTTTCCTTACAACCCTCCTCTGTATTGTGGAGAGCTTGAGCCACTTGCAGAGTAACCTTATTCATAAACCTATACTGTATTGTGGAGAGTTTGCGCCACTTGCGGTTCGTCCGTTCCTGCTACAGGGTGATTATTAACATCCTTGTTTCCTTATAACCCCCTCTGTATTGTGGAGAGCTTGAGCCACTTGCAGAGTAACCTTATTTTGCTGTACTGTGGAGAGTTTGAGCCACTTGCAGACTAGTATTATTTTACTGTACTGTGGAGAGTTTGAGCCACTTGCAGACTATTATTATTTTACTGTACTGTGGAGAGTTTGAGCCACTTGCAGACTATTATTATTTTACTGTACTGTGGAGAGTTTGAGCCACTTGCAGACTAGTATTATTTTACTGTACTGTGGAGAGTTTGAGCCACTTGCAGACTATTATTATTTTACTGTACTGTGGAGAGTTTGAGCCACTTGCAGACTATTATTATTTTACTGTACTGTGGAGAGTTTGAGCCACTTGCAGACTAGTATTATTTTACTGTACTGTGGAGAGATTGCGCCACTTACAGAAGTTATGTTATTTGTGGAGAGTTTGTGCCTCTTGCTAATATACCTATATAATTAGGCATTTAATTCTGTTTAATTAAAGTTAAAGTATTAAAATGTTATATAACGATTCAACCGCTTTAGATACCTAGTAAATTATTAACACTTGTATTTTTTTTGGGGATTTTAATATACTAATCTTTGTTTGAATAAAAGATTTACTATATATAGCAAATTGAATACTCAGACTGTTTTTATATCTAATTTCAGGTACCTACGTCATCTCGGTGTTTCAGCCCATCACGCCCATCTTGACGTGTCAATTAAATCCAGGCATTCAGGATCTTTTTAAATATACAGTCATTTGTTTCGTTTGATAATATTTGTATTTCTTTCAACCTTTGTTTTAATTTGTTCTGATCAAATTCAATAAATCAGTTATATACGAGTATAAAAAAAAACTTTAATTGATTACCAAAATAAACAAATATACCTTTGCAAATCGCTCATGGCCCCCAAACTAATTTATTCCTTTTACAAATTATCAGAAGTGGGATCGAGATGACCTGGATTTAAAAATTTAATGATAAACTTACAATGCCGAGATGACACTTTATTTATTTGTTTCTATTTTTGTGTTTCTATTTTTTTTAAATATTTAGTTACTGTATTTGTACCATAAACCACAAGTCATAATTATCACCCGAAATGAGTTCGCTACGTCGCCATAAAATACCGCTACAAATCGAAACCCAAAGAGCTTCGGGTTCGGACGAACCTGAACCCACAAGAAGAAACCGTAATGATCCTTTGACAACGAATGTATCTATTGAAGGTTTGACCTCTGTAATGACCACATTTCTTAAAAATACTATCGAGAGAGAACGGCCTAGCCTAGCACGACGATCCGAGGGGATGTGGTACCTGTGTTTGACCCTGAGGATAGGGTGCAATCGATTTCCGTTTGGTTACAAAAGGTCGATGAAATTCGTGATATTTTTCGATGGACACAGGAAGCCACAATCTATTACGCCACACCAAAATTACGAGGGTTAGCAAATATTTGGTATAAAAGTTTGCAGCTTATAATTCTATGATACATAGGGCGTTTTCAATTCCAATGGACAAAATTAACTTTGATAAAGAAATTAGTATCGTAAAACAAATAGCTACGTCTAATGGCTATCCGATTCATTTAATAAATAAATTAATTAATAAGAAAGAACAGAAAGTGTCACAACAGCCATATGAAATGAGTTGTTTATAATATTTTTAATATTTTGCCATTTTATCATTTTTTTTAAAGTTAATTTATTTTTATGTAAATTACGAAAATTTTGATTTTAAAAAGTATTTTGGTAGCACTGTGTAATTTATGACATTTGACAGTTTTGACATTTAAATTATGAAATGTTAATGTAATAAAATATTTTAAAATGACTAATACACCAATAATAATATACTATATAAGTAAAAGATGAAATTCATATTCACAAATACTTTCTTAAAGAACAATATAAAATTGATAAATTGCTATTAGCCACAAATGTCATTGTCAATAGTCTTGTCATTGGATGCTTCACTCATGCCGCCAACAATTTTAAAACAAAAATTTGCGTGCGTAAAAGTTGCATTACGATACGCAAATGCGTTTTATAATGAAGATTTTTATAAGTGCAAAACATAAAAATCAAATTATGCAAAACACCTACTTGAAATAAAAAGACATCTAGCAGATCCACAATTTAAAGTTGTTAATGAGCAAATAAATCTTGAAAGTCCTCCACTATTAAACTGTTTACTTTGATTGAGCTTACATTTTATACATAGTTAAGACGTAATTGTAAAACACAAATATATTAAGTTATTGTAAAGATCAGCATGAAAAAGTTTTTTTTTCTGGTTTTTTCTATCATTGCACAGTTATACTGATATTAGAGGGAAGTACATCCAGGATAATCCCTTAGGGCTGTTAACATCTAGGCTTTAATATTGTTATGTCTTGTTACTTCCGTACTTGATCTAGCCTTAATACTACCTGAACAACATCAGGTACCTAGCTGCAGGCAAGCAGTGTGTAGCACGATGGTAATTTTAGCGAAATGGCTGTCATTGTAATTTAAAACCTAATTTTTTTTTTGGGCGAGAATATCGCATCACAGCACGTGGTTTACTTTGGTTGGTACCTAATGGTAAGAGACAGCGAGTTGTCAAGGCTGCCCATGACGATCTTGGTTTTTGGGGTGGAAAGAACATTGAAGGGACTGTGCGAGAGCTATTGGTTTCCCAGAATGCAGAAATACATCTGGTAGTAAAAAAAAAGAATTTCTACATCCCATTCCTAAAGGTGTTGTTCTGTCACATACATTTCATGTGGATCGTTTGGGACCTTTTCCAAAAAAAAAAAAAAAATAATGTTGATAGCAAATCTACAGGTGGAACCCCTAGTCAGCTGTTATTTGGTTACATACCTAGAAGTAGTAATAGTGATGCAATTCTGCGCGATGAAGTTACTGAAATTCCTGTAATGTTGGACAACATTATATCTGAAAGACAGGAAGCAGCAGAAAAACAGAGGTCGACACAAACACAACAAAAACAATATTTTGACAACAAACGTAAAAATCCTAAGCAATATAGGGAGGGTGATTTAGTAGTGATAAACAAACAAATCCTAACTACCGGTGCTAGTCGTAAACTCGCTTCGATATATAGTGGACCAATGGTTGTTAAGTTGGTACTACCTAATGATAGATATGTGGTTAAAGACATGACTTGTTCTCAACGAATACTCAGATCCTCGAGGTATGAAAGAACCGTTGCAGTAGATAGGATGCGTCCCTGGGTTACACCTGGTGGCATTTCTGATGACACTTATGGAGAAAGCAGTGAGGATGGAGTATTCCCGACATCAGATAAACAGAACCAGTAGACATCTCGGGACGAGATGCTTGCAGGATGGCCGACTGTAAGACATTTATTTTTTTTATGTTTATCTCACCCTGTTATTTAAAAAAAAAGGGTCGTCTCTTGTTATTTCAAATGTACTAAATCCTATTATGAATATGACCTAACATTTCAAAAATGCATGTTTTGATAAAGAGAACAGCCAATTGCGTGAAATCGATAAAGTATCATATTTCATATCTTTGAGAGGTAGGTAAGACTGAAGTAATGAGAGGGTAAAAGAATATTTCTAAAACTATTCAGAGTTCAGTTCTTGAGTGACTACCTAAGACATCAGTTTATACCAAATATAATAAATAGATATATATACAGTGAAAGTTTTTGTGAATTGTAGTGTCTTGTATAAGTCATTAGGAGTTAAATAGGTGAGTCTATCTCACAGAGTATTTCAATTATGCCTTTTACTTGTTATTTGATTTTGAAAGTTATTATTTTACAAACATATAGTTTAATATAGTGAGTCTATCTCACAGAGTATTTCAATTATGCCTTTTACTTGTTATTTGATTTTGAAAGTTATTATTTTACAAACATATAGTTTAATAGTGAGTCTATCTCCCAGAGTATTTCAATTATGCATTTGACTTGTTATTTGATTTTGAAAGTTATTATTTTACAAACATATAGTTTAATATAGTGAGTCTATCTCACAGAGTATTTCAATTATGCATTTGACTTGTTATTTGATTTTGAAAGTTATTATTTTACAAACATATAGTTTAATAGTGAGTCTATCTCACAGAGTATTTCAATTATGCATTTGACTTGTTATTTGATTTTGAAAGTTATTATTTTACAAACATATAGTTTAATAGTGAGTCTATCTCACAGAGTATTTCAATTATGCATTTGACTTGTTATTTGATTTTGAAAGTTATTATTTTACAAACATATAGTTTAATATAGTGAGTCTATCTCACAGAGTATTTCAATTATGCATTTGACTTGTTATTTGATTTTGAAAGTTATTATTTTACAAACATATGGTTGAATAGTGAGTCTATATCACAGAGTATTTCAATTATGCCTTTTACTTGCAGTTTTACTCATAAACCTATACTGTATTGTGGAGAGTTTGCGCCACTTGCGGTTCGTCCGTTCCTGCTACAGGGTGATTATTAATATCACCCATGTTTCCTTACAACCCCCTCTGTATTGTGGAGAGCTTGAGCCACTTGCAGAGTAACCTTACTCATAAACCTATACTGTATTGTGGAGAGTTTGCGCCACTTGCGGTTCGTCTGTTCCTGCTACAGGGTGATTATTAACATCCTTGTTTCCTTACAATCCCCTCTGTATTGTGGAGAGCTTGAGCCACTTGCAGAGTAACCTTATTCATAAACCTATACTGTATTGTGGAGAGTTTGCGCCACTTGCGGTTCGTCCGTTCCTGCTACAGGGTGATTATTAACATCCTTGTTTCCTTACAACCCCCTCTGTATTGTGGAGAGCTTGAGCCACTTGCAGAGTAACCTTATTTTACTGTACTGTGGAGAGTTTGAGCCACTTGCAGACTATTATTATTTTACTGTACTGTGGAGAGTTTGAGCCACTTGCAGAGTAAACTTATTCATAAACCTATACTGTATTGTGGAGAGTTTGCGCCACTTGCGGTTCGTCCGTTCCTGCTACAGGGTGATTATTAACATCCTTGTTTCCTTACAACCCCCTCTGTATTGTGGAGAGCTTGAGCCACTTGCAGAGTAACCTTATTCATAAACCTATACTGTATTGTGGAGAGTTTGCGCCACTTGCGGTTCGTCCGTTCCTGCTACAGGGTGATTATTAACATCCTTGTTTCCTTATAACCCCCTCTGTATTGTGGAGAGCTTGAGCCACTTGCAGAGTAACCTTATTTTGCTGTACTGTGGAGAGTTTGAGCCACTTGCAGACTAGTATTATTTTACTGTACTGTGGAGAGTTTGAGCCACTTGCAGACTATTATTATTTTACTGTACTGTGGAGAGTTTGAGCCACTTGCAGACTATTATTATTTTACTGTACTGTGGAGAGTTTGAGCCACTTGCAGACTAGTATTATTTTACTGTACTGTGGAGAGTTTGAGCCACTTGCAGACTATTATTATTTTACTGTACTGTGGAGAGTTTGAGCCACTTGCAGACTATTATTATTTTACTGTACTGTGGAGAGTTTGAGCCACTTGCAGACTAGTATTATTTTACTGTACTGTGGAGAGATTGCGCCACTTACAGAAGTTATGTTATTTGTGGAGAGTTTGTGCCTCTTGCTAATATACCTATATAATTAGGCATTTAATTCTGTTTAATTAAAGTTAAAGTATTAAAATGTTATATAACGATTCAACCGCTTTAGACACCTAGTAAATTATTAACACTTGTATTTTTTTTGGGGATTTTAATATACTAATCTTTGTTTGAATAAAAGATTTACTATATATAGCAAATTGAATACTCAGACTGTTTTTATATCTAATTTTAGGTACCTACGTCATCTCGGTGTTTCAGCCCATCACGCCTATCTTGACGTGTCAATTAAATCCAGGCATTCAGGATCTTTTTAAATATACAGTCATTTGTTTCGTTTGATAATATTTGTATTTCTTTCAACCTTTGTTTTAATTTGTTCTGATCAAATTCAATAAATCAGTTATATACGAGTATAAAAAAAAACTTTGATTACCAAAATAAACAAATATACCTTTGCAAATCGCTCATGGCCCCCAAACTAATTTATTCCTCTTACAATGTTAACAAGTTATTTAAATTTTGAGTTTGGAGTGATTGTCCGTTAAATGCCTACATAATTATTGTAATGAGAGTGTATGTAGTTTTATCTTTCTCTAACGGTAAATAATGTCTCGGATCAACAATCTCGTCGCAGATTAAGGCAATGTAACTGTCACCAATGCCGTTGTTAGGGTAGGTACTTTAATTGGGTGTATCCCTTAGCAAAAAATATTAATGTAAGTGGTACCTATGTAGTATTTTAATAAAAGTTTCCGAAGCTAGCGTGTACAGAATAGTTAAAACACGCGATGTAACAAATAATAATTTTGTTTCGTTTGTGGTCATACTATTGTGAGTTAAATCCAATAGAACTTGGGATCAAATAAAAAATAAAGTGGCAAGGAACAATAATTGTTTCTTTCAAATTAAATTATGTAAAAAATCTATTTCATAATGCCGTTAACAATGTGACCTCACAGTAGTGGATAAAATGTACCCAGCATGTAGTGCAGGAAGAACAGAATATGTGGAACCTTGATAACTTTATTGAATCCGTAGTTGTGGATCTAGGCGAAAATACAAATACTACTGATGAATCTGAAGATGATATAGACATAATGTTAGTTTTAATTTGTACATATTTATTATCTTCTATGACATAATGTTATTTTAATTTGTACATACCTATTTATTATCTTCTATGTAAATAAATATTAAGTTGAACCACCTATTACTAATACTCTTTCCTACCAAGAATTGTTTAAGCAATTCAGTTTACCTGTGCTAAAAGTTACTAGACGACCCTTTGTCTATTAAATTTAATATTTTAATCAGTCATAAGTTTGTTTATTCAAATAAAGATATTTAACAAGGATTACTTTTCTTCATCTTTCATAGTAGTAATAATATTTATATAAAAATAATAAAGGTCAGAAATCAATATATGCTATACAAGCCCAACAAAAAGAAAATATTCGACGTTTATTTACTAAAAAGGAAACACATACATTTGCGGCCCAAATATAACTAGGTACTTCGGTGATTGCCGACTGTAAACGAATTGCCGAACTGGCTCATCCACATATGTAAAGGCAGCATACACACATCAAAAATGAAAATGCCAGATACCAAAATTAAGGGCTTTTTATGGGCTATTTTTGTGCCCAAATCATAATTTTTGGGCCCCATTATTTAATGAAAAAAAACAAATTTAAACCTCCACCCGCTAGATTAACGTTAAGCTAGCAGATTACATAACTATATATATCAAAATGAGAATTGTTGATGACACTATATTTATGGGCTTATTATGGGCTTATTTTGGGCTTAGTCTAAAAATTTTGTGCTACATTATTTAATGAAAAAAAAAACAAATTTAAACCTCCACCCGCTAGATTAACGTTAAGCTAGCAGAGTACATAACTATATATATTAAAATGAGAATTTTTGATGACACTATATTTATGGGCTTATTATGGGCTAATTTTGGGCTTAGTCTAAAAATTTTGTGCTACAGTATTTAATGAAAAAAAAAAACAAATTTAAACTTTCACTCGCTGGATTAACGTTAAGCTAGCAGAGTACATAAATTAACTATACAGGGTGTTTCAAAAAAAGGGAACACCGTCTCTAGGATAGGTAAAAAACTGAAAAATAATTGGGGTTTGTTAGTAAAATTTTTTTCTAACGCTATCCATCAAGATAAAGGGCGTTAAAGAAAATAAAAAATTACACATTTCTTACGATTTTGCCGAAACTACTGGCACCATTGCAATGAAATTTTATACGAATATGTTTTGGAAGCTGATATATCCCATGAATTTGTTTTTATAACTAACTCTCACAGAGGGCGCTAGTTACACGATTCATACAACGTATTATTCAACATAACTTTTTTTAGGGTAGAATTATTAGTCAAAACTCCAAGTGAACATAAACATCGTTTAATTCTACACCGAAAAGGTACTCTTGGTAAAACTCGATATTATGTACCGTTTTCGGAATATTTTGTTGACTTATTGTCATAACAATCAATAAATGTCAATTTTACATGGCAAACTTAGAGAAAAGCGAACTTTATCATTAGTTTATACCAGGAGCGATTATTACTTCATAATTTTCAAATTTCAAAGTTATGTTGAATAATACGTTGTATGAATCGTGTAACTAGCGCCCTCTATGAGAGTTAGTTATAAAAACAAATTCATGGGATATATCAGCTTCCAAAACATATTCGTATAAAATTTCATTGCAATGATGCCAGTAGTTTCGGCAAAATCGTAAGAGATGTGTAATTTTTTATTTTCTTCAACGCCCTTTATCTTGAAAACGGATGGCGTTAGAAAAAAATTTTACTAAGCAAACCCCAATTATTTTTCAGTTTTTTATCTATCCTAGAGACGGTGTTACCTTTTTTTGAAACACCCTGTATATATCAAAATGAGAATTGTTGATTATACTATATTTATGGGCTGATTATGAGCTAATTTTGGGCTCAGTCAAAAAATTTTGTGCTACTTTCGTTGTATGTAAAAAAAATATTATCTACTTGATAAATTCCTGCGATATCGACAGTTTCATTAAAAGCTGTAGCAAAATTTAAAATTCTTAAATTACTGAAATTATGAAGATGGTAAGAATTTAAATTTTTTAATATTTCATTTCACTGTCTGAATGATTTTTTTTTTAATATTTTTGATATTCAAATCATAATTCCTCCATGACTACCATACTTAAATTAAAAGAATAGGTCTTAAGAAGAAATTGTTAAACTTTTTTGTAATAAAATGACAATGTCTGTAATAAATCTAAAACAAAGAAAGAGATATTTATTAATTTTGTGTTGTATAGGTATACATAAATGTATATACATATTATCTTTTCGTGTTTATTTACTGTACATCACTAAATTTGGGAAAACTTTAATACTTCCCGGACAGAAATTTGCCTCGCTATCATATTTGTACCAATTCTTCGAATTCCTTATACAATACGTCAAGTAGTGACCAATATTTTCTTGACTAAATGTCGGTGAGTTACTCATTACTGGTGGAATAAAATGAATAACGCCTCTTAGGTAATATTCTTTTTCTGCATTTGTGAACTTAATCTTTTTTGGAATCAAGTCAAGTGGAACCATGTTCTCTTCCGTAAATGAAAATATCACCTCCAAAAATATCATATTCTCCGACACCGATATATTTTTTATTTGATTACCTGAACACGTCGTCGTAGGGCAATTCATGATTTCATTGAAAGCCAATTCTTTTTCAATAAATTCGCAATTCTCTTCTGCGCTCATGAAGGTATCAAGTTGCAGCGCTAACAGGACATGTTTATGAATTTTTGGTCGTAAACAATTACTCGTACAATTTATAATTTCAGTAAAACTTGAAATATTTTTCAATAGCATTTTACACATGTCAGATATATTGGATTTGCAATCCATGATCGTACAATTCATTTGAGGATGTCCTGCATTACTACTTTCAAATCCTGCTTCTGAAAGGACATGATATCTTTGTTTATATGTTGTTGCAGAAATACCAGATTTGGATGTTTTTTGAACCATTGACAAAAATTTGTTTGGATATATTTTCAGAATATCCCGAATTAAATTTGAATCAATAGCCACGGTAATCAGTAAATGAAATAATGCATCAAATGCACAAGTGTTCGTAACATCAATACGTTGTTGTTTGTGTTGTATTGACCGCAGTAGTTTATATTCCCCACTTCTTAGCAACGGTATCTTTTTTAATTTATCTCGAAGACGAAATTGGTTTGGGGCATAGGTCTCTTGTAGATATCGACCCTTCCTTGCCTTATTTTGATACTGGCGGACCTTATTACGCCAATTATCAAATGATCGGGCTTCAATGAGGGTTGGTGCATCGGGATTTTTTTCACAACGAGTGTATATTCGTTTGTGACCATACCCTTCGTCGTCATCATTACCGATAGGTTTGGAACACCCTGGTAATGCATGTACTGGTGATCCACATATCTAAAACGGAAGCAGATACATAAATTTATTATAAAAATTCAATTGTATATTAACATAATTTCAATGAAATCTTATCTTAGTTTAATAGAACATACCAAACATTTATGAGCACTCGAGGCATCTGGAAAATGACTATTCGCACATGCTGGACAACCAGATAGAATTGGTGAAATAGCCATATCCGCTTCACTTAAGGCACAATTTTGTTCATTTACGTCACTATAATTGTCCACAACATTCGATGGGCTCTGAATAAACGGACTGGATGCAGACGGACTTGATGCAATCAATTTTTCGATCTCGCCAATACTTTCTGAGTGTTGAGACATACCATTTTGACCATTCAAATGAGCGTCGAAGAGTTTAAGTTTGCCATCTATGTAATCTTTGTGCCTACCGACAAATACATCAGCACGAATTGGCAACGTGACATCTTTCAATAGCCAGGTTTTGATTATATTAAATTGTGTTTCTGCCGAAGCACTCGATGGGGGACATCTTCCATATTCAAAATTGTCTCGATATATGCAACTCCATAAAGGTAACATTGCCACATCCCGACTTAATTTATTGACGAATTTCGGAAGCCAATAGGGGTTTATTTTTGTTCCTTTATGGTGTTCAATATCTTCTTTGGCTATTGTTTCAATTTTTTTAAACCAATCATACCACAGACTGGGTGAGATGTATGTATCCATATCGGAAGAAATAGATGTTGATACATCTTCATTTATTTCCTCAGATAAACCCAATTCTTCATATACATTGTGACTTAGTAGAGTGTCCATGAATTTCTTTTGACGGTCACAAGCTGATTCTTCTGAAGAAGCTGATGGTCCATCATTCAAACTTTGTGCGATCGTCAGTAAAGCATGGATGATTTTTTTGGCACTATCTAAGTTTCGACAAAGTATTAATTTGCCTATTGATGCCTTATAAAATTCCGCTACCTCAGACCATGATTTTATGTAATGTGCCACATCAATACGAATGTAACACGATGGCAGTTTTCTGGAAGACATCAAAACATCGGCATACTCGTTAATAGTTTTAAATGGAGTGAATGCTCTTATACTAGCTGCTAATAAAGCTCGAGACATGTCGGTCGTAATTTCTTTGGGTGATGTCAATCCCGAACTTTCGATCCAATCTATTAGCCAGAAGAGTATGGCTCGAGTTGTGTGAGTTTCACTCAGCATTTGTCCCAAACTTACTTGTCCTGTCGATGTCTGAGCTATGGCATGATATAGAAAAATTGGACCACTTTGGCTGCCATCTGGTCGCTTTATGGGGCGTACAATTGAACCAGTAGCATCGATAGCTAGACTTATATATTCTTTCACAGCCAGAGACCGGTACAAAGTTTTTTGATGCTTTGTACACCAATGGCAAAAAAACGGCTCACATCCTATCATTGAAAATTCGTTTGCCATTTTTTGATGTGGTGCATTCATTATTTGCAGAGATTTTATTACATCTTGATGCAACAAATCACCTTTATTTTGTTCGTGGCGAATTGTCCGTAAAACTGGTGATGATGGTAAATGGGCTGGTTCTGGATCACCTTCATCCATCAGCTCACGAGCCATATTCGCTCTGTATATATGAGCTGAAGTAGTTTTCAAGTTTACACCTACTTCATTTCGTATCACGCCACGAACAGGTCGTTTTCCGCACGGTTCTTGAGTGCGGCTTTTCATAATTTTGCAGTCTAAAGATACAATATTATTTTTGGCAGTCATTGAACAATCAATTTTGGACCCACATTTGCAGCCTCCAACAAAAAGACCGGATGTCATATCTTGGTTAATGTAATGATGTTTAAATAAAAATCCACACTCAATTTTTGTGTTTTCCCAAATTCTTGATGTTAGAAAATGTTGCCACTCATCTGTAAAAAAGAATTATGCTATACTAATCATATTCATATAGGACGACATCAGAATCAGGAGAAAAAAGCGCTCTAATGCTCTTCGAAGAAAAATATCTAACGTGCGATATATCCTCGTGAAACGATATCCTCTTTCAAGCAAAAAAATTCACAGGGCCTTTTATCTTGAATACAATCATTTAATTTTATGAAAAATTAATATTCATATGAGAGCTTCCATAAACCACGTGGTTATATTTTAGCCTTTCTTAGACCCCTTCCTCCTTCCATGTATCCTAACGTAGCTTTTCCTGTGACACCCCTCCTTCCCCTCTCTGTTGGAATGTGTTTTTTTAACAATATTTTTTGTTTTCTACTACACATTAATTTTAAAAAAAGGGTTAATTTAAAATGAATAATCAAACGATGGCTTTAACCACTCTTGTAAATTATCGAATATTTTCTTTATAGAAAGCCTATAGATCTTTTTCGTTGCGTGGATTCGTTTCTAGCACGTCGACATCTTTCTCTTTCCTAGTTTATCAACTTTTAATGAATATTTGTTAACTAGTAAATGTATTATTTAGCTGTTAATAAATGTACTTCCCTTAAATAAATTAATTTATTAATAATTCAGTATTTGTTTAAACATTTTATTCATAACTCGGAAATATTAGCATCTAGGCTTCAAATAAAATTAACAATTAAAAATGTATTTAACAAAAAAGTTTTCCTCTGAAGAAAGCTACGTCCCCTCCGTTACGCCCCCCCGCCCTTTCTGACCAGGCTACGCGTGGTTTATGGACACACCCTATAATAGGTATAGATTTTCCTTTCTTACCTTTTTTGAATTTTTTAACATACTGCACAGATCCTTTACGTTTGGCTGTTTTTTTAAGAATAATAGGTCTTTCTTCTATTAATTTATTAAAATCTGCAGCCGGTACTTTAATAGAGAAACTAAATGATGCGTCATTATCGTTTATAGACATATCGAGCGTTGAATTATGTATAATTTCAGCAATACTTGAATCGGCATTTCCCAATTCTCGTGGACAGTCAAAGTTAGGACACAAAATCTTTCTTATTTGATTTCTAATGCACGACACATAGGTGTAAATGGATGACGGACTTTTAACGTATTTTAGTCGTTCAGAAATAATGCACCACACTTTATTAGTTTTCGATACAATTGAATATCCATCGTCACAGATAATTTGATTTTTATATTCAATAATTACATTATGGAAATAACTTTCATCACAGATTCGAGGACGTCCACGTTTTCTTGTTATCACAGCAGTTTCCATTTTGCACTTTTTGTCTTTTATCCTATAAATATTCACAATTTTCCGAGATGTAATTATTCAAGCACGTTCGAACACGTTAAAACTGTACGATGAAATGCGTCACAAAACAACCACAAACGGGGTAACTAAAATTGCTACCAGCATTTTTATAAAAAAAGTTGAATCCGTCTATTCAAGCTCTAGTGCGCATGCACATATAGATATTTTTATTATTAAAAAAAAAGTTTAAATCTCCAAGATTTATTTATTGATGTTCACGAAATGAATAACTATGTTTCTGTGTCTTAGATTTATAAAATTTATTATGTTAAAAAATAAATATTACCTATAGACATTCTCATTTTATTACAAAAAAGTTTAAGAATTTCTTTTTTAATTTATTTTATAATTTAAGAAGAACGCTAAGTATGGTAGTCATGGAAGAATTATGATTTGAATATCAAAAATGTTTAAAAAAAATTCATTCACACAGTGAAATGAAATATTAAAAAATTTAAATTCTTACCATCTTCATAATTTCAGTAATTTAAGAATTTTAAATTTTGCTACAGCTTTAATGAAACCGTCGATATCGCAGGAATTTATCAAGTAGATGATATTTTTTTACATACAACGAAAGTAGCACAAAATTTTTAGAGTAAGCCCAAAATTAGCGCATAATAAGTTCATAAATATAGTGTCATCAACAATTCTCATTTTGATATATATAGTTATGTACTCTGCTAGCTTAACGTTAATCCAGCGGGTGGAAGTTTAAATTTGTTTTTTTTTTTCATTAAATACTGTAGCACAAAATTTTTAGACTAAGCCCGAAATTAGCCCATAATAAGCCCATAAATATAGTGTCATCAACAATTCTCATTTTGATATATTTATATAGTTATGTACGCTGCTAGCTTAACGTTAATCTAGCGGGTGGAAGTTTAAATTTGTTTTTTTTTCATTAAATACTATAGCACAAAATTTTTAGACTAAGCCCAAAATTAGCCCATAATAAGCCCATAAATATAGTGTCATCAAAAATTCTCATTTTGATATATATAGTTATGTACTCTGCTAGCTTAACGTTAATCTAGCGGGTGGAGGTTTAAATTTGTTTTTTGTCATTAAATAATGGAGCCCAAAAATTATCATTTGGGCACAAAAATAGCCCATAAAAAGCCCTTAATTTTGGTCTCTGGCATTTTCATTTTTGATGTGTGTATGCTGCTACCTTTATATATGTGGCTCATCCAATATGTAAAAAAAATCTGGTTGATACCAAATAATGTCAACAACATCAGACTTACCTAATATTTCACATTTGTAATGTATCAAATAAATCGACCTTTTCTATTTTAAACAAGATACTACATATTCACAAATTTATACTACTAAACATTTACCTACATCAATTTCATAGTAAAGTGTTTTTTTCGTAGTATTTTTTATCTAACTTTTATAAATTGCTTATTTTACTAGAATATCAGGGCATTTCAAGCATATATGCAAGAAAGAAAACACATTTTCTATTAAGTTTTCATATCACTAAAATTAAGGTGGGCATTTTGGGAACTTCTTCAAAGTGCCAGAATTACTAAAGTGGACATTATGAGGTATTACTTTAAAATGACCTTCAGAAGAAATAATCATACCCTTAATTGCAAATTGCGGAGCTTCCCCATAATGACCGCTTAGAGAATCCTGTCAATTACTCAAAATGCGCATTACGTCAATTGGGCATTTTGCAGTCTTCCCCAAAATGACCATATTTTCCTCAAAATGACCGCAATATGTCTAAAAATATCCTCAAAATAACCGCTAGATCTATATATACATATATATATATATATATATATATATGTATATATAAGAGTTTTCTTAAAACATTGCCGTTTACCCCAAAAATTCTGGTTTAATAATATATATATATATATATATATATATATATATAATGGTAGTTTATTTGCTGACTAATAAGGTATGAAACCAGTAATATTGGGGTATGCAGCAATTAATAAAAGTAAACTCTTTATACTTTTTTCCAAGCTTTCGGAAAATTTATTTCCATTTTCAAGGAATGAATACGAGGATTATAAAATTTGTTCTTTACAATGGTAAATATAAATATAATTAAAACTATTATTTTGAAAAAAAATTTTTTTAGAAAAAGGTGTCAGGTCTGACAAAAAGTATAAAGAGTTTACTTTTATTAATTGCTGCATACCCCAATATTACTGGTTTCATATATATATATATATATATATATATATATATATATATATATATATATATATATATATATATATATATATATATATATATATATATATATATATATATATATATATATACAAATAGTAGTATATTTTTGCGGGAATAAATTAAATTAAAAAAATGAAGATATTGGGTTAAGCCCGCTAATGCAGCCGTACCCCGTGTTTCTGTCTCCTTAGACTTCATCAGTACGGCATAGCTAAGGAGAATAATACCAAAAAAAAACACTGAATGACGGAGAACAAATATAAATCAACACAAACG
This sequence comes from Ophraella communa, assembly GCA_035357415.1. Taxonomy (NCBI): domain Eukaryota; kingdom Metazoa; phylum Arthropoda; class Insecta; order Coleoptera; family Chrysomelidae; genus Ophraella; species Ophraella communa. Next base: position 34,709,223 of record CM068995.1, on the reverse strand, counting down.
GAGTCAACACAAGGGCCAACCGCACATTTGTGGCTTTAACTGGAATTACCGATTGATTGTCGGCAAAATTCCAACATCGCCACGGAGGTTATATCTGCCTCCGTGGCGATGTTGGAATTTTGCCGACAATCAATCGGTAATTCCAGTTAAAGCCACAAATGTGCGGTTGGCCCTTGTGTTGACTCCGTTTGTGTTGATTTATATTTGTTCTCCGTCATTCAGTGTTTTTTTTGGTATTATTCTCCTTAGCTATGCCGTACTGATGAAGTCTAAGGAGACAGAAACACGTGTCTACGGCTGCATTAGCGGGCTTAACCCAATATCTTCATTTTTATATACATATATATTTATATATATATATATTTATATATATATATATATATATATATATATATATATACAATAATAATAATTAAGAATAATAAAAAACTCTTCGTTTTTTATTATTCTTAATTAATTTTTCAAATAAACTTGGAAGTTACGTTCAAACGAAGAGTTTTTTATTATTCTTAATAAGACAGACCAAAAAGTAAGGTTTAGAACAATAAATTTAATAATAATAATAACAATAATAGTATATTAAGGAATACCTAAATTGTTTTTATACATAACAGCTATACGTAAAATTAAATATTCAAAACTAAGGAAATTAGCTTATAAATAAGCATCAGTTTTAGTCAACCAAAAATAATAGATTGTTACATAGTATACCAGCTAACAATTTCATGAAAATGGACTTGTTGGAGGATCTGGAAATATTGAGAGAGCTTAAAGCTAATCCTAGTACCTGTTGCAACACACAAGTTAATCTAAATGTTTAATTTAAACCTTTATTTAATTTTTTTGGGATAGTTAGGTAGTAATCCAATAATTTGTTTTTCTATTTTTAGTTTTAATTTTTTGATTTGGTTTAATTTCATTTTACAATCAATCTACAACTTTAATTTCTAATTTTAACGAGTGTATACCTAATAGAGTCGATTCCAAAAATAACGCGACAGCTCAAGTAAAATTCGGCAATGTGGGGGTATTCGCCGACGATCTCCGATCGGCGCGCGCCGCAGCGCAGTCGGAGAATTCTAGTAGAACAATTGCTAAGCGGATTCCGTGTGCGGTGTTTCTTAGTCCCAGCGGCAGCTGGGCCACTGGAATCTATTTCTCGAACTGGGTAATCGCTAGCGTTCGAGTCGACGGTAAAGATAGGTGGGAAAACTGGAGCTGTCGCTATAATTTTGGAATCAACTCTACCTAATTATTGTTTATACATCCTATTTAGGGTGGTATTATTTTAATTTTAATAATTTAATTTTTTACATTGTTCTTTTGTTCATCTTTTTATGTCAATTATTAGTTTTTACGTATTTTTATTTGTGTTGGTTTGCCTGTTTTATACGTTTTTTACATTTTTTCTTGGTGGTTTTTATCTAATGAAACGTAAGTTTTCACAACATTATACTTACTATAATTTTCTTACCGTTATAATCAATTTTTAGGAGAAACTCTGATGATGGCCTTTTAAACCGAAAGCGTTTAGTTTCGCTTTTAATATTCAATTTAATACACTTAATTTACAAAACTAACATATACCCTCCCTTTCACATACAATTTCATAAAGTGTGTAGAAAGTCTTTAAATACATAACAATTATGTTCTGCGATTCTTATCTTTTTATTTTATTATATTGGTAACTTGTTTTAATATTAATATTAGTTTATAAATAAATACGTAAATATATAACAGCCTTCCTCTCTCAAGATTTAACCAACCTAATTTAACCATATGCGTAAACTTTTACTGCCAAATTTTTTTCGAACACAAATGGTATCAAATTTAACCATCAACATACTGTAAATAATATCTAGGCAATTATTTTTTTCTCCTTTAAAGTCAAAAGGTTTTTTCGTTATTTCCACTGTAGTAACGAGGTTGATAGAAATATTTCAATTAAGTATATCGTAAAGAATTTTCTTCAGTTGAGATACGTTTTCAAGACAAAAATTAACTTTATCCTTTCTGTTTATGACCCAATAAGCGAAGTAGTAACTGGATCTGGGAAAGTTTTTATTCCAAATTGTCCGTGAACAAAGATTGATCATAAAAAAATCCGACAGAAATCTCAGGAAATTATTATGTTGCGTATCTTGCCGCAAAAAATCCAAATTGGAAATTTATCCTACAACAAGATATGGTTTTAAAATGTCGAATATATACTTTATTAATTTAAACCTAACCTAACCATTTTTGACTTTAAAGTATATTTTTTGACATATTTTTAAAAAAGTTTTGTTTAATAGTTTGAGCAACAAACAGTTGAGAAAGGCTTTCAAAATGTAATACTTTGGTTTAAACATAACAAGTTAACATTAAATAAAGATAAAATAAAATATATGCCATTTACATCCTATGTACCTGGACTTCCACATTTTGGACACCTTATAATAAATGCAAATTAAAAAAATTCCTGAGACTGAGAGTATTAAGTATTTGGGTATTGTCATTGATAAACATCTTAAGTGGGACTTGCAAGTAAAAAATATAGTATAAAAATTACGTGGCTTTCTGTCAAAATTCAAATACTTAAGAGACTTCTTAGACATACACCATCTAAGAATTTTTTATCACTCATTAATCCAGTCCCAAATTAACTATGGAATTATTGGATGGAGAGGAGTAAATGATAGGTATTTACAAAAACTAAATGTTAAACAAAAATGGCTTATCTTATCTTATTTATAGAAAAAATCTTATGTCCTCTAACAACGAGATATATGATATAAGTGGTTTATGGATACAAGGCAAATTTATTGCATGAGGCTTTTACTGTACTATAAAAAAATATAAGTAATCTTCTCAAGCCAGAACATCCACATCGAACTAGACACAAATCGAAGAAATATAGTATACCTTAAAAAGAGAAAACCATAGTTCAACGAAGTTTTGATTACTTAGAACCAAAAATGTTTAATCATATACCAGTTGATTTAAATAGTAAAAAATTTAATCAATTTAAACTCAAAACAAAACACTGGATTAAATGTCAAAACAGAGATTATTTTCATAAAATAGTAAACAACCTTATTTAGTATGATATCATATCTATATTTTGTTGTACATATTTATTGAAAAGATTGTGATGTACAGGCCAAATTGTAACTTCCTTACCTTTTTTGCATCGTATTATTTAGTCGGACTATTCGTTTGTGAATTCATACCAAATTCTAACCAATTTTATTGTTAAAAAATATGTCAAGTACAAGTTGTTAGCAATCTCCGTTGCTCACCACTTCTGTGATTATTTTTTGTGATTATCAAAAGATTTATTCACTTACTCAGCTTTCGCTGGTAATATTTACCTATCCCGAGCGTAAACGCAAATAGGATTAGGCTCAAAATTTACATATTTAAAAATTTCCTAACATTGTGACATGTGTTTAAAATTGCCGCGTTTTGCGTCAATAAAAGTGTTTTTTGAAGATCGAGATTTTTAAGACTGTGTAATAACCTAAAAAAGATTCTAGCTTGCTGTCACCATATGTAATAGTCGAATGAAGGTTTCTTATTTGTTGTCACCAGATGTAATACCGTAAATGGTTTTAACTTAATTTTTAATTAACTCTAGCCTAGCCGAGCGGATGTTAAGCTAAAGTTAGGGTTCGTGGATTCGGCCTCCGCAGTATTTGGTGTTGGGAGGTCTTACTTCGGCGGTTAGGAAGGACGGGATTTGTTGCTGGGCTCTGAAAAAAGGTCTGGAATCTAGAAAAATGATACATAATATTCTCGGGAGAATCTAGCAAATTTATTCAGAGCTCTACGGTTGATGATACAAGTGAAAATTTAATTGGAGTCTTGGGGACTGCTATGTGCATCTCCCAAAAAAGAAAAAAAAAACATAAAAAAGCTTTCTTTAAATTAACATTAACAAAATTAAAAACTAATCAACAGCATTGATTGAGATATGGTCTGATGAACCCTGGCGTGATATCAATTTGGTTACAGGTTAATTCTTAATCGCTACGTTATGTATGACTTTCCCGGAGGACTCAATTCTCTGTCGGAGAATATTATCTACGTCCCGACAGTGGAGACCCGGTAAAACCTATATATCCGGTTGAGGAGAAAAGATACAATATCCGTCGGAGCAATTAAGACGATACAAATTCGTTTAACGAACAAATCCAAACTCCCATAAAATTTCTTAGTTATTAAGGGTTAGTATAATCTAAATTGACTCACCAATTTTCCCTGTAGCGAGTTTAGGTTCACTCACACACTCACTTATTTTATTAATCGACCCGGTAAAATTAAAATTGTGATTTATCGCTTGGATAATATTCACTGATTATTATTATTACAAAAAGATTATTATTTCGTTTCCGCGGCCCGGTGATCAATTATTTAAATTATTACTTTAATTATTTTATTGCAAATTACCACTTAGCTCACTTTCCAAAAAAAATATACTCAACGTTGCCCTAAACGCGGTTGATTCGATTGGCATCTAGCCTATGGAACGCTCCAAATCGAATTCCCCCCATGTTCTCAACACGGAGGAATCGATAGGCATCTAGACTCTGGACACGTCCAAATCGAATTCACTGATTCTTCGTTTTTTGGTCCCCAGCAAAAGTCTTTTTTCCCCCTAGTACCTCATGAAACTACCTTTTCTCCCTCATTCTGCTCACTTGTTTCTTTACTATTAGCTATCAGCCCTGCTACCGGCACTGCTTGGGTACGTTTCAGGAGCTGAGCCAGCAAAATTTGGCTTACACGTCGTTGCTAGCTCCTACGTAACTTTTTTTTGTTTTTCAGAACTGCAACTTTTTAAATTCTTTAGTTTCGTGTTCTACATTTTTTCAAATACATTCTTGTGAAATAGCTTTTCGCTGACCAATGTCCTGTCGCTAGTACGCAAAGGTTACTTAGTTTTTTTTGAATTAATGATACCGGGGAGCTCCGATATGTTGTTTAACTTATTGTATTATTGTATCTTTTTCCCTCATATCAACCCGGGGCGGGAAGGGGGGTTCCTTTTGGATTATTACAACTGCCTTCAAGACTTTTTGGAGTGAGTCCAGTTGATGATACAATGATCGGTACCACCTCCACTTTTTCTGCATGCCACATCTGCCCTACTTCTATAGCAAGATCGGTGTACTTTGCTATCTTTTCATTTTGTCCAAAATGTTTATATTGTTTGGAACTGCAACATCTACTAGCAGCAGTGATTTAGATTTTTAAACCACCTCCACGATGTTGGATCGATTATTCGTCACCTGTCTATCGGTGATAATGGACCTATCGTAGTGGAGTTTAAAATCTGCATTTTCGAGCACTGCCTGTGGATTGTACTTATAATAAGGTGTAAAAATATTCAACAATCCATATTTGTTGGCTAGTTTCTGGTGGATCATGTTACACAGTTGGTTGTGCCTGTGTAAATAATCCGTGTTGGCTATGGTTGAACATCCAGATGTGATGTGTTGTATGGTTTCCGGCATTTGTTGGCACAATCTTCACCGATGTAATAGTTTGGTCCCTGATAACAAATTTTTTTTAGGTGTTCGTATTAATTATTTGATCCTGAAAGGCCATCATAAATCCTTCAGTCTCTGGGAACAAGTCATTATAGTCCTAGTTGTTCTCTGAATATCTTCCAATTTAGGTTTTATCCATCGTAGAATCCCAAACGAATAAGTTAACACAGGTACGGCATATGTATTAATTGCTCGGTTAAGGTTTCCTGCGTTCATTTCGGATTTTAGTAATGAACTAACCATCTTTGTATACTGATCCTTGATTTTGGACTTGGACTGTTTTTGGTCTAACAATTTGGCTTGTTGAAATCCCAAGTATTTATAGGTTTCCCCATTCTGCATTGCAGCGATTATATCTCCATTAGGCAGCGCCACATCTCCATTGACAATTTTTTCCCTTTTCGATGTTTAAGATTCTGCACTTTTACCAAATTCCATGCAAACCTTTCGGTTATATCCAGAAGAAATTGAATTTGTTGATTAGAAGTAAACATTGTTATATCAACCATTTAAAGAAGATGGAAAACGGTGCAGTTGGTGTTTCTGTTAGTCTTAAGATTGAAGCCATATTTTGTCTCGTTGAGTATGGTAGAAAGTGGATTCATTGCCAAACAGAACCACAGTGGACTAAGTGAGTCATCTTGGATTATTCCCCTGCGAATAATAATTTCGTTAGTCTTAATGTACCGACCATTAATATTTACCTGAAGGCTTGTTCGTCATTGCTTCATTGAAGCTTCAAGAATAGTAACTATGATGGGATGTACTTTGTAGATGTTTAAAACACTTATGAGCCAGGAATGAGGCACGCTGTCAAATGCCTTGCGGTAGTCTACAAAAGCAGTCGAGATGTTGCGAGATTGCTTTTGTACTTGCTTTAGGATCACAGAGTCAATGATAAGTTGTTCTTTACATCCCTGGTGACCACGTTTACATCCCTTTTGCTCCTCTGCCAAGATGTTATTTTGGTCGACATGCCTATAAATTCGGTTAGTAAGAAGGTCCATATATGAGCATAAGTGTTCCTTATACCTTGGATGTCCTGGGTTGGTTTTAATTTTTTTAAATATTTTACTGACTTTATTAGTTAAACGTCTAGAGGGTTTCGTTTTGTTCTTAAATTCTGTAAGTTGTCCCAACTCCTTCCCTATGTCATTAATGGGTGTTGCCACCAGGGTTTATGTTGTTTCTTCTTCTCAGAACAATTTTTGTTCGAAATCCGGACTTGTTGGTTGTGACTTCGTAGCACTGCAACTGCACCACAGTAGATAAGGTTGTGGATTTCTTACAGTGTTCGAAAATTCTTGGCACGATTATTTAAAAGCAGATTAAAAAGTGCAAGGATCCTATTGGTGTTCTTATTTGATCTTAGCTTTGGCAATATTGGTCGGTGAATTGGGTTGCTACCATCAAATTCTAATATTGCTTTAGAGAGTTCGGCAACAGCATTTTCTTGTTCGTGAGTTTGTTTGTTACTGTCTGTGTTTGGGTTTTCGTCTTGATAAATGTTTGGTGTGTCATCGCTAGTGTGGTCATCAAGTCTTACATTATCCAGTTGATCATTTGTTTGTTGGATTACATTATGATCGTCTTCTGTTTTGAGCTCTAGAAGTACTTTACTTCGTATTTGTTGCATTAGTGGACCAGGGAGTAAATTGTTTTTAATAATTGTTCAACGCTGGTCAGCAATACGTTGCTCCGTAACATGTTGAAACTCAGGATATTGTTCTATAAATGCTCGATGAAGGGCGAATCTGTAAGTTGATAAATTTGTCACGATGTTGGTGATTTCAAAATAGGAACGTATAATGAATGAATTCATCTTAGTTATCCACTTCATACGCTTCCTGGGCTTTCCGGCTTTGGATGTATCGTCCTGCGATACTCCAAAAACAGCAGAAACCGTTGAAGGAGATTTGGTGTTATTTTCCTCTTGTGTTCTCGCAGTTGCCATACTCGGTGTGAACAAGCCCTTCTGTCATCAACTTGAACGCGACAAGAGTTGTAGGTGTTGCAATCTCGATTCACCTGACGATTCCTGAGTGATAAGGTATCGGTAACAATCGAATTATTGCTTCTTCCAGAATCCGTGGAGCAGACAGTTGACATACCAGGTACACCGGCCGTGTGGGATTGTGAGCGTAGTGCTCTACCCATCTGAGGTAATATAGTTTTAAAATTCTACCTCGTTGTATTCGTTTTATATTTATTACCAAAATAACATATTTAGAACAGATCTGATCCAACAAACTATTCTGCCCCCAAATCATACTGACTCACATCTAATTGGGGCAGAATAGTCACAATCCTAGGAGCTATAAGATCTTGAGGTTAGTGAAGTGGCTCAGTAACTTCCCACGCGAGATGGGAGAGTAAAGCCAAGAAACAGCTCTGTCTACCAGGAATCACAGCGTGGAGGAGGGAACTTACTCCGCGCTGTGGGCCGGTGAGACTGGATATTAGTCCAGATCGTAGGCGCCTGGTACAGATCGTATCTAACAAGTCTTTATAACTATCTTGGATGTTAGGACTTGCCTTAATTAGCCGGCCAAGTGGAAGGGAACCACAATAAAAATCCTCCCAAAGAACAACATAAGCCAAGAAATGCATGGTTAAAGGGTAATCTAACTTCTTTTATGCTCCAAAGCACCTGGAGAACATCGGTTTAAATTAGTTTTCCTACGACATGCGGGGCTCTGTAGTGGTGACCTACCTTTCCTTAGCTTCTCGTGTGATCATTAATGGACCAAGAACAAAATTTAGTTTTGAATTCAAAAATAACTATCTTACAGACAGTCAGGCAGCTTTAAAGCTTCTGAGTTCTTTTACTAATGACATGTATCACCGTATTTTTGCTAAAGCGACATCTTAAAGTAAACTCTTCATCAGTAAATATTTCGAAAGTACTTCTTCGTTGCCTAAAATTTCTGGGTATAGAAATACTGGAAATATCAAATAAAAAAATAAAATAACTACGGAACGTCAGCTTATTGTTTGTAACCCACATCAAACCCCACCATGTTCGCTTGTGTCGTCAAAGATTGATATGGAAAAGTAAAGTCATACAGCAACCATTATCGTCATAACAGTTTTTTCTCATAAAATAAATTATTTTCCTCCTAAATTTTTAGTGGTAAATGCAAGAAAATAGTATTACTTTTTTTTCCATTAATGTATAAATTGTGTTGAGATAAAAAACATAAACAACATAATAAAATGATTTTTTGCTTTAAAACCAAATAACCAGTACATTTGTATTATGATACACCCCTGTGATATAAACAAACCTTGTCCGCTCCCTTCTGCATGCTGTGTTGTTGTTGATATATCGTTACTTATCTATTTTATTTTTTCATCTAGAAATAACCCTCCAAGTACTTCCATATCAGACTCGGATGAAGTACTTGTATTTACTATGCTGCTGCTATTCATTACTCTTTCGGTATTCGCGAAAATTTTTCCGATAGTTGGCGCTGCAGTAACTGTCAGTGAAATGGGGAAAACAATAGCATCAGCTATTTGATTCAATGTTAATTCAACCTTTTCTATTTTAAATTTTGTGTGGTAAAGATCGTTAGTGAAAGATGGTACGTGTGGTATTTAACTTATTCTAAAACACTGCTAACAAATAGCATGCAAACAAATGGATAATGGATTTGTTTTCCCCATTCTAGTAGTTCAGATAGAAGCCGCACCCTTTGCTCAGAAAATGCTTGAAGATTTGACTCTTTTCGAGTGTACGTCAGTCCTGTGTCGACAGTATTCTTCATGTATCTCAGAATCCTCTTTCCAGCTGTGCATACGTCTTTGTTTGGCTTATCTTATCTCGGAAAAGCTACATCATACATTACATCAGGCCTAGATGTACAAGCCAGATACATCAGAGAGCCTATGAGTTTTCTGTAAGGAAAATTTTCTTCACAACACTGTGAAGCATTGACAGAAAATCCTGTTATTATCGGTGTAGATACTCCCTTACATTCGTCCATTTTAAATTCTTTAAGCAGTTTCTCTGTGTACTTTTCTTGTGTAATTTTTAATGTTTTTGATGTTCTTGATATCTCCATTCCTAAAAATCGTTTGGTTTCACCCATATCCTTTGCATTAAATTTGTCTTTTAGGTTTGTCACAGTTTCTTCTATCTTCTCGTTATGTCCAGTTACTATTAGATCGTCAACAAATACCAATAGCCAGCAGTCTTCTTTGGAATATAGGCAAAAGTCGTACTTCGATCTTCTAAATTTCAATTCGGTCATGATTTCATTGAATCTATTATTCCAACATCGTGGACTTTCTTTTAATCCATATGACGCTTGGTTTAGCTTCAGAACTTTGGAATTTGAAACCTTCAAACCATCCGGAACCTTGATGTATACCTCAGATTCAACCCGTCCGTTTAGAAAGGCTGTTGGTATGTCCAATTGTCGTAGATTCCATCCCTTCTGTAAAGCTTGAGCTAACAAAGTTCTTACTGTAGCCATTCTTGCTACTGGAGCATACATAGTTGTCAATGGATTCTCCTCCTGAAGCTGAAACCCTTTGGCGACAAGTCGAGCCTTTCTTGTGCCGTCTTCCTTTGTACGAAACAACCACTTGGTATCAATCGCTGATTTTCCTTCTGGTAAATCACAAACTGACCAAGTTTTTAACTTCTCGTTTGACTTCAATTCTTTATCTATCGCTTTCTGCCACTCTATAGGTTTGAGGATCGTTTCCTGATTCGATGACTTCATAAGCAGCATAAATTTCAAAATCGTTTAAATATTTCGGCTGTCGTACTTCTCTTCCACTTCGTGTATGAACTCTGTCTTCGTTTCCTTTGTTTTCATCTTCATCTGTGCTTTCTTCAGTCTCATCTCCGTCTTCTCTTCCACTTCGTGTATGAATTCTGTCTTTGTTTTCTTTATTTTCATCTTCATCTGTGCTTTCTTCAGTCTCATCTTCGCCTTCATCTCTGTCCTTTTCCTGGCCTGCGACATTATTTTCATCTCTGACTTCTTCATGTTTGTCATTCTCCTGATTTGACTCTTGTAATGGCCAAATTACTGACTTCTCTTCGATGGAATTCCCAGGGCTTTCTTCTTTGGTTTTACTTTCAAAGAATATGACGTCTCTGCTGTGCGTTATTTTCTTGGTTTTTGGATCTATGAGCCGGTATCCTTTGGTATTTTCTCCATATCCAATCAAGACCAACCTTTCTGATTTAGGATCCCACTTTTTCCTGAGGGGCTTTGGAATGTGTGACATAACTTTACATCCAAATACTCTTAAGTGTCCTAAATCCGGTTTTTGCTCATACCATGCCTCATACGGTGTCATATCCTTAACAAAGCTTGTCGGAGATCGATTCATCAGATATACTGCGGTGTTAACTGCCTCCGCCCAGTACTCCTTCGACAAATTGGCATCCGTTAACATACTGCGAGTCTTTTCTACAATTGACCGATTGGCACGCTCGCTCACACCATTTTGTTGAGGAGAATATCGCACAGTTGTTTGATGCTTGATACCAGATTCAGTTAAAACAACTTTTAAATTTCTATTTACATATTCAGTCCCATTGTCAGTTCTTAGAATCCTGATTTTACGATTTGTCTCATTTTCAACCAAATTTTTGAATTCTATAAATGCATCTACCACCTGGCTCTTTTCCGTTAAAAAGTAAACATGTATTTACCTGGAGAAATCATCAATCAGTGTGAAGAAATATCTACTGCCCCCTATTGATGGTGTCTCCATGGGACCACATAAGTCACTGTGTACCAATTCCAATTCCAATATATGATTGGTTTTCTTTTTACTTCTTGGAAAGGGCTGTCTATTGTGCTTTCCTTCTATGCAAGATACACATGGTGTTAGCGTTGTTGGATTCTTCTCCAACCCAGTTGACATCTTGAATAGCAAATTCATGGACTTTCGGTTAAGATGCCCCAATCTGCGATGCCCCAAATTGTCTTCTTGATGACGAATACACCTTCTTCTCTTCATAGTCCGTAGTTCTTAGCTGGTAAATCCCGTTAGTTTCAAATCCGGTGGCCACTGTATTTTTGTCAGTGTCTATAATTGTTGCACCATTCTTGTCAAAAATTACGGAATGTCCCTTTTGAACAATCTTATTAATAGAAAGTAAATTCACAGCAGCTTCTGGTGCATACATGACATCACTTGCTGGAATTGACTGACTTTCTCCACCTACTGCAACGTTTAACATAGCTATTCCCTTTTGCTCAATTTTCAGGTCAGAATTGTTTGCTGTCTTGATACATGTTTGAACATCAGCTACATCTCGCAACCACTGCTTGTTCATGATTAAATGTGTTGAAGCACACGAATCCAGGTACCAAGCATTCTGGTTTATCTTATCTGTAGACAAACCTGCTAGAAATCCTGAATTCTTGGCATTTTCTTCAGGTTTCTTTGACGGATACTTCCTTGCTTTACAGTCCCTCTTGAAATGACCTATCTTGCCACAATTGTAGCACTTCAACATCTTCTTTTGGTTATTCCTGAGACTATTGGATTTCATAAACATAGCTGTATGAGAACTTGAAGATTTGGGGTCATTTTGTGCCTTAACATCCTGCAACAGCTTGATTTTAATTGAGTCACCACTGATTTGGGTTCCGCTACTCTCAAGACCCATAATCATTGGACGGTACTCGTCAGGTAGACCAGCTAACAAAAGTGTACCTACCCATTCATCTTCAACTTTAAATTTCATTTCGTTTAGCTTGTGAGCCGTAGAATTAATTCTATCGCAATATTCTTCGATAGATCGGCAGTCTTCTAACTTAGTAGTAACTAACGTTCTAAGTAAACCGACCTTTCTTGTGAGTCCTGAATCCTCAAAAGCTTTTTCCAGGTTTTGCCAAGCTTCTTTAGCTGTAGCAGCACTTTTGAGATGCGAGTAGTTCACCTTATCCACAGACAGAATAATTTTTGACAAGGCTTTCTTTTCTTTCTTCTGGTCATTTTCGGTACCTTCCACCATATTCCACATATCATCCAGTTCTAGAAGAGCCTTCATAACAAACTTCCATTCACTGTAGTTGTCTCTACCAGTTAATTTATCGATTGCAACGAACGACAAAGATCCACTAGCCATTTTTGCGTGTTAGCACAAAAACTTTTGGATGAACACTGTAACTGCAGACTTCCCAATTAGATACTCGTATCACTGGGCCCATAACCTATTAGAGAATCAACTGCGCAATGAATAAACTGATCTTGAGGAACAATTTGATTATGACACATTTATTTATATGTAACTACTCTCTTTTTTTACCATGACAATAAATAGGTACAAACTACATAAATACATAAACATAATATTCTAAGTATACACTCATATTCTAACAAATCGCCACGTCAAAATCAATACTAAAAAGCGTTAGTAGTTTGACACATTCAAAACGTCAAATAAAGTTATGCAACCGAAAAGCGGCGCATAAGGGCCAGTTAACTTATACTAAGTTTAAACGGAGTTTTTCTGACAATGCAATGTTCAGGAACGTACTTTTAAGAGTTACGAACCAATAGCGCTATTGATTCGATAAACTGCCGTTAAAAGTAACTCAAAAACCGAGCAGTAAAGTCTTCGAGCATATATACTAACGTAGAGACAGCAAGCAATAGTGATTGTTTTGTATCAGAGGGGAAACTGTCAGACACTACAGCCAGTGTCGTATCATTTTTAGGTGGTTTGAAATTAATACCTTTATAATATATTTTGAAACAAACAACAAAATATTTTTTAGACTTGAATTTAAGTAGTAATAGTAATTAATTATTTACATGGAATCATAAGATATTTTATAAAATACAAAGTTGGATTTATTGCATAAATTTCTAGATGTTCAGTATTCTTAATAATATGGAGGTATATTTGCTTTATACATTTTCCAATTTTTAAACAAGTGTAAGAGACGCTAATGCATATTTACTTCTAAAACGACCTTGATGATTCATTTTCATATTTATATTTACAAATCACACAAACTCTCACCATATAATATATACTCAAATTAATTTAAAAAATGGCTTTAAAAGTAATATCCAAACACTATTAAATTGTAAAAATAACTCTAAATGCAAAACAAAATTGACAATAATGGCATATGTGACAATTCGACTTGACACGCAAATTCAAAACGGACCAATGAGATTGCTGGACACTATATGACATTTATTTTCCCCCCCTGATACAAAACAAAGCTCATTTGGACGCTGTCTCTACGTTAGTATATATGCTCGAAGAGTAAAGTATTAAAAATTGTCCATCGAAAAGGAACAAATTGAAATAATGCGTTATAAAACTTTATAAAAAGCAAATCAATATCTACGTTTTTTCAGTAGTTTTATAGGTTATTGTAATGAAACTTTGAAATGCCAGAAATATAGGCTTTAATCAACTAAAATCTTAACTAAAATGTAGGTACAGAATTATTACGCTGACGTACTATATTTGACATTACCTTGACACGACTGCCAAAGTACGATCAAGTACTATAATATCTCAGTTATATTTACTACATTACATTTGACTAGGTAAATAGGTGAGATTTTAAATACAGCATAATTTTTAACTAGACTTGAATCGCTGAATGATTACCCGTGTGTCACGATTCAACGATCATATCACCGACATATTTTCTATGTGCTGTCCTTTTCTATAAATATCAAACGATAATATTGAATTATAAACTGTTGTCTTCTCTATCCTATTCCTATGCTTACATATAATGACGCACGGGTAATCTTTCAGCGTTTCAAGTGTACACGAGTCGCGAAAAATATTACTTCTTTTTAACCCAGCTGACTTCACTCTGTTTATAACCGCTAAATTTATATCCACAAAATATTAACTAACTTTTTAGAATGGAAACTGCAATACTAAACGTTAATGGAATTCTAGTACCCGGCCGAACCGTTAGAAGTCGCTGTAGCCGAGGCGGTCCGAATTTTTGGTTATACTATTCAAATTTTTTTATTACTTTAGAAGAGAAACACAATTATTAATGTAAATATAGCATGTACTGCATAAAAAAGACATACATACATATAATACAAAGAAATCTACATAATAAGGGGTTAGAATAAATTCACAATATTTTTTATTTTTTTTAACCATTTTCTTTGCGATCAATTTTTTTATAAGCGTGTAACTTTACGCTATCAAACCAGATACACTACACTTTTTTTCGTACTCATAATGTCCATATACTTTAACTTAATCTGGAAAAATTAAAGATTTAATACATTTTCTCAACAAAAGTAGTGCCAGGAAGATTTGTATTTTTTCAATATTACATATTTTATTACTTACCAATTTTTCTGCTAACAAAATACACTTGTAATAAATACCAAACTAACAATAACAAACTAAACAATAAACTATCAGTAACTGTAATAAATCCAAAAAATATAGGTACTAAACAACTTAAAGAAAAACGATGATACTTTGCAATAAATTATCATACGAATCCAAATTCAAAATAATTCATCTGTCAAATTTGGAAAAGTGCCATTATAATTTTCTTGTGGCGCCATCTATTGACTCGGCCGGTGAAATGAAAAACAGTATGACCTTGGTCGTTTAAGATTCAATTCTATAATATTTTGTGTTCATATCATTTTCATTAGCTACACGAGCGCCATTTCGGTGATTTTTTGGAGTACAATTTGCTGCTTACAGGTGGACACTTTATCAACTTTTCCTTCATAAAAGACTGTTCTTTCCTTCCTTCTACCCTCCATACCCAATACTAAAGCCCAAAGACACGCGCAATATCTCAATCTAAGCAAAAGCCAAATCCAACTTAAGAGTATTTTTACGAAACATCATTAGTTGAGTAAAATGAAGACAGCAAAGCAGCCTTAAATTTATCTAAATATCCCTAAAGTCATCGAGACAATTGGAGAACTGTCAAACTAAATTTCATAACCCATTGATAGAAAAATTACCAGTCAAAATGAAACATTCACTTTGATACTAATAAAATGAACCAGAGTATTAGTAGGTAGGTTATGCCGTCACCAGTAGCCAGCGTTCATCAAGCAGCTCGATCAGCAACAGCCCAAGTCGTTCAAGAACTACCCAAGGACAAAAAACTAAGTGTATTAGAATCGCACGGCTACTACTTGGGAAAAACTATCGGCACAGGATCTTACGCTACGGTAAGAGTAGCCCAATCGGAGCGTCATGAAGGTCAAGTCGCTATTAAGATTGTGAGCAAGTTTTCAGCTCCGGCAGATTACCTTAAAAAATTTTTACCCAGGTAAATAAAGTTAACTATCAACCAAAAGTACCTATTAATTATTTCATATCGACTTTTTCGTAGGGAAATAGAAGTAGTCAAAGGTTTAAGACATCAAAACCTAATAAGATTTCTCCAGGCTATAGAAACCACTCACAGAGTATATATTGTGATGGAGTACGCAGAAAACGGCAGCCTTTTGGACATTATAAGAAAAGACAGTTCCATAGAAGAACCGAGGGCTAGAAGATGGTTCAGACAACTCGTAGACGGTGTGGAATACTGTCATGACAGGGGCGTAGTTCACAGGTACAATTCATCATCACATCCATCTAACTTGTAGTGTATACTAGTATAAACTGTGGACTGGTTCTGTTCCATGTTTAATTCAATATTTCTAAATAGAAGCAGAGACTTTATGGCATATTAAAGATACTCCTATTTATATAGAAGACTACCCATTGCTATTTGCATTTTTTCTGATTATTGTTCATGAAATAATCATCAGGGATGTATCGATTCTAACATTTTTAACATTAGTTGGTGCTTAAGATTAAAATTATAAAAAAATTAGTTATAACCACTTGATAAAAAATTGTTGCAAGGTTAAAATGAAATATTGCCAATTATTTAACGATAAAAGATAGAATTATGTTACGTTAATTTAGATTAGGTTGGTTTGGGTCAGGCTAGATTTGGTTTGGTGGGGTTAGATTCGGATGGGGTTGGGATAGGTTGGATTAGATTAGATTAGATTGGGTTAAGAACAACAAAGGTTTTATTGGAGGGAGGTGTGTAGGTGGTGTGTAAGAAATACGTTTAACTCGGCTCTAATAGGAGATATTCTGGAAGAACTAAAAAAAATATATGAAATTACCTATTTAATAGTTTTGCGGACTACCTCTGTAAAGGAAAGTTTACCCAGAGGATGACGATTGCTATAAAGTTTTCGCAGAGGTATAACAGAGATTAATAATCATCCAACTAGTTAGGTCGGCTTTGCCGATGATATCGCTATTGTGGCATGCGCCAAATATGCAGAGGTGGACGAGCGGTGGAGTAAGTAATGTAAAAGGTATATGTCTAGTTGTGCAAAAGAGATATGGAACTAGCGCCAGAAAAAACCGAGGTGGTTAAACTAACGGGATCAAGGATACAATTCGAAATCGGATTAACCACAATAAACCCGCTAAGAGAGGCCAATGACTGGAAAGGAGCAATAGCTTCAGAAACCAGTAACGCAAAATGCTAGTGAGACGGCGACGTTTCTTGGAAAAATCATGGCGAGCATTGGAGGTCCAACGTCGGGCAAGAGGCTCAATGTTGGGCAGGAGGCAGGTTTACCGGGAAGAGGTTAAATTAGCAATATATATGTGGAGCCGATAGGGCATAAAACTGCAAGAATAGAAAAGTATAAGAGGGAACTGAGGAGGGTCCAACGAATGGTACTGAGGGTAGTGTCGAGTTATACTTATATCCGACAAAGCACATCCGATTATTTCAGAAGTTCTTCCGATTTGTGGACAATAGAATAAAAATAATGAAAGAGGCAGAGTATAAGAGCGACACAGAGAGAGAAGAACTAGAATAAAGCCAGTGGAAAAAGTCTTCTTGGAGATTGGGTGAAATGCAGTCAAAAATAAGGTTACACTGCAAATGGCTCAAACTCTTCACAATACAGTATGAGTTTAAGAGTTAAACTGCAAGTAGCTCTAGAGCACTAAATTAATTTTCAATTCGTTTTTTGTAGACTATAATTATTGTAGAGTAACCTGAGTAAGAGCCTCTCATAGATGTCGGTATTTGTATCTGCGCGAGCATTTTCCTTAGAAACGCCCAATTCAAAGTTTCTTAATGTAAACACTCCCAAATTTTCAAAGATATATTCAATACTAGCATTGAGTAATAAAGTAATAAGAGGCGCAACCGTAGTGCTATACATTGCCCATTCCTTCCGTCACTAAAATTATCTTTCTTTCTAAAATACTTACTGTAGTGAAGCGATCCTATCGTCAAATTACAAAAAACTTGTAGAGTCGGAGTGGAGACCCATGCATCATGCCGATAAAATATGTTTCTGGATAAAATCACACTTCTTATTAAGAATTGTATTTTAAAAAATATTTTTCGATTAGATTTTATCAATAGAATAGTAAAACTGCATTTTTGTAAAATAAACTAAGTTTTAATAAAGGTATAATAAAATACATAAATAAATAAAAGTTTAAAAATAAGTAAAATTAACTACCCAAAATCAAACCACTAATAAGTAAATTTATTGTACCAACCTTACTTTTTGGAAGTCCATCTTATTAAGAATAATAAAAAACTCTTCGATTGAAAGTAACTTCCAGGTTTATTTGAAAAAATTATGTTTTAAATTACAATGACGGCCGTTACGTTGATTAGCATCGTCAAATTGACATTTAAGTTACATTTTGTTTGTTTGTAACTAGGTACCTGATGTGGATAGGTAGTATTAAGGCTAGACCAAGTGTGGAAGTAATAAGACAATATGAAAGCCAAGATATTATTAGCCCTAAGGGATTATGCTGAATGTATTTCCCTCTAAGATCAGTATAACTGTGCAATGATATAGAAAAACCAGGAAAAAACTATATCATACTGATCTTTAACAATAACTTAATATATTTGTGTTTACAATTACGTCTTATCTTGTTAATGAACAAATCGATACATCAGTATCAGAGTGCACCAACTCAAAATTTTTCAATATGGAGATAAGTATAAGGAAATGGTTAAAAGATGTTTATTTATCAGTTTTAAATTGGACCATCTAAAAATTCCAACACCATTGTAAACATTTTGACTTGTTATCATGCAGAATCGAATATTTTGTTTACACCGTCGTAGTTTCATACCGCATCATTTTGAATTAGTGAAGAACTTTGTTTTTTGAATTGGTGCACTCTGATACTGATGTATCGAAATAAATCTTGGAAGTTCTCCACTATTGAACTGTTTACTTTGATTAAGTTTACATTTTATACATAGATAAGACGTAATTGTAAAACACAAATATATTAAGTTATTGTAAAGA
This sequence comes from Ophraella communa, assembly GCA_035357415.1. Classification (NCBI taxonomy): domain Eukaryota; kingdom Metazoa; phylum Arthropoda; class Insecta; order Coleoptera; family Chrysomelidae; genus Ophraella; species Ophraella communa. The sequence goes on along the minus strand of CM068995.1, from coordinate 34,690,372 downwards.
TCAGCATGATATACTTTTTTCCTGGTTTTTCTACAGGGTGGTCCTTAAGTAATTGTACAAAAAGAAACAGTAGATTCTACACTCTAAAATATTACGATTTAACCCAACTTACTTTAATAAAATGTTTATATTAAGAAAGATACAGGGTGGTAAAGTTGAAATTTAAAATTTAATTTTTCGACATAACTTTCATGTTTATGAAGATTTATTTACAAAAATTTATAAGTAGAGGTTTTGAGTATGAGGAATTATAATTTGATGCATAATTTTGATGTATCTCATAGAGGACGCCACATATGCCACATATTTGACATAAATTTGCGCTTAACTTTTTTGCTCTTCGACTTAACAATATTTTTCTGATAAAATATGAAAGATACGATATTTCAACAAAAAAAAGGTGTACTTGTTAATAACTTCAAAACTGAACAGTTTTCGAGATAATCGCATTTTACAAATCAGCTGCATAACTCCGTGTAACGCAATTATTCCAGGCAACGAATGAAAAATAGAAAAAAACATCAATAATTATAAATTTTGGTAGGAATATCTTCAACTAAAGTTGATAGTTTCCAAAACATTAAAGAAAAAATAGTATAGGCTATTATTTTTTTACATACATCATTAAGATAATTAATAATCTGTTATTGGAATCAGCTACATAATAATTCTTAGTTGTGATATTTGTGCGTTAAAGCACTGAATACCTGATAAATGCTTCATTTAGAGCCTTTTGGATGTCATTATTAGCAACCCCAGACTTATTTAATTCATTACGGCAAATTTTAACATAGTAGGCTGATGTCACTAATGATGTTGACAACTTCAAATAAGTATTGTGTCAATAAATGAGTGGCTTTTGTAATATGTAGTTAATTTTGGTTTATTAAACAAAAACAGAAAATGCCGAGGCATAATAATTTTTCAAATATCGATATGAGAGATATATGATTGCTGTTTATTGTCAGCAAAATTTTAACGGGCGTGCAGCGAAAAGGGAATATTTAAGACGATACCCAGACAGGCTGCAACCTAATCACCAAACATTTAAACATCTATTTAGGAATTTAGGCGAAAGTGGTTCATTTCGTCCTAAACGTGACAATTTAGGCCGACCGAAAATGATTACGCCTGATCTAGAAGATGAAGTAATGGTTCGCATTGACGATGATTCTCAAGTAAGTACACGACGTTTATCTTCGGGCTTAGGAATAAGCAAAATTTCAATTTTAAAAATCCTACACCGCGAGCATTTTCACCCTTACCACTTTACACCTGTACAAAATCTATTGCCAACAGATTTACCTTTAAGATGCAGATTTGCAAATGATATCCGAAACAGGCAAAATCTTGACCACTCCTTCGTCGATAAAATATTATTTACGAACGAAGCTATATTCACACGCCGTGGGGTTTTTAATTTAAGGATATTGAAAATCCTCATGTTAAAAGAGAAAGGCATTTTCAACATAAATTCAAAATAAACGTATGGTGTGGAATCATTGGAAATATTTTTTTAGGGCCATGCGAGTTACCTCGTAATTTAAATGGTGATAACTATTTACATTTTTTACAAAATGATTTTATTGATTTGCTGGAAGATTTGCCATTAAACTTAAGGCAAAATATGTGGTTCATGCAAGATGGTGCACCACCACATTATACGAGAGCAGTGAGAATATACCTAGATAACAACTTTCCTGAACGCTGGATTGGTCGTGGTAGTCATTTTCCTTGGCCACCACGTAGCCCAGAATTTAATCCGCTCGATTTTGGTGTATGGGCAGCAATGAAACAACATGTCTACAAAAATGTCATAAACACTCGCAACCAACTTTGGGAAGAAATAAATGCTGCAACTGTTTCTTTTCAACCAATGATGCTATTTAATATGAGACGATCTTTTATGGAACGCATTGATAAATGCATTGAAGAAAATGGTGGACATATCGAACACTTACTTTGATAAAAAGTTTTATGTTATTCAGTTAAACTATTTCTTATTTTCAATTGAAAATAAAATATGATATTATTATGACTTTAATTTAATATCAAATGTAAAATGTTTGATGTCAAATCCAATAACAGATTATTAATTATCTTAATGATGTATGTAAAAAAATTATAGCCTATAGTATTTTTTCTTTAATGTTTTGGAAACTATCAACTTTAGTTGAAGATATTCCTACCAAAATTTATAATTATTGATGTTTTTTTCTATTTTTCATTCGTTGCCTGGAATAATTGCGTTACACGGAGTTATGCAGCTGATTTGTAAAATGCGATTATCTCGAAAACTATTCAGTTTTGAAGTTATTAACAACTACACCTTTTTTTTGTTGAAATATCGTATCTTTCATATTTTATCAAAAAAATATTGTTAAGTCGAAGAGCAAAAAAGTTAAGCGCAAATTTATGTCAAATAAGTGGCATATGTGGCGTCCTCTATGAGATACATCAAAATTATACATCAAATTATAATTCCTCATACTCAAAACCTCTACTTATAAATTTTTGTAAATAAATCTCCATAAACATGAAAGTTATGGCGAAAAATTAAATTTTAAATTTCAACTTTACCACCCTGTATCTTTCTTAATATCAACATTTTATTAAAGTAAGTTGGGTTAAATCGTAATATTTTAGAGTGTAGAATCGACTGTTTCTTTTTGTACAATTACTTAAGCACCACCCTGTATATCATTGCACAGTTATACTGATCTTAGAGGGAAATACATCCAGGATAATCCCTTAGGGCTAATAACATCTAGGCTTTAATATTGTTATGTCTTATTACTTCCATACTTGGTCTAGCCTTAATACTACCTAAAAAACATCAGGTACCTAGCTACAAACAAACAAAATGTAACTTAAATGTCAATCTGACGATGCTAATCAACGAAGCGGCCGTCACTGTAATTTAAAACATATTTTTACTAATAAGTAAATTAATTTATAAACATTCAAAAAAGCACCACACTTTGTGATATATTACCTATGTGGATCTGATTATATTCATTTTAAAACAGATTATAATATCTGATGGTATCTGATCATGTTTTACCTAATTGTTTTTATTCACAACCATATAGGTACGTAAAGACAAAATGATTGCCAATAATTATTGTTGTTGACGGGTGGAAAGTTAGTTCTTTTCGCGTGGAATGTCAAACGCAATAATTGATACCACCCGGGTATGTAATCTACCATTGATTGTACGTAGAATTAATTTAATTATCTTTATTGAGAAGGTAATTTTCTTTTTTTTTATTTGTTGAACTTTTTTTTTTTATTGTTCGGATGTAAACTTTAAAACTCTGCGAATCATCATCTTGAAAATTAGATTTAACGATTCTTTCATGTGACAAGTCCATTCAATGTTTAAGTGTAAAACCTTTTGTTGCAAAGCATTTATAAGTAAATCCTTGATGTTAAAAGACGTGTTCTAGTCATTGATCAATTATGATATTTCACGAAGCAAAAGCGTCACTAAATTAGCAAAATCCTCGTTTGGTCTTTATAAGTAACTTATTCGTCAAAATCTTTGTAAAATATATACAATTCAGATTTATTTATTGGACTACCATCCGTTTTTATCATGTATGCCTCACAACTATCACATTTATATTTCTGAACAAGTTTATGTCCTAAATATCCAGCGACATAAACATTACTGCAAAGTTCTAAATTAATATTTTGATTTTGCACAACCGATAAAACGGCAAAATTGTGAATATTTGTAGTTTGGCCTGTTTCGTCAAAATCTCCTATACTACAACTGATGCTACTATCATAACTCGTCTTATCCACATTGATAGATTTCCACAAAAAATAAGACTTAGTATTTACATACACAATGAAACTTAACTTACAACTGTCTCTTGTTTTTTGAAAATTTCTTCTACTGCTAGGTATTTTGAAAAGTCTTTCTTGCAGTTTGTGGTGCTATATGCTGCGTTTCTTAAGCGAGTAAACAAATTATGCTGAAATGCCAGTCTAAACTGAGTTACTGAAGGGATTATAGCCACCTCGGGTTCTTACGACAGAGAAAAAGTTTTCAATTGTATCCTGATTTAAGTATGATGTAAACATATATTTAATATTCATATCTCGTTTTAAATGTTCAAGAAGAAACAGCATTGCTTGAAGTGTCCAACGGAAGCCTTCGATGCAATAAATATTATTTCTTATTTTATCATTTTTTGCTATTCGAACTTCCAGCTGTTTGAATACGCTCAAGTTTCTAAAAAATCAACGTACAGTTTGTTATTGTTGCCCAAGTATTGAGTGGCCCAAGTCAACTCAGAAGAGTGACCACTAACTATTGTCAGATGTGTAGAACACCGAAAGTTTTGTTGTATAAATTGCATCTTAAATTAGCGTGCATATGTACTGTTTTATATAAAAGAAAATAATATTTTTCTGAAATCGCTTGGAAATGGCTATGTTCTCGGATCAATTTCTAACCCCAAAGTACGCTAATCTGGTATATTATTCCGTTGCTAGCCAACGAACTTTCCCGTACTGTACGAGAAAAATATTCCCGGCCTAGGTCTAGAAAAATCTGTCTCCCTTACTACATATTTTCTATATTACAAAAGACCTTGGTTTATTAGTTTTATTATCAGGTATTTTAATTAAAAGTGTAGATGCCCAATCTTCTACGTCGTTCAATGATTAATAAAGGTTTTAATATGCACAAAACTTTTGATTTTTTGGGTTTGTAGTTGTCACATTGACGTTTTAGGAAAGCACACAATTTTAAATAGAAAATCACAATATTGAATGAGATTTCACAAAAAATAGTGTGTGCACCTGGGAGAAAAAGCACATTCCCAGACTTCAATGTTTGTTGGCCTAGGCATTATCGTCCGAGAATGTATCGCTTTTACTCCCAGATACACAATATACTATTTTTTATTCGTAGCTAATATTAGTTATTTATTATTCCAGGGAAAAAAGTATTAGATTTTAGCTCAAGGTTGTATTGTCCCGAGAGCTAATGTTTTTCCCATATAGGTATAATACATAATTTTTTTCTATGGCGGGAAAAACGACGATTTAATATTGAAAAAACTTCTTAAATCTAAATTATTTTATGTCAACTTCAAATTTTAATATTTAATTAAAGTTTTTACTTTTACAATTATAGTTGAAATAAACATAATTTCAATACAAGAAATTTCGACTGTTGTAGCGAATAGTTGAAGCAATGTCATTCATGCAATGCACATTTAATAATTGTACTTTTGATATAGGTAATGGAAATGTAATTTTTATATAAGAAAATATTCTAAAATTAGCTTTTTACCTTTATTTTTGTGTATATCCGAGAGAAAAGTAATTGTATAAAAAGTGACATTTTGTTACCTGTTAAAATATCTCATTTTTTTCCCGTCGTAGTAAATGCGCTTAAATATATTATAACGTCGTAAAAATTACGATGTATTAGCATTAACGTTTAATGCCCGATTTTTCCAACCCTTTCCTAAAGTTAGGAATTACCTAATTCAAATTTAGGAATTCCTAACTACAATTTGCGTTTCACGACGTGCTAGGTAATACCTAAAGGCGGTGCGGCGCCAGACATGCGGTATTCGTCAAATACTGAGCACGTGCTCGCCATTATACGAATATTTGGATGCTCGTGTACTGTTCGTTAAATGGTAAGCACCTTGCGCCACATATTCGTGTTTTATCGTATATCCAGTCAATGTGGGAACAACGAATATCAATTCACGAGCTCAGATACATACCGATCGTAGCTTTTGTTGTAATATCCAGTGGTTTATTATTATTAAAAAAAAGGAAAAGGAAGAAGAGAAAAAGAAGAAGTTGGTGGATGGTGTGCCTTAATCACAGTAGACAACTGTATGTATTAAAATGACATTAAATTTTATTGTTACGAAACTAGATAATTTTGTTGAAATAGATTTGATGTCAGGCTCATTTTGATAGACATCCAAAAACTCCAACACGGTTTCATTAGTCCACTCCATTTTGCAGCGATATAGTTTATATACAACGACTATCTTCGCCGAATGTGTGGATGGAACTAAAAATCTCAAACGCCGAATATTCGTTTCCTTTGAAGTGGGGTAAAAAACCGACAACGGTCGGTAACACCAAATAAATTTGACGAATACAGAAATCGGTCATTACCGAATGGCGAGCGTCCCGCTCACACTAATAGGCGAATAGCAAGCACGTGCTCAGTATTTGACGAACACCGCATGTCTGGCGCCGCCTTAAGAGAGATAGGAAATACCTAATATTAGGACAGCTAGCTACCATTGCCTAAAGCGTTTAGGAAATACTTAACCTCAAAATAGTTTGTCATTTTTGTTGACAGCATTGAAAGTATAGATTTTGTGTTTGTTTTTTTATTTTAAAAAATATGCGAGCTGTACGTCTTATAGAACGTCTTGAAAGGTTCGATAAATAAATTTGTGAAGATTACATTTGTCATTAAATTTAATTTTTCAATAAAAAGTGGAAATGATTTTTCTTCTTTTCTCCCCTTCTCTTACTATTTGTTAGTTTATGATCTCCGCCCGTTTGGTTTACAGTTTAAAATTAAACAGTAATACCAATTATACGCAAAATTCATCCAAGTCCAATTTTAAACTAGGTATTCCTTATCTAAGAATTTCTTAGGTTGGTGAAATCCGTTTTAGGTAAATTATCAAATTTAGGTATTTCCTAGCTTAGGAATTACTTAGGTAGGAAGTACCAAAAATCAAGTTGGTGAAATCGGACATTAATCATATTATTCTAGGGTTAAGCGGCATATATAATAAAAATGATCAATTAAAGGAGCCACCCTGGTATATTATTAAAAAACGTGTACAATACAAAAGTATAAAAATTACTTAAACAACGCAGCGATAATTTATACCCACAATATCAATGTAACCATGTGAAAAAGTACTAAAACCACCTGTGTGCACCCCATTAAGAGGTATTGAACACCAAAGTTTTATTTAGAAACTCACAATTTCTTACACCATTAAGTATTAAAAGAATTTTTCTATTACTCAATGCTTTATAGTTTACTGATACAGTTAATCATACCGTTCTTAATCTGTTTATTGATTTTATTAAAGATGTGAATTCAGAAATTGAAATAAGTAGTCAAATTTATACAAATATTTAAAAATAATAATCTACAAATTTCCAGATTTTTTTCTAACTGTTTAGCTATAACGTCTAATTTGTCATCGAGAAAGATCGCCCTGTAAATGCCTGATGCCTCGTTGCACAGCTCCGCCGTTCCGTTACAACGTATTATCCCAACATTGTGTCCACTCTCTTCTACTGCCAGAGTGTAACTAAATTTTCTCGGGAAGCAAATTTCACATGCCTGACTATGGCCATCTATATGTCGGACGGCAGACGAATAGCCAAATCAGTCCATAAGGTTGCGCCTCTTATTACTTTATTACTCAATGATACTAGTCCTTACAAAAATATCCCCGACTACCTGCATGACGTCCAAATTCACCATTATCGGTCTTAACAACCAGATAAGTAACAGGTGGGTACCGTAAACCAGACTGTTAAGGCCGGGCATTGGCAGTGTATTTAATATAGGCAAACGCAACATCCTTTCAAAGAGCTTTTAGCAAAAAATAGAAGGCAATGAAAATTGAAAAAAAATCAGTAGGATACTAGATATATAAAGTTATTCAATAAAGAATTTTGAAGCTTGAGAGTACAAGGAATCATCCAGAAAAAATTCCCGAAATATGTCTATTTTTACATTTCATAAAATGATTAATATCTCACTTAAACGTGTTATGATTTTAAAAATATTTCTTCTTTTAATAGATGATATATCTACTCATAAGTCTTTGTTTTTAAAAATTACAATAAATTCGTTTTTTTCCTTAAAAGCTCTTTGAAAGGAATTTTTAAGAAATCAGAAATCGTGCCATTTTTTACAGATTTAGGCAACTCTTTTATCACATAAAATGAATCTTAAAAAATTATTCCCAAATTAGTGTGAGCATTGTCTAATTGAGGGCGTTCTTATAGAACATCTATTAAATCTTGTTTATCAGGTCCGCATTAGGAATTTAGCAAATCTTTATTTAATATATTATAATATTAATACTAATATACAGCGTGTCCACAGATGGGGTATCCTATAGGTGAAAAATGTTTAAATACCTATTAGTTTTAGTGAAAAACGTCATTCTTGATAAAAAGTTTTGCTTGTTCTGAAACCCCATAAAATAAAACAAAATTCAAGTTTATCAAAATCCGTCTGATTTTATAGGGAGTTTTATTTATGAAAACCGTATGAATTTTTGCACTAAGTTCGAAAATAATGTATTAATCTAGTGAGTGACGTTTACGTGTCCCAAGTAACTGTCAACTTTTATAAACAATTTAGTTTGTTGCTGTTACTTCAAGTAAGTTGTCAGTTTGACATTTTGTAAAAAGCCTAGACGGAAGGCTTTTAGAGAGATTGATATATTTTTAGTTTTATTTTTAAAAAATGAGTGATTTAAGTTCTGAAGAGCTACCAAGCGATATTGAAGAGGCAGCTGGTAATGCCTAAATATTGTATTCACGAAACTACACTTACGTTCGGTTTACAAACAGGCTGTTAAAAGAAAGTGACTATAGAAATTTATGTTCATAGGAAATATAAATTGACATTTGATTGACGATTTAACTTTATTTGTTTATTTTTTATTTTGTTTATAACGAAAATATTGTTTTAAATAATAATGGAAAAAGAAAAAAAGAGGGCGTCAAATTATACACTGCGTGAAAAGGAACTAATAATATCGTTAGTGCAGAAATATCTTTCGAATTTTGGCTGTTAACTTTAACTTCTTGATAAGGAATAAAATTTCATGGTGAATACCACACAGTGATTTAACATGTTGATAAATATCCTAACCAACTGTTAGTGAAGTAGTAATCGTTGGTGAATATGGCCGTTAATCATAATCGAAACCCTCTCCCAAACCATTATTCTTTCCTAACATATAACGGTTTATGGGCTTAAAGAGATATCTTTGTGCACAGGGTATTCTTGTATTAATTATCTCAGAACATTTTTTTTGGTACTTAGGCCCTTTCTAATTTCCACTCTAAAATTATGTTATTTTTGTAAGAATTTCGAAAATTAGTCCCAGAAGTAACTAAAATAATTATCAAAAAAGTATCTAAAATTATTGTATTGTTAAAATTAAATTAGTAGGTTGGCTTCAGTTTCTCATAAATGATTGGTAATTATAACCTATAATATTCGAAAATTAACTTCATACAGGGTGATCAGTTAAGAGTAGCGAGCGGGCGTATCTCATAACATATTGGTAGTATATATTTGAGAAAAAAAAATCATGATAAAAGTCGCCAAGAGAAATTGCAGTAAATTATTTTTGAGTTTGTCAAAAGTCCGCTAGAGGGCGTAACAACTAACACCAAGTAGAAAAATTGGATTTGTATAGAATTTTTCATAATAAAAGTATATCGATGATATCATTTTCATATTTACTAACCATTTCCTCATATTTTAGTCTAAAACGTATTAGGTTAATTTTAATTTGAAATTGAAATTATTTAAAACTCATATAATTTATTAACGATTTAATGAAAAAGTTTCTATTAATATAATATAATATTTTTAACATAGTCAACCGCTCGCTATCTATTCGTAATGAATGTCCTTTTTTTATCATCATTCCTACACCGGTTTACTGCGTTTTTGCTGGTCGCACATTACTAATCGACAGGGTCGGTTCCTTGTAACATTCGGCCATCCTCACTTTCATGGCTGTCCTCAGACATGTCGGAAGCATCTACAAAAATAAATTTATATTAAATAGTTATTAAAGGACATTTAATAGTCATCCAGCATTTTCTTCATACTTGAACAATTATTTTCTTTTAATTTTGTAAGTGTTTGGACCTGTTAGGTTTCCTGTATAACCTAAACTTCCAACAGACACTACAATTAATTACTTCAATATAGTGTTTGAAATTATTAGAATATCCTTGTACATTCTAACGGTTCAACATACACTATACTATCAAATATTAAATTTGTACAAAGTGTTTGAGTCTATTAAACCCTCTGTGCACGATTTAATTTCTCAACAACCACTTTTCATACTAACTTTAATGACTTTCTAAATGTGTACAGAGTGTTAGAGTCTGTTAAACCTTTCCTGTACGGTTTAACTACTCAGCAACCACTCATCGTACCATCAAACATAATGAAAATATCCATAATCAATTAATTCTGATGTCTTAATTTCATAACAATATATCATCATTCTTTAAGCAATTTATTATATTTTACTTTACTTACTCTTAAGTATAACCCAGGGTTTCATTTTGTCAACAGAAATAACTGTCCTCATTTTTCTATAATTCTCCCGCATGTCTTCAACTTCGTATCTGTCATTAAAAAGAATCCTTACAATGCGGAACGGACCTTTAAATTTTGGGAGCAGTTTCCTACTCGCCCCAGTACTTGCTACATCTGTCTTTGCTACCATCACGACATCTCCAACATGATACTTTCTAGCTAACTTTCTAGTTTTATTAAAACGCTGCTCTTGTTTTCTCTGCTCATCAGAAATTTTATTAGATACATTTCTTCGTAACTCTTCCAAACTAGATTGGTGTAATTGAATTGAACTAAGAAGTGGATGTTCCGGAATACTTTTTCCCTTAGTACCAATTAAAGCTTCCATAGGCGTCGTTCCAATTGCTGTATTGTACGTAATATTTAATGCACTTTGAACCTTTTTAACAAATGTATCCCAACAATCCTCAGATGAACCTGCGGCGGTGCATGATAGTGAGTTTAATATGGTCCGGTTATAACGTTCACACTGACCATTTGCTCGTGGTGTGGCAACTGCATTTAGTACATGTTTAATTCCATGTAACTCACAAAATTTCTTAAAACTCTCGGAAGTAAAAGCGCTTCCTCGGTCAGAAATGATTCTTGAAGGTGTCCCAAAAATATACATGATATTTAATAACGCTTTTGTAACATGTTTAGTCTTGGTGTCCCTTACGGCTTCCATAAAACAAAATTTTGTAAAACCATCTATGATCACTAATAGGTACTTATTTTTTTTCTTACTCTTCACAAATGGTCCTAAATGGTCGATATGAATTGTGTGAAAAGGAACGGGAACCTTCTCTATCGGGTGCAAGAATCCTTCTTTTCTGCCACTAGGCTGTTTATAATAGAGACAAGAAAGGCATGCAGTAACGTATTTTTTTACAAAACGACGAGCTCCAGAAAACCAATAGTTTTCTAATATTTTTTTAAGAGTCTTTTCAAAACCAAAATGACCATTCTCATCATGACACAACTTGCAGATTTGCCATCTTGAAGATTTCGGGACTACCCATAGTAATTTACCGTCCTTCATTTTTTTATAAAGTTTTTGATCAACCAGTTTGTAATTTTCAAAATACTGTTTTGTATCCCTATTAATAATACCTTCTTGCAGTATTTTACGAACAATGCTTATCTGCTCATCTTGCATTTGTGCTGCTACAATCCAATCAGCTTCAGTTATATCTATGGTTAAGACATTTGAGTATTCTACAGGATTACGACTTAACGCGTCTACGTGTTCCATCTTAGAACCTGGTCGATGTATAATCGTGAAATCATAATCCTGTACTTGAAGCCACCATCGGCCCACCCTTGGTATTAAATCTTTTTTTGTGAAAGTTGTTCGTAAAGCACTACAATCGGTAACTATACTAAATTTAATTCCTAACAAATACACTCTAAAAAATTTTAAAGCTAATATTACCGCTAATGTTTCCAACTCATATGAATGGTATTTACGTTGTTCTGTAGTTGTTTGTTTACTAAAATACCCTACAACTTGTTGTTTATTATTCTTAAATTGAATTAGCATTCCACCAAAACCCAAATTACTGGCATCGGTGTGAAGTTCTGTTTTTAATGTAGGATCAAATATAGTCAAGATCGGTCGTGTTATTAATATAGATTTTATTTTGTTAAATGCATCATCCTGCTCATTCGACCAAACAAATGCAGCGTCTTTTCTTAAAAGTTTTGTTATAGGTTCTACCAATATTGAATAATTTTGAATGTATTTTCTAAAATATCCAGTAAGACCTAAAAATTGTCTTACTCCTTTTATATTTGTGGGTGATTTTAAATCTGAAACTGCTCTTATTTTTTCACTACCTGGCTGAACGCCCTGTTCGCTAATATCTCTCCCTAAATATGTGATTTTTGAATGAAGGAAACTGCATTTGCTTAATCTAAGAGTAAGATTACCCTGTCTTAGTGCATCTAATATAATTCTTAGTCTACATAAAGCCTGTTCTATTGTGTGAGCTGGAATAATAAGGTCGTCCAAATAGGCATAAACGATTTTGTTTAAGTAATCCTTGAGTACTGTGTTAATTAGTCTCTGAAACACCGCGGGTGCATTCGTTAGTCCAAATGGCATCCTTAGAAACTCATAATGGTTTGTCGGCGTAATGAAGGCGGTTTTATCAATCGAACTTTCTTCAATTGGTATTTGGTAATAACCCGAAGCCAAATCCAATGTTATGAAAAATTTGTGACCACCTAACATATCGATTTGATCATCTATTAGAGGTAGAGGGAATTTCTCTTTAATTGTTATAGCATTTAAGCGGCGATAATCAATACAGAGTCGGTAATCTTCAGTTTTCTTTTAACTAATAGGACTGGGCTAGCATATGCCGATTTTGATTCCCTTATTATACCGTTAACTAAAAGTTCTTGTAGTATATCATTTAAAATAATCTTTTTCATGTTGGGACATACGATACGGATTGTAAACTATAGGTTCGCTTGACTTACAACTTATAGACATTTTAACAATTTCGGTTTTACCCAAATTTTTAAAACCGACCGAAATTCTATCCGCATATTCATTAAGCAGACTGAGAAGTACATTTTTCTCTTGTTGGTTTATTTCTCCGATATTAACCATATTAGGTGTTAAGTGACATTCAGAAACATTTTGAACATTAAATGGAATATTTTTAAGCCAGAACTTACTATTCATTTTAAACATAGCTATTTGAGGTTGATTTAAATAGTCACAACCTACAATAACATTATACGACAAACTGGAGTCATCAACTATGAAAGCATTTACATTTCCATTAGAATCATCAATGTTTATATATAAACTACCTACTTTGTTACAGTTCATATAATTACCCATAAAACTTTTTAAATATATTGTGTTGGACAAAGATATTTCTTTTACCAATAACATTTCGGCAATAGACTTTTTAATTAATGTACAAGAACTACCTGTGTCGACTAAACAATTTTCAACTGGGGAATTATTAACAAAAATTCTCTTTTCATAAATATTTGTGGTTTTACACGCTTCAACAGAGTTTATTTTTTCTGATTTTGTTTTATTCCGATAACATTTTTCCTTCGTGTGTCCTATCTTATTACATAAATCACACCTAGCAATAGTTTTAGGACAATCTTTGACCAGATGTGATCCCTTACAATTGAAACAAGTTTTATTTTTGGACCATATGTTCCTTTGATCATGATTGTAATTTTTAATTTCAGGTTTCACAAATTTTGACGTTCCAGGTGCATTTGTATTGAGAACATTCTTTTTATTTATTGTACTATAATTTTGATTGGCGTGATCTAAATAATTAGCTAACAATCCGATTGATTTGAAGTTTGCTGCCCTAGCTGATAATTTAATGTTCTCATTACTAATGCCTTCGATAATACAATCAATAATATTTTCGTCACTTATATCTAATTTTAATTTACGCAGTTTTGCTAGTTTTTCAAAACAGTAGTCACTGAGTTTCTGATTAGGCAAATGAACGTAATTCGCTGCCTCCACAAATAATTTTCCAAACTTAATAACACTAGGAAATGTTTCTAACAGCGAAATTTTCATATGTTCCCATCCCGTACACTGCTCCCTTAATGTTTCATACCACCTTCTAGCATTACCCTTAAGTCTAGATGTTGCTAATTTAGTTGTAAGTGAATTATTCCATTCATAGATATCTTTAAGTTGATCAACTTTATCTATCCATTCCTTTGCGGAATAATGTTCATGCGATGGATCAAACAGAGGCACTAATGATTCATCAATATTTAAAGATGTACTTACAGTTTGATTATGCAGTAATTTGTCCTTTTCTTTTACCTGCTTTTTAAGCTTTTTCACTTGTTTTCTTATCTCACGGGAGTCACTTTCACTAGAACTAGAAGAAGATGAAGAAGAGTTATAACGCTTCCTTCTTTTTCCCATTATGCACACAGGTGTATATCCCACTTCTGATTTATTAGGTTAATTTTAATTTGAAATTGAAATTATTTAAAACTCATATAATTTATTAACGATTTAATGAAAAAGTTTCTATTAATATAATATAATATTTTTAACATAGTCAACCGCTCGCTATCTATTCGTAATGAATGTCCTTTTTTTATCATCATTCCTACACCGGTTTACTGCGTTTTTGCTGGTCGCACATTACTAATCGACAGGGTCGGTTCCTTGTAACAAACGTTTTGTTCTATCTATCAAAATGAAGCGGTGGGAGAGGTTCAATTGTTTTTTTACACGTTTCGCTTCACCGTTCTCAACAAATTTAGGCTCATATGAAAGAGCATAATTTTCACTACAAAATTCTTACATAATTTTGACTTTTTGATTTTCGTCTGGCACTGTGTTTTGAAAAGTGATATAATATTTGCTCCGCAATAAAGCTGAATATCGGATAAATTAAGAGTCAAATATTTGTAAAAGCTCTAGGAAGTGATATATAAAGAGGTGAAGTGAGTGCACAATTGGAGACAGCAAAATCATAGTAAGATTTAAGCATAGTTAGCATAATTAAGTCTAAAAACAAAAATATTTAATATAAAATATACTGTTAATGAAAAGTTTCCACTATAAAACATAAAAACTAAACACTACAAAATTCCAATTAACTAGCAGCAAAACCAGTAATTGATACACAGGCAAGCCAGTTAAGTAGGATTCAAAGACAGGTTCGGATTTAAATATTTACCAGGTAAAAAGTAATATAAGATTTACATACATAAACGAAATCGGTCAGCTCTGAGTAGGCTAAGGACTGAACTAAGTAGGCTCTCGGTACACAACTACAAAAGAGACACAGATTTCGTGGACTGTACAAAAGAAAATCAAACGAAATGCCTTTAGGGAGCGAAACAGATACAGATGAAGAATACAAAAGAAAAAGGAGGGAATTAGATGAAAGTTTTGGCAGAAGTAAAATAACTAAGAGAACACCTAAGAAAGGCGCAGAAGAAAAAGAAAGCTCGGAAGCAACCATTATAAAAATGATGCAGGAATTGATGATCAAAAACGATGAAATGATGGATGAAATAAAACAATTAAGAAAGGAAAACAGCGAAAACAACAAACAGCTACTAGAAATAAAACAAGAAAATCAGGAACTTAAGAACGAAATAAAAACACTAAATAACAAAGTGGAATACCTAGAAAAAATAACTAAAAAGAAAAATTTGGTCATCACTGGTTTAGAATTGAATACAAAAGATGATAAGGTACTAAAGACAACTATGGAAAACTTCATAACAAAAGGACTGCAAATGGATGTCAAAATAAGAAGCGCCCAAAAACTAAGCGAAAAGGTTTGCTTGATTGAAATGGAAAGTTTCGCAGATAAAATGGACATTCTAAGGAACAAAAGTAGATTGAGAAATTCTCAGGAACATATTTTTATTGAGTCGGATCTTACCAAAAAAGAACTAGAAATACAAAAAACAATTAGAAGAAAGGCCAAAGAAGAAAAAGAAAAGGGAAAAAATACCAAAGTAGGATACAAGAAATTGATAGTAAACGGAATAGTATGGAAATGGAATGATGATTCAGAGGAATTACAATTGATGGCTAGAGAGCAGAACCAAAAAAACTAATAAACTATACACGTAAAGATAGTACACAGGCAATGACTCAAGCTGAGAACAAGGGATATGGTAACGGTAAATTAAATAACAAAATACAAAACGGAAGAATAACAAGCAACAAGCATAAAAAATTAAAGGATGATTATCATCAACAGAGTAACAGTAAAAAACACAGACCTCAGAATACGGAAAAATTACAGATGGGCATAGGTATATGGAATATAAACACATTAACAGGGAAAGAATTAGAATTAACTGAAGAAATGGAAAACAATAATATTCAAATTCTAGGACTAAGTGAAACGAAGAAAAAAGGCAAAGGGTGTTCGCAACTAACAACAAAGCATACATTATATTATTCAGGAGTAAAACCAGAACAAAGGGCAAAGGAGGGTGTAGGAATAATTGTTACAGAAGAAATAAAACAAAAGGTAATACAATTTAAGGCAGTCGACTCGAGAATAATATTTATTAGTATAAAATTAGAAGAAATAATCAATTTTATACAAATATATGGGCCAGTAGAAGGAACGGCAGAGGAAGAAATTTTAGAATTTTACATTCAATTGCAAAGAGTATTAGATGAAGTAAGGGAGGAAAACGAAAAGACAATAATAATGGGAGATTGGAATAGCAGGGTAGGAAATGATTACAATAGAGGAATGGGTTGTATGGGAAAACACGGAGAAGAAACAATTAACAGAAATGGACTAAAAATGATAGATTTTTGCAGAAGAAATGATCTAATAATAGGAAATACGATGTGGGAACAACAACTAAATGATAAATATACGTTTGTGGCAGAAGGAAGAAACGCTAAAAGTATGATAGACTACATAACATATACACAAAACCTAACAGAAATAATGCAAAAAATTGAAACAAAGAAAGAAGCAGAAATTGGATCTGACCACAGATTAGTAGTGACAACTTGTCTAGTAAAATTACTCAAGAACGAAGCTACTACAGACTACAGCAAATTAGCAACACACAAACTTAAAAATAAAGATATCGAGAAAAAATACCAAAATGAGACGAACAAAGAATTCGATAAACTAGAAAGAGGAAAAACAGATTGGACACTTGAAGGACGATGGGTCGCCTTTAAAGAAACGCTATTAACAGCAACAGAGAAGATATGTGGAAAAATTAAATATAATAAGAATATAAAAAGGACTAACTGGTGGAATAACGAAATTAAAATTGCGGTCAAGGAAAAGAAAACAGCATGGAAAAAATATATCACATCAAAATCACATGTGGACAAAGAACAATATGACAGGAAGAAAACTCTTGTAAAAAGAGCCGTCAAAAAATCAAAACGTGACTCATGGAAGAAATTCGGAGAAGAAATAATAGACCTACACAAGATGGATAACAGGAAATTTTGGACAAGAATAAAAAGATTGAGAGGAAATAAATATAAAGATATTAGAGCAATAAAAAATAGACAAGGCCAAGTACAAACGGAAACGGAAGAAGTATTGAAAACCTGGAAAGAATACTATACAGAGCAATTCCATACATTAACACCGGAAGAGAATATAACAACCGCAGAAGAGGAAATCGACCAACTACAAGGAATCCATAAAGAAGAGATAGAACAAGTAATACAAAAAATCAAAATAGACAAGGCTAATGGAGAAGATGGGATAGCGCCAGAGATGATTAAATCGTTAGGAGAAAGTGGAAAAGAATGGCTATGGAATATATGCAAAGAAGCATGGGTACAACAAAAAATTCCAAGGGAATGGGAAAATAACTTAATAGTACCCATCTATAAAAAGGGAGAACAGACACAATGTGAGAATTACAGAGCAATATGTTTGGCCCAAACTAGCTATAAAGTGTACACAAAAATAATAGAAAAAAGATTAAGAGAATACGTAGAACCAAAATTAGGAGAAGAACAGGGAGCTTTTAGAAAGACAAACAAATGACAATATCTATATACTAAGGAATATAATCGAAAGAAAAATAGAAGAGGGAGAAGAAATGTACCTCACATTTATAGATCTAAAAGCAGCCTTTGATACAGTAGATAGAAGAGAAGTATGGAGAACCCTGGAGGAAATGGAAGTACCACCCACGTTAATAAATATAATTAAAAGTGTATACGAGACAGTTAGAGCCAAGGTGCAGATTGCAGGCCAAAGGTCTGAAGAATTCAAAATATGTAAGGGAATAAAACAAGGAGACAGTTTAAGCCCACTACTGTTTATAATAATTATGGATAAGATTGCGAAACGAATCAAAGAAAAATATGAGCAGCTGAATACTATAATTGGAAACAGAAATTTAGAACCAATAAAACTGAGTAGTCTACTATATGCAGATGATGTGGTTTTAATGGCGAATACAAAGAACAAAATGCAAAAACTAGTGAATATTTGGACTAAAGAAGTAGAGAACATGAATATGGAAGTGAACTTAAATAAAACAAAAGTGATGATAATAAATGAAAAACAATCAGGTAATCAAAATAATAGAGACATTAAATGCAAAAAACCAGACACTAGAAAGAGTAACAACATTTGAATACTTAGGAAGTATTGTAACAGAAGATGGAAAAATAGATGCAGAAATAACAAACAGAGCAAATAAATCAACAAAAATATACTACTCTCTAAATAAAACAATTCTTGGACATAAAGATATAGACTTAGAAGTAAAAATGAAAATTCATAATATGATAACAGTTCCTACAATAATATACGCAAGTGAAAATTGGACTGTGCGAAAGAAGGACGAAACTAAAATAAATGCCATAGAAATGAAGCATCTAAGAAAAATTGCAGGGAAAACTAAATGGGATAGAATTAGAAATGACGTCATTAGAGAGACAACTAAACAGGAACCGATAACTAGTAAAATAAAAAAGAGACAACTTAGATGGTATGGTCATATGGTAAGAATGGAACCAAATAGATTAACAAGGAAAATAATGGAGATTGGAAAACCGATCAAAAAACACAGGGGTAGGCCTAGAAGAAAATGGTTAGACCAA
This sequence comes from Ophraella communa, assembly GCA_035357415.1. Lineage (NCBI taxonomy): Eukaryota > Metazoa > Arthropoda > Insecta > Coleoptera > Chrysomelidae > Ophraella > Ophraella communa. The sequence continues at coordinate 34,671,410 of CM068995.1, read as the reverse complement.
ATACAAGAGATAGGCTTAGAAAGAGGAAAGAGCATAGCAGAAATGAAAAATCTAGCAAGAGACAGAAAGGCATGGAAGAAATGGGTGCAGGGCACGGAATCCACATCCGACGCCTGAAAGGGCAAAAGGATTTAGAAAAGAAGAAGAAGAAGATTTTCGTCTTCGCCGCTAGAAAGCGTTAACTGAAATGGTTTTTTTCAAAAAATCAAATGTAATGGTATATTAATTTTTAAATATTTTAAAAGAGGATGAATTTTTCTAAAATTAAATGAAAAAAATTAATTATCTACCTTTTTTGAACTGTTGATATTGACTAAAATATAATTTTATTACATTAAAAAATGGCACGCCACTGTTTTTTATCAAAATAAAAATCAGCTTTTTAATCTCTTATTAGTTGCTAACAAAACGGTTTTGGATTGAAAAAATAAAATAGGTTTACATGGGACGCCCATATCTCGAAACATACTAATTTATTTATTTATTTTTATTTTATTTTTTCTATTCAAAACCGTTTGTCTAACGAGAAAAAGTCAAGAGGTTCTTTTTGTTAGCAGCTAATAAGAGATTAAAAAGCTGATTTTTATTTTGATAAAAAACAGTGGCGTGCCATTTTTTAATGTAATAAAATTATATTTTAGTCAATATCAACAGTTCAAAAAAAGGTAGATGATCAATTCTGTTCATTAAATTATAGATAAATTTATCCTCTTTTAAAATATATAAAAATTAATAGACCATTAAATTTGTTTTTTTTTAACTCAAATTTTGCTATCAATTCAGTTAACGCCATCTAGCGGCGACAGCAAAGGACAAAAATTCAAAACCAAATAAGCCTTTTATAGTGCAAATTATGCTCTTTCATATGAGCCTAATTTTGCTAAAATCGGTCAAAGGTAACGGGAAAAATCTTAGTTTGTTTATAAAAAAAATTTAACTTCCACCACCGCTTTATTTTGATAGATAGAACAAAACGTTTTAGACAAAAAATATGGGGAAATGGTCAGTAAATATAAAAATGATATCATGGATATACTTTCATTATGCAAAATTCTATACAAATCCTATTTTTCTACTTGGTGTTGGTTGTTACTCCCTGTAGCGGACGTTTGACAAACTCGAAAATAATTTACAGGAATTTCTCTTAGCTACTTTCACCATGATTTTTTTTTCTCAAATATATAAGACCAATATCTTATGAGATATGGCCCCTCGCTACCCTTAACTGATCACCCTGTACATTAAATAAATTAGTGTTGCTTGGAGTGTGTGTCGGGAAATATATTATCCACTTAAACATTCAATAAAAGTCTGTGCGGCAAACATATAAACTACCTGATCCCAATATTCCTCAACACACACACACACACACAGACACACACACACACACACACACACACACATCCCAACGTACAATGGGATGTTTCTAGTGCATTTTTATTATTCTTTTAGAGACATAAAATGTGAAAACATGCTCATGGACTCCAGTTGGAACCTTAAGATATCAGATTTCGGTTTTGCTAGAGGTAATCTCAAGGGTAAAAACGGACAAAACGTCTTGAGCGAAACTTACTGTGGCAGTTACGCCTATGCTTCTCCGGAGATACTGAAAGGCATTCCTTATCAACCCCAGCATGCAGACATTTGGTCTATGGGAGTCGTTTTATTCGCCATGGTATTTGGTAGACTCCCTTTTGATGATAGCAACTATAGAGAACTAATAAAGCAGGTCCTTAATGAAATTGAAAATTTTAAGCTAATCAGTCGGTTCTGAAAAGCATTACTTTTGTTTTTCAGGTTTCAAACAAAGTTAATTTTCCACGAGATCCGAAAATATCTAGTTCATGCAAATCACTTATAAGCAAAATCTTAGCCCCACTAAAATCAAGGATTAGGATTAGCGGGATTCGGACAGATCCATGGTTCGCTCATGTACCTGCTGGTATGGGTAAGGAAAATATGATTTACCATTTTGTATTAAATTGGATTTACTTTCATTTGATAATCTTCTTGCATTGGGGTACCTATATATACTTCTAATCTGGTTCCAAAAATAATTTTTTTTACTGGAGCCAAGTTGCCGATTGCTACCTATATCATTTCATTTTATTGCTTGTTCTTACATTCCATTTCTACTTTTTCCAATATTAACCTCTTAATAATTCATGTTAACTGCCACTCAACACTATGCCTTGGTACTAAAGATATGTTTTTGATTCTGGATTAGTTTCAAGCGATGAAAAACCCGAAACTAGTAGTTATGCAGCTGAAGAAAGAAAATTGTCGATACCTAGCAAAGAACTAAAACCTCCCAACATGATTACCAAACCGAAACTGGAAGCAGCAGCGAAACCCAAAGTTAAAGATCGTAGAAGTACTTTAGAGGAAAAAGGAATTATATCCAAATATCCAGACTCCGATAGTCTTTCAGCTGTCACCACAGATTCACCTGATAGAAAAAGCGAAAAGAGGTCTCGCAGAGAATCTGAAAAATCCAAAACCGGTGATAAAGAAAAATGATCTGAAAATACAATTTTTTAATAAATCAATAAAGTCAGCCGCTAACATGTGTTTCTGAGTTTTATTCTATTTATAAAATATAAAAAAAATTGTTAGATTTGCACAGATTGCTACTTTTAAAATCAACTTTCCTTGTTGCATAAATACAATGAATTTAATTAAATTGATTGTACTAACCCTTACTTTTTGGAAGTCCATCTTATTAAGGATAATAAAAAACTCTTCGTTTTAACAAAACTTCCAATATGTCAATCTGACGATGCTAGTTGTCTAGCGAAACGGCTGTCATTGAGTCTTTTAAAAAAGCAGTTTTTAAATAAATATTGGAAGTTTTGTTAAAACGAAGAGTTTTTTATTATCCTTAATGAATTTAATTATTTATATGATTAATACCAAAGAAATTATCACTTTATACACCATGACGATTATCAATAATAGTTGTAAATAAATTATTCACTGTATAGTTAACTTTAGCAGAGCAGTATTTACACATTTAGGTATATAGCTGTTTGGCAAATATGGAATATGAACAATGACGGCTCGCCAGGGACGGTAATTTTGAAGCTAAACTATTTAATGAATAAAACTATATTTAGAAACTGTTTTCATTATTCATCGTTTATTTCGCTACTATTATGCTACTTTTATTTGAATTTCATGCAATAAAACCATTGCGTAAGCCATCCGAATATACAGCGAAAATCACGAACTAATTCAGGACCTTTTTTTCGGGCTGAGATGGGAAAACCCCCTTTTTCGAACGGATCCTTCTCAGGACCCGAAGAGTGTTGGTCTCATCACCGCTAAGATGATGCCTACCAACCAAAACCAACCAAACTTAAAAGAAGATAATTTTTAGGCTTTCTTTCAGGTACAAACGCAGTGTATAAATTTAAAAAATGACATTGTTCAATCATTAATATGTCCATATCGTTTAGTTTATTATAATAATCACTAAGCAGACTCTTTTTATTTCGCTTTAACGAATTATAATCAATGGTGCTCCATATATCTTCGCGATTAATAAATTTAAAAAAACTTCCTTACTTGACTTGCCCAATTAAACTTAATATCCGATGAGTCAATTAATCGAAGCAGTTGTTTAAAGCACAGCTTAGGATATTCTTCCATCGACAGAATTTTTTCCAGCCAGTTCAATGTCATTTTAAAAACATTATATTCGTATTTAACTCTTCCAGTTTCAAGTCTTATTGAGTGTTTTTGGAAACACCTAAAATTATTTTAAGAAAAGTTAACTGTACCCTCTAGTATATCCGTGTATCTAAGACTCCAAACAGGGGAACAGTTTGACATAATACTAAGAGTTAAAGATTCAAATATCTTTATACGAGGTTGCCAAGTATCAATTTTAGCTCTAGCCATTATAGGTAATATGGCCCCTATACCTTGTCTAGCTTTATTTGAAGAAACTAAGGCCATCTCGTGAAACAATCCTGTTGAATTAAAAATAACACCCAAATAAGTATAATTATTGGTGGTCTCTAAAAGTTGTCCTTTAAATTTAAGGTTTGTTCCAACACACAAAATAACCGTTCTTGGAACGGTGACGCGCATGTGCAATAGTAAAAATGCGTTCCAAGCACGAGAGAACCGTTTAGCGAACGATAATTATTTTGTTCCAACCCGATTTGGTATCGTTATGGAACCGGTTCAAGAACGATGATTTCGATACTCGACTAAAAGCAAGTATCAAGGGAACTGACTTGCGCAGTACATATATCTATCTATCAACTTGGCTTGGCTTGATTTGTTGTTTCTGTATTTGTTGAATTATGTGGGAGCGTACTTATTTAAAACTAAATATTAGTAATAAAAATACTTCAGTTTATACATCAACCGATTTAGTCATCATATAATGTCCTTTGGTACAGATGTATATATATATAAATAAACTTTTTTTGTGCTTAACTGCGTGTACCATGTAAAAATAAAAGTATGTTCTGTTTGATATGTTCTAGTGATTTGAGACAGTAACCAAACCGTTCCAACCATATTTTATTTTCGAACCGTTATTAGAACGGTAAACACTTGGCGCCTGCGTAACAAATCCTCAAGAACGATTTCGAAAACGATTCAGGAACGATTCCAATTTGCCTGTTGGAACAAACCTTTAAATGGGTATTTACATTTTTGGTAGCCTGGTAGCCACCTCTGGAGAATGACATAACTTTTGTTTTGCTTATGTTGACTGTTAATTTTTTTTCGTTGGTGTATCTTTCCAATATTAGCAGCTTTTTTACAACATCTATTTTTGAGTGAGCTAAAATCACTATGTCATCAGCATAAAGTAGTAGCAGTAGCTCTTTTATGCTATCAATGTTTATACCCTGAGCCTCATTTGTGTAAAAATAGTCTTCTATATCTGCTATGAATAGGGCGAAAAGCAATGGACTTAGAGATTCACCTTGCAGTACTCCAGATGTGATTTCAAATGATTTAGATAAACCACCAGATGAAGTGACCCTGCCTGACGTTTTGAGTATAAATTTATTATTATGTATAAAATTTTCGCCGACAAACCGTCACGGAATTACTACCCTAGCATATTTCAAGACGGGCTCCTTTATGCAAAGGAATGATTAGAGCTGTCTTAAGTCAAGTAGGAAAAATACCAATTTGGAACGACTCATTAAACAAATTTGTTAGAAGATCTAATACACAGTCCGGCAGATTTGCGAACATTTTAAGGGTAAGCCCATCTACTACAGATGCGGATTTATTTTTAATTTCTCGAATTGTACTACGAAGCTCTTCTAGACCACAGGTGAAAAAAAGAAACTGTTTAAGTTCTCATTAACATTAGGTAAATAGGAAAGTGGATCAAGAGTGGAAGTTATAGAATTAGTTAAGTTTTTGGCAACATTTATAACGTAATTATTTAGGCTCTCAGGTAATATTTGGGAGATGCATGGAAGTACCAATATGCCTAATTTCAGTAAAATACTTGGTGATGTGAACATAAACAAATCCAAACTACATAGTATACAATACAATATAATCCCAACAGATATATACCATTAGATATTTAAACTATATATTATTTTACGTCAACTATACTTTGTTGAAATGATAAAAAAATTGTTATGGATAATGCGCCATATCACAAGAAAATTTTGACAATGGCTAAAATACATGGATTAAAATTTAAGCGTAAGGAGCGTAATCCGTATTCAGCAGATTTTGTCCCTAGCTATTTCCGTCTGTTTCCAAAACTAAAAATTCCATGTGTGGAAGACGGTTAGTGAAATAAAAAGGTACCTAATAAATGCCGAGTAAAGGGTACTGGTAGAATTTGTGTTGCTAAATAACGGTTTGAAAGATAAGTTTGTTGATTTAAGATAGAATTGTCAATTTTGATATATGTGTCAATAATTTTGGTGTAAAATAAAATATAAAAGTTTACGTCTATTTTTGCAAGATAGTTCGCCGACAGCGTTTATTAAGCAAAAAGAGTCCCTTTACCTCCACCGTCAGTGGACAGCCGTCAGCTCCTAGGGTAGAGATTAGTTAAACTTTTAGGCGGACAGCCAGTCAATTATAATTTTAATCCAAAAACGAACCAGTGACCCAGACAACTAGTAGTTAGAACAACATTTTATGGTGCCGAAACCCGGGAACTATTATTCAATTTTATTTTTGTCGAAGTAAGACACGATACGCCCCAAGAGAATTGTTGCTGAGTAAGTACCCTGCTACATCTGTTTTGGTAGATTGTCTTGATCATGCAAGAAAACAACGCTCCTACGTTGTCAAAAAGTGGCAAAAGAAATATTACGGAACCCGCTCGTTTCACTTACGACCAGTTGGGAAATCCAAGCATCTATAGACCAACGACAACTGTAAGACCACAAGCGCAAGAAAAAGCAAAGACCGTCTCTAGTAAGCCATCGTTGAGCCTAAGAAAAAAGCATGTAGAAATGGAATCTAAACAAAAGATGCTGGACGTGCAGGTGAACATACAAAGTAAGGAACGTCAATTATTAGATCTTGTAGCGAACCTGGATGACGTCGAAGAAAGAATATCTCAAAGAGCACTTCAGGTCCCTTCTGGAGAACAAGACGCTGAATTACAGAGTCTTTATAAGGAAAAGAAGGCTGTAGAAAAAGAGGCAGAAGTCTTACGATTGGAAATCCGACAGTATAAAGAAAACAAAGAACTGCACATGGATATCATCAAGCAACAGTGTGAGTTGGACCTGGAAGCTATTGATTTGGAAAATGAACAAGATATTAGCGATGGAGATTGTGAATCTGAATACCAAGAACACCGAACTAGTGAGTGGGTTGACAATCAATATGAAAAAAGTTCCAATAAGGCGCCAACCCCCACACCTGATCAATCACAACCACAACCATTTTCTAGTTTCCAGCAACAGCCAACAGCTACGTTCACCACTAACCCAATCCTTCATTTAGCCCAAGTTCTACAAAACATGACAACACAACATACACCGACATTTGTTGACAAGGATCTGCCGTACTTTGAAGCTAAACCTGAAGATTGGATGAGTTTCAAAACGCAGTACGATAGAACTACCGCCGAGTACAGATTATCTGAGGGGGATAACCTTCTGCGATTACGGAAAGCATTAAAAGGAGAGGCATTGGAATCTGTCAAATTCTTGTTCAATAGCCCTAACAATGTCTCTAAAATTATGGAGGATCTTCAGTTCGAGTTTGGTCGACCCGAACAAATTATAAAAAGCCTAATATATGTTGCTGAATCTGTTCCAAAGCCAGATATGAACAATCCAGAAACTGTGGTTGTTTATGCACGGGCCGTGCAAAGTCTTGTTTCCACAATTCAGAGTCATGGAAAACAAGGTTATATGGATAGTGCCTACCTCCTTGACAAGTTACTAGAACGTCTGCCGATTGTAATGCAAAGAGGATGGCATCAATATTTACTTCAAACTCCAAGGAAAAAAGATAATCTAGAGGGGTTTGGACAGTACATAGAACTGGAAAAATCAATATCTGTAAAGATACTCAAATGTGCACCTGTAAAACTCGAAGGTACATCAGAACAGAGACGCAAACGGGGGCCAGGTGCCATTAATGTAACTTCAGCTGGTGATGGAAATTGCTTAATTTGTGAGAAGGCTGGACATACGGTGGATAAATGTAGAAAGTTCATACAGCTGAGTGTGGATGAACGTTGGAGAGCAGTTAAAGAAAAATATCTCTGTATTTCCTGTTTGAAACTTGGTCACAAATCAAGAGAATGCAGAACTAAGAAGGCTTGCGCTACAAATAATTGTACTCGGTTACATCACAAGCTTTTACATTCCGCAAAGAAGCAAGAACACCCTATAACGCCAATACCAGTACCTACCGAAGAATTTCAGGAGAACAATGTTGAAGTTGTTAACCAGGAAGGAAACGTAACATTTGTAAGTGGATGTGACGGTCTCTTACCAATCCTTCCCGTACGCGTTAAAGGTCCAAATGGTAGCGTAAAAGCTTATGCCCTTTTGGATAGTGGGTCCAGCACTACTCTTGTTCACCGTAACGTTGCAGACAATTTAGGACTGAAAGGGAAAATATTCGATTATGTTTACGCCGGCGTCGGTGACAAGGTTGTGGATTCTGAAGCCCGACGTGTCCAATGTGAAGTTTCTGGTGTATTCAAGAGAAGTAAATACAGTGTACTTCATGGTGCCATAGCTGTTGAAAGCCTTCCTCGAAAGCTGTACTCCATTGACGTAGAAAAAATTAAAAATAAGTGGCCTCACCTTCAATCCGTTCCTGCTAAATCGATGAGTCAAGTCGTAGTAGACATCATCATAGGGAACAATAATCCCTATCTAATTCTTCCAAAAAAATTAGTAACTGGAAAACATGACGAGCTCTAAACATTTTGGAAAAGACTACGCTCAAAAATGGCAGTAAGTGGGAATGTGGACTATTATGGAAAGAAGATCAGCTTACGTTCCCAAACTCTGAACCACTAGCAGTCAACCGTTTACTTTCAATGGAAAGGAGAATGCGTGACCCTGATTTTGCTAAAGCCTACAAGGAGAAAATACGAGAATATTTAAACAAAGGCTATGCCCGTAAACTTACTGAAAAAGAAACAGCTGATTTAAAACCATCGACCTACATTATACCACATTTCGGTGTGACTAACCCCAACAAACCTAGCAAGTTTCGATTGGCGATGGATGCCAAAGCAAAAATTTGTGGAGTATCTCTAAATGACAAACTTCTCACGGGCCCCGACCTCATTCGACCGTTAACTGCTATTTTATGGAATTTTAGAACTAATCCAATCGCCCTCACTGGAGATATTAGTGACATGTTTCATCGGGTTTCAATAAGAAAAGAAGACTGCGACAGTCAGAGGTTTTTGTGGCGCGATGGACAAAGTGACAAACCACCACAGCATTATAGAATGGAAGTTATGATTTTTGGAGCAACTTCATCTCCTTCTTCAGCTATTTTCGTTAAAAACAAGAACGCCAAAATGTTCGAAAAACAATTTCCATTAGCAGCGGCAGCAATACAGGAACAATTTTACGTTGATGATGCCCTTTTAGGCGGCAAGACAGAGCAGGAGGTTATCAAGCTGCAAGAGGAAGTGAGCCACATTTGTGCAGAAGGCAATTTTATTGTTTGCAAATGGCTCTCTAACTCAAAAACAGTGTTAGAGAGCATTCCACGTGAATTGAGAGCCATAGGAATCAAGGATTTGGTAGATAAAGAAGATTTTGATGTAGAACGAGTCCTTGGAATTGGATGGGATCCAGCGAGGGATAACTTTAAATTGAATTTGGGGCTCCACAAGGTGAAACAATCAGTACTGGATGGAGGCGTTCCCACAAAACGAGAGATGTGTGGATTGATCATGTCCCTTTTTGATCCTCTCGGCTTCGTTTCCCATTACAAAATAAAAGGGCAGATATTACTACAGGAGGTCTGGAGAAGCGGTATCGGTTGGGATGACGAAATTCCCACCGACATCTACATCAAATGGAAGAAATGGCTGGAAAGACTTACGGAACTAAAAGAAGTATGTATCCCTCGTTGTTATTTCACACTACCGGATGAAAACACCAGTACACACCTGCACGTGTTTGTGGATGCAAGTTCTGAAGCGTATTCAACCGTAAGTTATCTTCGACGAAGCACTGGAAACGATGTGGAGATAGCATTTATGATGGCTAAAGCTCGAGTCGCTCCCCTCAAGAAGTCCACTATTCCACGGCTGGAGTTAATGGCAGCGCTTATGGGGACGGTTGTGTTGGCGGTTATGATTCAAGAAGAACTTAAAATCAAGCTGACTACAGTTTATTTTTGGTCGGACTCCAAAACTGTACTATCATGGATCAGATCACCCTCGGCAAAATTGAAAGAGTTCGTGGCCAATAGAGTCGGTGAAATTCAGGAATCAACAAATGTCTCTGATTGGCATTGGGTTCCCACAAAATTAAATATTGCAGATATCTCAACACGATTAGAAAGCGACATATCATTCCAGTCCGCTGCAATATGGTACACAGCATCTGCTTTTCTTTACCAGTCACAGGAAACCTGGAATTTTGAAGAGAATAGCATGGAAACCAGGAACACGGATGGTGTTGTAAATGCTGTTTCAGTCGAAAAGAAAGATTGTATCTCCATTCTGGAAATCGTTCCCGAGCCTACGCGATTTGGAACATTTCAGCGATTATTGCGTGCAACAGCAGCTGTTTTACGGGTTGTCAAGTTTTGGAGGAGTCGTGCTGGAGTAAGTCCTTGGAAAAAACGACCAGATGGGGTTATTGTGTCAAGAATCATAGCCGATGACACACAGCAAGCAGAAATGTTGATTTGGAAATATGCACAAGCAGAGGCATTTGAAGAGGATTTAAAAAACCTCAAGAGCGATCGGCCAATTAACAAAAAAGGAAAACTGTGGCGATTATCACCAATTTTAAATAAAGCCGGGATCATTTGTATTGACGGAAGAATAAGGAAGGCTGAGGGTATTTCGGAGGAGTGTGAGTATCCCATTATCCTTCCATCACACCATGCTATTACCGATCTCATCATTGATCAGGAGCACCGAAGAAATGCACATCAAGGTTTAAAGACGGTTCTTTCCAATTTGCGTCAAAAGTTTTGGATAATAGACGGGGGGCACGCAGTCAACAGAAGCTGGGCACGTTGTTGGAAGTGCAAGCTCACCCGAGTCAAACCGGCAGCAGCAAAAATGGGAGCCCTACCAGCTTATCGTCTTGCTCATCACGAACCTCCATTTACGTACACGGGAATGGATTTATTTGGACCATTGTATGTCACTGTTGGTCGTCGACACGAAAAAAGATGGGGTGTGGTTATTTGCTGTCTAACCACTCGTGCGATACATTTGGAAATTGTTCACGACCTGTCGACGGATGAGCTCATTATGGCTATCAATCGTTTTGTGGATTCGAGGATGCGCCCGAAGCTCATCATTTGTGACAACGGCACAAATTTTGTAGGAGCGGCGAGGAAACTAAAAACTTGCTGGGACAAAATGCAGTTTGAAAAGATCCAAGAGTTTGGCAATTTCCAGCAGATTAAGTGGAGTTTTAATCCACCCGGAGCTCCTCACATGGGCGGTGTATGGGAAACCATGGTAAAATTGACAAAGAAGTGTCTGATGTCGATCCTACATGAGAAATACCCACGCGATACGACACTTTTAACAGCGATGAAAGCAGCGGAAAATATAGTTAACTCTCGCCCACTTACAATGATGTCAACGGACCCTACTGATCCAGAACCAATAACACCTAACCAAATGATCCGTGGCGTCTGCGATATAGGACCGTCTATTCCGGCCGGTAAAGAAGGTACAACCTTTGTTCGAGAGAAGTGGCGAAGGAGCAAGCAACTGGTGGAACTCTTCTGGAAACGCTGGAATGAAATGGAATGAAAACGTAAACCCATTGGGCGTTGGAGAACTAGTACTTGTCTTGGATGAGAACGCCCCCATAAATTTTTGGAAAAGAGGAGTGATTTCCAAGGTATTTCCAGGCGATGATGGACAAGTAAGAACCGTAGAGGTGATTCTGAAGCACAACGGAAAAGACAAGCCAACTACTTTGAAACGTCCAGTTGTTAAAATTTGCCCCTTAGGTTTGAGTATGGAAATTCAGGCACCTTTAGTACCTTAATTTGGGGGCCAGTAATGGTAGAATTTGTGTTGCTAAACAACGGTTTGAAAGATAAGTTTGTTGATTTAAGATAGAATTGTCAATTTTGATATATGTGTCAATAATTTTGGTGTAAAATAAAATATAAAAGTTTACGTCTATTTTTGCAAGATAGTTTGCCGACAGCGTTTATTAAGCAAAAAGAGTCCCTTTACCTCCACCGTCAGTGGACAGCCGTCAGCTCCTAGGGTAGAGATTAGTTAAACTTTTAGGCGGACAGCCAGTCAATTATAATTTTAATCCAAAAACGAACCAGTGACCCAGACAACTAGTAGTTAGAACAACAGGTACTATACTAAATAATAAAATGTATTTTAAACCATAAAAATGTGTTTTCTATCATACTGCTAAATTATTGAATATGAAATACGAATAAGGTGAATGTTGGTTTTGTATACGAACAAGAGTATCATAATTAAAAACATCGGTTAAACACGTAGAAAGAAACAAACAAAAATCCTATAAAACCTATAATCGTTAATCGTTAATGGTGGGTTATTTACAAAAGTATATACGACTCGGGGAGTGTATATTGATCCAAAATATACCATATCCAATGAAAAATGCTGAAGGATGCAGAGGTATATGATGAAATAAAATGATATGAAATAAACTGATAGTGAACAATATTAATATTGTATTTCAAAATCATGTTTTTGTTGTGTTTTAGAAACAATACTTCATTTTTGCTTAATATCTTTTTTTATCGTAACAAGGTAAGTTACTTCTGTAAAATTTTAAAAGCTGAAATATCGAAAGCAAAAGAATGTTTTTCATGCACTTATAGCTTGCTAGATATTATTTATTTCTTATTAAAAATCTAAACAATACTTCTATAACATCGTGTACCGTTACCAATGCTAGTAGGCTACCGCTGCCATACTTTTCCAGTAAATTAGTAAAAATCAATAAATAATTACAAATAACAACTAGGTATTTCCTTTTAAAAAGAACCTTTTAATCTGAACAAATTACTATTTTAAAATAGATAGACCAAAAGAAACTAGTTTTTGGATCAAAAATCTTTCTAATTATTCATTTACAGTATCCGCCAAAATAAACAGTAGGTACTGAAAATAAAAAAAAATATATTTATGAATTAATTTTTTGAATACATATATGTACAAAATGTGAACCATGGCGTTGCAAACAGACTTCATAAGTTAAGTTAAAGAATCCGTTACAACGGCGCAACAAGCCATACAACCTAATGCTACAAATTTGCTCCGTGGTAAGCATTTTGGTAACAGAATAATTTTTCGTCCCACAGATTTCGAGCATCTACTTCATTCACCGGATTTATCACCATCTTATTTTCAACATTTGCAGCAACCACTTTTCTTAAATATTTTTAATAATCTTCACAAAGGTTATAAAGCTTGTTTGGAACACTATGTTGCACATTTTGAACATATTAGGGACTTAAAGCAGTTCTAAAAATCACTACGTATCCGTATACGTATCGCAATGCGCATGTGCAGAAGCAATACGTGGGTTTCGTTACATTACGTGAAACGTATCAATCCGTCACACGTATCTAACGTAACGTATCACATTATTGTGTTCCGTGATCGCGTTTTTCAATAATTTAGCGATAAAAGTGATGTTGTATGCTCAAAAATCATAACCTTATTTTTTGTTCATCAATCATAACAAACATTTCTGTGACATGCGAAAATGGATTTAAAAAGAAAAAGATTATTTTACAATGGTAATGACGACATTATATTGTTAAGGTAGATATCGGGGCTTATTTTTTACGTTAAAAATTAAAACACATGAATGGTTACGTTACGTTACAAACGCATTTGCTTTATGCTTCTCTTTGCTTGGTTACGTATCTCCTTTACGTTACGTATACGGATAAGGATACGTGATAAATTTTTAGAATTGTTTTAAGTCCCTAATTATTATTAAAAATTAATTCATAAATATATTTTTCTGTATTCGGTATGGTTTATTCTGGCGGATACTGTATTATAGAATAAAATTAGTTCTCGGCTGTGCTCTTGAGTTCGATAAGAAGACCTACTAGACCTACAATAATAAAACCTAAATTGTTATAGATTTGGTTAGAAAGACGAGTAGTCACTGCCTCTGTATAAAGTTATTTTCATGTTTTGTATAGCGTCGTGCTGGCATTAGAACTCATTTGTTTCGTTTTTATAGAGCTTATCCTGATTGCAGTCGAGACTCTTTATAAAATTCATTTTACTCTGATTTTCAGGCAATAATATCGACAAAAATACAGATTTTACGATATCATTTCGATTATTTTTTAGCATCGTTGACATAAGATACATATCTAAAAATAAAAACGGAAAAAATCCAAACTTTGAAATTAAATCGTTGTCTATTTAGCAAACTAAAGGTCTGTTTCAAAAACAAGAAACATTATTTTACAAATCGGTAATTTTCATCAGTTGTTTAATCTGTCTAACAAAATTAAGATTATATTATAAACTCTATCGCTATTAAAATTTCACGATTACATTTTCTTACTTTTGTTTTTAAAGATTATTTCTATATTTAGACTAGCTAACCCGACAGACGCTATCATGTCTTAACGATGAATGTTGAATTCGAATTGGTATAATTAATAAAAGGTGTAATGATAATAAAAAACTCTTCGATTCAACGCAACTTCCACGTTTAATTAAAAAATTAGGTTTTTAATCACAATGACAGCCGTTTCGCTAGAATTAGCATAAATATTGAAGTTTGTTTGTAGCTAGGTATCTCATGTGAATTAGGTAGTATTAAGGCTAGACCAAGTATGGAAGTAATAAGATATAACAATATTAAAGCCTAGATATTATTAGCCATAAGGGTTTATCCTGGATGTACTTCCCTCTAAGATCAGTATAACTGCGCAATGATATAGAAAAATTAGGAAAAAACTGTATCATGCTGATCTTGACAATAACTTAATATATTTGTGTTACAATTACGTCTTATCTATGTATAAAATGAAGACTGAATCAAAGCAACCAGTTTAATAGTGGAGAGCTTCCGAGATTTATTTGTTCATTAACAACTTTAAATTGTGGATCTGCTAAATGTCTTTTTATTTCAAGTTCTTCAAAGAAATCTAAATTTTGTTTTTTATTACAAGTGTATTAGTATTTGGATGTCAGTTGTGTAAGAATGAGGTTATCTGGTTTTTTTTATCTATATGCTCTTAAGTGTTCATTGAATCTTACTTCAAAATTTCTTTGTGTTTGAACCATATATACAGCATAACATTTTGAGGAGCGTTTCGTGCATGTACTAGGCTCATTATACCCCCCTGAAGTGATCATACCAGGTTCGCTTCCCTCATGTATTCTAGAATGTCCCTGATATTCGCTTTCACAATTTCTTCTGGCTCAGAAAACTGAATGCCAAAGTGTCTCTGTCTAAGCCACTTAAGGCTTGGACAGCGACATATTATGTGAAAAGGAGTTTCATCTTCCTTACCACATTTTCTGCATAAAGGGACCTCGGCAAGTCCCATTAGGTTCATGTGTTTTCGGAGATGGCAGTGTCCTGTAAGCAGTCCCACTGCCTTTCTTAGCTGGGTTCTACTTAGGATGAGTGGTTGTATAGTTTTGTTCCTGGATGGACCTGTTATGAATAATCTGGATTGCCTTAGTCCAGGCAGTTCCATTCATAGTTTCTTATGTTGTTCCCTTAACCGTTCCTCTAGTATTCCCTTTTCATGTCGGTATGAGACCCCACATATAGGGAGAGAGGGACAATTAATTTTGTAAACACCAATTTTTTTTTTTTAATTTGGGTAATTTTGTTTTTATAATTTAACAATTTTGTATCAACATTATTTTTTGTTTTAAATGATATTTATACAAGTACCTAAGTTAAAAAAAAATGATATACTTAAATAAAAAATAAATATTTATAAACAAATAAATTAATAAAATCTTTATTCACTAGTAATTTAAAACATTACAATTAGGGCGCCCAACGTGGGGCAATTTAACCAGGAAAGCTTCCAAAATTTGATGATGAATAAAATGAATAACAATTTCAATAGGAAGATAGAAGAAATGGGGGAACAAAATAGAAAAATACAAGAAGAAATACGAAACACAAAACAGGAAATTAGAAAAGAAATGATATGAAGAATCATGGAAGTAGATAGAAGAAATAAAATTATATCAAGAAGAATTAAACAGAATTAAAGGATGAAATTAAAGAAAATACGAAGAAGATTGATCGAGAAATAATGAAGATTAATAAAAATATACAAGGTGTACAAGAAGATATAAACAACGAAATTAAATAAAATTTTAAAATAGCTGAGGAAGAGAATAAGAAGACAAAAAGGGAATTAAAAATGGAAATTAGAAATATACAAGAAGTAGAACAAATGGATAGTAAGGAATACAAACGAATGTTGATGGAAATGGAAGATAACATAAAGAAGATGGAAAAAGAAAAAGAAGAAAAAATAACAAATATATATATAAATATAGAAATGTATGAAATTATGGGGGAGAAAAGAATAATTAATTGTGGAAACAACAATTATATCAAATTTGATGGGGACTTTAAAAAGATCCAATTACATTCCTTAAAATGCTTCGAAATAAGATAAGGTATGAGTATGAACCGGAACCATAAAGAGAGATACTATGAGAACATTTTGAAAAACATGCCTTAGTTTAATTTACAAGTAAGGAAGAGGAAATTTAAACACTAGATCAATTTGAGAAATGGTTCATGTAATATTTTTGGGACAATAATACACAATCTTAGATAAGAGAAAGACTCTATTTTGGAAAATATGATGAGAATAGGGGAAGTGCTCCAAATACCTTTGTTCTACAATTGTATGCTATGGTGATACATTTAAATCCTAGATTGCAAGAGGAGAAAATTGTATTATACCTATCCAGGTAATTCAAGGACCAAATAACAGAGACTCTCACAATACAAAACATTAAAACAATAGACAATTTATGTCAATATTTACAGAGAAAGAAAAAGAGGAGAAAGGAATGATAGTAATGTCAGAGTACAAATTAGACACAGACAGAACGAGAGGTTTTAATCAAAATGAAAATACTTGGAGAAGATCAAATAACAAGAATCAAAATCAAGATAATAGAAATAGGAATAATTGGAGAAATAATAATAATAATTATCATGACCGTAATAATAGAACAGGGAACTTCAAGAGAGAAGGTACAATAATTATGATGAAGATAGAAGATAATAATTATGGAAATCAGAGGAGAGTAAGTCACACAAGGAGAAGACATGAAGATAATCGATCCAGAAGTCTTGATAGAGAAAATGTTAGGAACAAGAAGAAGTGTAGAAAGAGAATCCATAGAATAATCAGGAATCAGGAAATAATAGTGGAACGAGTGAGAAATTCTAATAGGGATAATCATCGCTCTATGGAAAATATAAATAATCAGCAGGATTTTTAAAATGTTGCTTTCTAGTTTTGCATTATGCCACCCCAATGAATTTATAAATTTAATTGAAAAATTATATCAAGTACATTTTAATGGTTTATTATACATTAAGGGTAAAGTTAATGACAAAACATTATAAATATTAATTGAGACAGGAAGCGAAACCTCTTTAATTGATTCTAAATTAATATATTAACTTAATAATTTAAAAAAAAAGAAATTAAAATTCCTAAAGTAATATTAACAGTTATTAATAATAAAAAAATGTGTGAAGTAAATAAAGTTAAGATATTAATATAAAATTAGAAGAAACTATAATTAATTGTCAACTACTAGCAGTTCCAAATTTGGAAAGTGATATAATGTTAGGGAATGATGTATTGGAAAAACAAAAAGCAATAATAAATCATGAAGAAAGGAAAATAAGGTTAATTGGTAAATGGATATCCTTAAGGATCGTAGAAGAAATAGGGAGAAATGAGAAGAGTATAAGTTATATACGAAATGGTGATGTGAGTGATGAAGAATATGATTATAAATATGAAATTGATGGAGAAAAAGATGAAGGAATGTTAAAAGATATTGAGATAGGTTGTGCTGAATAATATTATGATATTGTTAACTATTAATAAAATATAAAAAATTAATGTCTAAGAAGCCTAGAGTGGCTAAGAAATATGAACATAAAATGGAGGTGGAGAATATAGAAAACTTTAAGGTTAAAACCTATCCAGTACCATACAAACTTAAAGACAGAGCGAAGAAATAATTGGAAATACACCTTACATTATTCCACTAGTAGTTGTACAAAAGAAGAATGGGGATATAACACACCAAATACCATAACACAGGAAGCTCCCATACAATTAATGAAAAATATTAAACCAGATAGATCTTGGATAATTGATAAAGAATACCAGTACAACGATTTGTTAGAAAAAGTAGATATAAGGCTTAAGAGGAATGCATACCGATATATAAGAAGAAAAACTAAGAACATCAAAAAATCAATACAAAGAAGGAGAATGGTTCATAGAAAGATCTTTACAGGTAGCAAATAAAAAACAAAATGAATGTGCAAAATTATAATTACCATTTAATGGACCTTTTATTATAAAAAAAGCATATGAGTACAGTTATATTATAAGAAACATGTATAATAATCAATTAAGGGGTAATTAGATGTATTTAATAAGGATAGTATTTAAATTAAAGTTATTGTACTAACCCTTACTTTTTGGAAGTCCATCTTATTAAGAATAATAAAAAACTCTTCGTTTGAACGTAACTTCCAAGTTTATTTGAAAAAAATATGTTTTAAATTACAATGTTTGTTTGTAGCTAGGTACCTGATATTGTTTAGGTAGTATTAAGGCTAGACCAAGTATGGAAGTAATAAGACGAAAATATTAAAGCCTAGATGTTAATAGCTCTAAGGGATTATCCTGGATGTACTTCCCCCTAAGATCAGTATAACTGTGCAATGATATAGAAAAACCAGGAAAAAACTATATCATGCTGATCTTCACAATAACTTAATATATTTGTGTTTTATAATTACGTAATTAAACTTCAATATGTCAATCTGACGATGCTAATTCTATAGCGAAACGGCCGTCATTGCATTTAAAGTGTTTTACGAATAAATAGTGAAAGGTAATTCAACCTTTTAGTTTTTTACTGTTCTTAATAAGATGGACTTTCACGTAGTGAGGGTTTGTACAATAAATTTTAAGAAAGATTTTTTTTTTAAATGAAAAAAGTAAACTGGATTCAAATGAATCAAATCATGAATTGTAGTGTCATAATAACTTAACATTCTCTTGTGTATCTATACCGCAATGCACATTCCATATTTCTGGGTACAGTTCAAAATTTTTGATTAACAGTTTCTTCTCTATTCCAAACACGTTGTTGCTCTATTTTTGTGAAAAAATCAAAATTTTAATTCAGATTCGAAAAAAATAAATAAAAGTTGAAACAGTCTCGAAAATTAAAGTGCATACTATTTTGCTTAGATTAACCGTGTACCCTACAAGCTCTAACAAGTCGGCAAGTACTTGGTCCAAGAGTAAACTTTCAGCAAACTTCCTCTAGCGCTGATGTTTACACGCATTGCAAGTTACTTGTGAGAGTATTCTAGGCAAATTTACTTGCTAGTGGACACGAGCCATTAATAAATTTAATTTCAACAGAATAAAGACTGATTCTCACTACACGTTCCATTTTCATTTCATATTCATTTCGTAAACTTGCCGTACAATTTTGTATTCACACTTGTATATTTACGTTTCATTTCCATAACAGTAATAGATCTTTAAGTACGTCACAAGGAACCGTTGTGAAATACTGTGTGGTCCGAAGAAAATCTTATAATTGTTGCTATTATTTTGGACAAGGAAGAGCATTTGCTCCAAAGAAAAAAGAATCGCCGTTTCGGCATTTTCAATATGTTGAAGCAATGAAGTGTAGATGGCGAATATGTTACATTATTTCCGAAATTAATGGACGATGACACAAAATTTTATCAATCTTTTCGTATGTCGAAGCACCAGTTTCATGAACTATTATCCTATATTGAAGCAGTCCTTCAGAAACAAAATACATTATTTAGGGAGGCTCTAACACCCAAACAGAAACTCTGCGTTTGTTTAAGGTAACCAACTTTTTTATCAAATACTATAACTAAATTTATTTTTTGCGTTTGTGGTGAAGGAGCAGAAGAAAATGGAGAAGTTTTCTGTTGAGATTGCTGTCCTTGCATGATCTGCTGGTTCTATTTCTTACACAAAATTGAAAATTTTACTTTTTACCATGTTTTTGTAGTATGGAAAAAATCGCTTAACTTTTGCAATTATACCGGTAAAAAAAGTTTCATCTTTAGGAGGAGAAGCTGCATGGACTTTTGCTCAGTTTCTTGATTACTTAGCAAATATTTTACGAAAGTTGAGCTGGCAATGTCTTGGTCCTTTTTATTTTTCCACAATCTCGTTCGCTGAGTCTTACCAGAAGGCGAATTTGGTATATTGGCTTGTGCTGCTACTTCATTTATTACCCTTTTTTTCGGGCTGAGATGGGAAACTCATGTTCGATGGGTCCTTATCCAGAACCCCATAGTGTTAGACTCACCCTCGAGAAGATGCCTACCAACCAAACCCACCTCAAAAACTCGCTATTAACCTCGCCTTGGAATCACTACCCTAGCATATTTCAAGAAGGGCGGCGGTACCTCACACACTCTTCATCCCTTCATACTACTCCTCATTAGAACATTCCCTTCTCCTAACCATTTTCTCCACAACTTCGCTAACCTCCACCCATTCTTTCTCCCCTCTCAAAATTATCTCCATCATGTTCTTCCAATACACTGCTATCCCGAGTTTCCTCTCCAACTTCTCTAAATCCTTCTTGTTCTTCCAACATCTAAATACATGAACATCCACACACATAAAATTTTTTTCCCTGAGATCTTCTTGTGGACCACTGTTTGTTGCAGTTATCGGAACGTGATCAGAGTCTGAGATATGAGCGGAATCTTCATCGTTGGCAAGGGTTTTATCTTCTTCATCAGCAGTAATTTCCAAGGGTGTCCCGCAAATGTACAAACGGTTATAAAAAACTCATTTCCAAATCGTAACGCCATGGTTTTGATGGTTTGGCAGCTTGACCTGATTTCTGAATATTTTTATTTTTTTATTTTATTGTACTAACCCTTACTTTTTGGAAGTCCATCTTATTAAAAATAATAAAAAAACTCCTCGTTTGAACGTAACTTCCAAGTTTATTTGAATTATATGGAACTATTAGACCTGCTGTAGTTTCGTATGTTAACACTCCTAATACAAAGGTAGCTAAAAAATTAAATACTATTCTAAATAATTATGGATACATATCTAAATATTCAATACAAAATTAGATTTGATAAAGAAATTAAATAACTATAAATTACAAAATAATACTAAATTAGTATCGTTTGTAACTAATATGTTCTCTAAAATACCTCCTAAGGAATGTATAGTTCTAGTTAAAAAGCTATTAGATGAAAGAAATATCCATCCAGGTATAATATCAGATATAATTGACCTTTTTAATGTATGCATTAGTCAAAATTATTTTACTTTTGATAACAAAGTATATATTCAAAATGAGGGTCTTCCAGTGGGAAGTCCTATTTCTCCAATTTTAGCAAATATTTTTATGGATAACTTAGAAAAAATAATCTTCAGTTCTAGTTATAAAAACAATATTGTATATTGGTATAGATATGTTGATGATGTGTTAGCAGGATTTGTAGGTAGCGAACGACAGTTAGATATATTTTTTAATTATATAAATACCTTGCATCCTAAAATTAAGTTTACTTTAGAAGTTGAAGAAAATAATTTATTTACATAGGGCATTTTCAATTCCAATGAACAAAATTAACTTTGATAAAGAAATTAGTATCATAAAACAAATAGCTATGTCTAATGGCTATCCAATTCATTTAATAAATAAATTAATTAATAAGAAAGAACAGAAAGTGGCACTACAACTAATATTTCCTAGACAAACTAAAGAAATTAATAGTTTTAAAAATATTACATATTGTGGAAATATTTCCAATACAATTTCAAAAATAAATACTTCGGCAACATCAGCATTAATATCATTTAAAAAACACAAAATAATGTTGGTACAAAATTGATAAATGTAAAAACAAAATTACCCAAATTAAAAAAATCTGGTGTTCACAAAATTAATTGTCCAAAATGTAATGCTTTATATACAGGGTGATTGATTAGTGTGAGGAAGCTCAGTAGATCTGTTATAGTAAAAAATACAAAAAAAAGTTAGGTACTGGAACATTCAAACTCACTTATACACACCAATGACATTCATATACTACACATTTGTGATAAAAAACAAAATTTAGATTTTCTAGAAGAACTTGAAATTAAAAGACACAACAGTTTAAAGTAGTTAATGAACAAATAAATCTTGGAAGTTCTCCACTATTAAACTGTTTACTTTAATTGAGTCTTCATTTTATACATAGATAAGTCATTATTGTAACATAAATATATTTAGTTATTGTAAAGATCAGCATGATATAGTTTTTTTTCTGGTTTTTCTATATCACTGCACAGTTATACTGATCTTAGAGGGAAATACATCCAGGATAATCCCTTAGGGCTATTAACATCTAGGATTTAATATTGTTATGTCTTATTACTTCCATACTTGGTCTAGCCTTAATACTACCTAAACAACATCAGGTACCTAACTACAAACAAACAAAATGTAACTTAAATGTCAATCTGACGATGCTAATCTTAGCGAAACGGCCGTCATTTTAATTTAAAACATAATTTTTTCAAATAAATTTGGAAGTTACGTTCAAACGAAGAGTTTTTTATTGTTCTTAATTTTTTTTCTTGTTTTAATGTCACAGCTGAAAACAAAAGTTTTTTCAGGTTTTTGCTACAGGCGATAGTTTTCGCACAATTGCTTTCAGCTATAGATTGGGACATTTAAGAGCCAATGCTGCATTAGCGCTTTCACCATTTAAACATTTTATCAAATATCAGCTAATAAAATGTTTATATATTTAAAACTTGCTGATAATTAATAGCAATAAGTAAATATACGTGAACTTGCACAAATAGACCTCAAAATAAAGTAAAATAATTGGACAAATCTATGAAAAATTGTCTTTTTTTCAAAAAACCCCTTTTTTTTGTTAATATTGCATGAAAATTTCCCAAATTTTCAGGACGTATGTGGTTCACGATAGCGCATAAGCTATGCATATTTAAATTTTAAATATTGTTGATATTGATTACGAATGGTAATTAATTTCTATTAATTAAAAAAAGTTAAGATTAAACATGCATAGCTTCTGCAACTAGCTGTCAGTAATATGCCCTTGAAATTTTATCCAAATATGTTTTCTCTTAACGGAGAAAAACGGTACCAAAGAAGAGATCAAATTCAAATTTTTAAACTACTGATAAAAGCGCCCTCATACAGATTAATTCCTGTACACTCCGCAAATTTTAAGTGTTTTAATGTGCCGATGTGCGTGAACCCTTGAATTGTAAGAATTAGCGGACCAGCTGGAAAAATAAACTATTATAGACGAATATACGTTAATAATTTATTTGGCCAACCGATGGGTGTATTGCTTAGGGGATGCAAGCTTTATTCCTAATGTTTGATTGTAAGATTGCAGTTCTATTGTTATTGTTTGTTGGCGTTTTTAAATAGTAAAATTTTTAAATTTGTGGACATTTTTTATATATTATTAAGACATTTGGACAAATATTTTAAACTTGTTTATATATTATTAAAGAAAAGTAAACAAATACAAATATTGGTTATATAGGGTGTATTTATGTATATATACAAGGTGATTGATTAATGTGAGGAAGCTCAGTAGATCTGTTATAGTCAAAAATACAAAAAAAGTTGTTGACAAAAATTGTAGGCAACTTTAAACTCCACATTTTAAAATTAGTTACAATCTTACAGGGTGTTCCATAAGATGGTGGCACAGCAAACTTATCTTTTTTTTAATGGAACACCCTGTATTTTATTTTAAATTCGAAATCTGCATCACTTCCACATCACAACAATGTAAAGTTTTATTATGTTATACCAGGTATTTAAAAAGTTATAACCAATATTACCTGAAAATCGTATCAAGTTTAACTTCCTGTATAATTCAAAAGGAGTGTAGGAGCATTGATCTATTGAAACCATAGATTTTTATTAATTGTTAAAAATTAGAAAACATACTCCTTTCATAATTTTTGTTAAGTCAAAATGCAAGTACATTATTATTTTCTTGGTAATTTTAAATACAGCATCCTGTATTTTATATCATTATCGAAAAATACTAATGTCATACTTCAAATTTTATGAAGTACTCCTTATACCTAAGGTTATCAGTTTTCAAGATATTTTTATTTTTCTATGGACGTATTCATTTGGTAGATATTTTAATATATACAAATAATTATTATGAGTTGGCCATGATTGGTTTGTTAGAAACTGACAGTTGGACATTATTGTTTATTAAATCAATCTGTGGTACACCGTTAATTAGCAACAATTATTATTTAGTAATTCAGTAATTAATTTAATTTAAATTAGTAATAATAAATGTAGCTACTGATGAAATTATAGATATCACCTGGATATTAGGGGAATGCAATAAAAATTCTTTACTATTATTTGGGAGATCATTTTGAATGATGAAAAAATAAAAATATCTAGAAAACGGATAACTTTAGGTATAGGGAGTACTTCATAAAATTTGAAGAATGATATGAGTACTATTCGATAGTGATATAAAATACAGGGTGTTCTATTTAAAATTACCAAGAATATAATGTACTTGCATTTTAACTTACCCTGTATTTAATTTAACGAATATTATAAAAACGAATATTTTTTATAATTTTTAACAATTATTAAAAACTATGGTTAATTTTCATATCGAAAAAATTGAAAAGCAAGATCAGTTTTGGGAAACTAACATGAGGAAACAGTTTGTGATTTTTTCACCTCATATTATATAACAGAGATTATAAAACACCCTATCTGAATGTCATTTATTGTATGAACTCTTACTCTGTGGAAGTCCATTGTGTTCTGAACGTTAAATAAAATTATTTTTTATATTTTGTATCTATAAAAATCTTCATTATAAAACACATTTGCGTATCGTAATGTAACTTTTACGCACGCAAATTTTTGTTTTAAATGGTTGGCGACATGAGTGAAGTATCTAAAGGCAAGACTATTGACATTGACATTTGTGGCTAATAGCATTTTATTCATTTTTTATATTGTTCTTTAAGTATCTGTGAATATGAATATAATATTTTACTTATATAATATATTATTATTGGTATATTATTCTTTTTAAAATATTTTAAAACATTAACATTTGATAATTTAAATGTCACAACTGTCAAATTTTATAAATTACACAGTGCTGCCGACATACTTTTTAAAATCAAAATTTTCGTAATTACATAAAAATAATAAATTTAAAAAATGATAAAATGACAAAATATAAAAAATATCATAAACAACTTATTTCATAAGGCTGTTGTGACACTCGTTCTTTAAAAAACTCATCGCTTCGCGATTCGTTTTTTAAACTTGAACTCGTGTCATAACAGAATTTTACAAGAAATGCGTTGTTTAATATACTATTATTTAACGTTCAGAACCCTATCTGAATCTGACTATATATTTTTTTTTATTCATACTATAAGCTGGGAATTAAATGCTAATTTTCAGTTTCATAATGATACTCATTATAATACTGGTATTCATTATGGAGCTGAAAAATTGACCTCTAAAGCCTACATTTTGTAATATCTAGTAGACGGACCCAATATTTTGTGTAGAAAGTTTAAAGGTTTCTTATAGATTTGTGTGCGTCAGTTTGGATCTTTTGCAGTAATCAAGGTACTTATTTTTAAAAAAGATGTCTAGATAGTTTTTCATGCACACCATCTGAAATTTAGTGATTACTTGATTATTTCTTTCATATTTTATTTGCTATTGTTTACAAAAAATGTATCAAAAATTTTAAAAAAATAAAACAATGTTAAATTAAAGTAGTGTATTTGTAGAAAAAACAGTGTACCAATGCAACTCTCATGTAATGGTTATTAATACACGAGCATTAACCGGAATACCAAACGAGCCGAAGGCCTAATATTATAATTTATTTTTTTTATTGAAATTTGTAATAATCTTACTTGTTTTTATATTATTTCATTCAAATGTCGTGAAATACAGACCTAGAAAATAAAATAAAAAATATGTATGACCAAAGTAAAAGATAAATACTGAAATCGGATACCGATTACCATAAATAAATGGCTTTCTGCCTAAAAAAGGATAGATCAATTACCTACGATATATAAAATTTCATGAACCCTTTATTTTTTTTTGATAACATTTCATATTCTCTTACTTTGTGTTTCACTACAGTAATAGCGAAATCCATATCGGCATCTAGTTGGAGCTAGTCAGCTGAATAGATATACGCTGTGAGTGACGTTCATAACCGAGTTGTATGTGGTCCGCTAAATTAATTCTGTTGTACTAACAATAGTCGCACAAAGGTATTACGTTAAGTATACACAACAGAAAGCTTCGCTATACAACTGACTGACTACATAATGCAACTATTCTGAATTTCTCATACCTACACCTACTTTTGACTTGGTGTGTACAAGCGTTTTTTATGAATAGAGTTTTACTCGTAGGTTGTCTTGCTCGCATCGATATGCTGTCCTTTAGCTTCCCGCCCAAAATTTCATGCATTGACTCCTGCCACGTCGTTAGGAGGTTTGTAAAGCAATTATAAAAATAATGTTATAGTAGCCTCGTATTTCGCTGAGACTGTGTAAAAATATATGTATCTGTAATAAAAACAGACAATAAAAATTAAAATTAAAGTACTCTACCAGGAGTAGTTATTAACTGCAAAATTATCAATTACGGAGATGTATAATAAACACAGTTTTAAGGTTCTCTTCAGATATTTACTTCAGATGTGCCTGGTATTATCTTTCTAAATACGGGCAGTCACCCAGTTAAAGTTTTCATCGAAATGTTGATCAATCCACGTGGACCGAGAGCCAATCAGAACATCGGATATCGGTGTTATGACAAATTATAATGCGTTATCTCTTATCGGCAGACTTATTCACAGTTCCAGTAAGATATGACTATATTTGCTGGGCGACCGAAATCATTAATAGTTTTTTCAGGTAGAGTCCCGTTTCGTCAGTCCAGTGTTTTGCATTTGGGTTTATAGTTATTTAGCAAGATTTTATTTTTAAATTGCCGAAGTGAGTTTGATTGTGACTTAATAATTTTTTTATGTTGGTATTATTATTTTCTGTTATTAAGTTCGTTCAGTCGAGTCGATTAGTGTTATCGCTACCTAGGTATATTACAGAAGTTGATAACACCGATAGAAAACCTTTATAGAAAATAAAACTTTTTGGTAAAATAAAACATTTACTGATACCCACATAGTTTGAGAACATGCAACGGTCCCATTTACGCTTAAAATCAAATGTTGCAATAATAACTTTTATTTAATTTAAAATTAGATATCTACGCTACTGTTCAGTAGAATATCATACTGGTCACTCTGACATTGTTGCCAATTTGATAGTGTCTTACTCGCTCTGGTTCCCGTAAATTTTCTAACGAAATTCCGTTGCTACTATACCTAAAGTTATGCCACAACCTAGAGAAGCGGACTGGAAAAAGATATCGCAAGATTACTGGAATATTTGAGTGTAGATTGTACCTTAAACAATTTACCAAAACAAGGTGGTAATGCTGATAAAAGAGCGTTTGAAATCAGAGACATTTACAAGCGATTGTTTTATTCAAATGCAGGGGGTGTTGAATGGCAATTAAACAAGGTCTAAATAATTCTTGAAATATAGTGCACTACCTATTAAACACAAAAGTACTTAATAAAACGTTGTTTTATTAACAATAAAATTTTATTTCACTTACCTGTTGTGTTTAATACCTTAGCAATCGATGTCCATAGTTTTAGCATCGCTGTACTTCTTATTTTCTAAATTATATAGTTCAGGATTTTCCCTCACAAGTGCTATTATTATTTTATCATTCATTATACCGGTTTTACGGAACGTCTCGTCAATTCACACTAGCCTTACCATTTCCGACATGTTTCAGCCTGTCCGCCAAAAATACGTTTTGAAGAAATGGATATGGAGTGGAGGCAGGCCGCTTCGTAAACGGAACGAAAATGTGCATACACAAGCAGTGCACGCCTTAAGCGCGTACGATTTTTCAATTTTAATAATTTACTGAAGGGATATGGAATGGAAACGGAAAGTATAATGAGAGTCAACCTTTAAGGTTCTATTACAGCGCTCTGGAAAAAATTTTGGTGATTTTATTTTGGTTTAACCACTCTTGATTTAAGGTTAAACCAAAATAATATAAAATTGAAATTGCTAACCGTATTCTTGATTACACTTAACTGTCTTCTATTAAAAATCACAACTAAGAATAAACATAAAAATACTGTTATACTTAAAATAGGTAACAAACTGCAAGTGCGTCATGAATAAGTTAAGTTACAATCGTGAATTAGCTTTTTAAAATACTAAAGTTCTTACATTTTTAATTTGTAATTTGTTCAGTTTAGAATAAACGAAATTTACTGTTAGGTTACTTGAATATGTACGTTTAACCAACAAAAAAGAAAGATTAATACAAGTTAAAATAGTAATTAATAACCTGAAATACGTTAAAACTATACTAGTTTAAGCAATCTAAAATTTGGGAAGGCTATATTTAAATTTAAGGAGAGATAATTTTAAATTTCAATTACACAAAATTGTATTTCATATTTTCAGTTAAACAACAGTATTGTTGACTTATTACTTTGGAATTTAGATTTCTAATCTTAAAATGCGGTTGTTTAATCCAAATAATATGTTATGTCCCTTTAAATTAGACTTATTTAATTTAGAATCACAGTTAAGTTATAACGGTCCCTACCCCTAACTTTTATTACGTTTTGGCGTGTTCAGTTGTTTAGGGTTGTCGGTGGCAGTACTATGCCACTTGTTAGAAAGTGAAAGTGCAAATAGGGTCGGTATTATTTCTTGTGTGAAGTTTCGTTATTACATAATATTCAACGTATGTGGACAATTTAATTTTATAGGCTTTTAAATGGACGAAATAACTAAAGTATTGTTAAACGATTGGGGGCTTAACGATCTTATACCTACATTTGAACGTAAGTAACCGTAATGTATCTATGCAAATTAACAGAAACTATTAAAATATTTTTCTTCATTACATTAGATTTTTAATTCATTTGTTCATAAAATGTTAAAAGCACAATATTGTGTCTGCATGAAACTAACTTTGTACTTATTTTATCTTGTATTTTATTTCATGATTTTATTTCTTACAGGGGAAGCTGTCGATGTAGAAGAATTTAGTCAGTTAATACCAAGTATTGGTATTAGGTCCGGTTCAGGCAGAAACTAGAAGTTTGGCTTAAAGAATATCAAGCAACTGTTATTATAAATTTGGTAATTCCTTTTATGTTTTAACTGTAATTATTTTTTAGTTACTATTTGGTAGACATTTAGATATTAACAATTAATTAAATATATTATGTATTATTTGCGTTTTTAGGAGCTTAATCAAGCCATAATTACAAAATAAAGAAGAATCATTATTTCCAGAAAATTTTGTGAGTATTTTATAAACATAATTTATTTTAATATTATAGAAAAAATATTTTTAATTTATTACAGTGTCGCAGTATTCTACAAAAACCACAGAGTGGTAAAGCAATTTTGGCCACGGATGGAAGGGATACAGAAGAAAACAGAAAAAAACCGAGCATTTTAACAATTAAATAGTAATAAGTAAATCAAGAATTATTTGTAATAATGTAGGAATAATTTTAAAGATGTTATGTTTATGTTTTAATACCATTTGTTTGTATATAACATAGGTATATATTTTTGGTTCTTGTATGTGTATTTCAATTTTGATTTTATAGCGACTATTATAACTAAATATATTTTGGATATGAAAATGAATTTTGTTTTTTTGATACCGTTATAGGTAGTTTTTCTATATAATCCGCATTTTTACATAAAATGTAAGTATTTCCAGTTGTACATTTGAATTAAATAATTTGTAAATTTGAGTTAAATTTTTTTATTATATTAATGTAATTTTAAAATTAACTTTTTTCTAAATTTTATTTATTTAATTCTTCATTTATTCCATTATGTAATCGTGTTTCAAATCATGTAAATTTTATTAAGGATTTAAATCCTAAATACAATTAATTATATAAGTAAGTATAATATTAAATATAATTATATTAAATAACAATAAATTGCAACTTTAAATGACCAACAATGGGCTGAAATACGATTACATATATGGAATCAATGAAGAATTAAATAAATAAAATTTAGAAAAAAGTTAATTTTAAAATTACATTAATATAATTGTTAATTAACTACCTACTCAAAACAAAGATTTTAATAAAAATACTTATTTTATTATCATACAAAACTCGAACACTAATACAACACAACGTAACTATTTAAACTATATCATAATATTGTGAATAACCAAATCTTCACCCTATCCAGTCGTTTGTCTCGTACTGACTACCTGCTCGTCTGCATTATTTTCAATTTAGCCCTTCCTACCCCTCTTGCCGGGTGAAGTAAGCAAGAGTGCGGCTAGTGTTGCTAAATTTCTTTACAGTCGACCACGCTACTTATCTTCTCGTCCTCGAGAAGTACCTGAGGAATAAAATACATTGATTAAAAGTTAAGAGATTAAAATCAGCAGGACTCATTGATAAGAATGGCAGTTATTCTTTATCAGATAAATCATCTGGCTCTTCTTCAAAACTGAAATATGGCTTCATCTGGTCTACTGCACATACACCTGTATACTTGCTATTGAACCCTTCACTACCTGGTATATCTGAAATCTCATATCGATCATTATCAAATACCCTTGTTATTATGTATGTACGTATGTACGTATGTATATATGTATGTATGTATGTATGTATGTATGTATGTATGTATGTATGTATGTATGTATGTATGTATTAGCTTTTACCCTTTTTTTTATCGTATCTTTCTTTACTTTCCTTCTGCTTATAAATTATTCTCTGAGAAGCATCCTCTCGAATAATCGTCAAATCACTTTGGCTTGGTTCTATGTCTACTTCGGATCTCAAAAATGAATCTGATATACCCCTGGGTTAATATCCAAAGTAAAGTTGATAAGGTGTTTTCCCTGTTGTAGCGTTAACTGTGGAGTCCAATCCCCATTGCACTGTAGGTACGTGCAAATCCCATTCCTCCTCTGTCGAGCTTGTAGCGGCTAATGCTCCTAGGATGGTACGATTAAACCTTTTGACTTGCCCATTGGCACGAGGCGTCTCTGTGGCGTTGTATATTATTTTGATTCATATACCGGAACAGTAATTTTGAAAGGATTTACTCGTTTGACATAATACTCTATAACATACTATTCTTTTTGGTACTATAAACAATTCGAAAATATTCTTTAAAATATGAATCAAAGGTCCTGTCTTGGTGGATTGAACTGCTTTTCTGAACACAAATTTAGTAAACGAATCTACTATTACAATAAGGTGAGTGTTTTTCTTTTCACTTCTGACAAAGGGACCCAAATGGTCAACATGTATGGTATGCATAGGTGTGTTAACTTTTCTATTGGACGAAGGTAGTTCTTTCCACTTGGCTCTTGTTATAAAGACATCCAAGGCAGCCTTGGAAACCAGGAAACCAGTAATGTTCGGACACTGAGCTCAGTGATTTTCTTTTCCCAAATGTCCTTTTCCCTCGTGGTGGAATATGACTACTTGCTTTCGAGCTTGTCTCGGCACTAACCGTCGGAGTCCATCCTTAGTTTTTCGATACAGCCTATTATTTATGATTTTGTATTCTTTATGAATATCTTTTTCTTCCTTATCTGTTGGTTCTCTTAACAGGATTTCCTGTAGGTATTTGCACCTGGTATCTTGTAGCTGTGCAGAAAGAACCCAATCATTATTTTCTATATTAACTGTTAAAATGTCCAATTCTAATATATATAATGCTGGGGCTACTAGATTACGACTTAATGCATCTGCGTGAGGCATTCTCCTTCCTGGGACCCTATTCTCAATCAGTGACATATTTTGTCGCA
The DNA here is from genome assembly GCA_035357415.1 of Ophraella communa. Lineage (NCBI taxonomy): Eukaryota > Metazoa > Arthropoda > Insecta > Coleoptera > Chrysomelidae > Ophraella > Ophraella communa. Next base: position 34,639,483 of record CM068995.1, on the reverse strand, counting down.
TGCGAGAAATCCTCTTTGTCGAAGAAAATCTGAATAACCTTATTCTCAAAAGTCACCCTTGCAAATTTTTGATAGACAAATTGTAGAATGGTCAAAGGCAGCCGACAATTTATGTCGAATGCGAGAATTTCATTACTTGCGAAATTTGTACCTTATCATTATACATGTTAATTTTTGTTAATTTTTATGGGAAATGAAACCACAATCCATTTTATGTTTTTATTTCAACGTTAAAAAAACATAAAATGAATACACCATAAGGAATATACAGAAGCTATCAATAGTTTTGTTTGGTACTTTTTCAGATATTTTTGTTGAGAGAAAATGGCAGTTTTATTAATTGCTATTGAAAATTTAGAAAATCAAGAAATGTATTAACGGCCTCGAGAGAGACGAGGAATATGTTGAAAAGTTTTTACATTATTTTCATCTCATAGAAAGTTTATTAAAACGTTCAAATTATCTAAAGAATCAGGTAGAGACTAATAATTAATCTAGTACCCTCAATAGAACAAGGGAATCGTGAAAGTGCATTACATCTCTTGAAGAAAGGTATTTTTCCGATTGTATCATAATAGGTATATAGATATTGTTAATCTAACCAATATAATACTAAAGTAAGTGTAATTGTAAGTATAAGTGGAAACACTAATTTAAAAGTTATGAGCATTGTTAGTCATATGCCAAGCTTTTACTACTAATTCTAAGTACTAATTGTAATTTGCTGGTTTTGAATGAAGCTTTTTAATTTTTGCTTGCATGAATCCACCTTAAACACGAGCCTCAAACAAAAAACAATCCAATCTACCACACAAATACAAATTGATACAAATATAACTATCAAAAAACCAAAAGTCACATCCTACATTGGCATAGAACATATTTGAGAATCGTTAAATCGATGTTGCCAGCTCCTGAGATTCGACAAAATATGTCTCATGCGAATTGGAAGAGGAATCCAATCGAGAATACCACAATTTGAAGTTGTGCGACAATTTTCATCGACAAATGTCGAATGCGACATATTTTGATCGACATTCGAGAATAGACCCCCAGGTCGATACAGTGAAATCAAATTCCTGTACCAGTAGCCACCAACGACCAATCTTAGGGATTAGATCTCTTTTGTATAATGAAGCAATATGTAATGACTTTATGCCTAACAAATATATTCTTAACTGTTTTAGGCTACTGACAACTGCCAGAGTTTCCAATTCATAGGAATGATAACGCTGCTCTTGTTTTGAAGTTTCTCGACTAAGGTACATCACTGGTCGCAGCGAATTGTCATTTTGGTTTTGTCACAGTATACCACCTACGCCCCATTTCGATGCATTAGTCTGTACTTCGGTGTCTGCTCTTCGATCATATAGGGCCAATACTGGCCTCGATGATAGTAACTTCTTTATAGTTTTAAAACCCTGTTTAATATCTGTAGATGGTATGAGTATGTCGTCTAGGTAAGCCATGGCTTTGGTAAATCTATGATTACCTAAAACTTGATTGATGACTCTTTGAAAAACTGCTGGTGCATTCACTAAACCAAATGGTATTCTCGTATATTCGTAATGACCGTCCGGTGTGATAAAGGCTGTTTTGGCAATTGAATCCTCAGCTATTTCAATCTGATGATTGCCCGCAACTAAATCCAACGTAGTAAAGTATTTACATCCTTTGAGTCTGATCAAATATTCGTCCACTCGTGGCAGTGGGTATAGGTCCTTTATGGTTTTCAGGTTCAGAGCTCTGTAGTCCACACAGAGTCTTTGATCTCCTGTTTTTTTTACAAGGGGGATAGGACTTGCATATGGTGAATTACTATCACGTATTATCCCACTAAATAACATTTCTCATACCATTTTTCGGACTTCACCTCTTTCCTTAAAAGCCAGTCTATATGAACGGTATGTCCAAAGATAATCAAAATAGAGCGTTTCTATATTTGAATATCTGCCTGCTATTGCAACAGTTCTTATATGGATATCTTCAATCCCATACAGAAATAATATTGGTCCCATGACTCAAAACCAAGTTTCTTTCTTGCTAAAAGAGTTCTTAACTTGGTAGCATAATCTTGTTTGTCTAGGAATGATTTAATAATCATCTGTTTCCACTACTCCCAGTCCAAATCATAATCATCTAAATTGTGATACCTATCACGAGCTAAACCAGTTAGACGACTTTGCATAGTATATAATAAACACAATTTAGATAAATAAAATAAACTGAAACTGCATAAAATATTGTACGTCCTGTAAAATAAATTAAAATAAATAAACTGATCGGCAACTTAGTGCATATACACTATTCAATTATATAAATAAAGTAATCTGCAAATATTATACATCCTGTATAATGGATTCTAATAAATAAAATAATCGGCAACTGAGTATATACACACTGTATATTAATTTTATATAAATACAACAATCTGCAACTGCATATAATATTATACCCTGTATAATGGATTCCAATAAATAAAGTAATCGGCAACTGACTATATACACACTGTATATTAAATTTATATAAATAAAAGAATCTGCAACTGCATAGAATATTATACACCCTGTATAATGGATTCCATTAAATAAAGTAATCGGCAACTGACTATATACACACTGTATATTAAATTTATATAAATAAAATAATCTGCAACTGCATAGAATATTATACACCCTGTATAATGGATTCCAATAAATAAAGTAATCGGCAGCTGAGTATATACACACTGTATATTAAATTTATATAAATAAAGTAATCTGCAACTGCATAGAATATTATACATCCTGTATAATGGATTCTAATAAATAAAGTAATCGGCAACTGAGTACCTATATACACGTATTGAAAAAACTTTTATATTATGAACTTTATTATGTGAAAGAAAGCGAGGTATTTACTTTACACTTTTTTTATCGATGCAATGGTAAATGATCTTATTTTAAGTTTTAATGTGATAAAACTATTTTACGGGTACAGAAACCCTCGATAACATTGCAGGTAATGAACCCCATGTGTTTAGGCTTAAAATCCTTCTAAATAAAAGAAATGAATTTATCAAGAGCTTAAAGTATTTACCATCAATTTTTATATAACCAAAATAATTATATAAATAGAACAAACTGCAACTGCATAAAATATAAATTATAACCCGTAGAATTGATTCAAATAAATAGAGTGTTCGGCAACTATATAGGTACACACTGTATATTGAATTTATCTAAATAAAATAAACTGTAACTGCATAATTTATTTTTTTAATTAGTGGACTGTAGTTTTTTTTTATATGAATAAATTTATATTTTGCAAGGAAATATAAAACGAATCGTTTATCTATAATCTTTGTGTTTTAAACAAATAATATTGTACACATTGTATGATAAGTCTAAATAAATAAGACAATCTGCAACTGCATAAAATATACAACCTGTATAATAAATGTATAACTCGAATTAAGTAATTTGCAGTTGCGCATATACTGCACATATATATCTGAAGTTATCTAATACCACTTTCTATCTTTCTGCTTACCCCATGTTGCTAATTTTCTCTCCTCAACGTGGTGATTATCCCGCCGCTGCTTTGTTAATTAACTACCTACTCAAAACAAAGATTTTAATAAAAATACTTATTTTATTATCATACAAAACTCGAACACTAATACAACACAACGTAACTATTTAAACTATATCATAATATTGTGAATAACCAAATCTTCACCCTATCCAGTCGTTTGTCTCGTACTGACTACCTGCTCGTCTGCATTATTTTCAATTTAGCCCTTCCTACCCCTCTTGCCGGGTGAAGTAAGCAAGAGTGCGGCTAGTGTTGCTAAATTTCTTTACATAATAAAAAATTTTAATCAAATTAACTCAAATTTACAAATAATTTAATTTAAATATACAACTAAACAATAATAAAAATCATGTACATTTATTTAACTCTGATTTAAATTAAAAAGCTTTACAAGGTTATTTTAATATAAAAACACAGTTAAGTTACCAATAAAGTCATTTAATAAAACTAAAAATATGATTATATATAACATCAAATCTTCAAAACTCAAAGTTAAATTTATTTTATCTTAACCGTGTTTTTGTATTAATAACTGAAAATGTATTTGTGACGTCATTAAATCCGTGACGTATATCCCAATCCAAATTTACAGTTAAGCATATTACGGTTAATTTATTCCTGATTTGGAATTAGCAATCCAGGCGATGAATTCTAGTTGCTTAACCGTGATTTTTTTTCCCAGAGCGTGCAAGAAAAAATTATAATATTATATTGATGTATTTATTTATATTTCTGTAACCGTAACTTCGCAGCGTAGAACCTTACATACAGTATTCCGGTTGCTGGGAATCCAGTACCTATTCGCGGAAATAATATTTTGTCTGTACCGGTTTATGTCTGTACCTGTCTGTTGCAGTGTAAATGGAGCAATGGAGTCGTTGGATTCCACTCGATGCTGACGACGCCATGCCTGTCGATGTCTGACACTGCACGAATCTGTTACGCTCAATGTCTGTAGATATAAATGAACCTTAAAGCGCGGTATTTTGTTTCTTATGTTGCTCCATAGTAGTTTGAACTCGTGTATCGCTTATAAGAAAAAACGGTGATTCATCAATAAATTTATTTTTAGACAATCAGGAAATAAACTTATATTATTTATTGCTTAATTACATCCATCCTACACATTATTTAGTATGAATGTTCAATTTTAAATTAGCCATAAAATATTTTGACGACACTTACAGCTCACGTGAGGATTTTATCATGTTATCATGAAATATTCACGTGTTAATCCGTAATATTTGCAGATTAATATTTTCGGGGCAAAAAACTCCGATAACGTTGCAATGTTCATAGATTTGTAAATCGTGGGTCTGATAACACTCTATACAATGTTCCAAAATTTAAGTAACATTAACATAATTTTTACAGATTAGTTAAATTCATACCAAGCACACATTTTGTACTTCACAATTGGAGAATACAGTATTGTTTTCAATGTTTCACTAAAACTAATCGTTAAAGTACAATCAGAAAAATGTATTTGACTTTCCCGGTTTTTTTCTTATAAACTCTTTAGTATAACTAAAAACGAATTTTCTTGAATTTACAAAAGCGATGGGCTAGTTGGACCCTTTTTTTGTGACACTGAAAGGTTGTTTATTTACTCATTTGTTAGGGAGTTTTTTCAATCCCTTTAGTATTCACAGGATGGTAAGAATAAAAAAAACTAATTGCGTAGCTTACAATGAAAAAAGAAACTTTCCTATACATGAATATTTAATGAACATGAAATGTATTGTACTAACCCTTACTATTTGAAAGTCCATCTTATTAAGAACAGTAAACAACTACACGTTTGAAAGAAACTTCCATTTTTTAATTGGAAAAATAGGCTTTTAAATTCAATTACAGCTGTTTCGTTAAAAACTAACATCGTCATTTTGACATAGTGAAATTAAATTTTGTTTGTTTCTAGCTAGGTACCTAATTAGGTAGTATTACGGCTAGACCAAGTATGGAAGTAATAAGACATAATTATATTAAAGCCTAGATCTTATTAGCCCTAAGGGATTATCCTGTATTTATTTCCCTCTAAGATCAGTACAGTACCTATAACTGTACAAAATAAAAAAACCAGGAAAAAACTATATCATTCTGATCTTTACAATAACTTAATATATATGTATAAGTGACCTAGAAATCCAAAAACCCAGTTTAAATGATTTTATTTTTATAAAATTTTGTATAAGTACTTACTGAAGCATAATAAGTAAATGATAAAAATTTCAAAATGATTGCATTGCTTTAAAGCAATTACCTTTAATAATGTGTGGATGCACCCCGATGTGCTACGCATTCTCCAACGCGCCTAGGCATGCTTCTGATCAGGTGGTCAATGTCCTCCTGTGGTATCTTAATCCAGGCAACCACCAACTCCTCTCGAAGTTTTTCTAGAGTCTAAGGACGTTGCAAATTGAGCAATCTCCTACCCATCATATCCCACACGTGCTCAATCGGGAGATCTTGGTGGACAAGGTAACAATGTGTCATCATTATGTTGAAGGAAGTCTATTGCGACATGTAGTCGGGTATTATCTTGTTGGAAAGTTGGATCTGCCAGGGTGTCAAGATAGGGTAAAAGATGGGGTTTTAAAACTTCTTGGATTGAACGCTGCGCGTTCATGTTACTGCTGATGGAGATAAAATGTGATCTTGAACCATAAACTATAGTACCCCAAACCATAACTCAAACAGTTTGATGAACATGCCTTTCAACAAAAAACCGTGGATTTCTCCTTTCACCACGTCGTCTTCTAACCCTCGCTCGATCATAGTGCATACCTAAACAAAATGGAGACTCGTCACTAATACTGTTCCATTTCTGATCCCAGAGTGACCGTTCTCTGTACCAGTCAAGGCGATTACGTCGGTATTCTGGAGTTAAAGGGAAGACCCAGTGTGGTCGGTATGAAAACAGGCCAAAACGTCTTATTCGTCGGTAAACACTTCGCATGCCAATAGATCTTCCGTGTTCTGCAAACCATTCATTTGCAATGGACCTGGTAGTGGAGAAACGGTCCCCTAGAGCCAATAATCTTAGGCGGCGATCTTTACATGCCTAAACAAAATGAAGACTCGTCACTAAAGACAATACTGTTCCATTCCTGATCCCAGAGTGACCGTTCTCTGTACCACTCAAGGCGATTACGTCGGTGTTCTGGAGTTAAAGGGAAGACCCAGTGTGGTCGGTATGAAAACAGGCCAAAACGTCTTATTCGTCGGTAAACACTTCGCATGCCAATAGATCTTCCGTGTTCTGCAAACCATTCATTTGCAATGGACCTGGTAGTGGAGAAACGGTCCCCTAGAGCCAATAATCTTAGGCGGCGATCTTTACATGCCTAAACAAAATGAAGACTCGTCACTAAAGACAATACTGTTCCATTCCTGATCCCAGAGTGACCGTTCTCTGTACCACTCAAGGCGATTACGTCGGTGTTCTGGAGTTAAAGGGAAGACCCAGTGTGGTCGGTATGAAAACAGGCCAAAACGTCTTATTCGTCGGTAAACACTTCGCATGCCAATAGATCTTCCGTGTTCTGCAAACCATTCATTTGCAATGGACCTGGTAGTGGAGAAACGGTCCCCTAGAGCCAATAATCATAGGCGGCGATCTTTACAGTCTGTTGTTCTACAGGGGCGTCTAGAGCACAGAGAAGAAATAAGAAAGAGTGGAAAGTTCGACGGCATCATTAGTTTTGACCCCAGACGTTTTTGGCGCTGTTGACAGAACAATAATTATTTAATGTTGTTCCAATGTCTCGATTAAATTTAGGCGGGAATTTTCAAATATTTTGGTATAGGGGTTATAATTTTTCTGTTTATAATAAAAAACAATTATTTTAAAAATGTTTATTATTTTTTTTTAAGTTATCTTTAGATTTTTTTACATTTATATTTTTTATAATAATCAGAAGCCTGTAATTTAGCAGCATCATTAATTTGTAGAGTAATAACACCTTTTAAAATGTTATTTACATTTTTTACCCATGCATAAATATAAAATTTACTAATACTAAAGAAAACTCTAATAATAAGTCATGGTTTTTACATGAGAAAACATTAATTACAAATGTTTAATTGTATTTACAAGTTTCATTTTTAAATTTTTCTCTTTAAAATGTATAGGTAAAAAATGATGTAATATTTGATTACATTGATTAAATAAAAATACAAAGTAAGTGTTTGGTTTCAATAAGGTCCCATGTTCATATGTTCGCATATGAATGTATTCATGTACATTTTCCTTATTTTCAGTTAATAATTCTTTCCGACAACATTCACAGTGCTTAACTGATTTTAAAATATTTTTGGCAATGTAACCCGCCATATATGCGTGCTGCTTTTGAATAATATGTGAAACTTCAGTTTCAAAATACATATTATCTATGAAACCATCCACTGGCATTTCCTGCTCAACATGATGCTTGCTGGTTGTTACAAACTGTTCCATAGATAAAATGGCCAAGTTATAATTGTCTGCCTCACAGTTTGCATTTGGTGAATGAATGGAGAAAAAATTATTAACTATAAGAGCCTTAAAAGAAGAACTAAACGAATTACAAGTGGGATTCACATTTCTAATTCCATGACTTCGAATCAGTGAAAAAAATTTTTCCAGAGGATCCTGATTTAAATTTCTTGGACATAAAAATGTGAATCCTAGAGACTTACAAATACTCCAGATACATTTTATTCCTTTTAATGTTTTAATAAAATTTTTCACTGATGGTGGAATGAGTAGTTTTTCTTCTTGATTAATGAATCTAATGCTGTCAAATACTTTCAAAGCTTCATTAAAAAAATTATGATGCTCTGAGCCTTCCCTTATGGCACATCTTAAACTTTTCAGGTGATCAAATGTTAATAGTGTTCCATTTATTGAATCAAACACTTTATCAATAAATAATAAAAAATCAGCAGTGTCTTCAGCAGAAACTGGCAGGCAATGATTTCCTAAAACAAAGTTACAGTTTTAAATATTTATAATATTTTACTTGCACTGATTTGTAGTATTTTTATGCATATTGATATTTATTGTGGCAAATAAATGATAAAAGTAAAGTTAGTATTTTTTGATTGCAAAATCAATCATTTAAAACATATTTGTTACAAATATGAAAACACTCACCATACTTCATTGAAGATGAAACTCTATGTGAAAACACTTGAGCAGCTAACTTGACCTTCATCTTCTTCATTTTACATTCAAAAATATGAGCATCAGTTAATTTGTTGCACATTCTTGTATCGTAGTCACCTGCATCTAGTTTATAAAAATCAATTATGTCACTCCATGATGCTACTTGTTTCTCTTTTTTCCAAGAAAAGATACAATTATATTTTAATAAATTATTTCTTATCCCCTTCAGTAAATGAGGAGCATCATAAATAGGTATAATTTCTTGCTCTTCAACAAAAAAACCAAGAGATCTGTATTCTTCTCCTCTCCTGGAGAACTCTGCTGCTGATTGTTCATGCAAATAATTTATTGCCGCAGAATTATACTGGTCACATACTGTAGCAATGACTTGGAGACCAGTATTGTGAAGTGCACTAACTATTAGTTTTATATTCTTAGCTATGACTGTGGTTTTCATCCAATTTTGTACAAAGAAATATGCAATTGGTTGCTTCCATTTTTTTGCTAAACCCCCAGCTATAAATACCATACAGTGATCAGCAAATTTACATTCAGAGCTTTCTTCTACTTCTACACCTTCTATAAAATCATTTGCTTTGTTATAGTGAATACCTGGTTGTAATGACATCTCATCAAACATAAGCACACAAACTTTATCTAATGGCTTCATTTTCTTGACATCTTCTTTTAATTTATTAAGAATACACTCATTCAGTCCAGGCAACATGGGAATGTTTTTTAATAGTGACGTTAACGTCTTTCTAGATGGTAAAGCAAATACCTTTTGTATAGCACTTTGCTTGAATAAACTAAGTGCAAAAATTTTGTCCTGTAAAGAGTATCTATGCCCTTTAGGTTTTTTGCACTGTTGTTTGATCTGACTCATTACAAAATTATAAGCAGTCTTGTTCAGATTACTTAAATCGATCTTTTGGCTTTCAATACATTCTAATATTTTTTAATATATGTTTCATAAGAAACATGGTCTTTATTAATTTCTTTAGATACTTTTTTAAGACTTTGGGTAACTTGTAGCAAGCATCTCGTTTTAGGATACAAAAGAGTGTTTGTTTTTATCCTACTCACTACTGGCCCTAAAAATGTATAAATTGATTACATTCCAACTTGAAAATATACTGAATTCAAATTTCATTAAAATTATGTTTTTCAATTTGAAAATTTTATGAATTTTTTGATGACATAGATAATCTACATATAAAAAATCATAATAATTTGAAACTAAATTATTACTTACTTAATTTCCTTGCAGCAACTACTTTCTGGGTGGAAATTCCAGAAGTCGAAGGAGTATCTAAAACAATAATTTAATGTTAAAAATTTATTTAGTAATGAAATATTTTATTGACTTACTTTTATCTTCTAAGTCTGTTAAATTTTGAATTGTTGATTCTAGCCTGCTGTTAAAAACATCCATCAAAGGATATTTTAGTTCTTCTGTGCCTTTAAAAAATAGCAGATATAGAGTAATACTACAGGAATATGATTGGGAATATTTTATACTTTGAAATAATTATAATTTTTTGAGATTATTAAATACATACCAAGAAACAACTGTGGGTATGCACCAACTTTCAGATTTGTCCTATTGCGATTTTGTAAACATTTAAAATATTCAGTAAAATGCATGTCACACACTCTGTAGTTATTTCTTAAGTCCAATAAATTTTTAGACAAAAAATCTTTCCGATGAATTACACTTAACCATTTTCTGGACATCTAAAAAGATATTATAAACAATATAATACAAAACAATGTTTATTCTGTAGCTGGTGTTTAAGTTTATGAATTATTCTTAAACTTGGTTTGCAAAATAAACAAAACATACTAACCTCAACATCATTTGGAAACCTGTGCATTTTACAATTTGTGTTCACTGAACTACATGTTTTAACACAACACTTAAAAACCATGGTTCTTGAAAATTAAATCAAAAAGGATAATTAAAAAAACACTAACAAATATATCAACTTCTCACTATGTCATCATAAATGAAAATGAATCAAATGAATTCAAAATTCAAGGAGTGCCTTGATCATAGAACACAAATATAATTTGATGATTTATGAAAGTGATACCACTTTATATTTCAACAGGTTCGCCAACTGAAAATTTGACTATACAGCGCCAACATCGTCTGGAGTTAGAAACATTAAGTGCGCACCCCGTGGTCTAGACCCCCTGGCTCTTTGCGTTCGGCCTTCTCTAAGCCATACCTGACAACACCTACACAAGGTGTCTACACTTCTTTGCACTCTAACTGCAATTTCCTAGAAAATCTAGCTTCCCGAAGTTCCACTGTACAAACTCACTAAGTTGACGAAATCGTACAGGTCTCCGTACCCTAGGCATCGTAACCAATCGTAAAGAATGTCAAGAACCCAAATCCCCAAAATTTGGATTTTTACTACGGCTGCAATATTCATTTGTGGATTCGAAATTTTCGTTTGTTTGTTTGCTTGTTTTTGGAAGTGTAACATATTTTGCATAACGACATAATTCCATTTAATTTGTTTATTACATTTAGTAACGTATTACTTTCCATAAACAATTTTCATATTTTTTTTTTGCATTTTTGCTCACCCTGTACCAATTTAAAGCAACATATTATACATTTTTGGAATCAGCTCAGCAAAGGCAATTAGGAAATTGAAAAAAAGGGGGGGGTTCCATTTGAAAAAAATGGTGATGGCGTCATTATACGAATGTGGTTCACCCTGTATATTAGATTGTTTATATGTATCATTTTACTGATACACTGTTTCTTTGCCTAAAACTTTTAGTTGCAAAAAATCAAAGTTGTGTTTTTCCCCGAAATGATAAATTGCTTGATCCGTTTTTTCCTTTTTTTCAGATTTTTTTCCCTGCAATCATATTCATGCTGTTTTATTCTGTTCTCTAGTAGTTGTTTAGTATTGCCTATATAACATTTATCGCAGTCTTTACATTTAATTTGGTATGTTGTATTGAACTTTTGTAATACAGGCGTTTTGTCTTTTATGTTAGAATAAATTATATTTTGGAGTGGATTGTATTAAGTTAATTTTAATTTTGAAATTGAAATTAATTAAAACTCAGATAATTTCTTAACGATTTAATAAAAATGTTTCTATTAATATAATATAATATTTTAACTTAGTCAACCGCTCGCTATCTATTCGTAATGAATGTCCTTTTTTTATCATCATTTTTACACCGGTTTGCTGTGTTTTTGCCGGTCGCACATTACTAATCGACAGGGTCGGTTCCTTGTAACATTCGGCCATCCTCACTTTCATGGCTGTCCTCAGACATGTCGGAAGCATCTACAAAAATAAATTTATATTAAATAGTTATTAAAGGACATTTAATAGTCATCCAGCATTTTCTTCATACTTGAACAATTATTTTCTTTTAATTTTGTAAGTGTTTGGACCTGTTAGGTTTCCTGTATAACCTAAACTTCCAACAGACACTACAATTAATTACTTCAATATAGTGTTTGAAATTATTAGAATATCCTTGTACATTCTAATGGTTCAACATACACTATACTATCAAATATTAAATTTGTACAAAGTGTTTGAGTCTATTAAACCCTCTGTGCACGATTTAATTTCTCAACAACCACTTTTCATACTAACTTTAATGTCTTTCTAAATGTGTACAGAGTGTTAAGGCGGCGCCACACATTCGGGCATTTGGCAAATACACATAATATATTGGAATATTTGTCGATATATTTGTGTTTAAATATTTGCTATAATGCCAAACTATATCCCCACATTTGCCTGTGTATTCGAAGCGGGAAGCACAAATACTCATTTTTATATTTTGCACTTATAAAAATCTTCATTATAAAACGCATTTGCGTATCGTAATGTAACTTTTGCGCACGCAAATTTTTGTTTTAAATGGTTGGCGACATGCGTGAAGTATCTAATGACAGGACTATTGACAATGACATTTGTGGCTAATAGCAATTTATTAATTTTATATTATTCTTTAAGAAAGTATTTGTGAATATGAATATCATTTATTACTTATATAATATATTATTATTGGTGTATTAGTCATTTTAAAATATTTTAAAACATAAACATTTCATAATTTAAATGTCAAAACTGTCAAATGTTATAAATAACACAGTGCTACCGACATACTTTTTAAAATCAAAATTTTCGGTATTACGTAAAAATAATAAATTAATTTAAAAAATGATAAAATAGCAAAATATAAAAAATATTATAAACAACTTATTTCATATGGCTGTTGTGACACTCGTTCTTTAAAAAACTCATCGCTTCGCGATTCGTTTTTTAAACTTGAACTCGTGTCATAACAGAATTCCATATGAAATGCGTTGTTTAATATACTATTATAATATGGAAGTGGAAGGAGTGGAAGACGTAGTGATTGCATCAGCGGCGTTTGTGCTTATGAATTCAGCATTTTTACTGCTGAAAAAGAACAAGATTAGATTAGAGATTCTTTCTTTTTGTTCAGTTCTGATACTGCACATTTGATAGTTAATTTTTGTTGAATTCTGTTCCACGCATCGAAGACCTCGTTCCTATTTTTGTGCAGTGGGTGCGACGCATTCCAAATCACAGATTCCTCTTCTTATAACTCTAAAAACTCCATTACTGTTTCGTTTGACCACTCCATTTTCGACAAATCACACGTATTTAGCATAAATAGAGCAGCGCACGTCTATCTACTAAAACTGATCACATCGGCCGTACGAATATGTGGATCAGACATGTCGTTGCTTGTTTGGCAAATATTTGCGCCTTTGATTTGTGTTCATTTACCGACATCGAGCGGGAAATCTTCATATTTGCCGAATACACCCTTTTCAGCGAATATTTGAATTTAACACACTGTACACATATTCGTCTAAATGTCAAATATTTGGATATTTGTGACAAATACCCGAATGTGTAGCGCCGCCTTTAGAGTCTGTTAAACCTTTATTATATTTTACTTTACTTACTATTAAGTATAACCTAGGGTTTCATTTTGTAAACAGAAATAACTGTCCTCATTTTTCTATAATTCTCCCGCATGTCTTCAACTTCGTATCTATCATTAAAAAGAATCCTTACAATGCGGAACGGACCTTTAAATTTTGGGAGCAGTTTCCTACTCGCCCCAGTACTTGCTACATCTGTCTTTGCTACCATCACTGCATCTCCAACATGATAATTTCTAGCTAACTTTCTAGTTTTATTAAAACGCTGCTCTTGTTTTTTTTGCTCATCAGAAATTTTATTAGCTACATTTCTTCATAACTCTTCCAAACGAGATTGGTGTAATTGAATTGAACTAAGAAGTGGATGTTCCGGAATACTTTTTCCCTTAGTACCAATTAAAGCTTCCATAGGCGTCGTTCCAATTGCTGTATTGTACGTAATATTTAATGCACTTTGAACATTTTTAACAAATGTATCCCAACAATCCTCAGATGAACCTGCGGCGGTGCATGATAGTGAGTTTAATATGGTCCGGTTATAACGTTCACACTGACCATTTGCTCGTGGTGTGGCAACTGCATTTAGTACATGTTTAATTCCATGTAACTCACAAAATTTCTTAAAACTCTCGGAAGTAAAAGCGCTTCCTCGGTCAGAAATAATTCTTGAAGGTGTCCCAAAAATATACATGATATTCAATAACGCTTTGGTAACATGTTTAGTCTTGGTGTCCCTTACAGCTTCCATAAAACAAAATTTTGTAAAACCATCTATGATCACTAATAGGTACTTATTTTTTTTCCGACTCTTCACAAATGGTCCTAAATGGTTGATATGAATTGTGTGAAAAGGAACGGGAACCTTCTCTATCGGGTGCAAGAATCCTTCTTTTCTGCCACTAGGTTGTTTATAATAGAGACAAGAAAGACATGCAGTAACGTATTTTTTTACAAAACGACGAGCTCCAGAAAACCAATAGTTTTCTAATACTTTTTTAAGAGTCTTTTCAAAACCAAAATGACCATTCTCATCATGACACAACTTGCAGATTTGCCATCTTGAAGATTTCGGGACTACCCATAGTAATTTACCGTCCTTCATTTTTTTATAAAGTTTTTGATCAACCAGTTTGTAATTTTCAAAATACTGTTTTGTATCCCTATTAATAATACCTTCTTGCAGTATTTTACGAACAATGCTTATCTGCTCATCTTGCATTTGTGCTGCTACAATCCAATCAGCTTCAGTTATATCTTAAGACATTTGAGTATTCTACAGGATTACGACTTAACGCGTCTACGTGTTCCATCTTAGAACCTGGTCGATGTATAATCGTGAAATCATAATCCTGTACTTGAAGCCACCATCGGCCCACCCTTGGTATTAAATCTTTTTTTGTGAAAGTTGTTCGTAAAGCACTACAATCGGTAACTATACTAAATTTAATTCCTAACAAATACACTACCGCTAATGTTTCCAACTCATATGAATGGTATTTACGTTGTTCTGTAGTTGTTTCTTTACTAAAATACCCTACAAGTTGTTGTTTATTATTCTTAAATTGAATTAGCATTCCACCAAAACCCAAATTACTGGCATCGGTGTGAAGTTCTGTTTTTAATGTAGGATCAAATATAGTCAAGATCGGTCGTGTTATTAATATAGATTGTATTTTGTTAAATGCATCATCCTGCTCATTCGACCAAACAAATGCAGCGTCTTTTCTTAAAAGTTTTGTTATAGGTTCTACCAATATTGAATAATTTTGAATGTATTTTCTAAAATATCCAGTAAGACCTAAAAATTGTCTTACTCCTTTTATATTTGTGGGTGATTTTAAATCTGAAACTGCTCTTATTTTTTCACTACCTTGCTGAACGCCCTGTTCGCTAATATCTCTCCCTAAATATGTGATTTTTGAATGAAGGAAACTGCATTTGCTTAATCTAAGAGTAAGATTACCCTGTCTTAGTGCATCTAATATAATTCTTAGTCTACATAAAGCCTGTTCTATTGTGTGAGCTGGAATAATAAGGTAGTCCAAATAGGCATAAACGATTTTGTTTAAGTAATCCTTGAGTACTGTGTTAATTAGTCTCTGAAACACCGCGGGTGCATTCGTTAATCCAAATGGCATCCTCAGAAACTCATAATGGTTTGTCAGCGTAATGAAGGCGGTTTTATCAATCGAACTTTCTTCAATTGGTATTTGGTAATAACCCGAAGCCAAATCCTGTTATGAAAAATTTATGACCACCTAACATATCGATTTGATCATCTATTAGAGGTAGAGGGAATTTCTCTTTAATTGTTATAGCATTTAAGCGGCGATAATCAATACAGAGTCGGTAATCCTCAGTTTTCTTTTTAACTAATAGGACTGGGCTAGCATATGCCGATTTTGATTCCCTTATTATACCGTTAACTAAAAGTTCTTGTAGTATATCACTTAAAATAATCTTTTCATGTTGGGACATACGATACGGATTGTAAACTATAGGTTCGCTTGACTTACAACTTATAGACGTTTTAACAATTTCGGTTTTACCCAAATTTTTAAAACCGACCGAAATTCTATCCGCATATTCATTAAGCAGACTGAGAAGTACATTTTTCTCTTGTTGGTTTATTTCTCCGACATTAACCATATTAGGTGTTAAGTGACATTCAGAAACATTTTGAACATTAAATGGAATATTTTTAAGCCAGAACTTACTATTCATTTTAAACATAGCTATTTGAGGTTGATTTAAATAGTCACAACCTACAAACCTACAAACTGGAGTCATCAACTATGAAAGCATTTCCATTAGAATCATCAATGTTTATATATAAACTACCTACTTTGTTACAGTTCATATAATTACCCATAAAACTTTTTAAATATACTGTGTTGGACAAAGATATTTCTTTTACCAATAACATTTCGGCAATAGACTTTTTAATTAATGTACAAGAACTACCTGTGTCGTCTAAACAACTTTCAACTGGGGAATTATTAACAAAAATTCTTTTTTCATAAATATTTGTGGTTTTACACGCTTCAACAAAGTTTATTTTTTCTGATTTTGTTTTATTCCGATAACATTTTTCCTTCGTGTGTCCTATCTTATAACATAAATCACACCTAGCAATAGTTTTAGGACAATCTTTGACCAGATGTGATCCCTTACAATTGAAACAAGTTTTATTTTTGGACCATATGTTCCTTTGATCATGATTGTAATTTTTAATTTCAGGTTTCACAATAGGAGCAATAGGCCTCTTATAGAAATACCCTTAAAATTGTCGCTATCATTCGCTGATGTATATATTATGTATATTCGGTCATATTCAGCTAGGCTCGGGAGTTCCAATCCTGTTTCTCTTAAATTTCGGCCAACAGTCAGAAAAATACGCCTATCTGATACATTTCTATCGGAGAACTTCTCAGCATAGTGTCTTGCAGCCGCCGCCGCTCCGTTTACTTCACACCTAATTACAAAATGAGAATGAAATTACAAGAAAGACTTATGTATAAGTTACTTTTTGTATAAGTAATGATAAATGTTTGTCTATGATCTGTCAACAAGTACAATTCGCTGTTGGGCGTGAAAAAGGGGACAAGTCAATTTTTGATGAAAACGGTCAAATATGGGTTAAAAAAAGTATGTTTTAGTTGTGTGTAAAAGGGGACTAGTTCATGTAGTTGAATTGTTTGTATGTTAGGTTGATTGTTCCAAAAGAGGCACTTGCAAAATAGTACATAAAGTTTAGTGTAAAAAGGGATAATTTAACATATTCCTTTTGGCATTGTCTATATTAGTATTTCTATTAGAGACAACTTGACTTGTCCCCTTATTCACGGTTGTCATTTAATGTAACGAGCAACCAACTTAACAAACATAACCTATAAATTAGTATGCAGCACGTGTCATTGTGGTGATTAGTACTGCAAAATAAGTGTTGATTTATATGCAAAAATAACGATGAAATAATAAAACTAAAGGAACAGTTAAAAAAACACCATTTATAAGTTGGTAAAGGGTATAAAAGCAAAAAAGAGGATAAATTTCCCACTAAGGATAACGCTAAGATGAAGACTATTACTTTTGATCTCCATCAATGCCTGCCAACACCAGACCTCCAAAGCGGTGAGTCGTTTTACAAGAGGCAATTGTGGACATTTAATCTTACGGTTGACGACTATGGGACAAGCTCACTGCTATTTATGGCATGAATCTTTAGCAGAAGGTGGAGGAAATGAAATTGGTTCCTGCCTCTATCAATACCTTACAAAAGATTTAGATCCTAAAGTCGAACTCCTAATAATGTATTCAGACTGCTGTCCTGGCCAGAATAAAAACTTTCTTAACAGCAGCTTGTTTAACTGCTTTACAAGGTTTTGCAACTTTAAAACTATTGATAATAAGTTTTTAATACCAGGCCATACATATATGGAATGCGATACGGATCATAGTCTGATGGAAAAAAAGAAGAAAAAATTTAGTAGGTGGTCAAATAGAACATCCACATGATTGGGCTCAACTAATTAGGCAAGTAGGGAGAAAACATCAAATTTTAGTTACAGAAATGCTGCGCTCCGCGTTTCTTAATTTTGGTGGTTTATTTAGTTCTGTACTAGTTAAGCGGAAAATTGATACTCAAAATAACAAAATAAACTGGAGACAGTTTCGTTAGTTACAGTATGAAAAATTTAAACAGTTTCAATACAAGTTATCCTTTAACAAAGAAGAACCTTTTAATACCGTAGATTTAGAAAAGAGTGGAAAAGCGGCTACAAATTTATTACCCAAGGAGGCACATAACAAGCCTGTGCCTATAACGATAGAAAAGAAAAAGCACCTGATGGACTTACTGCCCTATATATCAGAATCACTGTGGGACTTTTAAAAAAATTTACCCATAGGTAGACTTAGCTGATTTGCTCCCAGATTCATCAACTTCTGATGACGATTAAAAGTTTGAAGTAACTTTTAGCTAGATATTTTGTATGCATAAGTAATTAATATTAAATGTTTTTCAATACTTAAATATACGTTGCATTTAAGCAAGCTTGTATTAACGTAGTCAAATTATCCACTATCCTGCGTTATTATTCTTAGGTTCAAATGAGGTAAGTCATGTGTGTATTTGTGAAAGAAGAGGTAAGTCAAACAAATAACGCTTTAATCATATTTTGTTCCCAAAAACCCAGCATAAAAATTTTAATCTATGTAGAAATAGTACATGTAATAAGAAATTTCAAGTAGATTATCATTCTTAACATCTGTAAAAAAAAGTATTTTTTGTAAAATTTTAAATTATATTTTTCTTGTTTTCACCTTTTCTGACTTGTCCCCCTTTTCACACCCAACAGCGAATTAACAGGTACTATATTCTGCACAGCAGATTGTAAATAACATTAATAAAGATTATGTGTTTCATTAGATTTTTATCTTACTCCTATTTATTATTTATTATTTTTAATATTTGTGCAAATGTATTTTAAATATTTAATATGTTGAAATTGGTATTTTACCCCAGAGCAGCTAGATGAAACACTAGAAAACATCAGAACCAATATTATAAAAGCCCGAGATGAAACAACACAAAGAAAAACAATCTACAACAAAGCGAAGAAACTACCACAAGAAAAACTAGACAAAATACATAACAAGAATGCCGTAAGGAAAATATGGCAAAGAACCAGGGACCACATGGACAAAAATTTAATGATGAAGTTGTAACGGGAAATAGCAAAAGACATACAAAATCTCAGAAATAAAAACTGGAATACATACTTAAGTAAATTAAGCAACAAAGAGAGAGAGACATAAGCTTTATTGTCATGAAAATTTTTACAATTTTATGGACAAAGCGACAATTTAAAAATAGTTAAAAATATAAAAAATAACATAAAAAATACTGACTGTACCAATACAAAACAAAATATATAAAATACAAACTTAAATTAATAATAATAATAATAATTAATAATTATAATACAATGCAAGCAACGTACATCATACCAAATACTGAACTACGCCAATTTACTCAAGAGTCTAGGGTAGATTGTAGAATTCAGCCACCGAATAGTAAGGTCTCTCATGCAGAAATGCCGTTGCCAATCTCCGGAATCTAACAAATGTATTTGCCAACAAACTATGGGGGGTGGTAAAGAGATTTAATCGGAAAAAATATCAGGTTAACTCGATTAAACATGGGGAACATACAATAACTGACCAACAAGATATTGCTGAAAAGTTCGGTGAACATTTTCAAAATAACTTTATTAATCCTATCTCAAACAACCCCACCCACGACATTATGGAAAACCGGCTTAATAACGGCGGGGAATTTAATAATAATAAAACGCCCCAGTTAACCAATAAAACGGAAATATACAATATAATTTAAAAGTTTAGAATTAATACCGCACTAGGACCAGATGGTATACACACAATATTACTTAAAAATCTCCCGGGGAAAGTAATAAACAATATTGTTAGCTGTATAAATTATACTTTAAAAACAGGATATTATCCCAAGAATTATAAAACAGCTAACGTTATTCCAGTACCTAAAGCTCATCTTGGCAGAAGATGTGTTGACAATTATCGGCCTATATCCTTGCTCAACAATATCGCGAAAATATTTGATAAAGTGACATTAAGTAGAATCGTCAAAATAGAAGAAAACCTGGGACTCATATGGGACATACAACATGGTTTCCGTAGCGAACACGGGACCCTCACTCAATTAATTAGAGTAATTAATTACGCTAGAGAAGGTTTCCGTAAAAAGCAACTGTCCATTCTAGCAACAATTGACATCAAAAAAGCTTTCGACTCGGTGTGGATCCCAGGTTTATTGTTTAAACTCAATAATATCGGTATCCCTAACTACTTAATAACACTTTTGAAATCGTATCTGACTGAAAGGATATTTTACGTTAAGATTGGAGATTTCCAAGCAGGTTCATACAATATCGCGGCAGTTGTTCCCCAAGGATCCGTACTGTTCCCACTACTGTATTCGCTATTCACGTCGGACTTCCCACAGGACAGGAAGCTCCTAACTGCGCTCTATGCAGATGACGTGGCAATAGTACAAACATCCAATACTGCAGACATGGCAGTGCGTAAAATTGGGGAATATATAAATAACAGAATCATCCCATATATGGAAACTAATAAATTACAAATTAACGCAAGAAAAACAGAATATATGGTCCTGTTTGGAAAATTTAGAGCAAAAACATACCTATTTACTAGACTGGAAGTACAAAGACAAGTACTACAGCCAGTAGATCATTTAAAATACTTAGGGTATGTAATACAACATAACACTTTGCACAACCAGCGTATAGATGAACGTATTTCAAAAGCAAATATTGCCTTAAAACTATTATATCCACTATTAAGTAGAAACAGCAAATTGGCTGAAAACGTCAAAGTTGTATTATACAAACAGATAATCAGACCTATCATGACTTATGGATACCCAGTCTTCTATAATACAACAAAAAAGGCGTATAATCGTATGCAGGTTGTGCAAAACAAATGCCTAAGAAAGGCTTTCTGAAAAGGGCACTATCCACAACCATATCCCAGGAATGACTGGTTACACAATAAAGCGGACATCCCCTGGATAAGGGACTACGTTCGTATTATTGCAGAGAGATTCTATGAGTATAGTGTTCCAGAAAATATTTTAATACAAGCCAAACGCGCAGCCAACACCCGCCTTAAGGGCTATCTACCGCTGCACGGGGATATTAGAATATAACTCCTGCCAAATGAACTCGAACCTTCTTAAATTGAGGGGATCGAAACCCTAACGCTGAGTGTATGAAGGATGAATGGTTGTATATAGGAGTGACTGAAGTATGAATGAGTGTAAATAATGTACATAGTAGATTAGAAATACTTTCGTTTAAGATAGGCACAAGAAAACTTTCAAAAATCATCATATAGGATTCTGTTTTTTCGGTTTATATAACTATTTTTCAGATATACACAAAATAAAATTTAGGGCATCATAACTTTTAAGAGGACAAGGGATTGATTGTATATCATGAAACAACCAACGTTGGATACTGCTATGTAGCAAGGAGCCACATGGGGAAATGAAAATAGAAAAATCACAAGGAATGGTACCCACCAGAAGATCGGTGCAAGCCACAAAATTGTGAATCAATATTGTAGCAATTATCATAACTTGTGATTAATATATATGTATAATTAATGATAAAATAAAGATTATAAGAAATGGGTATTTTAAAGGAGGGCTGCAGGTATGTACTGTTGTGCGAGTACGCCCCTGGCGCTATGACCCAGACGCGAAGCAGACAGATGATGCGAGAACGTTCTGTAATATACGGCGCTTGATGAGCGAAGCGGGGAATCATCGAGATGATTTCCAGAATAGACTGAAATATGCTCGACAATATTTACCTATATAAAGGACCGATTCGAATATTTTGAGTTAGTTAGTTAGTTAGTAGTATGTTGTTAGATAAATGCGAATAGAAATATTGTCTTACATAAATTAAAGTATTGTATGTATGAATGTATGAATGAGTTAGGGGTGATGATTACACTGCGACCCATAGGATCTATTGTGTCCCCCCTTACTTGCCATGTTCTGATGTTTTCTCAGATTTATAGCAGCTCTTCGAGTCCTATTTTCCTGAGGAAGTTTAGGACATCGTCGGGCTTCAAATCAGGTAGATCCCCTTCCTCTATTTCATGTGCTCCTAGGTATCTAGCCCTAGAATTTTGCAAGGCAGGACATTCTGAGAGTATATGTATTGAGGTTTCATCCTCTTCCTCACAGAATCTGCACTTTGCTTCATCTGCTAACCCTAGTTTCTTCATGTGGCTTCTTAACCGGCAATGCCCGGTTAATATTCCCGTTAAAATACGGAGCCTTTTTTACTGAGGTTGAGGCAGCTAAGAGATCTCTTCTGGTCATAGTTCCCCAGTAGTATCTTAGATTGCCTCAGTCCTTCCAGCTGATTCCAGTACTCGGATTTTTCTTTCTCCATTTCCTCCCTTAGTTTTCCTAAGATTACTCTACTGCTGATCCCACAAGATGGTTCTGGTCCCAAATGTGGGGTTTCAGCTCCTTTTTTTGCCAGCTTATCTGCTGTTTCATTCCCCTCTATTCCTATGTGTCCCGGGACCCATAGGAGGGTGACAGTGTTCTTCTGGCCTAGTTCATTTAGTTTGCCTAGGCATTCCCAAACCATCTTCGAACTGATTATATTTGAACTCAGCGCTTTGATGGCTGCTTGACTATCCGACATGATCACAATCTCTTGTCTGCGATAGTTTCTTCCAATATTGAATTCCACACATCTTTCGATGGCGCGGACTTCTGCTTGAAAGATGCTCGGGTATGTGCCCAAGCTTTCTGAGTATTTGGCTCTCGGTCCAAAAACTCCTATCCCAGTTCCTTCGTCTAGCTTGGAACCGTCCGTATACCACTTTATGGTATTCTGGTTTAAATTCTGTATGGTGTCTTCATCCCATTCAGATTTACTACTCAACTTTGTGATGAATTTTCTCACAAAGTTGAATTTCTTTGGCATATCATCTTGGGGCATTTCCCAAGTTTGATCAAAGTGAAGTGATCGAGGTTTTTCCCTGATAATTCCTTCTTTGATCATTCTATATATTGTTTTCTTCCTTACACTTTCTAGCAGAATGTGCAGTGGGGTCAAGTTTAAAATCACCTCCATTGCAGCAGTGGGGCAAGTTCCCATTGCTCCAGTGATACATGAACAGGCTAGTCCCTGAATTTTCGAGAGGTTTTTCCTCGTCGTATTCAGATTAGCCCTTACGCCCCAAGCCACTGCCCCATATGTGATTAATGGTCTCACTATTGCTGTGTACATCCATTGCAGGATACGTGGGTTACATCCCCAGTTCTTCCCTGCAATGTTCCTACACACCATGAGGGCCTTGGTTGCTTTGTGTATTACTTCGTCTTCGTGTTTGTTCCAGAGTAACCTGCTATCTAGGATTAGCCCTAGATATTTTACCTCTGTTTTCCACTCGACGATGTTCTCCCCTATTTTTATGATTTTTAGATTAGGTTTCTTTTTCCTTGTAAAGGCTACTAGTGTGGTTTTGGTGGGGTTGATGCTGAGTCCCACCGAGTCACACCATTGTTCCGCAATGTTCAATCCTCTTTGAACAATATCACAGAGGACGTTTTCATACTTCCCTTTTGCCAGGATAACCATGTCGTCGGAATACCCTTGACATGGTATGCCTTCCCTAGTCAATTGACAGAGCAGACTGTCCACAGTGAGACTCCACATAAGCGGGGATGCAACTCCCCCCTGTGGACAGCCTCTGGTCACATTAATGGAGATAGTGTCTTGTCCTGCCTCCATTTCTGCGATTCTTGTAGATAGCAGTTGCGACATCCAACTGGAAGTCGTTCTATCTACTCCTTTCTCAATCAATGCTCTTTTGACTGCCTCATGTGGCGTATTGTCAAAGGCCCCTTCTATGTCTAGAAAGGCACATACCACGGTCTCTTTTTGTTCAGTGCGTCTTGGATTTCGTCCGTCAACTGTGTTAAAGCGGTTTCCGTGGACTTTCCCGCTTGGTACGCATGTTGACGAGGGTGCAATGGCACCTGTTCCAAGATTTCTGTTCTAATGTAGTTGTCTACAGCTTTTTCCATCGTTTTTAGAACAAACGATGTGAGGCTGATCGGTCTAAGGGATTTGGGGTGCGTAGTGTCCCGTTTCCCTACTTTTGGGATGAAGGTGATTTTGGCCCTTCTCCACGCTTCTGGTATGTATCCCAGTTCAAGACTGCTCCGACTAATTCGAATCAAGTGTGGAATTATTGCCTCTTGGCCCTGTTGGAGTAGGGCAGGAAATATTCCGTCCGTTCCAGGGGTTTTGAACGGCTGGAAGGTGTTCATAGCCCATCTCAGCCGTTCCTCACTGCATATGTGTTTTGCCATTGCAGTGTCTTCCCTGGTAGGTCTTTTAGTTTTCTCACTTGTTGTTCCCGAAGGGACAATTCCTCCGGGAAAGTAGTTTCTAATAGGAGCAGAGCTCGCTCTTTTTCGCTTTCTGTGAAGCTTCCGTCTGGCTTCCGTAGTGCCATTACAGTGTCTACTTTTCCTTTTGCCACGACTTTGTGTAGCCTTGCTGCAGAGGGTGTAGCGTCTATTTCTTCGCAGAATTTTCTGAAGCTGTTTCTTTTAGCTTTTCTAATCTCCTTGTTATATGATGTAAGTTTCTCGGTGTAGCTCTGCCAATCTCCATTACGTTTGGCTCTGTTGAAGAGCTGTCGCGTCTCGGATCTTAGGTTTGACAGATGACTGTTCCACCATATCGCATCTTTTGCTTTTCTAGTCCTTTGGAGGGGACAACTGGATTCATAGGCATCGAGTATTGCCTCGTTCAGCTCTATGAGATCGTTTTCTAATGCCAGATGATTCCTGGCATTTCTTTTATTCTTGAGATTTTCAAGATTTATGTTCAGGTTAGTGTTGTAATTTTCCCAGTTAGTTTTCCTGGGGTTTCTCCTGAGTGCTGGCTCAGGAGGATTACACTCTAACCTGAACATAATCATTCTATGATCAGAGAGGGATGGTTCGTTCGATACTCTCCAATCTTTCACCCTATCCTGAAGATTCGGTGTACTTAGTGTTATATCTAGTACTTCCTTTCTTGTTCTGGTTACAAACGTAGGTGTATTCCCTATATTGTGTATAACAAGATTCTTATTAAGTATAAATTCTAAAATTTTCTCACCTCTATCGTTGGTGTCTGTGCTTCCCCAAATGGTATTGTGACCGTTAGCGTCGCATCCTATGAGAAGCGGCAGCTTCTTCTGTTTACAGTACTCGACTAGCCTTTGCAGTTCTGTGGGCGGTGCAGTCCCGTCCCCTGCAAAGTAGCATGATGCTATCATGACTTCTTGACGTCTATTCTCGAACTCGAGGTTTGCTCGAATCGGAACGAGGTCTCTCGTCATGAACTCTGACACACAAAAGTGATCAATGCTGTTACTTACCAAGATGCATGCTCTGGGTATGTCTACATTACTCACTTTGTATATCAGTTTGGCTTCCCTACTTGTGAGTCCTCTCACCTGACCATCACGGACCCATGGTTCCTGGATCAATACTAATCCCATTTGGTTTCTGATAAACGTCCTTGAAATAACCGCCGATGATCCCTTGGCGTGATGGGCGTTTATCTGAGCGATATTAATTCCCGCCATCTTTCTTACCATGGTTGTTCCCACGAGTAGCAAGGGAATGTCGGTCCACTCCGGCAGAGCCCCGCATGCCAGAGCAAGGCTACATACAAGGGGGTTTCGCCCGGTTCCCCCAGGGGAACGTTTGCGACCGCTTATACCCCAGCGGCCATCCATCCTTCGGCACGTTACCTTACACCTTGGAATTGGGGGGGTTGGTCCGCGGTGCGACCTTAGGAATGACCAATCTGGCAATCTTGCAGTTATCAGCTGCTCATACCAGACCGTGCCACCCGTATAGACGCACACCCCCAGCTTCGCCGCTTCCCTGCTAAATTGCAGTGTTATACCTGCTTAAGCAGTTCAGCGGCTCTCCTGGGGATCCCCTATCCGCCACCTGGGGACGCGCCCGGTAGGCACCCAGCCCTCGGGTAAAGTATTGTAAATAAATTGTGTTATATAAATTAAACAGTGTTAGTGATTTAAATAGTATAAAAATAAATTAAAAAGACTAGTAAAAATAAATAAACGTTGCATTGGTGTCAGAAGTGGGATATTGTAAATAAATAAGGTAAAAAAAATAAATAAATATGTCGAAAAAACTTTGTGACTTGAAAGTGACAGAATTGCGTCAAGAGCTGGAGGATCGTGAATTGGAAACAACAGGAAGGAAGACTGAGTTGTTGGAGCGACTTAAGCAAGCATTGGAAAATGATGGTTTAGATTCAGAAAATCATATTTTTGTAGACGACTCTTCTGCTACAATTATTTCTTCCTTAAATAAAGTTTCTTCCGATATGTCTTCCTTGAAGAGTGATATTTCTTCTTTGGAAAATAAAGTTTCTTCCGACATGTCTTCTTTGAAGAGTGATATTTCTTCCGAAATGTCTTCTTTGAAAAATGATATTTCTTCTTTGAAAAACAAAGTCTCTACTGATATGTCTTCTTTAAAAAATGATATTTCGTCTTTGGAAAATAAAGTATCTTCTGATATTTCTTCTTTGGAAAATAAAGTTTCTTCTGACATTTCTTCTTTGGAAAACAAAGTTTCTTTGGATATTTCTTCTATGGAAAATAAAATGTCTTCATTTGAAAAAAAAATGAAGAGAAAATAAGAGAAATGGAAAAGCAAATGGAAGAGATGGAAAAAGGAGGTAAAGAAGATATGCAAGATTTAGGAGAGGAAAACAAGGACGAAATAAGAAGCTACAAAGTGGAGCGGAAACCGAAATTGGAAGGCAACGAAAGTTCTGTTCGTGTTAAGGCCCCAACCTTTGACGGAAAGATGTCTTGGGAAAATTATCTCAAACAGTTCGAAACAGCTGCAAGAGCGAACGGATGGTCCCAAAAAGAGAAGGCAATAAACCTCACCATCGCTCTGAGAG
This sequence comes from Ophraella communa, assembly GCA_035357415.1. Taxonomy (NCBI): domain Eukaryota; kingdom Metazoa; phylum Arthropoda; class Insecta; order Coleoptera; family Chrysomelidae; genus Ophraella; species Ophraella communa. Next base: position 34,612,182 of record CM068995.1, on the reverse strand, counting down.
GAGACGCTTTGGATGTTCTTCAGACCATACCAGTGGAGGACACAGATGATTTTGAGCAACTGAAGAAAAGCTTGAACATGCGATATGGTCACGAACACTTGGAGAACTTGCACCGATCGCAGTTAAAGACTCGAAAACAGAAGCGAGAGGAGACACTTCAAGAGTACGAAGTAGATATTGCCAGATTGGTAAGATTTGCTTACCCTTCAGCTCCAGAACAAATGATGGAATGTTTAGCTGTTGAAGCATTTCTTGATGGACTTCGTGACCACGAAATGGCAAAGACACTCCGATTAGCCCACCACAAAACATTAGTTGACATCTTGTCTGCCGCGCTTGAATATGAAGCGGCTTCGAAAGCTTGTGGAGGATACAGTAAAGTAAGATCCGTAACGAAAGAGGAAGATGAAAATAAGTTAGACCAATTAGTAAACATGATGAAGAACTTTACTGATAAGAAAAAGAAGAAGACCATCAGGTGCTGGAATTGTGGTGAAATAGGGCATGTTCGCAATTCATGTAAACGCCCTGGGGTCACTACGAATCAAGAAACTACTCCACAGGAACGTTTCCAAAGACCCTCTCATACTAATAGCCTCTTTGAAATGCCGCGACGACAGTGTATATGTAGAAGGTGAAGTCAACGGTAAAAAGTATACACTATTGGTGGATACTGGAGCGACCAGAACGATTATACGGCCAACAACTATAAATAGCCGTAAGAAGCTTTTACCAACAAGGCTACGACTGCGAACTGCCACAGGTGATAGAGCTAACATCCTTGGAGAAGTCCAGGTTCAAATAGGAATTGGCTCAGAAAAGTTCACGCATACTGTTATTGTCGCTGATATTGAGGAAGATGTCATATTAGGAATGGATGTGATGAACTTACATGGTTTCCAACTGGATTTCAAGAACAGAGTTATCAAAGTCGGTTCTGAAGAAATATGCCTTCATCCATATGAGGGCAAAACCGTGCCAGCCGTTGTCCAGGAGGATACTGTGGTACCTGGTAGAAGCGAAACGATCATAGTGGCCAGACTGCAAGGAACTATTGATGAAGGAATACCGGTGATGATGGAACCATGGAACCATGATGAGGAGGTCGGTCGAGGAATTTTGATAGGAAAAGGATTGGTCACTTCCGCTAAAGAAATTCCAGTACGAGTTATAAATGTCAATGATCACCCAATTACGATCAAGAAAGAGACCAAAGTTGGAACCTCCGTACCAGTAACATCTATAATTCGACAGACAACTATTCCCGATAATTCCAACGATAAGTTTGAACAAATGGTGGCGGTTGCTGGTACATCTTTAAACCGAGAAGAGAAAAGAAAAATGAAAGATTTTCTTCATCGGTATCGCAACATTTTTGTACCAAAGGGAGGTAAGACAGGACGTACCTCTGCTGTAAAACATAAAATCGACACGGGTGATGCCAAGCCAATTCGTCAATCAGCTAGAAGATTACCACAGACAAAGAGGCAAGAAGCTGAAAGGATTGTTCGAGAAATGGAAGAAGATGGAGTGATAGAACCTTCTACCAGTCCATGGGTCTCTCCGGTAGTCTTGGTCAAGAAAAAGGATGGAACTACGAGGTTTTGTGTAGACTACCGTCAGTTGAACAATGTTACCAAGAAGGACAGTTATCCTCTGCCTCGAATCGACGATACCCTGGACACTCTAGCTGGAAGTAAATTATTTTCTACCTTAGATTTGAAGTCTGGTTATTGGCAGGTAGAAATGGACCCAAGAGAAAAAGAAAAGACAGCCTTTACCACCGGTTCTGGACTATTTCAGTTCAATGTCATGCCATTCGGACTATGTAATGCTCCTGCGACATTTGAAAGACTGATGGAGAACGTATTGAGAGGGTTGTCTTGAAAAAGGTGCCTGGTCTACTTAGACGACATTATAGTCTTGGGGGAGACATTCGAAGAACATCTGAAAAACTTAGAAGATGTTTTTAAAAGACTTCAAGCTGCCCAACTGATGCTGAATCCAAAGAAATGCCAGTTATTCCAAGACAAAGTTAATTATCTGGGTCATATTGTCAGCAAGGAAGGCGTGTCTGTAGATAAGGACAAGGTTTCTTCTATCAAACAATGGCCACAACCAACTGATAAACAACAAATAAAAAGTTTTCTTGGTCTATGTACATACTATCGCAGATTTATCAGAAAGTTTTCAGACATTGCTAAGCCATTAACACGCCTTACAGAGGAAACGAGAGAGTTCTGCTGGGATGAAAACTGTCAAACGGCTTTTGAAACTCTGAAGAAGCATTTAACCGCAGCACCGATATTAGGCTACCCACAACCGGAAGGAAAATTTATTTTAGATACAGATGCCAGTAATGTCGGAATTGGAGGAGTCCTTTCACAGATTCAAGATGGACAAGAGAGAGTCCTGGGTTATTTTAGTAAAGTGCTCTCCAAACCTGAGCGGAATTACTGCGTTACGAGAAGAGAACTTCTGGCAGTTGTGAAGTCTGTGGAACACTTCTACCAATATCTTTATGGAAGAAAATTCTTAATCCGGACGGACCATGCAGCCCTAAAATGGCTAATGCAGTTTAAGAACCCTGAAGGTCAAATTGCCAGGTGGATCGAACGACTCCAAGAGTACGACTTTAGGATCGAACATCGAGCTGGGATAAGTCACAGAAATGCAGACTCCCTTTCCAGAAGACCGTGCCCAGAAGAGTGTTCTCACTGCAGTAAGACAGAATTAAAAGAAACTGCAATACTACGAACAACTGTAGTTAACGACGACTGGGCACCTACTAAAATTAAAGAAGAACAAGATAATGATCCTGTTTTAAAGAAAATGAGAGAATGGAAGATAGAAAATCGTCGACCTACTTGGCAAGAAGTGTCAAAATTCTCTACAGTCCTTAAATCATATTGGGCTCAGTGGGATTTTTTCATTTTGGAAGGCGATTTATTAAAGAGAATAATTGAAAATGGTGACGGTTCCGTTAACAGAAAGCAATTAGTTATACCAAAGAGTAGAGTGGCCGAAGTACTACGACAGTTACACGACAGTCCATCAGGAGGCCATCTTGGTGTCAAGAAAACCCTGCAGAGAGTTCGTGAAAGGTTTTATTGGATGAATAGTTCCGATGATGTTAAGGACTGGTGCAAGAAGTGTACCATCTGTGCTGCTAGTAATGGACCTCAGAAAAGAGGAAAGGCTCCCATGAAACAATATAACGTTGGAAGCCCATTTGAAAGAATTGCTTTAGATATTGCTGGACCGTTCCCCACTACTGAGAATAAGAATAAATACATGTTGGTGGTAATGGATTATTTTACGAAGTGGGTTGAAGTCTACGCCATTCCAAATCAAGAGGCAGCAACTGTCGCAGACGTGCTAGTGAAGGAGTTTATTTGCCGATATGGAGTGCCCTTGGAGATTCACAGTGACCAAGGAAGGAACTTCGAAATTCAACTCTTTCAAGGAATTTGCGACAATTTAGGAATGAAGAAAACAGGAACTACAGCATTGCACCCACAATCGGATGGAATGGTAGAACGCATGAATAAAACCATTGGCAAAGATCTATCAAAAGTAGTATCCAATCACCAAAGAGACTGGGACCAGTATATTTCGCTCTTTGCAATGGCTTATCGATCCGCCGTCAATGAATCAACAGGTCAAACACCAGCAAAAGTCTTGTTTGGACGCGAGATGAGATTACCATGCGACCTCGAGTTTGGATGCCGACCTGGAGAGGATATAGCTAGAGAAGACTATGTAATCCAGTTACGAAGAAAAATGGACGACATGCATGATTTGGTTTGCTCCCATCTCCAAGTTGCCAGTGACAGGATGAAGAAACGGTATGATACCCAAGCTATAGAGGGATGTTTCCAAGAAGGTGACAAAGTCTGGCTCCATAACCCGAAAAGACAGAAGGGGTACTCACCAAAGCTACAACAATCTTGGGAGGGACCATACATCATTAAGAAAAGAATCAATGACGTCATATACCGTATAATAAAGACTCCGAATGGAAAACCTAAGGTAGTACACCGAAACCGACTGGCGAAATTTGAAGGAGATCATAACCAGGGAAGGCTTTGATACTTCGAGATGAATCCCGTTGCCTCTTTTATCTGATTACCAAGAATACCTACCAAGACCAGCCCACTTATCGAAATATATGGGAATCATTACTTAATTTGAGAGAGCACGTATTGGAGTCCAACATACAGAAGCTAGCCATGCCGAAAATAGAGTGCAACTAATTGGATTGGAGGGTCATCCGAAATATGGTGGAAGTAATCTTTCAAGATACCGAAGTCCAAGTGTTGGTATGCAGCCATTCGCCCCGTGTCCAGCTGACATCAAAGACCATTCCATGTTATTTCCAACTGGAAATTGTAGACGAGGATTCAGTTGCAAGTATCTCCATCCAGTCTCAATTCCTTAAAAGTTCCAGGAGGAACTATCTCTTAAGGAGGGGGCAATGTTGTGCGAGTACACGCCTGGCGCTATGACCCAGACGCGAAGCAGACAGATGATGCGAGAACGTTCTGGAATATACGGCGCTTGATGAGCGAAGCGGGGAATCATCGAGATGATTTCCAGAATAGACTGGAATATGCTCGACAATATTTACCTATATAAAGGACCGATTCGAATATTTTGAGTTAGTTAGTTAGTAGTATGTTGTTAGATAAATGCGAATAGAAATATTGTCTTACATAAATTAAAGTATTGTAAATAAATTGTGTTATATAAATTAAACAGTGTTAGTGATTTAAATAGTATAAAAATAAATTAAAAAGACTAGTAAAAATAAATAAACGTTGCAGTACCTTGCATAATAAAATATTTTCAAAGAAAAACAAAGAGACATAAAGTTTAAGAATGGACTTTTAATTCAAGTGGTGTTCATATTTTGTATAACCCTAAAAAGTTGGCCGGTGAACGGGGTTGATCCCCTCTGAAAATCAATAATAAATAAAAATAAATGAATACAACTATTTCCAATTTATTGGGTGTAATGTTTATGTATGCTATATATAAATAACGATTTAATGTTGTACTTGTTTATTCAGTTATCTATCATAAGCCACGCATCAACTGACGCTTCCACGTCAACTGTCAACTGTTTGACTTATCATAGACATATAGATATTACATTCTCGCCCCAAACGTTGTTTTTTTTATCTATCATAATCGTTAAGATAATCCGGTTTTCTTAGGTGACTTCTGGGTCTCAAGCTTCTTTGGTCTAGTGACGATTCGCTTTCTTCTTGAGATTTAGAAACATTTGTCGTGGAATCTAAAAATTCTTCTGATGAAGTAGTATCTTCGCTTGTTGAGTTTTCTTCTATAACTTCGATTGGGTTGTTTGAATCTTCAAATAAATGTACTATCTGCAATAGCGGATTATTTATTTCTTCCTCTCTCTTCAGATAAATTGCTTTCTTCACTTTGTGATATTTCAAGAAATGTTTTAATACTTTCTGGAGTGGGGGGTAAGATGTTGTGCGACAGGTTTACTTTGCTAGTATTGAATATCCAGCGTGTAAATCTTGGTGCTGCTTGGCTAGATATAGGTGGATCTTCGTGTTTGGGTATTGTTTGTGTTATTGGTTTTTCTAAATTTAACTTCTTAAAAAATGAAGAATTTCTTGTTTTAACTTCTTCTCCTCTTTTGACTTGTATAGCGGAACCCATAACTTTACTTACTTTGTAAGGCTTTGGGTCAAAGTGAGGTGTTAGATTATTTTTTTGAATTTGTTTACATAGTACTAAATCTCCTTCTTTGAGGTTGTGATTTTTTGTTTTTCTCTTGTTATCAGCATAAGTCTTTTGTTTTAGTTTGTTGTTCGTATTCGTATTTATTAGCGTCTCATCTTGTTCATAGTCATCTATTGTTGGTAAGTAGTTATTCATTTTTCTTCCAAATATGACTTCATATGGAGATTTTTCTGTAGTCGAATGTGGTATGCTTCTGTAGTTAATTAAAAATTGTTGAATTTTTTATGTAAAATGTCCATTTTCTAAGTGAGTACAAAGGAGTGCCTTTTTTACGGTTTTGACAAATCTTTCCGCCATTCCATTAGCTTCAGGCCAATATGGTGTTATTCTTACATGTTTGATGCTAAAATGATTTAAAAAATTTGCTAATTCACGACTGTTAAATGGTGGTCCATTGTCTGACTTGAATGATTTTGGAAAACCCCATGTTGAGAATATGTTTTCAAGAACTGGTTTCACGTGCACAAAAGATGTTGAGTTGGTTACCTCGATTATGGGATATCTGGAGTATTTATCTATCATTATAAAAACATATTTATTGTTTTGAAATGGTCCCGCATAATCAACATCAATGCATTGAAAAGGATAATCCGGTAGTTGGCTTTGAATGATAGGATTTCTTTGATTGGACTTTGTGACTGCTTGACATGGTATGCAAGATTTAATAAATGTTTCAGTGATTATATCTAGGTTAGGAAACCAAACTTTAGTCCTTAGGAGTTGTTTTGTTTTTGTGATTCCTAAGTGACCTTTATGTGCAAGTTCAATTGCTGTTCGTTGTAACGATGTTGGAAGTACTATACGATTACCTCTTAATATGACATTGTTGCTAAATATCAGTTCTTCTTTAAGTTTGGAGTATGTACTTAGTTCAGGTATTTACCAGTTAGATTGTTTCTTTGTTGCTGTTTTTAATAACATCAGTACTTTGTCTTTCTGTGTTTCATCTTGCGCCTGTTTGAGAGTCATTGCTTTTGGTATGGAGTTGTTAATACACAAATTGACATACTATTCTACTTTATCATTGTTGTAGTCAGTTTGTTGATTGCTGTCTTCAACTGGGTGTCGAGATAGGTAATCTGACGGGTTGGAGATTCCTTGTTGATGTTGTATCTGGAAGTTGTATGGTTTAATCCTTAGTAATAGCCTTTCAACTTTTGCATTTGGTGCTGATCTAGAGTTTTCTATTATTTTAACTAGAGGTAGATTGTTGTTATGATTTTGCATTCATAAATTTAATAAGTTATATTCTTTAATATTTAATATCAATGCTCCCCTGCTCAAGTAGTGGTAACATATCTGTTAACTGAAGGGGTGGTAGTCAGTCGCTACGAGTCGCTACTAAGATGTGGCCGAGAATACACGCTTTGTAAATTATTTTGTTTACGTAATATAATAATTTGTGTATGTAGTTAAAACCGAGTGTCGTTTTATTTCAATGTACTTTCTAACTAAAATAAGAAAATGTAGATTTCCTACAAAAATTTGGTCCTTCGTCAAGCCGGATAAATAATTGAAGAAGTCAGTTATTTATTTAAATAAGTCGACCGTTACGACTCCGAAAAATTCAGTGTTTCGGCGTCTCAAACTCAAGGGTAGCAATCCAATCGACCAGTGGAGAATTGTTTGCGTTGTCGCTGTAAGCCGTCCAACATTTACATGGTTGACGTTCTTCAAGGAATTTACAGTGAGTTTTTAATTCAATTCGTTCCTTTTCCGTTCAAAACTATATTCAGTTATTCTTTACCTGAGTACTGATTAATTATTGATTTAAATATATATTTTGTATATTTATTTGATTTTAAATCGTTTCATATAAAAAAATAATTTACGTTATCGCCTTAAAATAATTTCATTTTCTATAATTTAAGTATTTAAGGCTCAATTTCGCATTTTATGAGATTTCATTGTACTTCGCCGATCTTGTTTCTTTATCATTGCAGTTTCACATAAGTCACACGTGTATTTCAATTCATTTGCAAATTGTAGTGTGTTGGATTGAATAAATTCGAATCTAGTTCACATAGATTAACATTTAAAGCGGTCTAAAATCATTTTAAAGTAAATAAACATATTTCGTCTTACTTTTGTTAAATTTTTATAAACAAAATGGCAAATGAAGATTGCGTAAGGTAAGGCAATCAATTAAAGCTAAACTCACTCTCTTTTCAAAATATGTTAATCAAGTTTCGGATAGTTTCATAAATGAAAAGTTAGAGGTATCTTATTTCGAATTAAAAACGCATATAGAACGGGCTGAGGATATTATAATTCAGTTTGAAAACAATCAAGTTGAAATTGAAACTTGTTTTGACGAAATTCCGGATGATGAATTAAATTATAGAGCCGATTTCGAAAACATATTTTATTCAAGCATTGCAAGGGCTAAACAACTTTTACAACTTCCGACTTCTCAAAGTGAATCATCCTCAAGCTCAAATCAACCTCATGATGTCATTACAGATAATTCAGGTATCAAATTACCTACTATTCAATTGCCGAAGTTTTGTGGCAATTATGAAAAGTGGATGGTTTTCCATGATTCTTTCGAATCAATGATCGTCCAAAATAACAATATTAGTCAAATTCAGAAGTTCCATTATCTAAAGGCATGTTTGTCCGGACCTGCCGAACGAGTCATTAGTTCAATGCAAATTTCATCTTCGAATTTCATGGTAGCTTGGAAACTTCTTTGCGATAGGTTTGCTAACAAGCAGTTATTAAAATATAATCATATCAAAGCAATTTTTAGTTGAAAGTCCATTCGGGATAATTCTTCATGTATGCGTCAATTGGTAGACAATTTAAGTAGCAATTTGAGGTCTCTTGAATCATTATATGAACCAGTTCAGCACTGGGACTCTTTAATTATTTTCATAGTCCTTGACAAACTATATTCTGAAATTGTAAAGGATTGGGAGAAGGAGTCTCAAGGTAAAACTATTGTTCTTCAAGATTTGCTTATCTTTCTTCAAAATAGAGCAGATACATTGGAAAAATAAGAAAATAGATCTTCAAAAACTGCATCTAACAAATCTTCCTCCTCTTCTGTTGCAAAACCAAAGCCACTATTCACTCATTCCTTGGCTTCAAAGGAAACTTCTTCTATTACGTGTGCTCTTTGTAATGGTAACCACAAAATTTCGATTTGCAATGAGTTTCAAAACCTTGATATTCCTGCCCGAGGTGTTAAGGTCAAAAAATTGCGATTATGCTATAACTGTTTGCATACAGGCCACCAAAGCGGAAACTGCAAATATGGCAAATGTAAGAAGTGTGGCAGCAAACATCATACTCTTCTTCATCCTGATAGTGATAACTCGAGCGCTTCCTCTTATTCTGTAAATGGCAATGAAGCCAACTCAATTCAAGGCTCAACTAGTCAGTCTACCAGTGCCCTTTCGAATTGCGAAATTAGAAACACGACTGCATTGCTGTCCACGACTGTCGTCCAAATTCGGTACCAAGCCGGAGTGGCACACACTTGCAGAGCACTTTTGGACAGTGGCTCGCAGTCTAATTTCATAACTTCTAGTTTAGTGGCCAAACTCGGACTGTCAAAAAGGCCAGTTGATATTTCTATCATTGGCATCACTCACGTTTCATCAACCGTTAAGTTTACTTGTGATGTGAGCATTGATTCGCTGTATTCTTCGTTCTCGTTAGGGCCTCAACAACCGATATTACAGAAAACTAAATTAGGCTGGATTATTTCAGGGCCACTTCCTCAGTTGCAAGTCCCTAAGAAAGTTTATGGTCTTATCTCTCAGACCACTGAAAACTGCGATCTTTCACGTTTCTGGGAGCTAGAAGAATGTCCAGCTACTCGACCTTTTTCTAGGGAGGAGTTGGAGTGTGAAGAACATTTCAAGTCATCTTATAAGAGAGACCCTGATGGTCGTTTCATTGTTACAATTCCTTTAAAGGAGTCTATTGACAAGCTAGGCGAATCTAAATCAATTGCCGAAAAAAGATTCTATAATCTAGAGCGTAAACTTCAGCGAAGTCCTTCCATGAAACAAGAATACATCGCCTTTATGGACGAGTATATCTCAGAATCACATGTCTATCAGTAATACTGATTCTTCAGTGCATTACTATCTTCCCCACCACTGTGTTGTCAAGGAAGACTCTCTTACTACTCATCTTCGTGTCGTTTTCGATGGGTCCTGTCCTACTTCTTCCGGAGTGTCAATCAATGACCTTCAGATGGTTGGACCTGTTGTTCAAAATGACCTTCTGTCAATCTTGCTAAGGTTCAGAAAGTTTTCTTTCGTCGTCTCTGCTGATATTGCAAAGATGTATCGGCAGATTCTTGTTTGTCCTTCTCAGAGAAATTTACAACAAGTCTTGTGGAGGTCTGATTCTTCAGAGCCCCTCCAAACATACACTTTGAATACCGTAACGTACGGTACGGCTGCAGCTAGTTTCTTAGCAACTCGATGCTTAATTCAGCTATCTATTGATTCGTCGCAAAGTCATCCTGAGGCATCTAGAATTATTGCAAATGACTTCTATGTCGATGAATTGTTAACTGGTTCTGATTCTGTCTCAGATCTAATTCTTCGCTGCCAAGAAGTCGCTGATATACTCTCTGAAGGATGTTTTCCCCTGCGAAAATGGGTTTCCAATAATCCGTCGGTATTGGAAGGTATAAAGAGTTCAGTACAGTTTTTAGAAATTCCTTTCTCATTGGGAACCAATGATAATTCTAAAACATTGGGTCTTCAGTGGAGTCCTAAGTCAGACTCTCTAAAATATTCTATTAATTCTACTTCTCTTCCGAATGTTATCACAAAGCGATCTATTCTGTCAGGGATATCTCAAATATTTGATCCTTTGGGTTTGCTGAGTGCCACAGTAATCAAGGTTAAGATTCTAATGCAACGCCTTTGGCTGGAGAAATTAGAGTGGGATCAACCTGTACCGCTGTACATTCATACTGACTGGCTATCTTTTCGGGATCAGCTCCATCACCTACATGATCTAAATATTTCCCGGCATGTTATCCTCCCAAATGCTGAGACGATAGAGTTGCATGGTTTCTCTGATGCCAGTGAGTTTGCATATGGTGCAGCTATTTACATCAGGAGCATTAATCAAAGGGGGAAATTTCAGTCAATCTTCTTTGTTCAAAGACCAAAGTAGCTCCTCTAAAGAAAGTAAGCGTTCCTCGCTTTGAGCTTTGTAGAGCATTAATTCTCTCCAGGATAACCAAGAAGGTTATCTCTTCTCTTAATATCACATTTAATAAAATCTTCTTGTGGACGGATTCAACTATTGTTTTAGGTTGGATAAACACATCACCTCACCTTTTAAAAACTTTCGTCGGAAATAGGGTCTCCGAAATCCAGCTCAATTCGAAAATTGAGTGTTGGAGGCATGTTCGCACTGGAGACAATCCTGCCGATCTTTTAAGTCGTGGCATTACTCCATTGCAACTTAAGTCGACATGGTGGTATGGTCCTCAATTTCTATTTCACTCTTCCGATACATGGCCTTCCCTTAATATTCAGAACATGGAGGAGCTTCCTTGACAGGTTTTCTAATTTCAGCAAATTAATCAGAATTATTGCATATTGTTTGCGATTCGCTCGCAACTCTTCGATTTCTGGCGGTGACAGATTGTCTGGCTGTCTTAGCACCACGGAACTGCAAAAGGGTCTGACTTGTGTAATTAGACAAGTACAGAAAATTTCATTTTCTTCTGAGCTTCACGAGCTTTCTAATCAGAATTCTGTCTCCTCAAAGAGTAAAATTTTGTCATTGAATCCTTTTCTCGATAAGGAGGGACTCATTAGAGTGGGTGGAAGACTCGCTAACTCTCATTTCAGCGCTGATAAGAAGCATCCTATCCTTCTTCCGGCACATCATCATATTGTCAATATTCTTCTCCGCCAGGAGCACATTCGCCTTATGCATGCTGATCCCCAGCATATGCTATATTCAATTCGCCAGCGATATTGGATAATTTCTGGCAGATCGGCAACAAGGAAAATAGAACGTGAGTGTGTACGGTGCTTCCGTGTGAAACCGACTCAGGTCAACCCAATCATGGGAAATCTTCCCTCTTCCAGGTTCAACCTTTCATATCATTTTGCTATTACAGGAATTGATTATGCGGGACCCATAATTCTTAAAACTCGCCAGGGAAAAATCCCTCAACGTATAAAGCCTACATTAGTCTATTTGTGTGTCTCTCTACCAAAGCCATGCATTTAGAGTTGGTCACGGATTTGAGCACTGAATGTTTCCTTGCTGCATTAAAACGTTTCATCGCAAGAAGGGGCAAACCCTCTCAAATAATGTCGGACAATGGAAGTAATTTTGTGGGTTGTCGGAATGAGCTTGCAGCTTTGGGTCACTTTTTGAAGTCTCGCGGCCAAGAAATTACGGAACATTGCATTCAAAATGAAATAGATTGGAAGTTCATTCCACCTCACTCCCCTCATTTCGGAGGTATCTGGGAGGCCGGGGTCAAGTCGGTGAAATCTCATTTAAAGCGAGTTTTAGCAAATTCTAAGTTAACGTATGAGGACTTTTCGACGGTTCTTACTCAGGTGGAGGGTATACTCAATTCACGCCCTTTAAGCCCTCTCTCCTCTGATCCTTCAGACCTCTTGCCCCTTACCCCTTCTCATTTCCTTATTGGAAGACCAATGGACTCTGTACCGGATCCAGATTACTCAAAGGTCAACTCTGGGCGGCTTACAAGATTCAAGCGTCTTCAACAGCTACGGTAACACTTCTGGAAGCGTTGGTCTCTGGAATACGTCTCCGAATTACAGCAGAGACAAAAATGGAAAACTAACCAATCTAGCATAGAGATTGGCACTCTCGTCGTTATCAAAAACAGAAACGCACCTCCTCTCAACTGGATGCTTGGCATAGTTGAAGAACTTCATCCTGGACCAGATGGCATCGTCAGAGTCGTGACCCTGCGAACTTCTAGTGGTCTTACTCGTAGGGCGGTTACAGGCATCTGTCCTCTTCCAAAGTGAATAAACCTTCAAGTGCAAGTGTAATTCTTTCCGGGATTAGTTAATGGCCTTTTTGCGCATTATATTAAGTGTTTTGACTTAAATTTCCACATTGATTATATGTGATTTATGCTATTTATTTTCGCCGTTTGAACTTGTATTTTTTAATGTTTTCTTCTTTTTTGAAAGCCTACCCTTTCAAGGTGGGGGGCATGTTATGATTTTGCATTCATAAATGTAATAAATTATATTCTTTTATATTTAATATCAATGTATACTACGCCCCTGCTCAAGTAGTGGTAACATATCTGTTAACTGAAGGGGTGGTAGTCAGTCGCTACGAGTCGCTACTAAGATGTGGCCGAGAATACACGCTTTGTAAATTATTTTGTTTACGTAATATAATAATTTGTGTATGTAGTTAAAACCGAGTGTCGTTTTATTTCAATGTACTTTCTAACTAAAATAAGAAAATGTAGATTTCCTACAATTGTCACAATGGAGGACAAAGTTGGAACCATAAATATAGTTATGAAAATGTTGTATAGCCCAAGTACAGGCTAATGTTTCTTTTTCAAATTGACTATACCTTTTCTGAACTGGTGATAATGTGGTACTTGCATAAGCTACAATCTGTATATTTTTGTTTTTATTTTCTTGTGCTAAAATTGCACCTAGACCGTTAGGACCTGCATCTGTATATAAGTGGGTGGTTTTGTTGATATCAAAATAGGCTAAATTAGTGGCGTCGCTAAGTAGTTTCTTGAGTTCATTGAAGGTTTGTTCGTGTTCTGTTGTCCAATTCCAGGTAATGTTTTTCTTCGTTAATTCCCTTAAGTTACTCGATTTATCTGCGAGGTTGGGTAAAAAATTTCCTATATAATTGATCATCCCTAAAAAACTTCTTAGTTCTGTTGCGTTTTCAGGACTTTTTAGGGATATAATGCTGCTTATTTTAATTAGATCTGGATAAATGCCATTTTGCGAAAAAATATACCCAAAAAAGTTTACTTTTGGAACACTAAAAACACATTTTGTTTTGTTTATGGTTAAATTGTTTTTGTTTAATGTTCTCAGTACTATTTCCACAGCTATATCATGTTCTTGTTTGGAATGTCCAAAAATTAAAATATCATCGCTTGTGTTAATTAAGCCCTCTATGTTTTGTAATATTTGGCTTATGGCATTTTGAAAAATTTCTGCTGCTGAATTTATGCCAAAACTCAATATTTTGTATTGAAATAGACCAATGTGTGTAGAAAAAGTAGTTATGTATCTTGAGTCTGGTGTTAGTATTAATTGATGGTAGCCATCTTTTAGATCAATTTTACTAAACATTACCGATCCGTTTAGTTGTGTTATAATTTCATCTAATGTGGGTGTTAGATACCTTTCCCTCATAATGGCTTTGTTTGGGTTCTTCATACCTACACATATTCGAATGTTGTTAGGATTTCCATGTTTGGGAACAATGACTATTGGAGATACCCATGGTGTGGCTCCTTCTACTCGTTCAATGATATCCTGTTGTTCTAATCTGTTGAGTTCTTGTTCTACTAGTGTTCGTAGGTGGAATGGTACACGTCTATGTTTCAGGGCTATCGGTTGAATATTTCGATCTATGTGGAGTTTGACTTGTAGATCCTTTAGCTTACCAACACCTTTACAAATTGCTGGGTAGTGTTGTTTTACATCATTTATATCAATGTTGGATTGAACAAAATTTGTTAAAATTGTAATCAAGTTTAAGTCTCTTGAAGATTCATAGCTTAATAACGATTCAGAGCTACCTTTTATAACGTGTATTTCTGAATTAATATAGTTGTTTTTATGGTTTAGTATGGCAGGAAATTTGCCAATTGTTTCAAGTTTTTGTTTTTGACAGTATGGAAATATCTTACTTGTGTCAGGTTCTAAGTTTTCATTAAAAAAATTTTTGTATGTTTCTTCGCTGATTAGATTTACAGACGTGCCTGTATCTATAATAAAGTTGATTTTTTTCTGGTTTACTTCTATTGTTATTCTTGGGAGACAGATAATGTTATTTGTTTCCAATCCAAATGAACAATCAGAACTGTCTTCTTCATTGTTTGCATAATTTACTGAGTTGTTTTGTAGTAGGTGGTTTGTGTTGCTAGTTGTTAGAACTTGGTGGGTTCCCGTGTCTGATGGTTGTTGTTGAGCTCTTTTTTGTTTTGTAAAGCATACTTTTGCAAAATGTCCTTTTTTGGAGCAGTAGTGACATGTTGTATTGGATGCTGGACAAGAGTCTCTGCCTTTTGAATGCCAATTATTTCCACAATTGTTGCACTTCTTGTTTGTTGTTTGATTATGTTCTGGTTTATGTTTGATATTGCTAGGATACCTTTTGTTTACTTTTATTTTGTTGCATTGTTCAGTGGCGTGCACGTTTGCCATTTGATTAACTTGAACATCTGTTACTTCAAAAACTTTGTCTTGTGCCAAGAGTTGAGTTAGCGTTGGGTTATCGGTCATTGCATACCGTCTTAGCTTGGAAGATGTTGTTCCTTGGATGATTTGAGACTTTATTTCTCTATCTCGGTCACTAAAACCACAGTCTATGCTTAATTTGAGTAGTCTAGCATAATACTCATCAAATGTTTCTCCTTGGTGTTGTTTTGCTTGTCTGAAGTTGTATATTTCAAACTCAATGTTGACTTTGGGCATGAAATAATTGTTTAGTTTGAGTTTTGCTTTTTTATATTTTGTTAAAACCGCTGGAGTGTTTGTTGTTGGATCAACTTGAATTAGTGGTTCTGGTAATGAATTAAAAATATCAAACACTTCTTCACCAACACAGTGCAATAGCATAGTTTCTTTTCTATCAACGTCAGTTATTCCTGAGGCAATAAGGAAATTGTCAAGCCTTTTGATCCATTTTTGCCAGCGAACGCCTACGTTTCCTGAATGAATGTTGAATGTTTCAATGTTACTAAATAGATCCATTTGGGTTCACTTGTTCTCGTCGCCAAAATGTAATGATTATGTATGCTATATATAAATAACGATTTAATGTTGTACTTGTTTATTCAGTTATCTATCATAAGCCACGCAACAACTGACGCTCCCACGTCAACTGTCAACTGTTTGACTTATCATAGACATATAGATATTACATTGGATCAATATTAAACCGTTTAAGAGCAATGATAAAAAACATTATTTTTAACTTTAGCACCTTGTAACTTTTTTTTGTGTGCACTACTGTATATAGGTAAGTTCGATCATCCTATTTTTGGCCAGAATCTGTGGTTTAATTTACGTACAACATTTACGGGACACCCTGTATAAGATAGCTCAAACTAGCATTTTATTAAAATATCTAAATAATTTTGTATCTCTACTGGTGTAAAAAGATCCTGTAATTGTTTTTGATTTATTTTTTTGTCTTATATTAATATTTTACTCTGGGTATTGTAATCTGTTAACATTATTTTATTGTTTTTTTATTATCTATATTTTGTTATTTTGAACTTTTACAATCATTGCAATGATTTGTTGTGTTTATATATATATATTGTAATGGATCATTATTACTGATAAAAACAAAACTTACCTTTTAAGCATCCATCATAGCCATTACACTAATGGATTAATTAAAAAAAAAGGATATGCATAATGAAACACACTTTTCTTCTTAAACCATGTAATTACCCAAAAAGAAGTATTGTTTTGACTACAGTATGAACTTGATTATATCATAAATTTGGTCATAACAGGTTTTCATTTGGACTTAGTGGATACATCTTATTAGAAAATGAGATGAATTTCCATGACCTAAAAATAATACATATAATTAGTGTGAATTTGTATAAACAAACAGTATCTCTACAGTTACACTAAAACAAAGTAGTATAACTTACATATCTGATAATAATAAACAAATATTATAAGATAAAAGTCAATATAGGGTAGATAGTCATATTGGAAAGCCAACATGTAAAAATAAACAATACACATTAGTAAATGAACAAAATAGAATTAAAGTTACTTACCACAATAATTTACAAAAAAGGGATATCTTAATAAGTTTAATTGAATCTGCAGTTACTTTTTCTTTCGTACATCTTAAATTTCAATATTTACTCTTCAATTACAAACATTCAAATAAGTAAAGAATGTATTGACATCTTATCTTGTATAGGATCCATATTCAATTATTGTATCACAATCAAAATTTTCTAATCCATAATGAATGCATTTTCACATAACAATTCACTTTTCACCTAGTTCTTTTTCAAAATTCTCAGTTTAACCTGAAACAATAAAAAGAAAATAAAAATCAAGAAGTATTAATGGTTTCCACATGTTTAAGAAATCAACATGTAATTTTAGTTAGTGAAATATTTAAATTAATAGTATAAAAAGGAAGTACTTACAAAATCATGGTCTTCGATTTGTACAAACAAATATGCAAATAGATTGTGAGTACCTAAAAAGGACACAAGATTAATTATAAACATTAATAAATGACAATTTATGTTTAAAAAAAAAAGTATGTAGGATAATTAAGGAAGTTGTTTAGATAAATTTTAAAATGTTAACCTATGATAACACAGAAAATATCAGCTTATATAAAGTATAAGTAATACAAATAACAAAATGTTTTAAAAGTTTAAATTGTAGTTGTTAGAGTTAAAATAGTAAGTAATCAGTTTAAATAGTACTAGTTAAGTGGATTTAGAGTAATTTTAAATATAATAGCTAGTGATAATTCAAAATTTGAAAGTCTAAAATAAGTTGACAGCTCAATGAAGTTATGTATTTTGAATCTAAAATTTCATAGGAAAAAGTACTTAGAAAATTATACAAACAGAATTTAAGCAAAAATAAGGATGAGATTTATCTGTACGTTATCAAAGGTATTATCAGAATTGTGAATTTATTACCTGGATTTTCGGAAATGTAGGTTATTTTTTTTCTGAAATTCGAACAGTTGAAATCCGATGACGTAGTATTTTTGTTTTGTTTCAAGAAGCTATAAAAGGCTGGAGAATTCATGATTAAGCTCTCTTATGTTTTTGGTAGCAGAATAGTTAACATTTACGCTCTTATATTCCTGGTCGCAGAGCAATTGATATCGTATGTATTAATTGATTATCAACTAGAAGAAAATTTTAATAATTAAAAGCTGTTTATATTAAAATAATACGTGTAACATTAAAAATACATACAGAAAAGTAATCAGCTATTATTAAATTACTTACCAAAGTGATAAATTGCATAAAGCAAGTGCAGATTCCATAGAATTTTAAAGATTAAATTTGAGAGACGCTTCCAAAACGGAACCATAGTAGCCATCTTGTCGATTTGAATACGCTGCCGTCCCTGTTCCATTTACGGGAGTAAACGAAGCACAAGCCGATCTCAGTTTTGTTACGTTGCGCATGACAAGGACAATATTTGAAAACCTCTGTTATACAAGGTACGTCCGATAATTAAGAATTTGTATTTTTATTTTTAATTATTTGCAATTGTAAATTGATATTTTGTTTATCATTTCCATTTTGTCATATCCGAATATTTGTTATTAATTTGTATAGAACGTGTGAAAACCAATTAATGATCTTTTTGAAGTACTTGACATTAAATTTATTGCGTATTGGTTATTAAACAATATTTAATTTGAACCCTACCCAAGATAAGAGTCAGACTTTAAATTTTAACTTTAAAATTGAGTAAACTGAGCTAGTTTGAACTTCTAATAAGGCGCCCAAACTTAAAAATAAAAAGAAAAAGTGGATTATATATAAAATCAAATAATATTAAATTATAAACATTACAAATAATATCAAATCATTAAAATCTATAATTGAAGGTAAACATTAATAAAAACCCAACTAATTAAGTAAAACAAATCATAACACAACAAAATCAAAATAATTAAAATATATTAAAACAATAGAAGTAACTCAATATTAAAAAAAAAAGACATATCAATCATAACAATATATATATATATATATATATATATATATATATATAAAAATGAAAATAACGGGTTAAGCCCGCTAATGCAGCCGTAGACACGTGTTTCTGTCTCCTTAGACTTCATCAGTACGGCATAGCTAAGGAGAATATTACCAAAAAAACACTGAATGATGGAAAACAATATAAATCACAAAAACGGAGTCAACACAAGGGCCAACCGCACATTTGTGGCTTCAATTGGAATTACCGATTGATTGTCGGCGAAATTCCAACACAGCCACGGAGGCAGATATAACCACCTGCGTGACAAACCGTTACCCAGGAATAAATACAAATGGTAGTAGTATTTTTGCGGGGATTAATTAAATAAAAAATGAAAATAATGGGTTAAGCCCGCTAATGCAGCCGTAGACACGTGTTTCTGTCTCCTTAGACTTCATCAGTACGGCATAGCTAAGGAGAATATTACCAAAAAAACACTGAATGATGGAAAACAATATAAATCACAAAAACGGAGTCAACACAAGGGCCAACCGCACATTTGTGGCTTCAATTGGAATTACCGATTGATTGTCGGCGAAATTCCAACACAGCCACGGAGGCAGATATAACCACCTGCGTGACAAACCGTTACCCAGGAATAAATACAAATGGTAGTAGTATTTTTGCGGGGATTAATTAAATAAAATAATTAAAATAATGGGTTAAGCCCGCTAATGCAGCCGTAGACACGTGTTTCTGTCTCCTTAGACTTCATCAGTACGGCATAGCTAAGGAGAATATTACCAAAAAAACACTGAATGATGGAAAACAATATAAATCACAAAAACGGAGTCAACACAAGGGCCAACCGCACATTTGTGGCTTCAATTGGAATTACCGATTGATTGTCGGCGAAATTCCAACACAGCCACGGAGGCAGATATAACCACCTGCGTGACAAACCGTTACCCAGGAATAAATACAAATGGTAGTAGTATTTTTGCGGGGATTAATTAAATAAAAAAATGAAAATAATGGGTTAAGCCCGCTAATGCAGCCGTAGACACGTGTTTCTGTCTCCTTAGACTTCATCAGTACGGCATAGCTAAGGAGAATATTACCAAAAAAACACTGAATGATGGAAAACAATATAAATCACAAAAACAGAGTCAACACAAGGGCCAACCGCACATTTGTGGCTTCAATTGGAATTACCGATTGATTGTCGGCGAAATTCCAACACAGCCATGGAGGCAGATATAACCACCTGCGTGACAAACCGTTACCCAGGAATAAATACAAATGGTAGTAGTATTTTTGCGGGGATTAATTAAATAAAAAAATGAAAATAATGGGTTAAGCCCGCTAATGCAGCCGTAGACACGTGTTTCTGTCTCCTTAGACTTCATCAGTACGGCATAGCTAAGGAGAATATTACCAAAAAAACACTGAATGATGGAAAACAATATAAATCACAAAAACGGAGTCAACACAAGGGCCAACCGCACATTTGTGGCTTCAATTGGAATTACCGATTGATTGTCGGCGAAATTCCAACACAGCCACGGAGGCAGATATAACCACCTGCGTGACAAACCGTTACCCAGGAATAAATACAAATGGTAGTAGTATTTTTGCGGGGATTAATTAAATAAAAAAATGAAAATAATGGGTTAAGCCCGCTAATGCCCTTGTGTTGACTCCGTTTTTGTGATTTATATTGTTTTCCATCATTCAGTGTTTTTTTGGTAATATTCTCCTTAGCTATGCCGTACTGATGAAGTCTAAGGAGACAGAAACACGTGTCTACGGCTGCATTAGCGGGCTTAACCCATTATTTTCATTTTTTTATTTAATTAATCCCCGCAAAAATACTACTACCATTTGTATTTATTCCTGGGTAACGGTTTGTCACGCAGGTGGTTATATCTGCCTCCGTGGCTGTGTTGGAATTTCGCCGACAATCAATCGGTAATTCCAATTGAAGCCACAAATGTGCGGTTGGCCCTTGTGTTGACTCCGTTTTTGTGATTTATATTGTTTTCCATCATTCAGTGTTTTTTGGTAATATTCTCCTTAGCTATGCCGTACTGATGAAGTCTAAGGAGACAGAAACACGTGTCTACGGCTGCATTAGCGGGCTTAACCCATTATTTTCATTTTTTTATTTAATTAATCCCCGCAAAATACTACTACCATTTGTATTTATTCCTGGGTAACGGTTTGTCACGCAGGTGGTTATATCTGCCTCCGTGGCTGTGTTGGAATTTCGCCGACAATCAATCGGTAATTCCAATTGAAGCCACAAATGTGCGGTTGGCCCTTGTGTTGACTCCGTTTTTGTGATTTATATTGTTTTCCATCATTCAGTGTTTTTTTGGTAATATTCTCCTTAGCTATGCCGTACTGATGAAGTCTAAGGAGACAGAAATACGTGTCTACGGCTGCATTAGCGGGCTTAACCCATTATTTTCATTTTTTTATTTAATTAATCCCCGCAAAAATACTACTACCATTTGTATTTATTCCTGGGTAACGGTTTGTCACGCAGGTGGTTATATCTGCCTCCGTGGCTGTGTTGGAATTTCGCCGACAATCAATCGGTAATTCCAATTGAAGCCACAAATGTGCGGTTGGCCCTTGTGTTGACTCCGTTTTTGTGATTTATATTGTTTTCCATCATTAAGTGTTTTTTTGGTAATATTCTCCTTAGCTATGCCGTACTGATGAAGTCTAAGGAGACAGAAACACGTGTCTACGGCTGCATTAGCGGGCTTAACCCATTATTTTCATTTTTTTATTTAATTAATCCCCGCAAAAATACTACTACCATTTGTATTTATTCCTGGGTAACGGTTTGTCACGCAGGTGGTTATATCTGCCTCCGTGGCTGTGTTGGAATTTCGCCGACAATCAATCGGTAATTCCAATTGAAGCCACAAATGTGCGGTTGGCCCTTGTGTTGACTCCGTTTTTGTGATTTATATTGTTTTCCATCATTCAGTGTTTTTTTGGTAATATTCTCCTTAGCTATGCCGTACTGATGAAGTCTAAGGAGACAGAAACACGTGTCTACGGCTGCATTAGCGGGCTTAACCCATTATTTTCATTTTTTTATTTAATTAATCCCTGCAAAAATACTACTACCATTTATATATATATATATATATAAATATATAGAGGTTCGAAAGCTTGGTAATTATATTCTAATAAGAGTACACATTGGTTTTATTGCCACATCCCCAAAAACATTCTGATTGTACAAATAGTTGGCAAATATTTCTTTTAAAATTATATATATATATATATATATATATATATATTAATGCATCTTATTTACTATATTATTTTATCTGCTAAATTAGAACTAAATTATTATTGTAAATACATTTTAATACTAAATGCATAGTTACTTTCCGTGTTTAGATATTTTGCCACGTATGTATAACAAATAAATTTATCTGTGAAATGGGAAATAGTCCTCCACAAAGTATAGAATCGTGTGCACATCAAGATAAGACGTAAAATTTATCTTATTACCAAATTAAAGGAGTAGACATGATACGTTCCCACAAAATTGTATATTATAAATGATCTGTGGGTACCACCTAATGCGTCATTATAAGTATTTGAATTGATTAAACGTACCACAACATTGTTTTGTGAACAGGACCCTAATTATTTTTTAACATGGTATTTAATCAAAGATTGTTTTATAAACAAAAAACATTTAATTGGTGCAATATGTTTAAATGGCGTTTTAATTAGATGATAGGAATTTTTTTAAAAACCTTCTATTCATAGCATAAGTATTTTTTCGATTATTAGAATATTTTGTATTGGCTGGAATTTATTGTTTAGATAAAATTAAATATTAAAAGGCTAGCAGTGTTGTAGTAAATATAATTGACGCGTAATATGACGTACGACCTATGACCTCGGCAATATTTATCAATGTGAAACGACCAGACAAAAACTATCGTAAATACTTACACGTACAGTACAAAATCCATAAAGTCGTGCCACATCTATCAATGATTTTTTATTTAAGTCAGATAACGATATGATTTTGGTACCCATTTTATGCTGATTTAGGAACAAAAATAGTAAACTATCGCCTCTACTAAACGTTTATTAAAAATGTTTAAACTTTATTACACAGTTTTTCAGTCTCCTCTAGGTTGTCTATAATTTTCCTATTAATTCGAAAACTTTTTTCTTATTGTACCAACCTTACTTTGTGGAAGTTCATAGTATTTAGAACAATAATCACACAAGTGTTGAACATAAATAATGGAAGTATTATTTAGTTATTTGCTTAATGTAATTAAGACTTCTTCCTAGTCTTCCAATTATTGTTTAATCTATTTTTTTCTTTTTTTTTTCTTTCTCCTCATGCACTTCTCTGTATCACTCTGTATCACATGTATCACTGTATCACATTAAGAGTCTTTCCCATTTATCTCACATCTAACCTTGTTTAGTATGCAGTTTTCACAATCTTGTGAAATTGATACAAATATTAAAATTTAGTTTAATTTTTGATGACCAAGTACTTTTATTTAGTACAAAATATTTGCTATTTTCTTTGTTTTTTCTATTGATCATTCATATGTTCATAGAATTTTATAAATTTTCACTGAACCTTAGTATTATTTTACCTTTTCTCCTTCTCCTTGCAAAATTGGTTTATTCTTGTTTGCTTCTTGTTACTTCTCTTTTAAGCAGCACTATATTCTTACACTTATATTCACAAATAGGTTTATAAATGAATAAGGGTTATCTGTATCTACAGGGTGGTCCATAATTATGTACATTAACTTTTAGAGGTCATAGTACGTCAAAAAATAAGGGTACTTCTTTATGTACACTTTTTTATAAAACCGAATAATAATTATTAATAATCAAATATTTATTAATAACCGTTTGATTTATATACCCAAGTCTTGAAGGTGCAGCGTGTTCGGTTGACATTAAATGTAGTTACTTTTTGCTTTCAAATTCAGTTGTTTATTGGTAACGTATAAAAATATAGTAGCGCCCTTAACCCTTATATACCACCAATCCTTTCTATTGTAAGCATTAACTTGGAGACGAACCACTCCTTGAGAGAGTCTCTCAACCGGGATCTTTTTGGGAGTATTATTGTTACAAATTGGCGCCCTGTCTTTTTGGAGAATAATATTGTTACAAAGTGTGCTCATCTTCTTTAAAACTAAGTAAAACATCTAATGCTGTCTCAGAGAAATAAACTGATTTACGTGCATTTTCAACCGTAGCAGTTTCTCGAAAATTATTGTCAATCTTACTGACTGTTGAACGCGTTATAGGTCTTTTTGGATATTTATCATTGAACAAATTGCACACTTCCAACTGAGTTCGAGATTTGTATCTATACTCAATCGTCATAAATATTTTAATTTTTTGTTTTACACTTACCTTCATTTCTACTTCAAATTAAATCTAAGCAATAATTAAAACATTCACGAATGCCAAAAATATTGTAGTTCTACACTATCACTGAGCATCTATAAATTACTAAACAAATATTGAATTCCACAAAAAACTGATAATTTAACTAATAAAGAATGTTACGTGTAATTTTATGAGCACACACAAAACTATTGTATTGCTATCAAAATGTGATACATTTTTAGAATCAGCTCAGCTAGAGAAATCCGAAAATCCAAATGGGGGTGTTCCATTTAAAAAAAAATGACGGTGACGTTATTACTCGAAATTAATTCACCATGTATATACGAATATTATTTTAAAATACAGTGTTTCAAGATTATTTCTTAAAATGTCCTGTTTAGCTAAAAATTGAATGTGTTTCATACTTTACGGATACAGTGTAGATGAAATATATTAAAATTTAAAGCATAAACTGCCTCAATTATAGTCACATTCATACATTTCATTATATTTCTCAATTACATCTTTTGATAAATAACAGGTAATATTTAACTCAATTAATATTGAAGCTTTGACCAGTGGAAAACAAATTACAAACTACAAAAGATTTTACAACAAAATCACGTAGGTACATCTATAATCTGCATGTAATTATTTTAGTTTCCTTTTGGCATATTAATTGTAAAATCAGATTTTAAGCCAATAATTAACATAAATCACCGTTTGAAATCCGTACAACATTAATTGGAACGTACCGGGTCAAAAATAAGGGAGATGAACATAATATTTTTATTTGAAATGCGACACAAAAGATGTTTTAAAGAAGTAAAGGTTAAGAGAGTTAGGAGCGGTATCATAAACAATTAATTCAACCTCTGGTTACTGGACGTAACGTTGAAAAATAACCGGTGGTTTGAAATGTTTCTGTTTTATAAACAGATTTTGGATTGACCAAGTTGACCAACCAAGAGTTAAAACTTTTCTACCTGCGTTAGTATCCCTATTTCGGCTGATTCCAACTAATGAGAACGTTTGATATTTGTCATTTCCATCTGTTGAATTATTTTTTAAAATATTGTGACCCCGTCAAAGAAAGAAAAACTTTATTAATAACTTATGTTGTGTTAAAAACACAGCCACTAAGGGACACCAAGGTATACCAAGGATATAACCAAGTATACCGCCCAAAAGAAATACCGTTAAGAACCCAATAGATGTAAGAAAATTCATTATTAACATTTGCCAAGGACTTTAAATATATTTTGAAATATATAAACATCGTGACTAGAACCTGGCCATATGGCTATGATGTCTTATTTTCAAGTCTGGGTCAAAAAAAGTCTGAACATTTATCAAAAAAAGTTTTTTCTATTCCTGTAGATCTCAGCATTTTGTCCTCCTGGGGATTGAATTTTCATGTGTGTACAATCTATTGCACCTATACATCTGCAATATTTTATAATGCTTGTTTAGCTTCACGAATTTCATCTCATGGCATCTTAACATATGTGGCATTAAATTAGTTAATTTTTAAGAGAAAATACTTATACTTTTTTGATATTTTAATAACTCTAATAAAAAAATATTAAGATTGTATTTTTTGCTAAAATTTAAATATTGGTACTACTGATTCTACCCAAGGGTACGGCTACACTAGCAGGATAAGTGAATAGGAGAGGTAACGACATTCGGAGGTATTAGAGAGAAATGGGCAACTGAGGTAAGGGGAACACAAAAGTCAAAGGAAGGTGGCATTAAAGCTCGCAAATGTTTTGAATGGATTTTTTTTTCTTTTCATTTCTTAATCAATATGGCACCCTCTGTAATACAAAATGCTTTTACCCCTCCTATTGACGTATCCTGTGCACTAGATAGTATTCACAGTTGTCGTGAGCGTGATGAAAACAGAATTGTAATTTATTTTAAACCAATTCAAGGTATATTCTTAAGGAGAAAATCGCCAAATTAAAAATTATTAAACAAATACATACTGAAAATAATTTCAGAAAAGGTGCAGTCAATAACAAAACTGAAAAATAGAAATTTGTTTCTCCCTGTACCCAAGGTAAAGAAACTTAACTTAATAGTTTCTATACCAAGCTTGACCGTTTTCTATGAAAAAACAACTACTTCCTGGGCTATAGGCCCCAACGGACAACAGGAAGAACACTACTCGTAGTATTCTTCCCATTTATTTGCAAACAGACAGAGATGGTTTTAAGTATCCACGAAGTCGGTCGCCATCACGTTTTCTATTGGAATGTAATTCAATGTCCGTTGGGGCATATAGCCCAGGAAGTAGTTGTTTTTTTATAGAAAACGGTCAAGCTTGGTATAGAAACTATTAAGTTTCTTTACCTTGGGTGCAGGTAGAAACAATTTTCTATTTTTCAGTTTTAAAAATTATTTGAAGTTTTCTTATAAGAACAAATTGATTGTTCAATATTGTTATTGAATGTTTGACAGTTCTAAGACTTTATCGATACTAATAAAACTACTCGTGGTTTTATCAGTATCAACCGGAATAATTGAATAGCATTTAGTAAAACTCTGAAACAGACAATGAGGAGGAAGAAATAATCTTAGAATACAATGATTCACAAGAGCCACCTACAAAAGAGGAAATCACAAACATCAACAATATGTTTAAAAATAACAAAGCGCCAGAAGAAAGTGGGATAACAGCCGAAACGTTAAAAGTTGGTGGAGAAAAAATAAAGAACAATGTTTACAATATAATAAGATCAGATTGGGTGAATGAAAATATTCCAAATAGATGGAAATAGGCTTTAATTTGCTCTATGCATAAAAAATGGCGAAAACATATTATGTGAAAATTACATAGGACTTGCATTAATGGACATTGTATATAAGATGTTGGCAATTGTAATAAAGAATAGAATTAATACAAGAAATACTAATAAGACATTGGAGAAGGAAAGCTATAAATAAAATGGAGAAGAACATGCTACCAAGCCATAGGCCTGCTTGGCTCGCAGTCCTGAACTATATATGTTGTGGTGGTTTGTTTTTATTGATTTATTATTTAATGTTTTTATATTGTATATTTAACAAAAAATGAAATGTTTGAATTATTAATTATTGTATATTTTAATAACTTTTTTTTAATGAACGCCCTAATAAATATTATTATTATTATTATAATTATTATTATTATTATTATTACAAATAAATAAGGGCTGGGGTTGGAAAACCCATAAGCCCATTATGACAAAATTAATACTAATACATTAATAAAAAAAAAGTAAAGAAAAAATGAGATACAATAATTAAGTAAATTCTGCAATAGTACAATCCAGATACAGTATCCACAAAGAAAATACATAAAATAGATGTCAGTGAGAAAACAAATATCTGTCCAGTCTGTTTTTAAATATATTTAAGGATTGAGACGTTATAATCTCAGTGGGTAAATTGTTCCATACATCAAAAACGCGGTTGCACAGAAAATGTTGACGTGTTTTCACTGAAAAAGACTGCTTTTTTAACTTGAACGCATGCCCCCGAAGTCTTTCATCACTGTTCAGCTTAAACAAATGTTTTAAGTTGCCAAAGTTGAATCTTAAAATTCTGAAAGTGATTATAAAATCACCACGGAGTCGACGATCTTCAAAGGTGGATAATCCAGCCATAGACAATCTCTGAGAATAATTCGGTCTCCTCTGATGGTAGGATAGTCTTGTAGCTTTACGCTGAATATTTTCCAACGCATCTTTGTCGCGAACTAAGTCTGGGCACCACACAGGACCACCATATTCTATGAGCGGCCGAATGTACGTTTTATATAAACAAATGGAAGTTCGGAACGACATTTTGGCGAATACTTTACGAAGGAGGTAAATCTGACCAATCCGACCATCTGAGACTTTCCGTAATTGTAATACCGAGATCGTTATAAGAACTAACTTTGCCAAGAAGTTGACCGTCGATAAAGTAAGAAAGACGCGGATTATGTTTTCCCAGATGCAGTACAACACATTTATCTGTATTAAGAGGAAGCAACCAATCTGTGCACCATTTGAAAATTGAGTTTAAATCATCTTGAAGAATGACATGATTTGAAAGCGGGTTTAAAAATACTTTGGTATCATCTGCGTAAAAAGCATACTTAGATTTAATATGGAATTGAAGATCACTCGCGTACAGTACAAATAGCAGTGGACCCAACACGGATCCCTGTGGTACACCACTTAACACTTCTCGTTCGGATGATAACGAGTTTCCAGCTCTAACACAAAACTTTCTATCGGTCAGAAAAGCGCTAATCCATTCTAAAAGATTTCCACGGATGTCAAGGTGTTCAAGTTTATATAGCAGTAGATTGATTGGTACTCGATCAAATGCTTTAGCAAAGTCCAAGTAAATGACATCAACAGGATGCTTCCCATCCAAAGCTGCAGACCATTCGTTAACACACCAGACAAGATTAGTCAATGTTGACCGACCTTGTACAAAACCATGTTGTTGTTGAGGAATAATTGATTGCTCAAGAAGAAATTTCGAAATAGACTTGGTAATAATAGATTCCATTACTTTACATATAATGGGAGTGAGACTGATCGGACGATAATTATTCGGATCAAGCTTATTGCCTTTCTTGAATATGGGTGTAACTACAGCGGTTTTCCAGATTCGTGGTAATATATGAGAGTTAAAGGATAAAGTCATTATTAGCGATAATGGAAAAGCGAGAGCTTCAGAACAGTTTTTCAAAAGTAATGGTGTAATTTGATCCAATCCAGGAGATGAGTTATTTTTCAATTTAAGTAAATGATGTTTAACAATATCAGTTGAAAAGTCGATATTATTAAGTGCATTAACAACTCTTATATGATGAATATCTGGAAGTTGATTTTGAGAGATTTCAGGGGTAAAAATACTAGAAAAAGTGCTAGCAAGGATATCAGCCACTTCAAAAGTGTTATGGCAAAGTGTTCCATCATTTTTTCTTAAAACCGGAACTGCGACCTTGGACGATAAAGAAGATCGGATGTATTTATAAAGCTTCTTAGAGTTGTTACAATTTGCTATCGATTCTTCATAAGCAGCTCTAGATTCACTTAAACATTTTTTAACTTCTTTAGTGAAATTTTTATGTATTTGCAAGTCATGTGAACTATTTGTACGTCTAAATTTTCGCCACAACTTTTGTTTATGCCTGATTAGACTGATCATTTCACTGTTAATCCACGGTTTCACCTTATTTCTATAAACAGATCTTTGTGACGTATTTCGTTTCTTATAAATATCAATAACTCCTGTGAAAGTATGCCAAACTTCATCCAGATTGTCTTGGTTTTGTAAGATATCAGCCCAGTTAACACTACATAATTGACGATTAAGATTAACAAAATCAACTATTTGAAGAGTAACAGTATTCTCAGTAAAATTAACGTGTTCCAGATTAAATTGAATGTGGGTTGTTATAACTGCGTGATCCGAGTTCCCCACTGGTGAGGTTATAACAGGGCTAGTTAATAATTGTTCGTCATTCGTAAAAACCAAGTCCAATATTGATGGCACATTGTTGTTTCTAAAGCGAGTAGGGGTAGTTATCAATTGATGGAGGTTAGCGTTTAGAACAAAATCTGTGAATATATTTTTAGCACTAGTTAAATCGATAGGTATTTCCGATAAAGGCCAAGATATATCTCTAAAATTAAAGTCACCCATTAGAAGAAGGTTCTCCAAACCAGAGAGATATTTCAATTTTTCGGTAAGAATTTTATCATTAACTAGTAATGAATCTCCTGGGCGATAAACGCCTGCCACATGAATGTTAAAAGAATTTAGTGAAATTTTTAAACATAAAAGTTCCATGTGTGGAACAACGACATTGATTGGAACAACGGTAAACGTTTCAATAATTTTCACAGACAAATAGATACATACACCTCCGCCTCTACGATCAGCGCGATCATATCTGTATAAATTGTAACCATTTATTTCATAGAGTCAGGGTCGTTCAAAGTTAACCAAGTTTCAGTTATTATTATTATTGTAGGCTTCAAATTCTGAACATGACATACAAGTTCATTAAATTTTGATTTAAGTGTTGCCAAATTAGTATAAAAGCAAAGCCAATCATGAAAGCAGGATTTTGGAGAGTTATTGACGAAAATTAACAATTTTGGGCACACCACGCACATATTTTATTGTCAAATTTCGCTCCCCCTTTTCTTTTCTTGTATCCAATTCAACCCGCAATTCCTTCAAAAGTTCAACTTGTATAGGAGTTTTATCATCTATTATGGATACATTTTTGGTACTAACTTTTTCAAGGAGTTTCTTTTTATTACGTAAGATGTGCTTTGCTTCATATTCATTATTCATAACTACCTTTATCATCCTTGGAAATTTACTTTGATTTTTGCCAACTCTAAAAAACGTTATCGGAGTTGTTACACTCTACAGTCTGTAGAATTTCAGAAGTAACCTTATCATCGTGGTCTTTTTTAGTTTTAGTATCACCTGTAGATTCTGGTACGCCTCTGATAAAAATATTTTTCGCACGGTTAATGCGGTCAAGAGCTTCATTTGCAATTTTATCAGTGACTACTGAGGAATGATGATCAGTTAAAGATAACTTGTTTTCAAGATCTTGAAGTTTTCCGCTCAATTCAGTAACTGCATCGCTTATCTTATTAATTTTCAGTTGTAGTTCATCATTATAATTTTTTAGAATAGATTTTAAATTAGAAAATGCCTCGATATTGGAAGAGCAAGCATTGCAAATAATTTTAATTCCCTTTACTTTATGTCTGGTTATTCGATCGTCAACTTCGAGATCCGTACATGCCAAGTGTATACTTTGTTTACAAGCATCGCACTGAAGCTTCGAATGTTCACGGTCCTCCACCGTCTTGGTACAATTAACACAGGTAGGCATAGTGGGAGTGATAAGAAAAGTAAATAGAATAAACTAACTGACCTTGCAATTTATAAATTACGCTATTAACTTATGATAAATGCACTTCCAAAATTCACAATCGAAACAATAGACTTCACACTTGAGTATTAATATATTCAGGAAAAATTAAATTTTACTTATGAGGTGAATTACACCGGTTTAATGATTAGCTTATACTGCTATCTGCTAGCTCAGTAAAATTTTGATTTATTTCGAGACTCGACTCTTTATCTTGGGTAGGATTCAAGTAAAACTCAATTTAACTACTCTATAAAACATCCAATTGTAATTACAACACAATAGAAATACCTTGATAAATGCTAATATTTGTCCTTGATTTAATTTTAAACAATCATGCGCACACAAATAAAATGTTTTTTAATGAACGTACCTTCAAATCACTAAATTTCGGTTGGTAAAGACTCCGATACTGCTGGTTACCTGTTGATTAGATGATCCACACACACGTCTGCTTGGTTCATGTTATGCAAAATGTCCTCCCAGGTTATAAGAAATCTTATCAATCTTACTAGAATTTCGATTGATTTTGATGAATCCTACTTTTTGGTAAGTACTTTGATACTATTTAATTACTTTTATAATAATATTTTAGTTGTATAAAGTAATGAAACTTGATTTTTGATTAAAAATGTGGTTGTGATACCAGTCTTTAATTGCCAATTAGCGGAATCAGTGCGAATCAGACAGAATCAGAGGGAATAAGAGGACCAAAACCAAAATGCATGGCCTTTTATGCCTTTTCTCTAATTATGACACTAAATTAGCAATCAATTGTTTCAATTTGCAAAATTTAGCCTAAATTTACATACAATGATAAAAACTTTTAACATATTTGAATGTTTCTTTGATAATATATAGAAAATCTGTATTCTTAAATTCATGAAAAAGTTATTTAAATTATTTTTCGATCATTTTTTCCTTATAAAATTGAGGTTTAAAATGTGCTAATTCTGGCATGCCCATCTCCTTGAATTTATGTAAATTTGAGCAAATAACATGAAATGGATATCAATTTGTGCATAAATCTCATAAGATAGTTTTATTATAACTTTTGAATACTAGTTTTACTTGAAAGAATGAAAATTAGGCTTTTTATTTTAATCTATAATATGAACTTAATAGCAACTATTATACTTGTTTAAGTGAAATTTTCTGATATTATCAAAGATTAACAAACTTATAACTAATGTACAAAATTAAATTACTATTTTACATACATTTTTTTCTAACTAAATTGCTCAACAATAAGTTTTATCAACTGTTGTTAAAACAGTCCTTTAAGTAGTCACTATTTGAGTATTGATAATGAAATAGGGTTACTCTGTTTATCACTGTAACATTTATAGTTTATACACTGATTTCACCCTTGTCTGATAGCATTTATTAACACAGTTTTTTTATTTTTAGGTATTTCTCAGATTATGAGGTTTTGCCTTACTACATATCTGTTATCTAAGCACTACAAAATGTTTACATGCCACAATGTAAGTACTTTCACCTTATAACTAATATTTAAACATTTAACTACCTAAATTACACAATTGTTTATTAAGCATATAAATTAAATTAATAGTTTTAATTATATTCTTTTAGTTTTAGATTCTGACTTTAACTTCCAGAGAAAGCTATTTGAACTCGGACTTGCTTGATTGTTATAAAATAGTATTACAGAATTCTGTCCAAGATAAAGTTGTCAAATACATTCTTCCTCTATTTGAATGTTGAACATTTAAGATTACTATACCAAATATTTTAAATGAAATAAAGAAAAGTGGCTGATATATTCATGAAAATTATTCTAATATCCTTTTATATTTTCATACTGTGGTAAGTTTTACATTTTATTTATACTGGAGCTTGGCTATTCATCTCAATATATTAACATAAAACATTGAGGATTAATCGTTTTCATTGGACGAAATCACAAAACTGAGATATTTTGACAGGTGAAAAAAATAATTTCTGTTGTTTTTCACTTTTTCAACATTTCTGGAACAAGCCTTTATCTTATTTTTTAAATCATTCGCAAAATAGTTACAATTATTCATGCCTAAACCTGATGACACCATAAGTTTAGAGTGTTAATAACACTTAAAGTTGAAATTTTTATCCAAAATTTCAAAACTCCTACCATTAGATATAGAATATACCAACTACAACTATACATTTAAATTACTCGACTCGTATTTCCAGGTTAATGGGCCAATATGTATCTACGCAGGCGCCGGCGCCGTCTGAAGCAAGGTTGCCAACGCCAATTCAACGCCAAATGAGATGATGAAAGGAGGGGAACAAATTGTGACACTGAAGAAGTACTTGAAGTTCACAGCGTGTTGCTCCACTCTCTTAGTTTACTCGTATACGAGCAAGAACATTAGATAACGGAAATTTTATCGACTTTGATTTTTTTTAAGCGTTCGCTTTCGTAGCGTAACATACAGATGCTGCGACGACAGCGGCGCTAAAACGCCCGGGTCTGCCCTATGGGACAGATGCTCGACGGTTCTCTTTAATAATAGATAAATAATAATCTATGGAATCGTGTCTGGGCCTTATTAATTTAGGTCTTCTTGGTTCCTCATCACAACCATGTCTTCATAATCGTTCATTTTAAAATAATATATTAAAATACACTACACTCAAAAAATAAACAAACAACGTCGTTCCCCCCTTCTACATGCTTTGTTATTTATGTAGCTTACAAAAAACGCTGTGTTAAAGGGTATATCGTTATACTTATCTATTTTATTTTTCCATCTGAGATAAAACCTAAAAGTCAAACATTTCATGGTATAGGTGACGTACTCCCGTTTCTACAGAACCATGCTAAAGTTATTTTTTTGTCATATTTATTTTGAAAAAAGTGACATTATGTCAATGCAATAACACACATTTGGGACAGTCCGTGTTGCACAAGACGGGCGAGACGAGGTTTAATCTCATTGAGCGTTAAAATTTCAACTATTTGACGTTTAATTGCAAGTTTTACACTAAGCGAGTGTTCATGCAGAGATATTTTATGGGGTAGATGAGGGACCTCTCAACTTCGCTCGACAGAAAAGCGGTTTAAACTTTAATACAAGTGAAATATCTTCTCGTTGAATTCTAAAATCTATTGGCAGCTTAACATACCGAATTCAAATGGGAAAGCGAAAAAATATTGCGAATAAATGCGAAAGAGAAATTTACCATGTATGTGTGCTGAGCTTGGTCTATGAAGATACCGTTTTTTAAGAAACATGGTTTTCTGAATAAAGTCACATTCATCTCAACGGTAACATTAACCGACAAAAGAAATCGATTCCTTGTGTTTGCAGAAAAACCTCTCCACAGTGCTGGAGTAACCATTTGGGTTGCTGTATCTGGTCTTGGGATAATTGGTCTTTATTTTGTGGAAAACGAGAATAAGCAACCAGTTGCTGTCAATCAAGAGCAGTACAGGCATAATATGGCGACACCTTTTGTCAGATATTTAAAGACTCGTAATTTAAGCAAGCATTAGTTTCAACAGGATGGCGCTATAAGCCGAACGCTCCATAAATATGCAACAGCCACTTTTCTTAAATAAGTTTATTGATCTTCAGAAATGTTATGTTGTTTGCAACGCCATAGTGCACATTTTGAACATAGGTATGTATTTATTATAAAAATAAATTCATAAAAATATTTTGCACGATTTATCACTTTTGACGTGACAGATTTGACGTCAGTAGGTGACATTTACTAGCAACTCGACGGTATATAATTCACTTACCGTTGAGTTAATAAATCTCTTAATTTTAAAAAAACTGAAAAAGTAGAAAATTATTTCCACCTGCACCCAGGGTAAAGAAACTTAACAGTTTCTATACCAAGCTTGACCGTTTTCTATGAAAAAACAACTACTTCCTGGGCTATATGCCCCAACGGACATTGAATTACATTCCAATAGAAAACGTGTTGGCGACCGACTTCGTAGATACTTAAAACCATCTCTATCGATTTGCAAATCAACGGGAAGAACAGTTGACTGCACCTTATAGAAATTATTTCTTGAATTGTTATCTTAATTTTAATTTATTTTGTGAAAGAATAAAGAAAACTAACGAATTATTTATTAATATTGAAACTTATGGTACAATTCAGTTTGTTAAATCATTTAATGAAATCCCACTTGTTTGCGCTGTGGTTTCACTTCTAACAGAAACTCCTACAGAATCTCATACATTAGTAGTATTGCACAATATTTTTTCGGCAAAATATATTTTATTTTGAAGAGAATCTTCTACATAGCTTTCTGCCACTGTCGATGAACGCCAACCTCCATGACGCTTTAATCCGAGGAGATCAACACCTTTATTAGCCAAAAGCGTTGCTGATGTCCTCCTGAACGAATGACCAGCATAGTTCTCGGGATAAGGCAAATTTAAGAATTTGGCAATTTGAGAAGGTCAGCCCCCGATTGTCCCTTTCCCTATTACTTGAGCACAACATTTTCCTTTGGTGTATCTTAAGAACAAATGATTTGATTTTATTTGTAATGGACCAAGTTTTATATACTTTTGCAGAATTTCTAAACATGGAATTTTATCGTCTGGTTTATTAACGACTGTAAAATTACACTGGATGTTCGTTTTTGTATTGGGTAGTAATATTATATCATACTTCTCTTCTACAGGCACCAGATATTCCCAATATCATTGCGACCTACAAATTATGAAAAAATCTTCATTAGAGTATTTTTTGCCTAAATTAGCTTACATTACCTTGTGGAAGCGGTGCTTCCATCAGAATTTTTTAAATTGTTCCCGTGTAACAATGCTTGCTTTCT
Organism: Ophraella communa; assembly: GCA_035357415.1. NCBI lineage: Eukaryota > Metazoa > Arthropoda > Insecta > Coleoptera > Chrysomelidae > Ophraella > Ophraella communa. The sequence continues at coordinate 34,576,310 of CM068995.1, read as the reverse complement.
TAGGCCTATAGCCAACTTGAAAATATTAATGCCATCATAAAGAAAAACGGTGGATTTAATCATTAAATATTCTGTCCAGAGTTTTCCAGGAGCTTTTAACTGTATATGTCTTTGAACGAAATATGCCAATAGAGTCTTTTCATCGATTCTTTAATTCTTGCCTTCGCACCATTTTTTAAAACTTTGGTAGGTATTTTGATAACGGATTTTGGATTTTTCGGGAATAATTCCGGAACACCCTTCTTCCCAAGCCCGTTCAATTTCTTCAAATTCACTTTCGCTCATATTATAATTTATAATTATCAAAATTGTACTTAAAATTATTGACAACTAAATAAAAACTCAATTCTCCATTGTTGTTATGCACCTTAGTTACTACCTAATAACCAAAGTAACTATCTTGATAAATGAATGAAACTAGTCAATATGACGAAAATGTTTAATTTTATAATTTATAATGGTATCAATCGTGCAAAAAACATTATAAGCATGTCGAACGTTAAGGGTAACCGATCTCAGGCAATAATTGGAGTCGTCGCTCCGCTCCTCCTTACCGTTCCCCATACTTAATAAACTATTTTATTCGGTAGGTACTGTTTATTTTATTTCCCTAAAAGTAATAAAATTTCCTCTATCTTTGGTCAACTATTTTATTTTTGGCTTGGATTAAATTCTCTTCACTGTTGTGTGTGTGTGTGTGTGTTTTTTCACTATTCTGATAAAACTATCTCTAATATAAATATAATTCATTCATAAAATTTCACAATAATGTTAATGTTACAACTATTCGATAATGAAAGGAGATCGTTTAATTTTATCTTTTTTGGATATAAAGTGTATGCGATATCGGTTATTTAAACAGAGTTACGTAAAATTAAATTTTTAACCGTCTTTTTAATTGTATACTTATTCAACATTATTAAACTTTCATGATAAAGATAATTACAGATAAATCATTTTTTTTTAAATCATAAAAAACATGCTTCTCAAGAATAATTTATTTTACAATAAGATAAATATGTCTAACTGGCAAAATCCGAACATAAACTTATCGTAAGCATATCAATTTCCGCTACTTCAAGAATATAGATATGAATATTATTATATGAAGAAAAATAGTATATAGAATAAATAAAAATTAATGTCTAAAACAGTTTTAGCTTTTAAAAGACTAGAGAAGAAAGGAAAAACACAGTCAATGTTTATTATTATAAATATTATTATAAAGGTGTAAGTATAAAGCTACTAATTTCGGCCCACAATAAAGGCCATCATCAGGCTACAATTGAAATAAAAAAAATGGGGGGTTGATGTAACGTGGAGAAAAACCTACCCAATAAGGGAGAAACTATATGTAAAATGGTGAAGAATGAATTATTAAGAATGGGGTTCTGGAACCAATGGAGAAAACTAGTATATAGAATAAATAAAAAATGTCTAAAACAATTTTAGCTTTTAAAAGACTAGTGAAGAAAGGAAAAACACAGTCAATGTCACAAACTTTTATTATAAAGGTGTAAGTATAAAGCTACTAATTTCGGCCCACAATAAAGGCCATCATCAGGCTACAATGGAAATAAAAAAAAATGGGGGGGGTTGTCTTAGATAAAGAAGGTCAACAAGCTCAAAAAATATTCAAATTTAAAATAAAAATACTAATTTGAAACCACTATCGCCATCTACTCCACATTCATGTAATTTAAAAATAACCAGATTTTTCACTAAATTCAGGCAGTCTTACCAAATTAGAAACTCTCCTCTTAATATTCGTTTATAATTTACCAGAAATAAAAGAAAATCATTTTAAAGTATATTTTCACAGTTTGCGTTGGTTTTTACATCGTTTATAGCATTATCCAACTGTGATATATATGCAAGGTGTTTTTGTTGGAATTTAGTGTTATGAATCGTTGTTATTTCCTTAATTAGGTACTTTAAACTTAAATATTATTCAGGAATCTTTAAAAAAAAATTGAACCCTAAGATAAACATTTATAATGTAAAATAGTAGGCAACAGCAAAATGGGTTCCAAATTGATGTAGCCATGGGTTCTATATAGGTCCAGATCCAATGTTTTTTTTTTGAAAAAGTTCTAAAAAATAAAAAATTGGAACTAAAATATAAAATTAATTATAATTTTGCTTACATCCAAATTTTTTCAGTCTTACTATAAGGATGGCCCCAAGGAAAAAAGTAGCATTAATACTTCTCTGAGATGTCCTAGTACCTATATGATACCTGTCCAGGTAATGCTTATGATTTAGTTTCAAAAAACAAATTTACATTCTGCTAGTATGATACTACATATACTAATTTTATTGGCACAAGATGGTAAATCAATATCTATTAATTGTAAAAAAATTAAACCAGTAAATAAACAAATTAAAACTTACCTCTTATCACTTTTGCTTTCAAATATAAATAAAATATGATATCTTAATAAAGTTAAAAAATTAAAGATATAATCCATTTGGATACATTTTAATTTCAATTGATTCCACAAAGTCTGGGGTTGACATTTTTGTTCTATAATTAATATAATATTAATTACATAACATTAACAATATTATGTCTGGTACTTGTAAGAGTTTTGTTAGCTAATTACTGATAGTCAGCTTATACCACTTATTCAGGTATCTTGAGGTTGGTTTTGATTATAGATTATTGCAAATATTGCAATATTTTTTTCTTCGCCACATTCTTAAAATAAAAATAAACTGCCAGCTAAATTGTAGGTTGTACTATACTTTGTACTTCATTTTTCATTACATCATGTATTTGGGTGGTAATTTACGTAGATATGTTCAATACTCTCTAAGAAATAAATAAGATTTATTTATTTAGGCAGTAAATAACTAGAAAAGTACCTATTTGAAGTCATATTGAAGTCTAAAATAAATAATTCAATGAACTTTATTCTAATTTTTCCTGAGAACCTATTATTTTATAGTTCTTTTGTGGAAAATAATGAAAAATTATTGTATTTACTTGAACAATATTTTTATTCTTAATCGGTTGAATCTTTTACAATGTTTAGATTATTTAAATTTATTGTACTAACCCTTACTTTTTGGAAGTCCATCTTATTAAGAATAATAAAAAATTCTTCGTTTGAACGTAACTTCCAAGTTTATTTGAAAAATTAGGTTTTAAATTACAATGACGGCCGTTTCGCTGATTAGCATCGTCAGATTGACATTTAACTAAATACAAACTGAAATTGTATAAAATTTTAAAACATAGTGTCTTTGTGGAATATAATATAATTAGAAACCGTAATGTTTTTATTATAATTAATATTTCTATTATAATTAATACCTTATTTTTTAAATATTTGTTATGCCGAAATCTTATTTTTTTGTATATAGAAAAATAAATTTGTTCACCTACGCCCACGAAACCCAACAAAGTTCCAAAGAGGATCCAAATAATATTTAATAAAAAATATATTGTATTTTTATCTGGTTATGGACTCAAGGTCAAATGTACGTGTATGTTGTGGAAATATTCAAAGATTTACGAAGCAAAATTCATATTTTCGTCTTTGTCTTAGATAAAGAAAGTCAACAAGCTCTAAATAGGTATATTCGAATTTATAATAAAAATACTAATTTGAAACCACTCTCGCCATCTACTCCACATTCATGTAATTTAAAAATAACCAGATTTTTCACTAAATTCAGCAGTCTTACCAAACTAGAAAGGCCCCTCTTAAGAAGAGTCACATTTGAGAAATGGATGATCTGTTTCAATCTAAAAGACTAGTTATTTATTATTAGTACATTTTCATTACAGTTTTCAAAGTAAAATGAATTAAGACCAGAGAACATAAAATAGTTTTTGTGTTCTCTGAGCACTTGCGCTTCAAGGCATGCGCAAATAAAAAAGAAATTGGTAATAAAACTAAAACCACAACATTTTTAATGGTAAAATGTAACATTAGCGACATGTTTCGGTCATCTGGCCATCAGCAGATTATAAGAGAAGAACAGTTAGAGTTAGAGGGAAATATTAACAAAATTAAAGCTATATAATAAGCTATTTAAACATAGTAAATACAATATTAGCAAAATATACTTTATCAATGATTCAGATGATACAGAATTAACATCAAATCTAAAAACAGACTTACCTATACCTATGTACAGACTATATGATTAAGTTCCTTACAGGAAGGTAGAAAAAGGAAATAGTATATTACATAACAAGTGTAGAAAGTGAAATAAATGATTGAAATTAATTTTTCAACGAGTTATGTAAACTATTTTTCCTACGACCGCATTTGTGCTAGTTTGCACACTTACTTGTACTTAAGAAAGTAGCTAATATCAATACACGTATTGAAAAGTAAATATCAATACACGTATTGAAAAGTAAAAAAATATAGTTCTATGATCTGTGACATTTACGTCAACTTTATCAATAGTAAAAACACATGAATGTCAAAGCAAGGACCATTTATTTTTTTTTAAATCTTCCTTGTGTCAAATATTGTATTGCAATTGCCAATACAAATTTTTCTGTATAAAGTAAGAATAAAGAATAAAGTTTCTTATAGGTTTTTAAATTTTTAAAAAATAAACATATTTTTATTCAGTATTATTATTTTTATAAAAACACTTTTAGAAAGAAGAACAGTTTATTCTTTTTTTTATATTGTGTTTATGTTCCGTGCATGTGTCGAATGTGGATTTTTGAAGTTATGTTTGTGTTTCAGTTCACAATTATCTTTGTGTCTATTATTATTACATTACTTTTCAATTAATTTCACCGACTGACCATTTTACTTTTAATTTTTATAGAGCCCACAAAAAAAATTAAAATGTCATTTAGCTAACAAAGAATTTTGATGTGAATTCCTGAGAAAGGTGGTTATTTGATTTTAATTAATTATATTTCCATGCAATATATAAGCTCGTTTAAATCCTAATTTTTAACATGACTAACAATTAAAATAAGTTTTATAAATAAATTTAAAATATTTATTATAATAAGAAGTATTGGGGTCGTAGGAAAAATCGTGTACACAACGCGTTGGAAACTGTATTTCTTGCACTCGTTACGTTTCCGCACTCGCCACTACGCGGCTCGTGCTAAACTTCACTCGTGCGTAATACTTCACTTTCCACACTCGTTATGTAATATACTATTTCTTACGGTCCCAATATTTTTTGATTTTATATGACATTAGTATATGATATTATTAATTTTCGAAGTGTCAAAACTGTGTTGTTTTCATAAGGGGTAGTGGGAAAAAATGTATATTATCATTAAATAAATTGTAACTCATGCAATGTAAAAATTTTAATATAAGTACGATTAAAGAATTATGGGTGTTTATTTTTGTTCTGTGAGTGACACATAAAACAAGTAAACAATATTCCATAAAAAACTGAATCTGTACGTGCATTTTACATTCTAAAGGTGACCTACTACAATGTATGACGATGCTTGGTTAAAAAAATATCACTTGCATTGAACAGCTTGAGACTCTGTCCACTAAACCGTTCCATCACCGACCAGCATAGTCTCATACTTGTTAATACAAGTAACATTTTTTTACTCCACACGTTTCTAGCACGGTCATAGTAAGATACTTTGCAGTGGGTAGTCACCTTAAAGGTAAATTATCCCGTCACATCCATCTTCTTACTACTTACGCTTCTTCATAATTTTAGAACCAATTAATGGTAAAATCTGGCACCATAACCATAGATTAGAAAGCAGTTTATAGATAGCCAACTCTAAGGGTTTTTTAAAAACGTGTTTACAGCGCCGCTCGTGACCTGAGTACTAACTATTTAATTGTATTTTAATTTTATTGGTTAATTTAAAATATTTATATTAAAATATTTTAAAAATATTCTGATAAATATAATAAATATATTATTCAAAATATTTTTAAAGTATTATAATATTGTTAACAATTAGGTATTTACTTATATAGAAATAAAAATAAAATAAGTTATAATTCTTTATTTTTGCAAAATAATTTTATTACAATTAGGAGTCAACTTTATTTTTCTTTTTTCCCCAATCATTTGCCTGGGAGTAGCTTCTGTTGTTAGATCATCAGAACAATATTTGTTGAAGGGATCAGGTCTAAATAATGCGAATCTGTAAGCTCCTGTTATTTAAAAGAGTTTTTGCTTTAATCCACAATCAAAATTTTAAAATCATTTCCTTACCTGGAAGTTTTAGAGTAGGCACAGCATCTAATTTTAAATCTGTAACATTTCTTTTCTGTGAGAAAAAGCAGTCGTTTGTAAAGTGGTCAATGCAGATTCTAAATTTGTAAAAGTCCGTAGGACGAGTGGTGTTTTCTCGAAACAATTCAGTTTCGTTCAGAAATGAATCGACAGACTTATCGCGAAAATTCAATCACTCGTGGTATTACTACTAAAAATACAATAATAACTATCAAACAATATTGTTGACAACATTTAAATTCAAAATCGTAATGTCATTAACGGATTTCTTGTTGGTTGTGACTTTATTTTCAATAATGGCGACTTCCGTGACCTGAGTATTAACTACTAAGCGTGGACCTGTCATTTGAGGAGAGTGCTCAGGGCATGATTTATTAATTGTATTACCCGCATGATGTGTTAGTGTTTACCAGCTTAAATTTTATTTAAGAATAATTACTTAACCCAATTGTGCTTTAAGCGTGACAACTGAAAATTTCTTTATTTGTTCGCCAGTATTACTGGCTCACTAAATTAAGAATTTTTATTTCACTAACGTCGTCATTATTTAGGAATAATTTGCTAAACTATGAAAAGAGAACTATCTTTTTTTATTTAGAATTCTTAGTCTACTAAATAAAACAAGCTAACTGTTCTCATTAAGTTTTCAGATAGCCTAGAAATACCATTAAGAGTATTATAATTCACCAAAATTTTCCGGGGGAGAACCCCCCGGTGACCCCTCCCAAATTTCACACTGAATCCAACCCCGCTTGCGTTTAGACAAGAAAATTTAAATTTGTTTGTTAAATCAAATTGCAAAAAAAATGTTTAACTCCATACTTCTTTTTTGGTCTATTGGCATACTTTTAGTCAGAATAATATAAAACTCTTCGTTTTAACGCAACTTTAACGTTTAATTAAAAAATTAGGTTGTTAATCACAATGACAGCTGTTTGGCTAGAATTAGCATCGTCAGATTGACATATTGAAGTTACATTTTGTTTGTTTGTAGCTAGGTACCTGATGGTGATTAGGCAGTATTAAGGCTAGACCAAGTATGGAAGTAATAAGACATAACAATATTAAAGCCTAGATGTTATTAGCCCCAAGGAATTATCCTGAATGTACATTAAATGTGGAAGTTGCGTTAAAACGAAGATGGACTTCCAAAAAGTAAGGGTTAGTACAATAAATTTAATAGTTTTAGTCAATTAAAAAACTTAAAAAGCTATTAAAAACATTTTAGGTTAAAAGAGTAATACCCTTAAATGCCGGCAACACATTATAGAATATATAGGGAGAGTAATGAAATTATGAGCTCTCCTCCGGGCGTAGAAAAATTATAGTACGTTACACACATTTTAAACCCATTACGTACTCGTAATGGGTTACTTACAACTCTTGTTGCGTAATATACTAAAATAGGTAATTCTCACTAATAAGGTTCGCCTATTGTAAGTTTATTGTTTATTTATTTAACAAGCTTTAGTTTATTAATGCCCTGCCCTGCAACTGCCCTTTTCATTTGTTAAATAAGCTTATTACATGATTATAATCAGTATTGTTTGTAGAACTCCGAGTTAATAGATAGGTATAATGGCATCTAAGTTTGAAAAATTATGCCCCGTAAAGGAAGCAAATTATTTTCGACAATAAAACAAACAAAAAATCTTATTTAACAAAATATTTTAAATGAAGTAAATCATCCATAGCTCAAATGTGACTAAGAAATAGAAATTAAATGTCCAAGTCAATGTCACAAAGTTTTATTATGTGTAAGAAATATGTAAAGTTGTTAACAGCTACTAGTTTCGGCTTTTTGAGAAGCCATCATCAGGCTAAAATACAAACAAGTTTTACAATATAAGAAAATAGATTATAATAATAAGGCTCATACCTGAAATGTATAAACAGGGTGATTGATTAGTGTGAGGAAGCTCAGTAGATCTGTTATAGGAAAAAATACAAAAAAAAGTTATTAACAAAAATTGTATACAACTTTAAACTACACTTTTAAAATTAGTAACAATCTTACAGGGTGTTCCATAAGATGGTGGCACACCAAACTTATGTTTTTTTAAATGGAACACCCTGTATTTTATTTTAAATTTGAAATCTGCATCACTTTCACAATTTTATTATGTTATAGCGGGTATTTAAAAAGCTATAACCATTATTACCTGAAAATCGTATCAAGTTTAACTCCCTGTATAATTAAAAAGGAGTATAGGAGCATTGATCTATTGCAACCATAGTTTTTTAATAATTGTTAAAAATTATAAAAAATCTTCGTTAAATTAAATAGAGGGTAAGTCAAAATGCAAGTACATTATTTTCTTGGTAATTTTAAATAGAACACCCTGTATCACTATCGAAAAGTACTAATATCATTCTTCAAATTTTATGGAGCACTCCCTATACCTAAAGTTATTAGTTTTCTAGATATTTTTTTTATTTTTTCATCATTAATTTGGTAGATATTTTAACGTTTACCAATAATTATTTTGAGTTGGCCATGATTGGTTTGTCAGAAACTGACAGTTTGGCATTATTGTTTGTTAATTTAATATTGTGGTACATCGTAAATTAGCAACAATTATTATTTAGTAATTCAGTAATTAATCCAATTTAAATTAGCAATAATGAATTTTACTACTAATGAAATTGTAAATATGACCTGGATTTTAGGAGAATGCAATAAAAATGCATTACTATCATTTGGAAAGTTATTTTGAACACCTTACTTAAGTAAGATAAGTTTAAATTACTGTCCTTTTTTTTATTTTTCTGTGTTGTTATTTTTTTTTTATTTCCGTCGGTTAGTTTTTATAAATTTTATTTGAAATAAATTGTTTTCTTTTCTGTGACGCTATTTTGTTACTGAATTAATAAACAATAATGTCAAACTGTCAGTTTCTGACAAACGAATCATGGCTAACTCACAATAATTATTGGTAAACGTTAAAATATCAACCATATCAACAAGAAATAAAAAACACCCTATAAGATTGTAACTAATTTTAAAATGTGGAGTTTAAAGTTGCCTAACTCAATAACTTTTTTTTGTAATTTTTACTATAACAGATCTACTGAGCTTCCTCACACTAATCAATCACCCTGTATGATACAATTTGTATATCCAAGCAGCTTACATATTTAAGGGTAAAGCTTATGGGTAATAGAAATGTTAGAATAATATGACAATGAAAAGAAAGCAGAAAAATTATAAAATTGTTAACTAATTATGATAATTTGTGATACGGTCTAATGTAAGTACATGAATTAAAATTAAATGAACTAATATAGATTAATGATTAATAAAGGTAATAAGTTTGGAGTTGAAAATTCATCCATCAGAGAGACGTCGTGGTAGAAGGAGTTATGAGCTAAGTTAATTGTAAACTCATAGACCCAAAGGACTGAGCGTAGAGAGTTGGAGACCGGAAGAAAAGGAGGCTGAAAATATTCTGGCGAAATGACATCAGTTGAAAAGACACGAAGAAAAGGAGGCTGGAAATCTTCTGGTGAAGTGACATCAATTGAAAAGAAATCATCATAGTGATGATGCTTGACCGTGAATAATAGTATAAACACAATAAACATAACTGTTATATATGTTACCGGCAAAGTACGTTATGCGGTCATACCTAGGTTTACCTAGGCAAAGTCCGCATTGCCGGTCTACTTTAAGCAAAGTCCGAAATTATTCGATATTTCGGACATTGCCTACACAGTAGTACGACAATCTTAGGTTTGCCAAATGTGTAGCAGGCAAACTCCGAAATAAACTGATATCCCGATTGCAGGTGGTCGAAACTTGTCGCTACGTGTTCACATATTTATGATGGTGGGGGGCGACGTAACAACTGAATTCTCATTCTGGGTAAATTTCTTACGCGTACGTATAATTTTCTAAGTTTTGTTTATAATTGTGAGTTTTGATGTTGTTTTGTTAAAATGAGTATAATTAAAAATTATCGTAATAGAGATTTGCTATTGTTAGAAAATTATACATTTTCTAAAAGTAGTAGGTTAAGTTTAGGTTAGGTTAGGTTCGGTTCGGTTAGGTTCGGTTCGGTTAGGTTCGGTTCGGTTAGGTTCGGTTAGGTTAGGTTAGGTCAGGTTAGGTTAGGTTAGGTTCGGTTAGATACTTATATAAAAATAAATAGTCTTAGCAAAACAGCAAAAAGACAAAAATGTAAAAAATAAAATTGCGTTTCTAATAAATAGTTTATTAATGTTTTTCTTCTATTGCAAACTGGGCCTCGTACTCCTAAATAGAAAATTGACAGTATGATAGTAATGCGGCAGGTTGTTTCGTAGTTTGCCTGCTACACATTTGGCAAACCTAAGACTGTCGTACTACAGTGTAGACAATGTCCGAAATATCGAATAATTTCGGACTTTGCTTAAAGTAGGCCAGCAATGCGGACTTTGTCTAGGTAAACCTAGGAATGACTGCAACACGTACTTTGCCGGTAACATATACATTTTGAGTTGAGAAAAAGTCCATAACAGTAATCCCAATCACTAAAACTTTAATACCAAAGTAATGGCGAAACACAAATGTGATAAAATGGCGTACCGCCCATGTGAGACACATGCTTAGACCATATACAAATAGACGTCAATTTTCTGTCCTTGTTGTGAATCCAAAATATTTATATGTTGTGTTCTCTGACTATATGTTTACAAACACATCCACGTTTGAATAAAACTTCTTCGGTTGTTTTCGTATATCTTCGGCTGCACTGTCTCTTATAGCATGGAACATTGCGAAACATATGTAAACATTAATCTTACCCTGTTAATAAACTAATTGTGGTATTGTTTTCGTTGTTGTATTAATTTTGGGTTAAAGTTATGATTTAAGCATTTTAATTAGAAATCTTGTAAGTTATCCATATCTCAAATGTGGGTTGAAACACAAAAGGTTCAAAGGAAACTCAAAGTCTATCCCACAACTGTTTAATTTAATGTTGCAACTAGTTGCAAGTTTTAATTAGAGTTAAAACCTTGTGTTATTATATTAAGACCTTGTTACCTATTAAAACACATTTGCGCCGCTGGTATTTGTTATTTGTAAACAGTACCGCCCACACACCTCATCCCGTAGCTCCAAGAACTTCATGCGGCGGAGATAATATTGGCAGTATGTTGTTTAGAAAAATGACGTCACAGCCAGTCCATTTGCATATGGTCTAAGGGCACATGTAAAGCATAGAACAATAAATTTACTCCATATGTCCAGCATAGAATATTAAAAAAAATGTTTATGCAAAGTAAGTTAAAAGGTTATAAGAAATATCAAAAAGTATAAATGTAAGCAAACTGGATAAAACAATAATAGTGAAATCTACATTAACATCGATCATCCAAAACTAGACTTAATATAACGACGGGTTGTATAACATCACACCAAAAAACGTCAATTCCTGATTAGTAACAACGAAGAAGAATATTTTAAATGGTAAATAGAAAAAAAAATATCGGTACATGCCTCTTTTAAAGAGAAGAAGAAGCATGTCACTTTTACTAAAAACAATAAACTAAAAACAACGAAACGTTTGAACCATAAAATTTTAAATTTTAAAAATGCATGACATGGAGAATTCGACGTAGGTATTTAGTTTATTCTCAAATTATCTGTAAATTGTGTAAAATTGTATACCTACTTATTTTAATATCTACTACATCATAATGACCTACTTCCTTTATATTTCGATCCTCTTGTACAGATAACGTGAATATATTTTTTATGTTTACCTACCATTTTAAAATAAAGGTACAAACATAGTTCATTGATTGTACAAGTGTTTAAAAGGCTGATGTAATACGAAATTTATTTACGAGAGTAAAATCCAAAGGTAGCAGATAACACCGGTTGATCGTTTTGAGGAAGAAGATGAAAAGGAATTTGCTGATGCAATGAACTGGTCGTGTTTCTGTCTATAATTTAATATATCGCATATTATTGCATTAATGGTATGGTGTTTTTATGGTAAAAAATTGTTACAGTATTAAAACCAATTTTTAAGAAAAATAGTACTTTAAAATTTTATATACATTATTTAAAATCAATTTTATATCAATCATATTCCATATTTGCAAACATAGACATATTATCAGAGAGGACGCAACGTTCCATTCATCGCAATGATTACAAGAGAGTGTCTATGAGTATGACAAAGAATACCAATACCAATCGATTATCTTTGTTCCGACATCGTGCTAGCAACGCTGTATCATTTTCAGCAGTTATGCTTACGCTTGTAATCAGCGGCGTGCTATTTATTAAAAATGGGTAATAATTACTCTGTCGGGTAATATTTAATCATTTTTTAGAGAATGTATTTATGAATAGTTAATACTCAGTCTTTTACTTAAAAAAATTATCGTTAATATTAATTTTAAACTCTTTATTAATAAGGATAATAAAAAACTCTTCGTTTTAACAAAACTTCCAATATTTATTAAAAAATTGCTTTTTTAAAGGCTCAATGACAGCTGTTTCGCTATGAAACAGCTGTCATTGAGCCTTTAAAAAAGCAATTTTTTAATAAATATTGGAAGTTTTGTTAAAACGAAGAGTTTTTTATTATCCTTAATAAGATGGACTTCCAAAAAGTAAGGGTTAGTACAATCAATTTAATTTCTTTATTAATAGATATTAAATAACCAAAAGGAAAATATTAAATGTATGTATAGAATAGTTGAGGGATATACAGGAAGGTAAAGTAGTTTTAAAGATAACTCTATTAAGGTTAGAATCAAAAATCATTTTATTTTTTACCAAAAAGGCAAAAATGGACAAATCCAATGGTATTGTTTAAATTTTTTTGATATTTATCAAAGAATGGTCAGCTAGGAACAGAGAAAATTACCTGTCAGATATGAACTAAAATGCTGAATGGCGTGGTAGTGGATTTGCACCTGCCTTTAAGTATTTCAATCCATTAGTCATATCACTTTTATTAAAATTATTGGAACATACATAAATATATTTAATCTTGTTCCCAGCCTAGAAGGGATACCTATATTTTTCTCCTTTCACTATCAGTTGAAAACCTGTAGTAACACAAATACACTAAACACAAAGCATAACTAAAATTTATCGATTTCATAAAATATGTTGAGAAACCAAAGTTCAAAAGCTGGTGAAGGTATTTTTTATACATGATGATTCAATAACAATCACAGATCTCTTACCTTACATGGAGAGCAGACAACCTCACAGCACTACAAATTCCAATCGGCCAAATCAAGATGACACAGTCGACCAGAAACAGGTAGAGACGTTTCCAAAAATATCGCGAATGTGGGGGTATTCGCCGACGATCTCCGATCGGCGCGCGCCGCAGCGCAGTCGGAGAATTCTAGTAGAACAATTGCTAAGCGGATTCCGTGTGCGGTGTTTCTTAGTCCCAGCGGCAGCTGGGCCACTGGAATCTATTTCTCGAACTGGGTAATCGCTAGCGTTCGAGTCGACGGTAAAGATAGGTGGGAAAACCGGAGCTGTCGCGATACTTTTGGAATCATCTCTTAATGTTGGAACAGGAAAAAAAATAAAAGTGCTCAGTAAACATCACTTCTCAATCCAAGTATATACCTAAATATGTAATTACGGTCCTGCTAAAGTTTACTTTACAATGAACAATTTACAACTTTTATTGACGATCGTCATAGCTTAGGTAGTAAGTCAAGTGATGTACTTATTATACCATAAAACAATATAAATACACCGATCTGAATTACATTTTCTTTACAGTAGCAAAAACATTGATAAGACAGTTTATTCTAGTCAATCCTTAAATAAAACTCATTACGTATGAAACTTTAATTCTCCCAATGTTGATGATGTGCCTTCATTAGGTAAAAAGAAATTTTTTGCGTCTGAAAGTTTCTTTAATGTATTGACGACACCATTAACAAAGCATTATACAAATAGATACAGTCATCATTCATGTACAATTTAGATGGTTTTAAAACCATTCGGTGTTTCTTTATTTTAACTGTTGGGGTTTTAAAATCCTTTTTCCTCAAACTGTTTTTAAAATTACATATTACCATAATTGTTGGTGAGGTTCTAAGAAACTAATTTTAAATTTAATAACAAAAGAGATAATTCTACACAAAACTGATGTCAGAGAAATGAATCAGTTATAGCAAATCAAAACACATTTTTGTGATGCTGATTTGGGTTAAAATGTCCAGTAAGTGGATTTACAAACTGTATTATATTTTCTTCACTTTTTCCCAAATGCACACTAATGTTTATTGGGCACTAAACAGCCTTTACTTTCTAACATAACATTAAAATTCTTATTAATCAATCTATTAATGAGTAAAATATATTGTATTAACCCTTACGAAGAATATTAAACAATAAAACTTTATAACAAAACATTTATTTAAAAAATTAGCTTATTTAAACTCTTTGAGAGCCGTTTCGCTAGACTATCGTCGGATTGATATGTATTGAAGACATTTTGGTTATGAGAAAGCAATCTGATAATGATTGATTAGTGTTAAGACTAGATCAAGTATTAAAGTAATTAAATTTATTGTGCTAACCTTACTTTTTGAAAGTCCATATTACGTGTCTTTTATCTATGCATATTACTAAGAATAATAAAAATACTCTTCGTTTTAACTCAACTTCCAAGTTTAATTGAAAAAATTAGGTTTAAAATCACAATTACCGCTGTTTTGCTAAAAACTAGCATCGTCAGATTGACATAGGTATTGAAGTTACATTTTGTTTGTTTGTAGCTAGGTACCTGATGTTGATTAAGTATGGAAGTAATAAAGACATAACAATATTGAAGTAGTGAATAAACAAATAAATCTTGGAAGTTCTCCACTATTAAACTGTTTAATTTGATTGAGTCTTCATTTTATACATAGATAAGACGTAATTGTAAAACACAAATATATTAAGTTATTGTAAAGATCAGCATGATATAGTTTTTTCCTGGTTTTTCTATATCATTGCACAGTTATACTGAACTTAGAGGGAAATAAATCCAGGATAATTCCTTAGAGCTAATAACATCTAGGCTTTAATATTATTATGTCTTATTACTTTCATACTTGGTGTAGCCTTAACTACTAAATCAACATTAGGTACCTAGCTACAAACAAACAAAATGAAACTTCAATACGTCAATCTGACGATGCTAGTTTTTAGCGAAAGAGCTGTAATTGCTATTTTAAACCTAATTTTTTCAATGAAACTTGAAAGTTGAGTTAAAACGAAGAGTGTTTTATTATTCTTATTAAAGTAATAACACACATAACACATAACAATATTAAAGCCTATAAGTTATTAGCCGAAGGGATTATATGCAATGAAATAGCAAAACCAGGAAAAACTATATCCTGCTATTTTTTCCAATAACAATACATTTGTGTTATATTTACGTTTTATCTATATATAAAAATGAAGATTTAATTGAAGTAAACAGTTTAATAGTAGAGAACTTCCAAGTTGTTTATTAACTACTTTAAATTGTTCATCTGTTAACTGTTCTTCTAGAAAACCAAAATTTTGTTTTTATAATAAATGTATAGTAATTTAATGTCATTTGTGTGTGCGAAATAATCTGAGTGTTCAAGTAGACGTTTTGCATAGTTTGACTTATCTGGTTGTTGTAATATATAAGATTTTAAGTGTTCATTATTATCAAAGTTACCTATTTTTGTTCATTGGAATTGAAAATACTCTGTATCATTGAATTATATGTACAGAAAACCAACAAAAACCATACCATAATAATTCAAATCATCCTATATCACATAAATTAGCAGCTTATTGATTTATTACTTCTCCTCAATTTTACGTAAACTATTGTGATGATTTTATTTAAAGGTTTATTACACATTCACTAAAAAGAAATTTGTCATGGTTTTTTATATAAATTCCCTAACGTCAAAAATAAACAAACTGACGCCGTCACTGGCAGCTGTTTCTATGCAAAATTAAAATTTCTAACAATTACCTAATGTTTATCATAAAAATATATAACATATAGTTGATGCAATAAAAATCCCAAACCATGTGACCAATGTCCAAAAAAGTGGCGTGATACAATGTTGCCCAATAACAAAAAAAAATCCTGAATACCTATATGAAGTATTTTTTAAACTTTGCAGATGTAGATTATATACCTACAATAAATACAATATGTTAAAAGACAAAAAATATTCAAATTACAGCTTTTAATTTTAAAAATACATGTATTATAGCTTCTTATATAATATGTCTTTGAAATTCATTCCTTTTTACACTTTTTTCCTTTTATTGGTTTTTAGTTTTTTAGAAACTTTGTTTCATAGCTAATAAAAAATAATAATAAATATTTATAACAACTGCAGTTAAGCATAGAATTGAACCTTTATTATCGCGTTCTAGTGCATAATATTGATTTCAAGAGCTACAACAATCTACTCAATTTAAATCACTATAGTCTACAGTTTCACTATTACTTACATCACTAAATTGTGATCTAAAAAACAGTTATGCTTTATTTTGAAAGTGATATGAGACAATCAACCCTTAAAAAGTTCTAATTTAAGTAAAATCTGTGAAATAATTATCCTGAAACAATTAAATACTGTCTAAAAAGAAACGAGATAATTAAAAACATTGGAATTGGTTATTTTAAATCAATGTGTATAATATGAGCTCCTGTTTTAATACATAAGCCCTATAATCTTTCCTGCAAAGAAATTAGTTACATTTTAATTTATTGGGTATTTATAAAAAATAATTAAATTTTTTTGTAGTTGCTACCCACAACGTAATCGCGTAATCCACCATACTAAACCGATGGTCCACCTCCGAGTTTACGCCGGCGCATATCTCTCATCCCATATAAAAACAAGAAAGCGCGCGTCCGTTGCATCATTCAAAAAAAGCTGCTAGTGAGAAAAGTGTAGTCAGTTGATATATTTATTATTTTGACGGACTTTAGATTGGTGTTTGTTTTGTTTATTGGCAGTTTATAAACAGTAGACATTAAGTTTTCTTCTTTTTTGCATCCTTAAAGTTCAGAGACATGAAGCCGGTGGTGGTTCCAGTATTAGCTGTGTTGATAATGTTTTTTGGCTTTAACCACGTGATTGCCAGGCCGAACAACAGGTAAATCAATTTTTGTTTTAAAAATGTCATTAAAACAATATTATTTTAAATGATCTGGGGTATTACGTTTTATGGTGTCGCACAAAAAAATATCACTGTAATTGCACAAGCAAAGCTGTTAAATAATAATAGTACAGACGATTAGTCTATTAAAACTTCTTACGGAACTATTTCAATAATTCTTTAAATTATTTAGGTATAACAGGTAGAAAAGTATGGTTTACATTGTAACAATGTAAATAAAATCATAAGAAAAAGGCTTTATTGAGTAATTATTTCGTGTGTGTTTTTATTTGCAAGAAATTAATGGCTTAGACAAAATAATTTCGTTAAACCAACTGCTTCTGAATTTCTCTGTTTTTATGGGTCCCATTCGACGTGTAACTAGATCGCCAAGGGAAATAATGTCAAATATTAAGAATAATAAAAAACTCTTCGTTTTAACAAAACTTCCAATATTTATTTAAAAAATTGCTTTTTTAACTTTAATGACAGCCGTTTCGCTAGACTTAGCATCGTCAGATTGACATATTGAAGTTACATTTTGTTTGTTTGTAGCTAGGTACCTGATGTTTATTAGGTAGTTATAAGGCTAGACCAAGTATGGAAGTAATAAGACATAACAATATTAAAGCCTAGATGTTATGAACAAATAAATCTGGGAAGTTCTCCACTTTTAAAGTGTTTGCTTTGATTGAGTCTTTATTTTATACATAGATAAGACGTAATTGTAACACAAATTTATTAAGTTATTGTAAAGATCAGCATGATATAGTTTTTTCCTGGTTTTTCTATATCATTGCACAGTTATACTGATCTTAGAGGGAAGTACATCCAGGATAATCCCTTAGGGCTCATAACATCTAGGCTTTAATATTGTTATGTCTTATTACTTCCATACTTGGTCTAGCCTTATAACTACCTAATAAACATCAGGTACCTAGCTACAAACAAACATTTAAATGTCACAACTGTCAAATTTTATAAATTACACAGTGCTGCCGACATACTTTCATTAAAATAAAAATTTTTAAGTAAATATTGGAAGTTTTGTTAAAACGAAGAGTTTTTTATTATTCTTAATAAGATGGACTTCCAAAAAGTAAGGGTTAGTACAATCAATTTAATGTCAAATATATTAAAAAATGCGTTCTGCTTCTGTAACAGACAGTTCTAATTTTATTTTTGCTCGTTACACGCAAAAAGTATATAGAATTTTTTATTATTTATTTTGTAATACATTTTACATACCTCACCTCCAGAAATTTTGTTTATTAATTTGTTTCACTTGCTGTTGTTTTCCCGTAATGTTTTCAATTGACGTGGTTAAGATTTATCTAGAATTACAGTAAATACAAATTTCCTTTTAAATATGAAATTGTGGTTCATCTACTTACCTCTAAACCTCACACATATTTTGTCAACAACTAACAGTAATACGCTGAAGCTCTTAATAATTTCATTAAGAAAGAAAAAAAAATATGTAAAGCAATCTATGGCTAATGGACTTGCTTCTGAGCCATTATCTTTATACACACAAACACACAACAATGTTACTTATTACAAAATGTTTACTTTGGTATTTTCCTTATAATATCCAAATACAATTAGGATAACTTTGAATATTCATAGAATAACTTCTAAAGTTTATTTTTTAAGATAAATAACAAAACAAGATTGGTGTAGAGAATGTTTTATAAAATTTATCAAAATGGCGATGCACAATATGTATTGAGAGATAAAACGGATTCTAGGTCTTCAAAGTTCGTGCTTCATTAGCTTTTTCATTAACTTTTCATTCCATCATTTTCTGCTATACAATTGAAAAGATCTGTGTTTATATTCACTCTGTTTAACCTTTACATTTCCGACTATGATTGAATTTTTTTTTATTTTCCAAAGGAACGATATATTTGTTAGAGTAACGACATAAAAAGATTACATGTAAATGTTTTAATAACTAATTCAATTTTTGCTAATGAAGTTTTTTACTTTTTAAATAACCGCATTGTTTTTTTACTATTTCTGTATATTGTTCCATGCAATTTTTTGCAACTTTTGAAATAATTATTATTTTAAATCTGAGAAGTAGTGTTTTTGGCCACCTGTTTCATAATGAATATGTATATTTTAACTTAATATATTTATGAATTAATTTTTATAATATATACGTTCAAAATATGCACCATGGCGTTGCAAACAAGCTTTATAACGTTTCTGAAGATCAAACAAATTTAAGAAAAGTGGTTTCTGCAAATGTTGAAAATTTGAAGTTATTCTTTGTCGTGGTACTTCTCCAACAGTTTCTGGCGGATTTTCGCAGCGAAATATGATAATTTGTGCGACAAAAAATTAATCTGTTACCAAAATATTCACAAAGCAAATTTATGAAGCGTTCGACTTGTTGCGCCATCCTGTTGCTTACGGATTCTTATATTACTTGCACTACAAAAGGTCTTAAATACATATTTTACAATATTTGACAGTATTATGTCTGTATCGCTCTTAATTGACAGTGACTGGTTGCTCATTCTTAAACAAAAAAAGACCAATTATGCTCGGACCAGACACAACCATGGGCGTAGTGAGGTACGGGCAGAGGGGGGCAGCTGCCCCCCCCCCTAGAAGAGCGATCGCTAGCTGGTAAACTGTAATATGCTCACGAACTCCATAGCTCTCTTGCTCGCTACGCTGCCTATAAGACCTAAGAGTCTAACGGGCTTGTGATCACATAAAAAAAAATTTACATTACACTAATAACTCTAAGTCAAACCCAAAAAAGTAACGGAATTACTTTTAAAAAACCCGCCGTAGGAGCAGAGTCGTATGCAGGGGGCAACTGGATTCAGTAGCCAATGCTCATCCTCATCTCTCATCAGTCATCAACAGTAAATCTTACCTTAGTACTTCGCTCGGAACGTCCGTTGGTGTAGTCTAGAATTTATTTCATCTGCCCCCCCCTATATAGAATTCTGGCTACGCCATTGGACACAACAACCCAAATGATTACTCGAGCACTGTGTAAAAGCTTTTCTGCGATGATATCAGGACGTTCAAACCCAAGGAATCTATTTGTTTATCTTTTGATGTAACTGTTGAGGTGAATGTGACTTTCGTCAGAAAACAAGGAGGAAAACCATATTTTTTTTAAATCGGTATCTTCATACACTAAGCTCAGCACGCGTCTACAGCAAATTTCTCTTTTACGTTAATCCGCAAAATTTAGTAGTTGTTTTTTCAGTTTACATACATTTCATACAAGACTTCTTTGCGGACATTAGATGATTTGGATAAACATACACCCTTCATTAGCATTGGTACAAATTATTGCTCTTCCACGACCTGCAGAGCCTTTACGTTGACTAACAGTGCGACGAAATTTCTTGACAAACATTAACATTACATCTTTACTGGGGGACGACTTGTTAATATGTTGGCATCTTCTTGACACTTGTTTTAAATATTATGGGCCATTATTCCGTTCAACTCCGTATGAGCATAAATAATGTTCTACTAAAAAAACTTTGTCTTCGGTAGAAAGAACTATAGTAATGCTATAGTGACAAATATTTTAACCGTAATGTACGTAATGCCAAGTATACCATATATGGTAAATATCATTCAACGAATAAATGCAATTTGCGTGGTCAATTTCTCAGCCCTTTTAATTTCGGTAGTGTTTATTATGGCGGATACCTTATAAATGAACTTTAGTTAAATAATTATATTCCACAAATTGTTAACTGTTAACTGAAACCTTTTCAAAGCATTTTCTTTTTTTTTATACAGTCAAATTTACTTATGTTATACTTTTACAGAAATGATTAGCTCTTTCAATCAAAATGCAGTTAACCATATTCAAAAGGAATTCACATTAGTTCTAAGAGATCTTGAATCTTTGGAATAACTGTTATACCAAATCAATCTCATAAAGACTTGAGAGAAATGCTATAAACTATATCAAAATCAATAATTATTTTTTTTAATCATTAAAATATTCTTTTTCTCCAAATCACATTAAAAGCGGCCTTTTAATGACACTTGGCAGGCTTAGAAGTTGTACTTTTAATGCCTAGACAGAAAAAGTTCGTTGCTAGACAACCTTCCAAGCAATAATTTAAATCAAACTAGTTATTAAAATTGACAATGATATTAAGAAAACTCAAAATGATGCTGATGATAATAATCTCTTATCTCAGGTGGTGTTAATTGCATCAATTCATCCTCACTTTGCAGTAAATCCATTTCTAACATGACAACTTTTCAAAATTGACAATGACAAAGTAAACAGTAAACAAACATATTCAACAAACGTCATCAGCGGTAAATCTTGTGCTTTTATGCCTAGTAAAACAAATAACTATTGTAATAGAAAGATAGAATCTTTTTTGTTTAAAAAAAAAAAACTTTGAAATAGCTCATTTAATTCTCGAAAATTTGGGAAATATTTTTGATTAACTCAATTTTTAATTAAAATTTTTCTGTATATAAAAGCTTCTGAAAATAGGTAAGTTTATTATAGAAGACACTCAATTAACAGAATCGAAATAAAAAACCTAAATTATTTTTAATATTAATAAAAACTACAATATTTTTTGTTGAAAAACTTATCAATTTACTTGATAATGGTTATTAGATTTGGGCACAATAAAGTTTTAGGGATAGCTCACAGAGCCAATCGAATTTCAGATTTTATTTTCCCATAACAGCGTTATATTTCTTTACCTTTCAGGATTCAAGTTACCATTTTTACTATTTCTTGAACAATCGCGTTACCTTTTTTCAAGGAAGAATTTATTACATTCTTATTATGTCTGTGATTCTTATGCGATTATAATTTTTTACGTGAGGTTGGAATAAAAGTCCGATGTTATCAATCGACCTTGATAAATCGTTTAATTTGAACAAAACTTTAAAATAGTGTAAGTAATAACGAAATTGAATTTCTCCTCCCAAATAAAAACCAATAAAATATAAGAGAAAACTGCTTGTCTGGTTGTAACACGATTATCTCTCCATTTTCAATAAGTTATTTTACTTTTTTTATCCCGTCAAAACAACGCAGACCTCATCGTCTACACAATCTAATTTCCCAAACAGATGGCAATTATCCCCCTCTGATATATAAAAGTGAAAAATTAAACAAGATACAGGAGAAAAATATTTTTAGGAATTTTTGTCAACTACAAATATTACAATTACCTTCTACTTAATCTATTCTTAAAAGAATAATGGATAATTGTTATCTTTGAAAATAAATCTGAATTTAATAAATGTAGTATGTGGGGTAAAAGAAAGGAGAACCAACTCAGTGTATTAAAAAGTGTCCGGCCTCGTCATAATTAATTATTAGAGTAAAAAACAAAATTAAAATACATTTGACTACCTAAATATAGTGACATAAAAATCCGAACACCTACTTTAAATGATTTTATTTTTATAAAATTTTGTATAAGTACTTACTGAAGCATAATAAGTATATGATAAAAATTTCACTTTTCACTTACTGAAGCATAATAAGTATATGATAAAAATTTCAAAATTATTGCATTGCGTTAAAGCCCTTTTACCTTTTATAATGAACCCAGATGTGTTACGCATTCTCCAACGCGCCTAGGCATGCTTCTGATCAGATGGTCAATGTCCTCCTGTGGTATCTCATTCCAGGCAACCACCAACCACCAACTCCTCTCAAAGTTCTTCTAGAGTCTGAGGAGGACGTTTCAAATTGAGCAATCTCCTACCCATCATATCCCACACGTGCTCAATTAGGGATAAGTCGGGAGATTTTGGTGGGCAAGGTAACAATGTGACATCATTATGTTGAAAGAAGTTTATTGTGACTCTTGCGACATGTGGTCGGGCATTATCTTGTTGGAAAGTTGGATTTGCCAGGATGTCAAGATAGGGTAACAGATGGGGTTCTAAAACTTTTTGGATATAACCATAAGCTATAGCACCCCAAATCATAACTTCAACAGTTTGATGAACATGCCTTTCAACAAAACCGTGGATTTCTACTTTCACCACGTCGTCTTCTAACCCTCGCTCGACCATAGTGCATGCCTAAACAAAATGGATACTTGTCACTAAAAAAAATGCTGTTCCATTCCTGATCCCAGAGTGACCGTTCTCTGCACCACTCAAGGCGAATACGTCGGTGTTCTGGAGTTAAAGGAAGGATCCAGTGTGAAACCCGGGAAGGACTCGATATGAAAACAGGCCAAAACGTCTTATTCGTCGGTAAACACTTCGCATGCTAATAGGTCTTCCGTGTTCTGCAAACCATTCATTTGCAATGGACCTGGTAGTGGAGAAACGGCCCCCTAAGGCCAATAATCTTAGGCGGCAATTTTCACGGTCTGTTTTTCTACGGGGGCGTCCAGAGCCCCTTGCTCTTTTCGTACGGCCTTCTCGAAGCCATGCCTGACAACACCTAACACGGTGTCTACACTTCTTTGCCCTCTAACTGCAATTTCCCGAAAAGAAAATCCAGCTTCCCGAACTCACTAAGTTGACGAAATCGTACAGGTCTCCGTACCCTAGGCATCGTAACCAATCGTAAAGAATGTCAAGAACCAAAATCCACAAATTTGGATCTTTCCTACGGCTACAATATTCATTTTTGGATTGTTAGTGGATTTCAAAAAAAGCAGTATAAAAACCAGAATCTTCAACTGATAAGGCTGAAAATTTTATCAATTGTTTATTTCAGTCAAATAAATAAATTCACCAAATTTTATTAAAATAAAATCACTTAAACTGGGTGTTCGGATTTTTATGTCACTTAGTATAGTTAAGATTTTAAATACTGCGTAATTTTTAACTACACAAGTCACGAAAAATATTAAATTTTTCAACCGAGCTTACTTCACTCTGTTTATAACCTATGGAGGCTAACTACTGACTTCACGTTGTCTTTTTACTCTTGCGCCATCTACTATTTGCCCCTTACCGCTGGACAGTTTTTCAACATTATTCATATATAAGTTGGTGCTTACCTCTACCCTCTATAAAATGTATGATACATCAACATGTTTTCAGGTAAAAATGAACTGTTTAATCCTTTATTTATCTTTTTTTTTGGAAAACCAAACAAAAGGTAATATTTGACAAAGAGCAAGTTCGTTTAACGCTTTAATGATGGCATTTCCCTAATTTCCGCATCCAAAAACCTACATAAAAGTATTAACAAAAAAAATATATCACACGTGTGTACATATTGAGGAATCGGAGAATGTGGAAATAAAAAGTAATGGAGATTTTCGCAGTTTTAAATATCCAATGCAGGTTTAAATATAGTCGGTATTTGCCATAGTTTTTGCAATATGAATATGTAACAGACAGGAAGTCACTCTTTGTCGTCATAAAATACATTTTTTCGTTTGAAGTATAGGTGCTCCTCTCTATAGAATAAAGACCTACGATTTTCTTTTGTTTTTAGTATCTATAGGTTTGGTCATACAAAAAATAATTGACACGTTGTGGATATAATAGAATAAATACTAATAATATACACTTTGACGTATACTAAACAAAATACATATACAGGGTGTCCCCAAAAAAATTGTTATATATTATACTACAGATTCTGGGACCAAAAATATGTTGATTGAACCCCACGTACCAATATACAATAGTGCACACAAAAAAAGTTACAGGATGCTAAAGTTAAAAATTTAAATATTTTTTTTATATTTTGCACTTATAAAAATCTTCATTATAAAACGCATTTGCGTATCGTAATGTAACTTTTACGCACGCAAATTTTTGTTTTAAATGGTTGGCGACATGAGTGAAGTATCTAAAGGCAAGACTATTGACAATGACATTTGTGGCTAATAGCAATTTATTAATTTTATATTGTTCTTTAAGAAAGTATCTGTGAATATGAATATAATATTTTACTTATATAATATATTATTATTGGTATATTATTCATTTTAAAATATTTTAAAACATTAACATTTGACAATTTAAATGTCACAACTGTCAAACTTTATAAATTACACAGTACTGCCGACATACTTTTTAAAATAAAATTTTTTGTAATTACATAAAAATAAAAAATTAATTTAAAAAATGGTAAAAAGGGCAAAATATAATTAATATTATAAACAACTTATTTCATATGGCTGTTGTGACACTCGTTCTTTAAAAAACTCATCGCTCCGCGATTCGTTTTTTAAACTTGAACTCGTGTCATAACAGAATTCCATATGAAATACGTTGTTTAATATACTATTTTAACATTACTCCAAAACGGTTTAACGTTAATGTATGAAAATTTATAGGAAATACTAGTAGAGCATACCCAATAAATTGGAATCAGTTGCATTCAATTATTTTGATCTATAATGGATTTTCAGAGGGGATCAACACCCCTTTCACCACCCAACTTTTTTAGGGCTATAATTTAACAAAATATGGCCCGCCACTGGAATCAAACGTATATTCTTAAATTTTTGTATCTTTCTGTATTTCTCTGTAAATATTTTATTATGGAAGATACAACCACCCTTTAAAATGCCAATTTCAATATTGAATATTTAAACTACATTTTCACAAATATTAAAAACATCTTTATTTTCAAAATTCAATTTATAAAATAATAAATAGGAGTAAAATAATAAAAATCTAATGTAATACATAATTTTAATTAATGTTTTTTACAAGTTATTTCAAATCTGCTACGTACGTAGAATACACTACCTATTAATTATTACAAATAACAATTGAGTAGTCTCTGATTTATTACTGTCAGGGCATTTGTTGTTGCTTTTTTGACAGTAGAAAAGGATTTCTAGTTAATAAAGTTTCTCAGAAATGGCTGATATGCACTTAGTATTAGGTAAAAATTTCATTATGAAAATAGCGGTTGTATGTATTACTTTCATTTTCTAATTAGGTGAATGTGAAGGAAATGGTGCGGCGTCTGCAAGGCGCTATGCTTATAAGTTCCCTAATAGAAATGTACCAGACAGGCGAACTTTCCTGACTATTGACCAAAATTTAAGAGAAACAGGGACTTAAAAAAAAAACAAGTTCTTGGTAATAGTGGTCGTCCAAAAGACCTTGCGAATGCAGATGATATAATAGAAATTGTTGACGAACACCCGGACACGAGCATGAGAAAGATAGCGGCTGAATTAAGAGTACATCGTATGAAGGTATGGAGAACAATTAAAGACCAGTTACTTCACCCTGGGCAATTAGACGAAAAATGTATTTTATGCAAGATGTACGCCACCACATTTTAGTAAAGTCGTTAGAGCTTTTTTATTTCAAGAATATCCAGTGCGGACCACGTTTGAATCCATTAGATTTTTGTTTCTGGGGATATATGAAAGAAAATGTTTATTCTGTGGAAATAACCAGTGAGGATCAACTGAGGCACCGAATTTTACAAATTGCTAACGAGTTTCGACAAAAACATTTAATTTTTCAAAATATTCGGTATTCCTTGTTGAAACAATGTAGTACAGGAAGGAGGAGGTCTTGAACACTTGTTGAGTTAAGGAAAATATCTTGTTTGTTTATAAATTGTAATTTAATAATTATTATGTTTTTAATATTTGTGAAAATGTAGTTTAAATATTCAATATTGAAATTGGCATTTTAAAGGGTGGCTGTATCTTCCATAATAAAATATTTAAAAAGAAATACAGCGAGACACAAAAGTTTAAGAATAGACGTTTGATTCCATATTTTGTTAAATTATAGCCCTAAAAAAAGTTGGGTGGTGAAAGAGATGTTGATCCCCTCTGAAAATCCATAATAAATCAAAATAATTGAATGCAACTGTTTCCAATTTATTGGGTATTCTCAACTAATATTTTCTATAAATTTTCATACATACGTTAAACCGTTTTAGAGTAAAATTATTTAAATTTTTAACTTTAGCACCCTGTAACTTTTTTTTGGGTGCCCTATTGTATATAGATAAGTGGGGTTCAATCAACATATTTTTGGCCCCAGAATCTGTGGTCTAATTTATGACCATTCTTTTCGAGACACCCTGTATACACTGCGTGTCATAGAAAACGGGCCACTCCAAAAATTTGCGGATATGTTTTAAAGATATCAGTATTACAGTAGTATTTTTAAGGTTTAGGTAAAAAAGATGGAAAATTTTCAGTAATCAGTTGAAATTGTAACAATGCTAGCTAGACAAGTGGAAAGACAATTAAATATTAGTCGTTCGACTGTACAAATTACCCAAAAATAATTTTATTTAAACTGGATCTCATCACCGACGATGCGGTACTGGTCCAAAAATAAAAACAACAGCCAGGGAATATCGGCTCCATACAAAACTGGACCGGGTCCAAACCGCTAGAATGTTCCAAGGACATCTCCAGCAAGCTCAAGGAATAGCAATAAGTCTTTCTACCGTTAGGAGAGTATTAAGGGAACAAGGATTAACAGCTTGCAGTCCAGCAACAGGTCCCCTACTTTCCGCAGCTCACAAAAGAACACATCGTGGACAACCAAGGGAACTTGTTATTCTTCAAAGAATAAAAATAAATATGAAGAAAAAAATTTACAGATACTCCTCTCGTCTTTAATTATGTTGATAAGTATAGAATATTTTATCGAAAAATTATCAAATCCGCAAAACATAACTTTTATAAAAATCGTATTACAAGAGTCAACAATTGTAACAAAGAAACTTGGTCGATTATAAATAATATTAGAAATAAAGCAAGTTTGTCAAGAAAGGTTAATTTAGATCCTGACGAATTAATTATTTTGTGAATGTAAGCAAAAAATTTTAGTTCTAATATACCTTAGAACTCAAGATGCTCTTTCTTTCCTTAATTGTTCTAAAAATATCACTAATAGTTTCTTTATCAGAACCACAGATAAATTTGAGCTAAGGCAAACTATAAATAGCATCCAAATAAAAGTTCTAGTGGTATTAATGGCTTATCCTCTAGAATTTTCTTAAATATTCCTATGATTACAATAAACATGTTAACTTTAACAATAAATGATTCTTATTAAGAATAATGAAAAACTCTTCGTTTTACCAAAACTTCCAATATTTATTTAAAAAATTGCTTTCTTAACTATAATGACAGCCGTTTCGCTAGACTTAGCGAAGATGGACTTCCAAAAAGTAAGGGTTAGTACAATCAATTTAATAAATGATTCCTTTGAAAAGGGTGTTTTCCCCGACTGTCAACTTCATAAAGGCGGCGATAAAAACATAACTTCTAATTACAGACTTACTTCTATTATTATCAACCTTAGCGAACATAATTGAAACGCTAATACAAAACTTTTATTCATAAAAATAATATTTGACATAACAGCAGTTTGGTTTCCTTCCGGGCATTTGTTCTAGTAATCCAATGTTTTCGGTTTTTGAGGATGTATAATCTTCACTAATTAATAAACTGTTTCTTCTGTTTCTTCTATTTAGTTAACAACCTACTGTTTGAGTCTCATCTAAGATATGGGTTACTGTTCTGGGGGTATTGTGGTGTACATATTTTCGCAAATTAACTAAAGCATACCTTTAGCATAGGAGAGACCTATTATACAGATCGGGATGAAGCTCCTACCGTACAACTACGACAACCAACCCATTTGACAATACCGCATAGAAATCCACTGTGCATTAAAACTCGAGCACTAAGTTGTATGCACACACGGGGCAACCATGATAATTAGTGGTTGATAAAAAACATTTTTAAGTTAATTTCAGTGAAAATAAAAATATAAAATGTAATACCTAAAATATTATTTAAATACAAACATATTTTTAATAAATGTTCCTAGTGTGCTAAAAATTAAGTATAAGTGGTGCGTAAATGAAGATGTCCATGAATGAAATTTTGCTCAGAAGTAGAAAAAATAATTCTCTTTCATCTGGTATATTCAAAAGTTACTTACAAACGTTCCCAGTAGGCTATAAATGGGTTGTAAGCGAATTTTAAACGCAAAGTTCTACTGGACTAGAACGAATAATTTTATTGTACTATTATTGTCTTAATCTACCACCCAGCCTCAGACCGTTTCCTACTTGTAAGACGCAGAAAGAGAATAGAGCAGGAACGATAGACGAAGTGCATCTTTGTACGAAAGTAGCAAATCTAAAATAGAAGTAATAAATAAAATACTATAAAGTTTTAATTGCACATATTTCATTATTCAATCATTGTCACATTCACTAAAGTGTATTAAAAATTCTAGAGTTTTATTTAATTCAGAAATACAATTCGTTGCCTAGAGAACATTCATGTCCTTACGATGAATTAAGTAAAATTTACGTTTTTAGAAGGGTAGTTGGTACACTCTTAGGCACGTGTTTAATCTACCTATTTTTTATGGGTTCAAGTATACAGGGGGTCGATTCTCGAATGTGTACGCCTGAAAAAGTATACTTTTTCTAAACAAATTTTGACGTCACACTTTCCCAGTCCATTCTTAAACCATGTACTTATAATTGTATACGTTTAAAAAAAGTATACTTTTTCAGGCACACACACTCGAGAATCGACCCCCAGGAGCTGTAATGTGGTTCTACTATCGATTTAGAAGATGTCGGGTTGATTTATTTTTTAGCCAAGATATAAACAATTGATATTTAAAAAAACACTTTCAATTTTCAATAACAGCTAAACAGCTCTTATTGATTTTAAAAATCTATTTTTTAAATAAAACGTGACAGTTTTGTTAAAAAGCTTCATTTTTTATGTTCCTAGACATAAGCATTTGCGTTAAACATTCCCTTATAATCCATTTTTGGTCTACTCGGAACTTTGGAAGTAACTTTTGAATATACCAGATGAAAGAGAATTGTTTTCTCTACCTTGGTGCACAAATTCATTGATGGACATCTTCATTTACCCACCAGCTCCAAAGGAAATATCCGAATTTGCGTTAAAAATTCGCTTATAATCCATTTTTAGCCTACTCGGAACATTTGTAAGTAACTTTTGAATATACCTGTGCAAAATTTCAATTATGGAAATCTTCATTTACCCACCAGCTCCAATGGAAGAATAAGTAATATTTTTTGTTTTCTATTAATTCAATTATTTTCTAGCAAAACGGCTGTCATTGCATTTAAAAACGTATTTTGCGAATAAATGGTGGAAGTTTGTTTGTTTACTATTCTTAATAGGCATTCTTAAGCTTTCTGCGGTCTCCAGTATATTCTGTTTATTAATTGAGCCGAAATCGTTTTTGTATACTATACTATCAAAAATAAAGGTTAAACTTTAAACAATAGCATACCTAACGCCTCTAACGCTATTTATTCAGGCGCAGGCTAGAACAGTCACGTACCGGCTCCTATAGTGTTGGAAAGCAACCCAATATTCGGAATGCCATCGGCGTAAGTGGGGCCGAAATACGGACAGAAAAATGTACCGCCAATCCAAGCAGAGCTTGTTTACTACGCACAGACGGCTCAAAACCCGAAGAAGGGACTAGAGCTGGTCCATTCATGGTAGAAGAATAGAGTGAAATATCTCTTAATCTAGAGCGGTATGCTACATTGTTCCAGTCAGAGACAGCTACCATGTTAGTGATTAGCTTCTTTCTTCAAACTCAGAATTTTCTTTAATGAACATAATTAGATCTTTTTTAAGACTCTAACATAAAAATTGAGTGAGTTATGATAAAAATAAGATCAGTATCTAATTCTTTATAATAGAAAATCGATGAAAACAACCCCCTAACTACCCCCTAATTAAAATTGATCTTCACCCTTCTTCAATGCTCTTTATACATGTAATATTAATACGTCCAAGATAAACTAAACAATTTTCCTCTTTAAACTAAGGAGAACCAAAATATTTATGATTATTTATATCAACCGAATTTGTTTCTTTAAAAACAATCTTTTGTATTTCCTTTGTGCTTCCGCTATTGTGTGGATGAACATAATTTCTGCAGGTCATCATCAAGCAACAGCGAAACTGGTCCAAATCTACTCGTCAATTGTATAATACACATTAGGGACTTAAAGCAATTCTAAAAATAGGGAGTTAAGGCACACAGGGTACGTAAAAGTATCTTTTTCGCGTAAACGTACCAATTCCACTTTACGTCGTCGTTACCAGGATGAGAAATATAACAGTTAAGGCACAGATCAAAAGGTAACGCAACGTATCCAAACGTCATGTTTTGTTTTTGTCAGCTGTCAAATATTTGTTTGGTTTTTTGGTTAGAAGAATTTGTGTTTTTGAATGAAAACAAGCCCAGAAAGATTAAATGTTTACACTAGTAGGTACACATCAATAGGTAACTTACTGAAATTGTAGTCTCCTATCCTTTTCTGTATATTCCCAATAAACCAAAACTAGTTGGCAAACACTCGGCCACCTCTTGGCACTTACGGCAAAGCGCTGGCTTTATTTACCACTTTCGGAACATCAGCGGACCGAATAATTAACTCCCGGTTTAATGAATACCAACATTGTTCCGATAGTGGCACAGAACCGGCAAACCGATCACGGATAATCCGTTTTGTAGCGAACGCGGCCCGCTACTTTGATAGCCAGAGACTTATGGTATATTCTGGTCCGCAATTGGTCCTCCACTGTATTTTCTTTGGTGGTTTAAGCCTCCCCGTGCCAACTAATTTCAGACTCTCTGGTGCATTTTTCAAATATACCGCCAAGATGAACGATCCGTCTTTGTTTTTCCTTTTTAGTTCCCAGTTCCGCTGTGTCACGTCATGTTTCAACACCATGTTTAATCATCACTAGCTATTTGCAAAGTATTGTTTTATTTACTATTTACTTAATTTTATTAGTTATATTCATTTTGCAGTTGTTTGGAAAGTAATTTGTTTCATTACTTTTTGGAAGATTGGAAGTTGGTTAATTGTTTTCTCGGTTGTTTGTATTTCTACAAAAACATTGAAGTTTTATTTTGATTAGTGCAATAATTACTATTTCAGCAATGGAATAAGGATGTCTTTGGATACATAAAGTGTTGTTTAGAATGTAAAAAGTGCTACATTTCAAATAATTATATATTTCAGAGGTTCGGTAATATATTCACTAAACATTATACTTTTGTAAACTTTTATTATAATATGGTATAAAACAAAGAATGAAAAATTATGTTCGGAATATCTCGTTAAGATATTGCATGTAAAACCGTCAATCATAAACATTATTATAATTTCCTTTTTTAAGGGGCTTTTTTATTTAGAAACAAATTCATCCTTATTCTAACTTTTTCAACCCTTACTGCATGGAATCTACTGAAAAATTACTTTTTTAACTGAAACACTGTTCAAATAATTCTACAATACAATGGAAAAATAATAAAAACTCTAAAAAAATGATAAATATTTAGTAGTACAGCCTAACCGCAAATACACTCTGATTATAACCTAGCGGACCACTTTTGGCTAACAAGACTAGAAATGGAATGAAAGCAAAAATACCGCTTTCATACCGCGTCACGACCGAGTCGGCGGTCCACCAACGGCTGACCAGCGAAAACGCTCTACGATACCGAATTTAAACAGCATGTATTGCCGGCCAGTGGCCATAAGACGGCCGAGCGGACATGCCCTACCTGCAAGCCGAGCTGGCACACGTATGTCGGGCCAGGAACGGCATTTCGGCAATACGTCTTCTATCCACCTGCGGAACGGACAGTTTGTGTTTACTGGGTTTCTTAATTAAATTTTTCACCCTATCTTTCAAGGTTCTACGTAATATGAGTTTCCCCATGATTTTCATTAAGTTACTTTGAATTATATTCCATCTGGAACTGTCTTTATAAGGGTTTTGACCCACAACCTCCCGTAATAAATGTAAATCGTCATCATTTGAAAAATATACCCGTCCTGCTCCTGATAGACGATTTACATTATTCACTTGCATTGTGATCATATAGATAAGAACAGATTATGATGGTCATAAAAATTGTTATCAAAACAAAAAACAACTGGATTTGCAGGTTAGGATTTTTCTTCGTTTTCGTTTCTTTATTTCGCAGTTCGGGATATCTAGCAGCGTTTCGGATATCGTCGGCATGTATCGGGTCGATACTACCGCGTTCTTGGGTCCACGTAGGAATCCGTATCTTTACGTCGAACGTATCTCGTATCGTAACGAAAATTTAAACGGCGCATGCGTAGCTGTCATTAGATACGTTTACGTATGTATGTGATGTGCAGCCTTAACTCCCTAATCACTACGTATCCGTATACGTATCGCAATGCGCATGTGTAGAAGCGATACATGGGTTTCGTTACGTTAAGCCGGCCACTCACGTTCCAACGCCGCAGTACAATTTTGTCGAATGCGATTGCAGTACAATTTCGTTGAAAATCGAGTGGGAACACACACGTAACGACTTTGCAGTACGAGTTTTACTTTCATGTGTTAAACATGTCCGAAGAAAATATACTTTTAGCGGCTCTTGCGCTTTGTCTAACTGACAAAAAAAAAAAAACGTAGGTGGTGGTGCAAAAGCTGGCTATTAAAAAGACATACGTACAGTCACGCTTTCCTTATTTGCATCCCCTTTTTTTCTTGAAATTTAGCAACTAAAATTTCCATAGCTCTTTTCCTAGCATTTTTATCGTGGTAAAGTGGAGATTTAATTTTCCATAGGCATTCCTACTCTTTATACAACTCAAAAAAGTTTCGCTAAGTGCCATTTTTTAAATTAAAATCTAAACAATCTAATCGGAAGCTGCCATACACGGTCAAACATTCAATCCAACCAACGGCGTTGTACTGCGGCAGACTCGGCAGACTGACTTGTTTGTCTGCAAGCAAATCGCACCGATTTGGTCGAACGGCGGAAATACACGATCAAATTATGTTCAATTTTGTCGCATTCAACAAAATCGTACTGCGGCGTTGGATCGTGAGTGGCCGGCTTTACGTGAAACGTATCAATCCGTCACACGTACCTAACGTACGTATCGCGTTATTGTGTTCCGTGATCGCGTTTTTCAACGATTAAGGGACAAAAGTGATGTTATATGCTCAAAAATCATAACCTTATTTTCCATTATCATAAGTTATAACAAACATTTCTATGATATGCGATAGTAGATTTAAAAAGAAAAAGATTATTTTACAGTGGCAATGACATTATTTTGTTAAGGTATATTTTGGAGCTATTTTTTAGGTTAAAAATTAAAACACATGAATGGTTACGTTACGTTGCAAACGTATTTGCTTTAAGCTTCTTTTTGCTTAGTTACGTATCTCCTTTACGTTACGTATATGGAGAAGGATACGTGATAAATTTTTAGAATTGCTTTATGTCTCTATTTACTTGTACATGCGAGCGACTGGCCACTGATTTTTTTGTGACGTGGTGGCCGCCCATAGGCAACTATGTGTCCTATGCTTAACTTACATAATCTAATCTAATCTAAAGGTCAAACTTTAATCTTACATCTAAAATGAATATTTGTATGATTTTATAACATAAAATCAACTAAGTAATTTTTACTACCTAAAATTAAATAAAAGATATTAAGTAGTAAAATTATAAACATGACGAAAGCACACACGTGAATATTAACAATACGAAATTCAAAAGGTTCCACTGAATCCAGTTAAAACATAGTGTGACTTTTTATACGGTAAAACAAAAACTTTTGAAATTTACCTGACAAGAAATAAAGTGTGATTGACCGTAAATATGTTCGACCAATAAAATCCAATTACGATGCGTAAAACCATTTATTCATTTTTTATAGTTTTACAACAAAAACCCCAAACACTCATCACAAATTGTCATCCGTGCGATGCAATTATTATAAAAATGAATTTGGCTGATATAAAATAGAATTTACATGAGAAAAATGGGTCATACAGAAATTTAATTTTTCAATCAAAAAGCGTATATATCCATCGAAGATAGAAAGACTCCTTGTGTATATATTTGCCTCCAACTTCATGAATAAATTAAAGTTAGAATTGCATATACGAT
Organism: Ophraella communa; assembly: GCA_035357415.1. NCBI lineage: Eukaryota > Metazoa > Arthropoda > Insecta > Coleoptera > Chrysomelidae > Ophraella > Ophraella communa. Next base: position 34,541,041 of record CM068995.1, on the reverse strand, counting down.
ACCTATACATACTTCAGTTTGCTTATCATTGTTTTGCATTATGGAAAACATACATTTAAATTTAGGCGGTGAATAAATCGAACAGGTACTAAGATTAAAGTGATTACATTCGTTGCTGATTAATGTCACAAAAAATGTATAGCCATATTTTTAATAAAAGAAAATAAATATAATTTATACAACGCCCATCTCTTATAAAACAACAAACCTTTCAAAAAACATAAAAAGACAACAAACCGAATAATAACTAACCAGAGTTAACGGCATTTATAGAGAAATTACATAGGTACTTGTAGAGTTGTTTAAAGTGTAAAACTTCATTTATTTTCTTCAACTATAAACAACTCAAGACTTTAATTAATTACTAATTTTAATTTTTTAAAGTTAATTTCATGTAAATTTTCAATACTATCAAATTTTTTTGGTAGGTAATTATTTATGACAATTGTCTTTGTTTTAGGATGAAACGAGTGTCTGATTCACATTTAGCAGACCTAGAAACAAAAATCGCGATGAACAACAGAATTAAGGGTTTTGCAATTACGATGCCAATTGGAGGAGGGAAGATCGACCCTTTACAGATGTAAGTATAATTTTTAAGTAGTAAAAAAGGTAATCAAAAAATAAAAAGATCGTGTTTTAAGAGAAATGCTAAATAATTAACTTATACTGTAGATAATAAAGCTATTGAATGGAAGAACATTACAAGCACAGAAAATCGATATTTTCAATTTGCTTTTAAAAATAGTACATTCTAATGTACCAACAGATTTAATGTGTAAATAATTAAAATAATATCAAGTGCGGAATTAACTTATTGAACAGCCTAGTACTGCTATAATAGGGAACTGTTTTATTTTTGATTTAAATAAGTAGATAAATGTCATGTTTTTATTGTTACAGTGGTAGAAAACGACGTTCAGGTTCAGAAGCACGGATACTAAATCCTTTTTTTCATAAGAAACTGGTTTCGTCTTCGGAAGAAGAAGAAGAAGATTATGAATACCTCTACAATAACTATAACAATAATTATCTACAATAGATAAGAAAGAATAGTTCAGCTATCTTTTTGAAAAAAAATATATCATTAAAAAGCAATGAAAAATCAAATAAAGAAAACTTTTAAAACAAAAAAAAGTATATTTAGGAATCTAAATGTTACATTATGATGAACGTGTCAAAAATACTTAAATTGGTATAAAAGGGACAACATGCACGTTATTAATTCATATTGAAATTCTAAAACTGAATCTCATTTGTGGAAAAATGTTTTAATAAGATTTTTATACCATAGGTACACCATTTACAAAATAAATTAACATTACATTTATAATAAAAAACAAATAAATCATTTTTGTGTAATTTACATAAATTAAAATAGTGCTGGATAATATTAGTAAATTAACAAGTTATTATCTGGTTAAATTGTAAAATCATACTCCAATACTGTTGTTTATGGTAATCATTTAAATAAATATCTATTTATTTAAATGTAGTGCCTCCTAAGTGTTGCTTTTTTGTCCCTTCTATGACCTATTATATATTATATAAATTTCAGTATTATATTGTAAAAATTCTAGTCGATAGATTTATTTTTCGATGTAAAAATGTTTAAATTATAAGGCAGCTGTATATTTATTAACCTATTTATTTTAAATTATATCGATTTTTTGTAGAAATAAGGTATGTCTTTGGTAAAAATATTTGACTTTATTATTGTTTAAATGACAAATTTGTACTTATGTTTTTATTTATTTATTTTTTTTTTATAATTTCTCTATGCAATAAAATTATTTATTATCATCATAAATAAAATGTTTTATTAAAAATACGGCCTTTTGATGTCTGGTAAAATTCGTAAAAATTATACTTACAACAATAACAACAATAACTTTTAAATAATGTATTATTAAATATTATATTAATATAATATTAAAAAATATATAATAAAATAAAATTATAGAGAATGTTTTTCTGTATACATAATATATATCTAATAGCTTATTTCCCTAACATGTTAATTAAAAATTACGAGCTTGATTTGAACATTTAAACAAAAATTGGTTACGTGATAAAGAAACATTATTTAAAATTAATAATAACTTATTTTTTAATTTATCGTTTATAATTATTATTAATTATTTTATTAATTTATGGTTTTTATTAATGTTAATTTATTTAATTGTAATTAATTTTAATTATTTATAAATATTAATGTTATCAATAATGATAATTTTTTACAATTAGATATATTTGTAATATTTATTATTATGTATAATAATTTATTTTTTTTAATTAATTATAATTTGAATTTTTCATTGATTTATCATTTTGTATAAAATAATGATTTATTTAAAAAAAGTAAATCATCCATTTCTCAAATGTGACTAAACAATGATTGAAGGGAAACATAAAATCAATGTCACAGATTTTTATTTAATACAATAGCGACTAGTTTCGGCCTTTTTAGAAGGCCATCATCAGGCTAGAAAAAACAGGATGAGGTCAACATTACATATTTAACAAAATCACAAAAACATACCTTAGTATAAAATTGTTAAGCTCAAAAAACCATAATTGCTCGAACAAAATGCTTGAGTAAACAAAATAGTTGAAATGGTAAAATTATTTTTTTTTGACATTTGCTTTATTTACAATCTACTTCTATTTAACAGAGTATTAAGTAAATATTATAAAGGATTTTCGCGTTAAAAGGAAACATCCAGTGACGTTTTACCTTATTTTACATTGTTTTATTTTTGATTAGGTCTTCAGGCCAAATTCTAGCAAGTCTCCGGACGGTCGGTCCATTGTTGTATAAATTCAATACTAGTTCATTATCGTGGTTGTTGGTCCGTTGGTTGTATGAGATTGATAGCCGGTTGATTTCATCTTTGATTAGGGGAATTTGTAGATCCTCGTGAAGTGTCCGGTTGCTTACATACCAAGGTGCATTGGTTAGTGATCGTAGTACTTTGGATTGAAACCTTTAAATGATATTCATAGCCCCATAGTTGGAGTCCATAAGTCCAGATTGGTTTCATAATAACTTTGTAGATTAGTACCTTATTTGAGAGAGACAGTTTTGATTTTCGACCTTAGAGCCAATACATTTGCCGAAACCAAGTTGTCTTCTTTTGGTTTGGATATGTTTTTTCCAAGTAAGGCGTTGGTCCAGGTGGAGGCCAAGATATTTAGCTTCTTTTTTTGTTGGTATTCGTACGCCATTAATATTTACAGGTGGGCAGATAGTCTGCCGAGTAGTGAAAGTTACTTGAATTGATTTGGACTGGTTTATTTTTATTCGCCATCGTGTATACCAATCTCTAAGCAGGTTCAGATGGTGTTGCAGATATGCAGATGCGGATACAGGGTCGTCACTTACTGCCACTGAGGCTACGTCGTCAGCAAAAGAAGCCATGACAGTGTTGTTGGTTTGTGGAATATCAGCTGTGTAGAGACGAAAAAGCAGAGGTCCAAGAACGCTACCCTGAGGAACACCGGAATTGATATGACAGAAATTAGACTGCTGGTCATTAAATTTTACGCAAAAGTGCCTATTTGATAAGTAGGATTTGATAAGGAGATAATAATTGCTGGATAAAGCGTTTTTTAATTTAAAAAGTAGGCCCTTATGCCAAACCTTGTCGAAAGCCTGGGAGATATCGAGGAATGCGGCATTGCAAAATTTCTTATTTTCAATACTTTTTGAAATTTCATTCACTATTCGGTGGACTTGTTGAATCGTGGAGTGGTCTTCCCAAAAGCCAAATTGATGATTAGGTAAAAGCGTTGAAATCTCGTGGTCGAAGTAAATCCTTTGTAGCAACAGTCGCTCAAAAACTTTGCTTATGGTTGGCAAGAGGCTGATAGGTCGATAAGACGTAGTTTCAGTATGTGGTTCTCCTGGTTTCGGAATAATGATGATCTCTGCATATTTCCAAATTGTAGGGAAATACGATAAACTTAACATCCGGTTGAAAATAACTGTCAAAAGTACCATAGCCTTGCGGGGAAGTTGCTTTAATATTGGGCCAGTAATCAAATCATATCCAGGAGTATTTGTAAGTATTTGTTTGTATGTATTTCTCCAACAGGTTTATTTCTTTTTGCAACTAGTTCTTTGTAAACTGTACAACCTTTGTAATTAGCAGGATGGTCTTGTTGACACAATGCACACTTAGCCGGAGTATTTCTTGGTTTCTTACAAGACTTGGTGTCATGTTGTTCTCCGCATTTGACATAGTTATATGGTTTAGAGCAATACGTTTTGCTATGACCATAAGCTTGACAACGCATACATTGGATAATTGAGTTGTTTTTCCTAGGTGCCTCTACTGTTATTTTTGTATTACACAAAAACTCTTGCATAAATATTGTTTTATTGTTTTCCTGTGGTTCAAGATTTATAAAGAACAGAGATAAAGGTTCCTTAGTTAGTCTATGTTTGACATTAGTTATATTGCGAACTCTGTGGCCTATACTCTCTAGTTCATTTTTTATATCTGTTGTGGGTATAGAGTGATGTAGATGTCTTACTACCACTCTGTATGCACGCTCTTCTTTTATCTGATATGTGTGATGAATGATGTTTTCGTCTCTTAAATGCGTTACTAATTTTTGGTACGTATCTATTGTGTATGTCGTAACCTTGACAGTATCGTTTGGTAAAGTTCTGGTGTGATAAGTTTTTTCTTCTACTACTAGAGCAAAATTATCGACCATGTCTTTAAAGTTTTTGACACCATATATAAATATTGGAGGGGGTTTCGTTGGTTTTTGTTGTTTATTTGTTCCAGTTTCATTGTTTTCAGTTTGCTCATTACCATCAGTATTTGACAGGATATCATAACGGTTATGTACTATTGTTGGTGGCGTGTTTGGAAATTCTGGTTGATCATATTGCTTCGTAAATTTGCGTTTCCTGACTACTTGCCATGTATGTTTGCTTTGTGTTTCTTCCTCATTAATATCATCATTGACATTATTTTTGTTGCCTGTGGGTCTTATTTTAAGTTTTAATTGAGTGCAATTTACGGCTTCCATCGAAGTAGATGGATGGTTGCAGTTGGTTTGGGTTGAATAGAAAATTGTTGAGGGAAATAGTGTGACTGATTTTGTGAAAAATCAGTTGGATTTTGTCGGCCTGTTTGATTTGGTGAATTATCGAATTTATATCCTAGTGAAGGATATTGTTGGGATGTCGGGAACATATCCCCAGGGTATTGTTAATATAAGAGACCTGCTGCTTACCCGAAGATCTTCGCTTCCAAGACTTCATAGAGTAAACAATACGCCACTCTAATTGACAAAAAGTTAAAGATCGAAAAAAGGTAAAGATAAGTACAAAATTGATAGCACGCTCGATCGCGATAAACATGTACTCTCTTCAACGATTTGCTCGATATTGTAAAATTATTAATGAAAAATTGTGAAAAGAAGGAACAAGTGTGACATCAAAATTATATAGTAACATGAATAAGTATAAATGTAAGATAAATTATAAAACTAAATAGAAACTGTGTCTTATAAAACTAAAAGTTTATAGAAAGATAAACATATCTATGTGTGGGTTGAAGAAGTTAAGACATCCGGTAGGGTGAAAATAAAACAATCTCTTTTTACCCATGGAAGAGGTCAAAGAGGAAATATTAATCATGGCAAATAGATTAAAGCATAACGCCTGAAAAGAATTTCTAAGGAAAAATTTGTGAAAATTCAAAGAAATAAAGTTGGGATGTGGAACATCCGACCTTGGAGAAGTCCTTGAAGGGCACTCAACTAGGCCAAACTCAAATAATGTCAATAATAGACATAAGGAAAGACATGTTGGTTTAATGTTAGAAAAGTCCATAATACTAACAAACTGAATAAAAGCACTGATTACTCAAAAGCACATAGCGTTTTCTTTTGAGACCAGAGCAACGCACTGAGAGCGAGTGGTGTGTTCTATTGAAATGTCATTATGGAGAGCAATCTGTCACGCATGTTCTTTTGAACAGATTGCTCGCTCTCGATGTGACCTGAGGGCACCAAAAACTGCTCTGACTATTCGACTCAGGGCAATACCATGGTACAACAAATTTACAGGACAGGACAATACGAATAGGTTAGGTTCAAACGTTCAACCTTAGACTAGGAAAGAGAGAGGACAGCGCATGGCAATGAAAACCTTATGTGTGTGAGTGAAGCCAAGTTTCAAACGTTTGGTGGTAAACAAATTTGGAACGTCGAATTGTATTTTTTTAGTTTTTTTATTAATTTTCTCCCTTTTTTAATTACCTGAATAGACATTTTAAAATGGTTAATTGTGCAGTTTATAAGTGCAACAGTCAGAGTGCTAAAAAAGAGGAAGGAATTTCATTTCATAGGTAAAAAGTATTTTTTATATTTTGCACTTATAAAAATCTTCATTATAAAACGCATTTGCGTATCGTAATGTAACTTTTACGCACGCAAATTTTTGTTTTAAATGGTTGGCGACATGAGTGAAGTATTGTTTGAGTGACTATTGACAATGACATTTGTGGCTAATGGCAATTTATTAATTTTTTATTGTTCTTTAAGAAAGTATTTGTGAATATGAATATCATCTTTTACTTATATAATATATTATTATTGGTGTATTAGTCATTTTAAAATATTTGAAAACATTAACATTTCATAATTTAAATGTCAAAACTGTCAAATGTTATAAATTACACAGTGCTACCGACATACTTTTTAAAATCAAAATTTTCGTAATTACATAAAAATAAAAAATTAATTTAAAAAATGATAAAATGGCAAAATATAAAAAATATTATAAACAACTTATTTCATATGGCTGTTGTGACACCCGTTCTTTAAAAAATTTATCGCTTCGCGATTCGTTTTTTAAACTTGAACTCGTGTCATAACAGAATTCCATATGAAATGCGTTGTTTAATATACTATTAAAACTATTTCCTTGAAATTTATTTTTATTAATAATTCAGGTTTCAGGTAATAGATGTTTAACTAAATCACATATTATGTTATGTATGATAACTTAAATTAATAGTACATACATTTTGAAAACTGTTTTCATTCAGTTTTAAAGATTATTTTTCAATTAATTGTTATTATTTTCCCATAGATGTAATAGTTTTGCAGTGGCGTGGAACGAAAACATATATTTAAAATAGATAAAATAGATTAAAATTGTAATATTTATTAAATAAATATGTTTTAAAATGATTGTTGTTTTTTTAGCAGTACATATTTAAAGACTTTTTTAAATTAGATTTGTAATAATGAATATGATTATTTAATAATCGTATAAGAAAAATCGTATGATACGCCTATGTCAATATTGTCCGCCATTAGTTTGGTGGTAAATGGGTTACATAAATTGATTCCAATGCGCAGTCCTCTCTCTTTCCTTGTCTAAGCGTTCAACGATCAAGTTCAAGTTGAAATTGGTAACTATGGAGGAGGTAAATAGGTCTTTGTGCAGAATGTATAAAACGTTTTTTTAATTTTTTTCATTTGTTTTTTGTTAATTACATTCATGAATTGATTTCACAAAGTAAGGAATTCCACAATAAAAGTGGTAAGGTTATTACTGAGTTACCAAACAATAAATATAATCCAAATAAAACCACTAGCAATAAAATAATAGTATGTTAAACAACTCATTTCATATGGAATTCTGTTATGACACGAGTTCAAGTTTAAAAAACGAATCGCGAAGCGATGAATTTTTTAAAGTCACAACAGTGTCACAACAGCCATATGAAATAAGTTGTTTATAATATTTTGTATATTTTGCCATTTTATCATTTTTTAAATGATTTTTATTATTTTTATGTAATTACGAAAATTTTGTTTTTAAAAAGTATGTCGGCAGCACTGTGTAATTTATAACATTTGACAGTTTTGAAATTTAAATTATCAAATTAATGTTTTAAAATATTTTAAAATTAATAATACACCAATAATAATATATTATATAAGTAAAAGATGATGTTCATTATTCATATTCACAAATACTTTCTTAAAGAACAATATAAAATTAATAAATTGCTATTAGCCACAAATGTCATTATCAATAGTCTTGTCATTAGACACTTCACTCATGTCGCCCACCATTTAAAACAAAAATTTGCGTGCGTAAAAGTTACACTACGATACGCAAATGCGTTTTATAATGAAGATTTTTATAAGTGCAAAATATAAAAAATATTTTTTAATAATGTCCAATATTACTAGTTGCTAAGTAAATTCAGTTAGTTGTTATTTGACAGGAAATGTCATATATCTTTAATTAATGTATCTTTCAACTACATTAAAGATTGTATCACCGTTTACTAATTATTTAATGTATTAATACGTATGAATACATAATAGAATTGGCGACGAGGATAAAAAGAATAAATGCGCGAGATGGAAGCAGTACTCGCTGAATTAGTTAATACGTTGAAAAATATGCAGGTCCAGCAAGACAATCTTACAAGACAAGTGCTGGGTAGATCCACTACTGACCAAATTGATACTAAAGGTATGTTTTTACAACCATACGATGAGCTGAATGAAACTTTCGAAGCTTATTTACAACGCTTAGAAAATTATTTCACTTTACGTAACTTAACTGATGATACACCCGAAAATGATAAAAAAAGTGTACATATTCTTATTAATTGCCTAGGACCAAAGACCTATCAAACTTTAACTACTCTCACGGCCCCAGATCTGCCATGTACAAAAAAAAATAGCGAATTGATAAATCTTTTGAAAATGCATCTATGTCCGAAACCAAATGAAATTGCAGAACAACATAAATTTTTCTCAAGAAACCAAAGAGAAGCTGAATCCATTGCACAATATCAAGCTGAACTTAAACACCTTACTGTGAATTGCAACTTTATATGTGAAAACTGTAAGAAACCCACTGCAGATACTCATTTGCGCGGTCAGTTTATTAGAGGGGTGCGTTCCAGTGAAATAAGAGAAAAGCTTCTTCAAGCCACTACATCAACTCAAACAAAATCTATAACATTTGCTGATGTGGTATCATTAGCATCTTCAATTGAAACATCAAAATTCGAGTCGCGGTCAATGGAAATTCCTCAAGACTTCAATACAATATCGCAAATGAACCGAAGTTCAGCTTCAAATACAAATTTTTATCGCCCAGGATCATCAAATACAAATTCTTCAAATTCAAACCTAAAATGTTACCGATGTGGTAAATTGCATAAGGCATCAGAGTGTTCTTCGGGGAAGTTACATTGTGATTTTTGTAAAAGACGTGGTCATTTAGAAGCAGTTCGTTTTAAAAAGCAAGGTAGGAAATTGAAAAGTTCAAATGCAATGGAAGTTTTAGGAGAAAATCGAGAGAACTTAAATGATGCTCATGAAGAAATCTTTACGATAAATTCTGTACTTCACAATAATTCTATATCAGATAAAATTTTATTACAACTGTCTATCGAAAATACACCTTGCAAATTTGAATTAGATACTGGTGCTGCATTATCTACATGTTCAATAAATTTTTTTAATAATCTTGATACAAACATACAACTACAAACAACAGAGATCAAACTCAGAACTTATACAGGAGAGATTATTGTACCTCTTGGTGAATGCAAAGTAAAAATACGGTACGAAAACCAGGAAGCAACAGGAAGATTGTTTGTGTTACCCAATGAAGTCACGCCAATATTCGGAAGAGAGTGGTTACGTTTATTCAAATTAAATTGGTCCCAAATTAATAATTTATATAGACAAAGAAAACTATAATTTCCAAGAAAATGTAAAAGATCAACTCTCCAAAGTGCTACAAGACTATGATGACTTATTCTCTCCAGAAATAGGCTTAATTAAAAATTATACATGTTCTTTCAAACTTCAAGAAAACACACAACCTGTTTACATCAAAGCTCGTCAAGTTCCTTTTGCCATTAAAGAACGCGTTGAAGATGAAATTGATCGACTAGAAAAAGCAGGTATAATAGAAAAAGTAACGTATTCTAAATGGGGAACACCCGTAGTTCCAATTGTCAAGAAGAATGGAGATATTCGTTTATGTGCTGATTACAAGGTGACTAAACCGATTCATTCTGAATGATAATTATCCAATACCACGGATAGAGGATATTTTTGCAAAAATGAGTGGAGGTGCTTACTTCTGCACACTAGATATTAATCAAGCGTACCTACATATGCCTGTCAGTGAAGAAAGTAGTATGTTACAAGCTATTAGTACATCAAAGGGCACATATAAGGTAAAACGTTTGATGTTTGGAGTTAAAATTGCGCCTAATGCCTGGCAAAGATTTATGGATCAAACATTACAAGATATACAAGGTGTTGGATGTTTTTTTGATGATGTTGTGATACAGGGATCTTCACCCGAACAATTAATTCGACGACTTCAAATTGTATTTAATAGACTACGTGCTAGCGGTCTCCATCTTAATAAAGAAAAATGCAACTTTCTCAAGACTTCAATTTCATACCTTGGTCATATAATCGACAAAAATGGATTACATCCAATGGAAGAAAAAATCGAAGCCATTACAAATAGCCCAAGACCTTCAAATATTAGTGAATTAAATTGTAAATTACTACCATCAATTCATTCCTAATCTTGCTTCAAAATTAAATCCGTTACATAAGCTGTTACAAAAAGACATAAAATTTCAATGGACTGAAAATATTGAGGAATCCTTCCAACAACTAAAAAAAGAAATTATTAGTCCTAAAGTTTTAACACCATTTGATGTAAATTTACCTGTTACACTAGCCACGGATGCTTCACCAACTGGCCTCGGAGCGGTGCTGTCAAACATTATGAAAGATGGTACCGAAAGGCCTGTTGCCTTTGCGTCAAGATCTCTGACCAAGGCAGAAAAGAATTACAGCCAACTGGACAAAGAAGCTACTGCATTAATATGGGGTCTAAAGAAATTTTTTCAATATTGCTATGGAAGAGAAATTACGTTAATTGTAGACAATAAACCAATTTCAAGAATTTTTCATCCAGAAAAAAATTTACCAGTAACTTCAGCATTACGGTTGGTACATTATGCAAACTTTTTGACTGGTTTTAAATACAAAATTAAAACCAGATCTACTAACGATCACGCAAACGCTGATTACTTTTCAAGATGTTGTTTTAAGAATAATGAAAATTATGAGGAAATTGATGCTGATGGTGCTTATTACTTAAATCAAATTAACACATTGCCAGTTACTAAGGATAAAATAAAAGCAGAAATTCAAAAAGATCCAGAGTATGCAAAACTTTTCAAATTAATACAAAATGGGGAGCTTAGTACAAATTCAATACATGAATACTCACTTGAAGATGGTTGTATATTCTATAATAACAGAATTATGATTCCAAAAAGTCTTCGTCAGAGCATTCTACAAGAGCTACACGAAGCACATACGGGAATTGCTAAAATGAAAGCACTGGCACGAAGTTATGTATGGTGGTGTGGAATCGATAGGGACATAGAAGAGTTAGTGAAATCTTGTAGAAGCTGCTGTTTAGTTCAAACAAATCTAAAAAAAGTTCCACTTCAGCATTGGGAATATCCTCAAGAACCATGGGTTCGTCTGCATATAGACTATGCTGGTCCGTTTTTAAACACTAACTTTCTGAAACAACATATGTATCCCGTTAAACATCCACTCTGTATCGTCGGAACCCAGCTCTCTCTAGACTGGTAGTTGTACAGCGCGAAAACAAGAGGGGTACGCACACGACTTGTTGACGGCTTTTAATGGTCCGCTGTATTCTGTTGCGTGCAGGGATCTGTTAAGTATTAACTTTAGATTCGGTAATTCATTTTTAATAATTGGTTTATGTATTGTACTTAATTTTTGCCCGTATTAATTGATAACCTTAAATTAGTTACATATACTATGGCAGCGTTTTGAAGACCGTTTGAATTAGAAAATGAAAATCTAAATCAAAATTTAAATTCAGAAGATATGATATCGCCAACAGGCGAGGTTAGTAGCGAATTTTACAATAAAGATTTACACATTCAGTGTCAGAGGGTTATTTTAAATATGTATCGGTGTTTGAATAATAAATAAAATCTAAATATTTTGACGTTTGCTTTCAAAATCTGACAATTCACTTTTGACATAAACATTTTAAGGCACCCAGTGCCATAATAGTATATTATTCAATAAGCATATAATAGCCATTACATGCGAGTAGAATACTATACTTTGTTCACGACTTTCAAATAAAATTTACTAGTAATTATAAAAAATCTTTATTTTATGAAGTAAAGTACAATGTAAAGTACAAAGTAAAGTACTCCTTATTTAAGTCAGAACTATCAAAAAGCCAATATTTGATTTTGATGTAAATATTGCTTTTATACTTTTTTTACACAATATTGTTTGATTTTTAAGTTTTTATGTATAGTCTTTCTAATGTTAATGTGATGACCCATATTTTCAATCCCTTTGAAGAAAAAAGCCGCCCAATGGCGTGCCTAATTTTTTTTTATAAATTCGAATATTGTGAAATAATGTTTTTTAAATGTAATTCAAATTAATATAGTGGATTAAAATTAACCTGCATCAAATTTGTGATACAATTTTTTCTAAATAATGCTCATTTAGCCAGACAATCTGAGAAGATTGTCTACAATTATATATATACTACTATTATGAATAACCGGAATTGTCAGAATCTTTTGAAGTTGAATCGTTTTCAAGATGAATAACTATTGGTGCTATGTTCGCAATAGGCGGTAAATCCGTATATTCTTTGTCGGTTTTTATTACATGGGCCACGCAATTTTCCCATATACCGCTATAATTTTCATTAAATACTTGCCGAATATTGTCAAGGACGACTGCGCTCAAAGTTGGCGACTGATTAAATTTCCGTAAACGGCTTTTTACTGTACCCCAAACGATTTCTATTGGATTGAAGGTACAATAGTATGGAGGTAATCGCAAAAGGGTATGACCGGACCTACTGCAAATATTATCAATGACATATTCTTTTTGGAAATTCCTACTTTTTATCATTTCAATCAATTCTTTTTTTACCGGAATCTTATCAGGGATATCAATGTTTTTAGTTCTCATGAATTTTAAAATTTCATCTTTTTTCGTGGTGATATTGGGAATTTTATTTAATATTCGCGAATGATACGACGCGTTGTCCATTACAATTACCGAGCTCGGCGGAATATTAGGCAAAAGCTGTTCGCAGTGTTTCTAAACATTGATAGTTATAATCAGGAATATCCCGCAATTTATCGCGAATCAGTTCTAGAGTTGGTACCATATTGTCCTTATAAAACCCGTAAACAATCCGTTTAATATCATGTTTCGTAGCATTGTCAACCTTACTGAGTTTTTGATTTGAACGTTTTCGCTTTAAAGAATGATCCGTAACAGTGCCTAGTTTAATTACTTTGTAAATCGTTGTAAACCCGATTTTCGTCAATTCGTGAATTCTCGCGATAACCGCATTATCAGAAATTACAGAATTTTCTTTTTTCAAACACGCGTACATATTTAAAACAACTCACCCCAACGTCTATGAACAAATATTATATTGATAACAATTCACTCAACTACACGAACAAATAATAAATATTATATTGATATCAATTCACTCAAGTCCACGAACAAATAAATATTATATTGATATCAATTCACTTAACTCACTCCACCAAGAAATTAGATATTACTATCATTTTAATTATTTCTTTAAAACAAAATTCACACACGCCCCTGAATCGAGACTGAATACTAATATCTTTGTATAAGCCACGCCCTAAATATTTTTATGTTACAGTCGTCCGCCTTAGTAAGTGACCCGTTACTCCATTATATTATAGACAATATTTAACTTGACGATTGTATTAGCTCGGACACCTGTGCTGTGATGTGCTGCGTTGTCAGATATACAAAATTTTCTTAAAAATAGTAGGCATATAAAAAGTTGTTTTAATTAATTTCTATTTTTACAGCAATTTCGAGCGACTTTTTTAATGCTTACTAATAAATTTATATTATGTATTGTTTTTAAATATTTCCAAATTAGCTTTCTGAGAACATCACGAGCTAACAGTTTACTGAAGTAATGGGAGACATTTGTATAGTGAGCCCAACAATTTTAGAAAATATATCTGACAACATTGCTTTATTTCATGGTCATTACATTGAGAATAGAAAGACTATAACTAACACATATTTTAGGACAAAATTATATTTATTATTATAGTGCATAATTTATTTAATCTAATAAAAATATATATATATATATATATATATAAAATACTCGTATTGAATAATATTCGTGTGTATCTGTGTATAAAGTATACCATATACCAAAGTATAGGCAACACGCGTGTGTGTGTATTGGAGTATTATGCTACCGTGTTATGAAAAAAGAATATTCTCATACCAAGTTTAGACATACGTGCTGTTTTGACGTCATACAGTGTATAATGGTTCATTATTCACTAGTGAATAATGGGTAACATTATACTTGAGCAAGCACATGTATAATTAAGGTTTTATAGCACGGTCGTGGACAAAGTAATTTTAAGGCACTTAGTGCCTTAAAGTGACATTTTTAAGGCTTCTATGGAGTGCTAAAAATGGCATTTTTAACACGTTTGTAGAAAAATTTAATTAAAATAAACCCAAAGAGCGTACAAAAGCGACTGACTGTATTTATTCTTTGACAAGCCGTTTTGCTATCACTTTCGTAGGCAGCCTTAAACGGTTTCATTCGTTCAGCAGAGCTGACACCTAGGTATTTCTTACGTGCAATCGTTGAACCTGGCAGATCTTCGACAACATATCTGTCAGAAACCATTATACTTTGGCACTAACTTTTGGCTTTTACCATCATTTGCCAAACTCGTTTTGCGTAATAAAATCAAATCACCTACTCTATATTCATGACATTGCTTTCTTTTTTATCATCGAAACGAGCCTTCTGCTTCACTTGCATTTGTTTTATCTTCATTCCAGCGTCTTTTCTGGTATTTGTAAGATCCATATCTACTTTATCCTGGACTACAGCCGTACTTAGGAATGAATCTTTCATTCCCCTGGGTGTGTAGCCAAGCATTAATTAATTGCCAAGCAAAAATGTAAAATCATTACCTCAATTATTGGAAATTCAGGTTATTTTTTTGAAATGATGAACAGTTGAATTTCAATTTATACGTCATTCTTGTCATAATCGAGCGAGAGTATAAACAGGCCAAAAAAATTGAGATAGCTCTCTTGTTCCGGTCTGATTCACACAGAATACGTCGAATGGTAACTAGAAAAATATATCATTAATCAAAAATTCATTTATGTTAAATTAAAACATTTAACACCAAAAATATTCATATAAAAGTATTGTAAAAACATAAAAGCACTTACCAAAGAAGTAAATTAAAATTAATATATCCAGATCACAGTAGAAGTTGATAGATTATATTTCATCACCATCACTCAGAGGACAGCCGGCAGACATCTTGAATAACATTCGGTTTTGGTATCATCGTTGGAGCCGATAATATTTGCTAAAACCGAGAAGGAGTTACAACATAATTTATTGCTGTACTACAGAGCACTTGCACAAAGAAACTTGAAAATAAACACCGAGAAAACGAAAATAATGACAATAGGGAAAACTGCCATAAAAGCTAACATAAAATTAAACAACTCAGAGATAGATCAAGCTAACACTTTTAAGTACTTAGGAATAAAAATACAAAAGGATGGAAGTAACGAAGCGGAAATAAATGAAAGATTGGACAAAACATCTAAGCTTTAATACTCGTTAAATAAAAACTTTATTCGGAAAAAAGAAATATCGGTCAAAACAAAACTAACAATCTTTAAAACGATTTATACACCAACACTAATTTTCGGTTGTGAGAGCTGGGTACTTACAAAACAACAAAAGAGTAAAATCCAGGCAATGGAAATGAAGTATTTAAGAGCAGTAAAGGGAATAACCAAAAAAAAAGAGCTTCACGTAGACCCAATTCTTAGTATTATTGAAAGACAGCAATTAAAGTGGTTCGGACACATTATAAGAATGAACGATAACAGGCAAACCAAGCAAATATGACAGGCGAAGAATACCAACAAAAGAAAGCGGGGAAGACCTAGGAAAAAATGGGACAACGTAGTTGCAGACATCTTAAACAAAAGGAATACAACGTGGAATGATGGAAAGGTCCTGGCAAAAAACAAAAAGAACTGGGCAAATTTCGTTTATAAGTAATTGCTTTTCTACCTTGACACCTTCGGGTACAACAAGGTTTTCGATTATATATATATATATATATATATATATATGTATATATTGTAATAAATTACAATGATAAAAATGTGATAATTGATAGATATAGTTTATAATTGATACAGTTATTAAATTGGTTGTTTTTATAATTTTAAATTTTTATTTTTAAAGTTTTGTGGGGCTATATTTTATGTTTATTTTTGTTTCAATTTTTATTTAATCTTTATTTAATTTAGAACACCTCAAAATTTCTTTATTTTGTTGATCCTTTACTGTTTGTAAAAAAAATTATATTATCAAGCTTAAAATATGTAATTTTATCTATTATTTATTTTTAAATTTGGTGTATCTAAACTAATTACTGAGCATTAGAGACTTTCAATCACAGTAGTCAGTTCCATAATATAAAACTTAACAGTATTATTATTTATTTCGCTTCTTTTACCCAAATGAATTAATATACCCTTAACCTATACAATGATGCGGCTATGGTAATTTCGTGCGCATCTATCCTCATTTAAAAGAACACGTGATACTTAACGGTTGTTTCCTGTCGGTAAATGATGTTAGACAGCCTACCTTTTAGTCGTAACGAGATTTTCAACAGTTCAATGTATTCAGATCAAATTGTTTTAAAATAGTATTTAAAGATATTGAAATTTACTACTTACAATATTTTATAGGAGTTATGAAAGTGATATTAATAAATAATGCTAAACACATACCGTAAATTCACTTGTTGCTGAGGATGAAAATGGAAAGTTCTCCGTAGCGCTTCCCACACTCGGCTTCTTTTTATTGGATCATTCACAACACGTGTAAAAAATTTCCCTGGACGGATTCCAATTGGATTAAACCATTAGACACGATATCTTCTTGATCTCTTGTGGGTTTTAATGATTATTGCAAGTTGGTAAAAAAATTTTATTTATTTAATTTTTCTTAGGATAGATATTTTATTAACCATTAGACAATTTCCATATACAATTTCCAATCGTTTTGTTTTATAATAAGCTATATAGTTTTACAAATTAATTTTCTGCCATTTTTATTTTTAAACGGAAGTCGGCCATTAATTTATGATAATTTTAGAAATAAATTGACGTGGATTGGCCTTTTGATAAAATTAGAGTGACCTATTTTTTCCATTTTCCTCGAGCTTTTATATGTTAGCTCCGGAAGTCCAATATGGCTGACTGAAAGTCATTTGTTTTCATTTCTAACCTCTTTTTTAAAAATTTTAAAAAATTAAATTTTTAATTTGGCATTTTCCGACCTTACAATTGTTATTAATGAAATCTACATAATTTATCTCATCATGAAATAACATTCTTCAAATTTTTAAATCGATTGTTCCCTATTAAATATGTTGACTTTATAGAGCAATACAATGGCGGACATTTTGACAATTATCAATAACAATTTAAACAATTATGAGCAAATATTTCTTTTTGGCCATTAATTTTAACAAAAATTGAAAATTTACATGTTCAAATATAATCAGATAACTTTTTCTTCTTATGACAGTTCTTATTTTAGTTAATATTTACATTATAAATCTACTGCGTCATAACAATTCAACTACAAAATTTATCAAATAAACGAATTAATATTACCTAAAATCATCAACGAACAACTTAAAATTAATTACTTTTCAACAACATACAATTATAACAAATAATAACATCAATTAATCATTTAATATTAAGTTTGTGTCTTTCCACTGCAATCACATCTTTTAAGTTTATTATTAACAGTTTTTGATCACTATTTCACTATTTACAGTGTTTTTTTTTTATTACTGGATTTATCAATCATAATGTCCTTGATAAAGCTTTAATGATACAGTCTTAGTTTGTAAACAAACACATCACTTTCTTACAGTTTTATTTTTATATGTAATAAATTTCAATATCTTTATTTTTAGACTCTTTCTCAAGTATTGCATTGTATCAAAATATGGGATGTAACAGAATATAGGAAGTAGTAGGCTTGTACTATCATCCGATACATTATAATATAGGACTCATCACTTTGATGCTTAATTGAGTTTACAAATATTGGTTGGGTAAGTCGAATTTATTTATTAAGTTATATTCATAGTCTATGATATTATTTATTTTATTCTAGTAGCTAATTAATTTGTTGAGTTTAAATTTTTCTACTTATATTATTAACTGAATACAGTTGGATATTCTCTACCTTAAATAATAATTTGAAATAATCTACACCTACTTATTCTTATTTTATAACTACCTATAAAAAAAACATTATTAAACTTATTATTATTGTTAACTTTGATTATAACTTATTTAGATTTTGATCTATCTAACTTAATATAACTAATAGAGTTGGTTTCTTAACTAATATTAGATTCCTATAATTCATTATTAACATATTCTAATACTCCAAATGGACGTCTCAGACGTGAAAAATGTTTTAGTTGTTCTCTTTATATATAGGGAGTATGGTACAAATAGAGGTTTCGTTCTCAAATTCTGATCGAACAGTTTTCATCGAATTTGATAATCTTCTGTGATAGATACATAATCTAATCATATACAGGGATACTAAGAAATGTTACGGGTCATTTTGAGTTAGATACGGATCTGCGTATACAGGGTTTGTCGCAAGTTAGACCGTCGAAATATCGGATTATGATCATTCTTAATACGGAAACGGTATGTGGCAAATAAAAAAAATGTCGTTACATTAATGGTTATACGGGGTATAGTCGTGAATTTTATATTAAAAATGTCAATTCGATCATTCGTAAGAAGTATATGATTTGGGTCAAAGATCAATTCGAGTGTACAGGGTATATCGCGAAGATCATTCGCCCCCGAGGTCCGGGGGATGTCAATTTTACATACGGAATATATCTACAGGGCAAATATCGTCCAAATATCGGATGGAAGTCGCAGATGTGTCTTGCTTTAGTTGTTTTCTGTTTATATACGGGGGTCATTTTCTCAGTTAAATGTCTATGTACATAATATAATTATATACAAGGTATGTCGGAATACCAAGCAACTTATAAATATTAAAAATATTAATTCCTAAGTGTTATGGTCAAAGGTCCTTTTGAGTTAGATACGGGCAGTGGCGGCTTTTCTTTATGTGCTGCTGAGCTGCAGAACTACCAAACAACCATAGCAAATCTTAATTATTAAAGAATAATTAATATAGTTTTATTTCAAATCTGCCATATTATCATATTAAACATCTACTGTTAATAATAATTCACCAACAACGATGATTAATATTATTTTTTTACGTATTTACTCCTCTAGTGAAACCGTATAATTTTTTTACGTATTTGGTGCTCCAGTGAAGCAATCTTTTTACGTATTTGCTGCTCCAGCTCCAGTGAAGCCGCGTCAATAACAACCGAAACACTGGCAGCGGTAAAATGCATTTATTAGGCAAACGGCGATCTTAGCCGATGTGCTTCGGCAATCGGCTGGGCCACTGATTAACGGCCTCGGAAATGAGCTGCAATTCACGACAGTTATTCGTGACCGTTGCATCTGTGCCGTGTTTAGAAATTCTTAGGTTACAATTTTGTTTAATTTGTTTTGTTCGAGCGTGTTTAAAACAATGGAGTTTCAATTTAAATTAGGTGTAAATAAATTTGTCGTTATTAGTTACTATTAATTAGTATTAAAGCTAATTTTATTGTTTTTGTTTTCGTATGTTATTCTATTTCTATTATTTTATATTGGCCGTGGTTCATGCAGCACACCCTATAGCAGATGTCACGAGCCGCCACTGGATACGGGATATGTCTGCGTATACAGGGTATGTCACTAATTAGACAGTCAAAATATTGGATTAAAATTCTAAATCCTAGCAGATGTGAAAAATGTCTGGCTTTAGTTGTTTTATGTTGCGGTACGGCAAAAATAAAGCTATCCAAATTCTGATCGAACAGTTTTCATCAAATTCGGTCTGTTAGATGCCTATGTACAAAATCTAATCATTTACAGGGTATGTTGGGATACCAAACAACTAAGAATTTTTGTATTAAAAATATCAATTTGATGATATGGTACAGGTCAAAGGTCCTTTTGAGTTAGATACGGGATATGTCTGCGTATACAGGGTATGTCACTAATTAGACCGTCAAAACATCGGATTAAAATTGTAAATCGTTGCAGATGTGAAAAATGTCTAGCTTTAGTTGTTTTCTGTTGGGGTATGGCACAAATAAAGGTATCCAAATTCTTATCGAACAGTTTTTATGAAATTCGGCCTGTTAGATACTTATGTACAAAATCTAATCATTTACAGGGTATGTCGGGATACCAAACAAATAAGAATTTTTCTATTAAAAAAATTAATTTGATGATATGGTACGGGTCGAGAAATGTCTGCATATACATCATAAGAACGAACACCATCGAGAAGCAGGTATGCATCCTCGACCGCATACCAACCCTTTGATGCTATTTTTAGCCTAGGTCTTAGGTCGCGGATAACAACACAAAGGGCTCCCAAAAAAGGGACAAATTAGGGAGATAAGAAACGACAAGTTTCTTCGCTAGTTATTCGTCCGTGTAACATAAATTTCTTTTAAATTTTTATAACGCTACTACAATATATTTAAACTGGAACTTCGAACTGTAGCGCAGCAACTGCATCTAAATGCTTATAATATACATATTACGTCGTGAATTAGGATGTAAAAAAGAAAAATTTGGTTATGTTGTGTACGTAAGGCATAAAAGTATGTCATATAGTTACAAAAAACACATTGCTATGCTTTCCATATCGTTAACTAATAAATCATACATTAGGTGTAAATTGTTACAATCCAGACAACAGTGACTACTGTTTTCATAAACCATTGTTTTGTAAAAAAATGGTCTATATGTATCTGAACCGATTACCTATATTAATGTTTTAAATAATTCTTCTATAAATTATTACGATCCAGATGATAATCACCACATTTATCGTTAAGTACCCTTGTTAAAAAATGGCCTAAATATCTAAACTATGACACTAAATACACCATAATAAAAATATTTCTTCCATAAATTCTACGTGTGGTGTCATTTTTATCACGATCCTTGTTTATATATGAGGGATAAAGGTTTAGTTCTCATGCATCCAAATATCGAGCAGTTTTCGTCGTAATTCGGTCCTTCTCGCTGTATGTCGGGCAACCAAACAACTTAGAAATTTTATATTAAAAACGTTAATTTGATCATTTGTAAGGCGTATAATGGTTATATATACATGTACAGAGTATGTCAAAAATGTCGGTCATTTCGATTGTTTTAACAAATGTTGGCATGTGAATAAGGTAGCCTGTGGTATGAGATAATAATCATATTTTTTCTTCCGGGGTTTAAATAAGGCTATTATTTTCTTTGAGTTAGCTATATACGATCTAACGACTTTCTGCTGATATTAATATTCGACATCATAAATATTTTTAAAACTGGAAATCTTGACAACCGTTGAAAATATTTGATATTCGAAACATATATTTGCTTATATTAAATAGTTGTCATAAATAAAAACGGAAACTTTGATGGTCATTTAAAAGATGACGGCACCATTTTTATTGCAAGGACAAATCGTAATGAACTTTAAAATCTTTAACTATTACATAAAAGATGGCGTTATTTATTTATGTTTTGGAATAAATATGGTAGATTGAATCATCTTTAAAACTTCTCTAACACCGCTATCAACAACACGCCCTACAACAGCGAAAAAATGAAAGTCGATACTGTTTTTGCAATGACATGTGTAAAATTGACATCTATTTTTGTTTTGATTTTTAAAATTCAGTACGTTTGTAGCTTCTTTTATCTAATTTTTAACATTTCTTCGGGGATTATTAAATCTGTTATAAACTGCTTAACACAAATTTATAGAATAAAGTGCCTTTAACAGAATTAAATTGGTAATACCTTTTTTTTGAGACTTCCTCCCAACGCAAAATGTCAAATTAAAGAATCAATTAGAAAATTTGCTTGTCTGAGAAGAAAAACAAGAAGAAGTAGCAGCCTACGTAAGTGAGTAGTGTTCGTATTAACTGGATAGGATCAGTAGAAGTAGTAGTAGTAGAATACACACTGGCTTTGGATTACGTCTATAGGCAATTAGCACAAGTCATGTAACCATTGAGACGTATTCAACCCACAACGCTATAACCACCACCATCACCATGTTCTACCACAGAACAATGAAGTAGATAGTATTTTAATAAATTATTTATTTAATGTCATTTATTTTTGTTTCAATTTTAAAAATTATCTTAAAAATTATAAAGCGGAAATTTACATTTACAAACAATATGAAAATCAATTAATACACAGTGTGTTTTAATAATAATAAATAATCCATATTTTCTCAACCATTATTTTTTAAATAATTATTACAATGGTAATATACCATTACAAAACAAATTACGGAGACGTTGTACAATACGGTCCAGAGATGACGTGGCAGGGGTTTGTATCTTGGACTATATTTCAAGTTTTTCATGATGTACCGCCAAATTTGTGAACGTCAATAATTTCTGGAAAAAACACCAAAGGTGAGACGATATTTCTTGTACAGAAATTCCGCATTTTGATGACCATGAACGTTAAAATAGTCTCCAGCATACAATAACTTCCTCTTAAATATTTTATTTATTTTAGAATAATCTACATCTCTTTTAACGCCATACACATTCCTTTCCAAGTAGAATGCCAAACAATACATGAAATAATGATATCGACTTCGTCGATACTTTCATAGAAAACGGTCAAGCTTGGTATAGAAACCGTTAAGTTTCTTTACCTTGGGTGCAGGTGGAAACAATTGTCTACTATGTCAGCTTTAAAGCCAGTTTATATGGTGTGTTCTTTGGTAATTAATAGTCCAGATAATATAAAAATTGGCATATTTAAAAAATTTAATATACCTATTCATGCACTAGCATACATATTATCAGTCCATGATTTCATTGTAGAACAGTACTGGACGAGAAGGAGGATTTTATGATAATCAGTCTTAAACAAACCGAACATTGTTTTAATAAACCTTTCTATATTGGGATGGTCATTCCAGATTTGGTTAAAACTGTAATGTACGACTTCCACTATGATTTGATTGTGAGTAGACAGATGTATACTACTTGCATACAGATACTGACAGCTTTAAATATGAAATAAAGTTTGAAGATGTATATAAAAAAGTTATCGATAAAGAAATTTAACACTTCAGACTATGCTCCAAATAACGTGTACAGTATTCCTCACGTAAATTAAAATATTTTAGGACTAAGGAGGAATGAAGCCAATAAGAAAATAATAACACATTTTGTTGGGTTACGGTCTAAAACGCGAATATTTATGTATTAGTATAATATGTGTAAATTAAATACCACAGCAATAAACAAACTTGTAATTGATGAACATTTACCCCAAATTTTGATGCTTAAAATATTTAAAAATAATGCTCATGTAGGATGTAATCTATAACAATGCCAAACGTAGCACAAAAAAGCTTGATTTAATATCAGTCACAAAAAAAACGTTACATAAATTCACAAGAACGTGACTATTAATTTGTCCTATCAGGAGATTGATCTTTTTTTAATGTTCAAATTTAGAAAAAAAAATATTGATTCATCTATATTATACCTTAAAGTATGATTATATCATTTTAACTTTTAGTAAGTTTAGGTCTCTTTTAAAAGAAAATAATCTAAATATTTGTCTACATGTTCGAAAACATTCAGACGTAGTATACGCCAGAGAAGATATTTTTAATTTATATCGACATAAGTATTACAGGTGTCAAAATGGCTATGATAAAGTAGGTAATATTTCAATTAAAAAGTAGCTACGATTACCCGCAACGATTTACTTCCTCCTAAACAACCAGTCATACCTTTTTACGAACAGGGTCCGTATAGATTTATTAATCATCATCGCGAAGATTGGATTAGATAGAAAACGTGGATATTATGTTTAACTACTAATCATAAAGTTGAAACATTATTGTATACAAGTCTCCTCAGCATAGTGCTTATAACAGTAATGCTGCTGCTGCTTAAATCAAATCACATGATTCAAGGGGTAGTGTAGGAAATTAAAGAGTTGGATAGAATTTTGGAAAACTATGATATGGTTGCAAAATCTGAAAATGTATACCTATTTTATATGAATGACGAATGATTATTTCCTAGCGTAGACGACGACAAGTTACAACCTGTTTCTTAACAAGAATAAACTTGTGTTGTTTGGGTTGTGAAGACTATTATTTAAATTGAAAGACCCCGTTTTGTTATTGTCTACTTTCAAACCGACAAACTTTTATTTCGAGTACAGCCGTTCCCACTTTATTTGACAATGCTGACGTACAAAGTGTAAGACTATAACTTAATGGTTAGGTTAGGTTATAGATTATAAAGAGAGAGAATTACTATTCAATCAGAAAATGGAGAACCGTCCCGTATATAAACAACTAATTAGCAACGATCCGCTACCTCATGCCATTTTTACAAACCACATGTTCGATCAAATTAACATTTTTTGCCACCCTGTATGTAACGATATTTTTATTAACATTTTTTGCGACCCTGTATGTAACGATATTTTTTGTGACACGACTAAAATTAGCCCACGAGATATTTGCGAGCGTACTTATAGCGGTCAATTTTTGACGAACTCGAAATGACCACGTCTTACTATCAACATTTTTACCGACCCTGTATGTAACGAGATTTTTTGCGACACGACGAAAATTAGCCCACGCCCCGTACGATATTCGCAAGCGACGCGACCATCGATCAAATTTTTACAATGCACACCCACGCGACGCGAATTTAAATACCTATTCTTAACATATATAATCCTTCGTTCCTAGCAGCCCAGTGGGTAAGGGCGCTTAAATTATAAAAATTCTACCGACGGTCCGTAGGTTCAAATCCCACCAGCGGCCGCCACGCACCTTTTTTTCAAACCAGCAGGCAACCCGCAATACAACACAAACTCGTACACTTCTTTAATAATTCCAATAAAATTCGTTCCAGTCGCTCAATTATACAATCATTATAATATAACACAACTATTCCAAATAAACAACTGGTCCACAATTCAGAAGCACAGTCCGACAGTTCAGAACCGTTCCAGAACTCCTATGCTGTATATACGGAGGTACCCCCACTCCTCTAGTGGGTTAGAACTCTCCTAGTATATCTACTTAAATGTAATAAGCATATGAAAACCATTAATAATTCTATACATTTTCTTTAGTGAGCAATTATAACAATTAAATTTTAGTGTATTATAAAAACCTTTTGAATATTTAGTTTCACTTGAATCCTACCCAAGATAAAGAGTCGGATTTCAAATTCAAACAGATAAATAATTTCACTGAGCTAGTTCAAAACTTTTATAAGGCGCCCAACAACATTAAACATAAAATTAATTAATCATTAAAACAATAAACCGATAAAATAATATAACATAACAAATTCACTAAACAAATAAATAAATTAAAAAAATCATATTAAATTAAATCATTACAATATAAATAGAACATAGCCAAGTAAGCTTAATATATTAACAATAACCTAAAAATCTCCAGTTTAATAAACGCTTACCTCTTAATACACCAAAATTGGAAGTCAATATTCTTAAGAAAATATTAAAAATTCACTAACGGTGAGCCAACGTGAATTACAATTCACCATATTATCGACTTTGGTGTCATCTTACCAAAAATGTTGCTACTTAACAAAAAGTGCCAAGTAATTACAATTGACTGTAAAAGAGTAGATCGGCACAGTGTTACAGGTTCCTTATTTTTTAAGTATAACGTTCGAATCTGTACACATGAGAGCGTTAGACGCGGCGTTGAGCGCGCGTTAGTCGAAGTTGTCTACTACCAGTGCCACTATGGATATGCTACGGATTTAGAGAAGTTAACATGTCTTTGGTTGTTATTCCGTAGGTACAAAACAAGGCGAAGAAGATGGTGGGTGCATCTTGTAATACATGATATGTTAACCATGGGGTCATTTGTGACACTTTACCCAAAATTGAGGGAACACCCTAAAAAGTTTTTTAACTACTTTCGAATGAGTGTAACTTCTTTT
The DNA here is from genome assembly GCA_035357415.1 of Ophraella communa. Classification (NCBI taxonomy): domain Eukaryota; kingdom Metazoa; phylum Arthropoda; class Insecta; order Coleoptera; family Chrysomelidae; genus Ophraella; species Ophraella communa. The sequence continues at coordinate 34,514,663 of CM068995.1, read as the reverse complement.
GATGAACTGTTATCTTTAGTAAAAGATGACTTATTACCGTATGAATATTTAGTGAGGGATGCGATTTCACCGGAAGAAAAACTCGCTGTAACATTTAGGTAATTTATTCATTATAATAAGTCGTAATGATCCAAAAATAAAATAATTAGCTATAAATATCTAAAAAGTTATCTTGCGAAATGCTACTGTCCGTTGGCGAAAGGACTACTCCTGCTGACAGAGATTGGGAATAAGATGTGTTCACTGCTGCTGCACTTGCCAATTGACTACTGTAACCGATGTGATCGGAGGAATTTTCTTGTATTAGGGGACGTTGGTTTCTTTGCAGATGGGATCCGTAATCAAATTGATTAAAGGTCTAGGGTGGTGCAAGGGCACTGCGGGTTTGATACGAGTGATAACTCTGTGGTGATGGATGAATGCTTAAAGGGTTGTAGGATTCTTGGGCCCTCTGAAGTACTTCAAATAACTGTAATTTTGTACGGAGCCGTCCGTATCCAGGTACTTTTTGCAGCTCCGTATACAAAGACAAGCAAAATAGTTTGTCATCTTTTTCCTTTGGAACTTCTATAGGTCTTTGATCCCTTTTTCCAAACTCTATTTTTATAATCTGGACACTCCAGGGCTCTGATTCTAAGTGAAAATTTCGACTCGAAATAATTTCGACCGTCATGGCGGAGTCGAAATGCGACTGTGCGCACCTAGCGAAGGTATTGCAAAGTGAGCATATGACGTCATGAAAACGCGACAAGTCGAAATTAATTTCGACTAGACCACTTAGGTCGAAATGAGGATTTCGACTCGAAATTATGACATTTAGCAATTACATTATATCTATTTTTGAGGTTACCTGTTAGTTTAGCATAGTTTAGTTAGTATCAGTATGTTATATACATTTTTTAGTGGTGTTAACTTGTAAATATATCAATTATATCGAGCATTTAGCTTTATCTGTACATTAAATAGGTTCTATTATAAATAAGGGTTGCATTATTTGAACAAGTAGTAATATAATAGCGAAGTTGGAATCAGAAGAAAACCGGAATTATACGAGACACTCAAAATACATTCTACATTTCGTGATAGCCAGTTTGGGCAATATGTATTCTTTTTCAACGAAACAGCAGCTCCATGGTGATGTTTTTCCTGTGCTAACAGTGTTGAATAACTATTTGTTTTATTTTATTAATAAATTTTATCAAACAATATTTCTTTTGCATAGAAATTTGACTTTTAATAAAAAATAGTTTCAAATCAACAAAGCCTATCTTTGATTAAGAATTTTCTTAATACTTAAAACTCTCACCTAATGCTATAATAGCTAAATATGTACCCTAGCATCCACATAAATAAAAAAACAGATTTTGATTCAAATAGGTGTAGCCTTATAAGCCCAACATTTACTTAGATGTAGTTGGGGGCATGGCATGTTCAATATATAAATTAAGTTTATATAACATAATTTATGTCTGCATCACAACCGCCGCGTTTTATCGACGTTGGTGTACAAAACGCGCGTTTGCATGTGAACGATCCCATTTGTTCCTAGGTACCAAAGATAATATATTGGGTGTGTTCGGGGAGCACGCTTTCGAGCTATGTAGCGCCAAGCGCCATATAACGCAAACGAGGAATAGTACTAGATAGCGCCAATTGGCGCAAATAGCGTGCTCCCCGAACACACCCTTTATGCTAGGTACGTGGCTAACGCGCGTTTGACAAACGCGGCGTCTAAAACGGCCCATACACGATGCAATTTGTTGTACGAACGTTTGTACAACAGATCGCATTGAAAATCGTATAGACAGATCGTAAATAATTTTGCCCACAGACGTTAAAACATTTCAAGCGATTTGTTGTACAAGTTAGTGTATTCCAAGTTCTTGAACATGTCAGTTGATAAAAAAAAGCAATAGCTGGTGCAATTGTTGCATTATTTTCCGATGAAAATAATAAAAAAATTAATAAAAAGAAGAAAAAAGTTTGGTGCCTAAATTGGTTACTGCAAAGATATAAAAATTCGCAAATTAATTTATTAAATGAGCTACGTACTAGAGAACCTGATGATTATAAAAATTATCTTCGAATTGATGATGATGCGTTTAAAATTTTGTTAGAGTTGTTACGACCAAAAATTACTAAACAAAATACTATGATGCTAGATGCAATTAGTGCCGAAGAAAAACTTGTTGTTTAATAAAATTTCATAGCTTGCATTTCGTTTATGTTTGTTGGAATAATCATTGGATTTTACACCTCATAAACAGTTTTGATTTTTGTATATTTCGATAAAGTCCTTTAAAAATTCTTCATCATTATCCATTTTTCTCTTGAAGTACAAATACTTTTGAATTAAAATTGTACGACAAATCGGCGAATACCCACACACGCTCAAATCCGTCGCATATCCAACCATAGACAATAAATATATTGTAATAAATTAAAATTAATTGCAATGATAACAATTGTTATAATATAGTTTATAATTGATGTGGTTATCAAATTTGTTGTTTTTATAATTTTAAATTTTTATTTATTTTTTTTTTTTTTAAATTTTGTGGGGCTATATTTTATGTTTATTAATGTTTCAAATTTATTCAGTATTTATTTAACTCAAAACACCTCAAAATTTCTTTATTTTGTTACCATTATATTGTTAAAAAAAATTATTCTCAAACTCTAAATATGAAATTTTATTATTATAGTTTTAGATTTGATCTACTTAAATCAATTTTCAAAATATGAAAGACTCTTATCAACAGAAGTCGGTTCTAATAAAATTAAAATCTAATGATACAACTATTTATTTAACTTTTTAATTTAAAATTTTTATTACACCCTATACCTAGTGAATGATGCGGCTATGGTGTTTTCGTGCGCATCAACGCTTGTAATCACGTGATATTTTACCGTTACATCTACCCCTAGATAGACGCTCGACGTTATTGTATTATGTCGTTGGTTATAGTTACTGTGATAAAATTATTATGTTTGAATCATATTGTGTTAGAATATTGTTTATAAAAGATATTGAAATATGCTACTTACAATAATTTATAGGAGTTATGAAAGTGATATTAATGAATAATGTCGTAGATTGGCCTTTTGATGAATTTAGAATGCTCCCGATTTTCATTTTCCAAGGGCTTATATACCCTCGTCCAAAAAATCCGAAAATGGCTGCCTTTTCGAGCGTATTTTGTTTTTCATAACCTCTATTACATCAAATTTTTAAAAAATTGACTTTTTAATTAGACACTTTCTGACCTTATAATTGTTACAAATCAAATCTGTTTAGTTAAATTGATTGTACTAACCCTTACTTTTTGGAAGTCCATCTTATTAAGGATATTAAAAAACTCTTCGTTTTAACAAAACTTCCAATATTTATTTAAAAATTGCTTTTTAAAGACTCAATGACAGCTGTTTCGCTATGAAGCATCGTCAGATTGACATTTAAGTTACATTTTGTTTGTTTGTAGCTAGGTACCTGATGTTTAGGTAGTATTAAGGCTAGACCAAGTATGGAAGTAATAAGACATAACAATATTAAAGCCTAGATGTTATTAGCCCTAAGGGATTATCCTGGATGTATTTCCCTCTAAGATCAGTATAACTGTGCAATGATATAGAAAAACCAGGAAAAACTATATCATGCTGATCTTTACAATAACTTAATATATTTGTGTTACAATTACGTCTTATCTATGTATAAAATGAAGACTCAATCAAAGCAAACACTTTAAAAGTGGAGAACTTCCCAGATTTATTTGTTCATTAACAACTTTAAATTGTGGATCTGCTAGATGTCTTTTATTTCAAGTTCTTCAAGGAAATCTAAATTTTGTTTTTTATTACAAATGTGTAGTATTTGGATGTCATTGGTGTGAAAGAGTGAGGTTGGATGTTCAAGTAGGTGTTTTGCATAATTTGACTTATCTGGTTGTTTTAATCTATATGCTCTTAAATGTTCGTTAAATCTTACTTCAAAATTTCTTTGTGTTTGACCTATATATACAGCATTACACTTTGGACAATTAATTTTGTAAACACCAGATTTTTTTAATTTAGGTAATTTTGTTTTTACATTTAACAATTTTGTACCAACATTATTTTGTGTTTTAAATGATATTATTGCTGATGTTGCCGAAGATATTATTTTTGATATTTTATTGGAAATTTATATCATAAAACAAATAGCTACATCTAATGGCTACCCAATTCATTTGATAAATACATTAATTAATAAAAAAGAACAGAAAGTGGCACTACAACTAATATTTACTAAACAAACTAAAGAAATTAAAAGTTATAAAAATATTACATATTGTGGAAGTATTTCCAATAAAATATCAAAAATAATATCTTCGGCAACATCAGCAATAATATCATTTAAAACACAAAATAATGTTGGTACAAAATTGTTAAATGTAAAAACAAAATTACCTAAATTAAAAAATCTGGTGTTTACAAAATTAATTGTCCAAAGTGTAATGCTGTATATATAGGTCAAACACAAAGAAATTTTGAAGTAAGATTTAACGAACATTTAAGAGCATATAGATTAAAACAACCAGATAAGTCAAATTATGCAAAACACCTACTTGAACATCCAACCTCACTCTTTCACACCAATGACATCCAAATACTACACATTTGTAATAAAAAACAAAATTTAGATTTCCTTGAAGAACTTGAAATAAAAAGACATCTAGCAGATCCACAATTTAAAGTTGTTAATGAACAAATAAATCTGGGAAGTTCTCCACTTTTAAAGTGTTTGCTTTGATTGAGTCTTCATTTTATACATAGATAAGACGTAATTGTAACACAAATATATTAAGTTATTGTAAAGATCAGCATGATATAGTTTTTCCTGGTTTTTCTATATCATTGCACAGTTATACTGATCTTAGAGGGAAATACATCCAGGATAATCCCTTAGGGCTAATAACATCTAGGCTTTAATATTGTTATGTCTTATTACTTCCATACTTGGTCTAGCCTTAATACTACCTAAACATCAGGTACCTAGCTACAAACAAACAAAATGTAACTTAAATGTCAATCTGACGATGCTTCATAGCGAAACAGCTGTCATTGAGTCTTTAAAAAGCAATTTTTAAATAAATATTGGAAGTTTTGTTAAAACGAAGAGTTTTTTAATATCCTTAATTAAATCTGTTTAGCTTATTTCATTATGAAATAACATTTTAAGAATTTTAAAATCGAATCTTCCCTATTAAAAATGCTGACTTTATGGAGTAAACAATGTCGGCCATTTTGACAATTATCAATATTAAATTTAACAATTATGAGCTAATATCTCTTTTTGGCCATTAATTTTAACAAAAACTGAAAATTTACATATTCTAATATGATCAGATAACTTTTATTTTTGATGACACCGCTTATATTTTATTTACTTTTTAAATTTACTACGTCATAACGATTCAAATACAAAATTTATCAAATAAACGAATTAATAACATCCAAAATCATCAAAGAACGACTTAAAATTAATTACCTTACAACAAAATACAATTATAACAAATAGTAATATCAATTAATCATCTAATATTAAGTTTATGTCTTTCCACTACAAGCACATCTTTTAAGTTTATAATCCGCAGTTTTTTTTATCACCACTTCACTATTTACAGTGTTTTTCATTGAATTTATCATTCATAATGTCCTTGACTAAGCTTTAATTAAACAGTCTTAGCTTGTAAACAAAAACATCACTTTCTTACAGTTTTATTCTTTCATGTAATATATTTCAATATCTTTATTTTTAGATTCTGTCTCAAGTATTGTATTTCATCAAATCTGAGATGTACCAGAACATAGGAAGTACTGGACTTGTACTGTCATCCGATACATTATAATACAGGACTCATCACTTGATGCTTAATTGAATTTGAAAATATTGTTTGGGGTAAGTAAAATTTATTTATCAAATTATAATCATTGTCTCTGATTTATTTATTTTGCTCTAATATCTAAAATTAGTTTGTTAAGGTTTAAATTTTTGTACCTTATATTACTAACTGAATACAGTTGAATATTCTCTACCTTATATAATAATTTTTAAATAACCTACACCTACTTGTTCTTATTTTATAACCACCTATTAAAAAAAAACATTATTGAACTTATTATTATTTTTAACATTAATTATAACTTATTTGGATTTTAATCTACTAATAATCTTTAATACTACTTTAATCTTACTAATATTGTATTCCTATGATTCATTATTAACATATTCTAATACTTATTTACTTTTTATTTTTTTTTTATTTTTAGCTTAAACAAAATAGGATCTTGGACTTTGATTCTTGGATCGACTACTGGTGTTAGTGCTCATTCTTATGAACTCATTTTATCAAGATAGTTTTGTGTTCTTGTGTGAATTAAGATTTACTGGATTGGCTCAAATAAAGAAATTTTTGGTGTATTGATCATTTAATGAAAAGATTCGAAAGTTACATTCATGTTTAATAATTTATTTCAATTCAAGTCATATATTAGGTAAGTTGTATTTATGATTATTTTAAAACATTACAAATTTCCCCCAATTTAATTTTAACAAATTATTACTCGGTAATAATTTTTAAAATTTAATTCCCATTTATTGTCTCTAGATTTATTATAATTCAAATCCTACTTGGTTATTTTTTTATTTCTACATATATCTTTTATTGTACCTTATAAACAATTTTCAGTAATATCTAACATAAATTCTAATTCATATGGTTGTATTTAACTACTAATTATTTATAGATAATTCATACTTTAATTCCTAATTTTAAATACAATATAATATTTACTTATTCTAATACCTACATCTTAAACTGTCTTATATTCTAAATTTAGCTAGATTTTTAAAATGTTGTTTCATTGGTGGTATGCGTATAAGTTTTTAACGTTTACCTTTCCCCTTAATAAATTATTATATGGATTTCTTAGAATATAACTGTTTTCGTATGCTTTTTCAATTATAAATGGTCCTATAAATGGTAATTTTAATTTTGCACACTCATTATTTCTTTTGTTAGCTACTTGTAATGACCTTTCAATTACCCAATCCCCTTCTTTGAATATTGTTGGTTTCTTTAAATTTTTGTATCTTGTTAAATATCGTTATGCATTTCTTTTTAACTTAATATGAAATATTTTTTTATTAAATTACTATTTTGCTCTAATTTTGTACAACTACTAGTGATTGATTGTGATTTGTTACTTCTTCAAATTATTCCTTCAATCTATAAGATTTCTTATTCTCTCTTCACTCTTTTCTTTTAACTTTAATGGTATAGGATATATTTTCACCTTAAAATTCTCAACATTTCTCACCTCCATATTATATTCATATTCGGTAGCTTCTTTTGGCTCCTTAAACATCAAACTCTATACTTCATCAACAAATCTCCTACAATATTGTAATATATTCCATTACAAACAAATCATCATTTTCAAATACATCTTCTTCTTTCTTCTATCTACTTCATACTCATAATTTTCTTCATTATACTTCATATCCATAACTTTCTTCTTTATCATAATCATTTCTAATATAAATAATATCCTTCTTACTATCTTCTACTTCTTCTATCATATCCATTAACATCCATAAACCATTTAGTCATATCTCCTTTTCTTCATAATTAATTAGTTTCTAATTGTTCCTATGTATTATTTCCTATTATTATTATATAACCATCTAGATTAAGCACAGCTAGTAGTTTACAATTTATAATAATTTTATTTAAATTTATTTTAATATCATATAATTTATTTATTTCATATAGCTTTTTGTTTTAATACCAGTTAATACTACTTTTGACTTTGAATTTCTTTATTCTTTAATATTATTTAATTTTGAAATTGATTCTGAATCTATTAATGATGTTTTGTTTCCTATATTAAGTAAAATTTGTAACGGTTTGTCATAATTTAATCTTGAATATGCAATAACTCATTAGAATGTAATTGTTTTAAGTTTCATTTAAATTAGTAAATTGATTGGGGTGGTATTTTAAATTTAATATAAAATACAACATTTTAAAATTCATAACAACTAAAAAATCACCTACTACCTACAAATATAATTAGCAATATTATCTACACCTTGCTACTACCTTCTCCCTGCTCAATAAAATATTCATTTTCTTTTTCAGTTTCTTCCAATTTCTTTCTACAAGTCTCTTCCTGGTTTTTGTTGCTTTCATTAACATGTGTAACTTTTTATCATTGGTTTGTTTTCTCATTCTTTTAAATTTTCCTATATCGGTGTTCATATTCATTTCTTCCTTTTCTTTCTTTGTTTCGATAAGTTTCCTTCCAAACAATTGTTCAAATAAGTTTTTAATCTTCTTGTTTTCTTCCACATCTATGATTATTTTTGAATTAATCTTATTCTTGTTTTTATCCATGTTATATTTAGTATAAGTTTGCATTAATTTATTCATTTTAATCTTCTCAGTTTCAACATCTTTATCTTTGTTTCTGTCAATTTCTTCTAAAATTTTATTGTTTGCTTCTGCATATTCCTCTTTTTCAAATACTTTTTCTTCTTCATCAAATTTTTCCATACTCTCTTCTTGTCTTTCTATTTGTATCTTCAAATTCTCTTTTTCTTCATCAATATTTTCTACAATCTCTTCTTTTAAATCTTTCCCATTGTTTCTATTTAAATTACAATCCATTTTATCCACCTCTTCCTCATTTTCATTATATTTCTTCTCAAACATCTTTTTCATTTCTTCTTTAATTTCTTGTTTTGTATTTTTAATCTCTTCTTGAAATTTCTTATTTTGTTCCCCCATTTCTTCCTTTGATTCATCAAACTTCTTATTAAATGTATCGTTTAAATCTTCTTTATCTTCTTTAACTTCCTTCTTCAATTCTTCTTTAGTTTCTTCCAAATCTTTATCCATTTCTCCTATGTTTTCTTCATTTTCTTCACATTTTTCATTATTTTTGCCCCATTTCTTGCTCGTATCTCTGATATCTTTTCTTAACTCTTCATAACTTTTGCTCATTTTATCCATTTTCTTGTCTATCTCTTTCAACAATCTCCAGATTTCATTATTTTCATCCTCTGTCCAATGCATTTTAAATAGTTTTATTAAGTTTTATCAAATATTAAATATAAAATTTTATTCTAAATAATTTTAATAGTCAATTAATTACTTTAACCAATCAATTTTTAATTATAGCCAATTAATTTATTATAACCAATAGTTTTTTATTAAAGCCCCACGTTGGGCGCCATTTTTGTAATAAATTAAAATTAATTGCAATGATAACAATTGTTATAATATAGTTTATAATTGATGTGGTTATCAAATTTGTTGTTTTTATAATTTTAAATTTTTATTTTTCTTTTTTTTTAAATTTTGTGGGGCTATATTTTATGTTTATTAATGTTTCAAATTTATTCAGTATTTATTTAACTCAAAACACCTCAAAATTTCTTTATTTTGTTACCATTATATTGTTAAAAAAAATTATTCTCAAACTCTAAATATGAAATTTTATTATTATAGTTTTAGATTTGATCTACTTAAATCAATTTTCAAAATATGAAAGACTCTTATCAACAGAAGTCGGTTCTAATAAAATTAAAATCTAATGATACAACTATTTATTTAACTTTTTAATTTAAAATTTTTATTACACCCTATACCTAGTGAATGATGCGGCTATGGTGTTTTCGTGCGCATCAACGCTTGTAATCACGTGATATTTTACCGTTACATCTACCCCTAGATAGACGCTCGACGTTATTGTATTATGTCGTTGGTTATAGTTACTGTGATAAAATTATTATGTTTGAATCATATTGTGTTAGAATATTGTTTATAAAAGATATTGAAATATGCTACTTACAATAATTTATAGGAGTTATGAAAGTGATATTAATGACTAATGTTGAAAAACATACCGTAAATTCACTCGCTGCTAAGGATGAAAGATGAAAAATCCTCCGTGATGCTCGGCTTCTTACCAGTATATCACCTACAACACGTGCAAGCACTTCCTTGGATAGATACCAAAAGGATTAAACCACTGGATGCGATATCTCCATGACTTCTACAGGGTTTCTTTATTATTATCACAGGTTAGTAAGAAAAATTTATTTTTTTCTTCTTAGGATAGGATATTTTATTAACAAATATGTAATTTCCAGTTATAATTTCCAATTGGTTATGTTTTAACAAGTTAATAATACAGTTTAAAATTATTGTGCCACCATCTTTATTTTTTAACAATAGTCGGCCATTGATTTATGATAATTTTAAAATAGACTGACGTGGATTGGCCTTTTGATGAATTTAGAATGCTCCCGATTTTCATTTTCCAAGGGCTTATATACCCTCGTCCAAAAAATCCGAAAATGGCTGCCTTTTCGAGCGTATTTTGTTTTTCATAACCTCTATTACATCAAATTTTTAAAAAATTGACTTTTTAATTAGACACTTTCTGACCTTATAATTGTTACAAATCAAATCTGTTTAGCTTATTTCATTATGAAATAACATTTTAAGAATTTTAAAATCGAATCTTCCCTATTAAAAATGCTGACTTTATGGAGTAAACAATGTCGGCCATTTTGACAATTATCAATATTAAATTTAACAATTATGAGCTAATATCTCTTTTTGGCCATTAATTTTAACAAAAACTGAAAATTTACATATTCTAATATGATCAGATAACTTTTATTTTTGATGACACCGCTTATATTAGCTTTTATTTACTTTTTAAATTTACTACGTCATAACGATTCAAATACAAAATTTATCAAATAAACGAATTAATAACATCCAAAATCATCAAAGAATGACTTAAAATTAATTACCTTACAACAAAATACAATTATAACAAATAGTAATATCAATTAATCATCTAATATTAAGTTTATGTCTTTCCACTACAAGCACATCTTTTAAGTTTATAATCCGCAGTTTTTTTTATCACCACTTCACTATTTACAGTGTTTTTCATTGAACTTATCATTCATAATGTCCTTGACTAAGCTTTAATTAAACAGTCTTAGCTTGTAAACAAAAACATCACTTTCTTACAGTTTTATTCTTTCATGTAATATATTTCAATATCTTTATTTTTAGATTCTGTCTCAAGTATTGTATTTCATCAAATCTGAGATGTACCAGAACATAGGAAGTACTGGACTTGTACTGTCATCCGATACATTATAATACAGGACTCATCACTTGATGCTTAATTGAATTTGAAAATATTGTTTGGGGTAAGTAAAATTTATTTATCAAATTATAATCATTGTCTCTGATTTATTTATTTTGCTCTAATATCTAAAATTAGTTTGTTAAGGTTTAAATTTTTGTACCTTATATTACTAACTGAATACAGTTGAATATTCTCTACCTTATATAATAATTTTTAAATAACCTACACCTACTTGTTCTTATTTTATAACCACCTATTAAAAAAAAACATTATTGAACTTATTATTATTTTTAACATTAATTATAACTTATTTGGATTTTAATCTACTAATAATCTTTAATACTTTAATACTACTTTAATCTTACTAATATTGTATTCCTATGATTCATTATTAACATATTCTAATACTTATTTACTTTTTATTTTTTTTTTTATTTTTAGCTTAAACAAAATAGGATCTTGGACTTTGATTCTTGGATCGACTACTGGTGTTAGTGCTCATTCTTATGAACTCATTTTATCAAGATAGTTTTGTGTTCTTGTGTGAATTAAGATTTACTGGATTGGCTCAAATAAAGAAATTTTTGGTGTATTGATCATTTAATGAAAAGATTCGAAAGTTACATTCATGTTTAATAATTTATTTCAATTCAAGTCATATATTAGGTAAGTTGTATTTATGATTATTTTAAAACATTACAATATATAATACGGATAGATCGGAATCTTACGTTAAAGCTCGTGAACACACAATACCGGTGGCGTGACTTACGGCTGGAGGATCAATTAAAATTGGCGTGGCGGTTGTTTTAAACCTTTCATCACAGTTTATCTGTTTGAAGCATATGAACCAGATTTTATAGAGTGGGCCACTCATAACAACTCACCATGTTAGTTGGCAGTAGTCAATTAATTTAGGGAGTGTGCTCTGAAACAGGTCTATTTTTATTAACTGTTAATTTAAAAAACAATAAATTACAATCAAAACTCAATTATTTTCAGAATTCCAATAAAATTTAATTAATGGCAAATAACAGGGAGCAGGTTGTCTAGAGTGGTCCACTCTTTATCTGAAACACTGCATGAAAACGTCATTAGCACATTTGTGGGTTTTGCATAGTTCCAATGATGTTTAAGTTTATTTTTAATGTTTCGAATAAATGGTTTGAAAGTCATTAACCAAAATGTTAAATAAAACACTGTTTTAACATAACACCTAGTTTATTACTTACAAAATATAATACAAATTTATGCAATTTCAACAAAATAAATAAAATATCCTAAGTATTTCCTCATAAATATACAGTAATCTTATCTTATTTTACAGGACATTTTTTGATAAGTTTCATATCTTTTAAATGCATACTTTTTTATTAGGTCTGTAGTTGTAAATTGTGTTCATGCACTAAAAAAATATATAATTACTTTTACAATTTCTACAAAATGATGCCAGTATCATTCATTTCAAAAACCAAAGGAAGAACTTACATATTTCAATAGAATTATCCATTAACAGTGTTGGTACAGCATTGCTTTTTATTTTTGATCCATATCTGCTACCAACATAGTGAGCTTCTGGTCCAAAATGTATGCTACAGACTCTATATGAAGCACGAATTCTATCAAGAGGTTTCCAATTGCAGACAACCAAATATTACACAACTAAAATGATAATATAATATCTGTTTAGCTTATTCACTTCCATTAATATAGGATAAAATATTCCTAGAATACTAACACTTTTTAAGAATAACTTACTTCCTGGTTATTCGGGAAGCGATGCATCTGGAATCCTTTTTTAGTAGAGTTATAACAATTATTGACACAGCATACGAATACCATTTTGTAATAAATGAGATAATTAATACAAAAACAATAGTTTATAAACGAAGTAAACAAATCTTAGGCCATATACAAATAGACGTCAATTTCAAGGGCGTACCCAGGTAGGGGCAGGGGGGCAGCTGCCCCCCCCTAGAAGATTAATTAAATGTAATTTTTTTTTTGGCAAATAGAAATTAAAAACGTATTACCTACTCTGCGCAAAATGAAGTGTTGGAAACAAAATATCTTTTCAGCCAGATTTTTTTTTCTATAGTTAAATATTCTACAATATTCGATATAGAGTCTATGTATAGTGAGTCGTGTCGGTCGTGCCGCAACGTATTTATTAGAATATTTTATATAGTGACTTTCAGCCGCCGTCAAACGAAACGCAAAATGTTTTGATCAAGTTTTGATACACTTTATTTATTTCTTTATTTCGTTTTTATTATTTTTTACTGATAATAAAAGTGACAGTAACGGTTCATAGTCGAGAATTTAATTTCTGATTTTGATTACGCGACAGAATAAATAAAAACTAAGTAAGGTTTTGACTAAGTAAGTGAGTTTGGTTTTATCATTCCAAGAATTTTATAACCTGGATATCACCGGAGAACTGAACCTTTGGCATAATTTATGGGTGACGAAGGCTTTATCAGATGATCAATTAAGGGACATAGAAGTAATTGATCTGTTCAACGAAGCCAACATTTTTTACCCTGCTGTCAGAAAGGCATTAATTATTGTTAGAGTATATTATGTTCATTAGTAGGCTATTTGGTTGTTATGCATATATGTTTTATTGATTTGTATGAGATTACTTTGGTCACTGTTACGTTTATATTAAATATACAGTTTTTTACCTAAAGCTAAACATTTTATTCAAACTGTGGAATTAGCTCTGCTAACAGGTTACGGGCCCAGAAGAATAAATTGGTTCTCGCTTCAGAGGTAATAAAAAATGGCAACAGAAGAAGACTTTAAAAAAATGCAAGTCGAAATTGCATTATTAAGAAAGCAATTAGAAATAAAGTCAAATGCAAATAGCTACGAGTGTATTGCTACCACATCAGTTGGAGGTTTACCGGAGTCCAAACATTTAGATGGTAAAAATTATTCTGAATGGAAGTTTTGGATGAAAAATTATTTAATAGATTGTGGTTTATGGCGTTGTATCGAGTATTCTGCTGGTATTATACTTGATAAAGATTTAGATAACAAAACCCTTGCCAAAATTAATTTATCAGTCAAATCAAATGTTATGTGTGAGACCAAGAAGGCAACTACAGCACAAGAAGCCTGGCTTAATTTACAAAAAGCTTACGAAGATAACGGCATTATTAGACGTATTGGTCTATATTCGTCAATTTTTAAAACCAGATTTGTAGATTTTAGTTCGCTAAACGAATATATAGATCGAATTGTTAATATTGCTGAGCAGCTTGAAAGCATTGGAAAACCATAAGAAGATGAAGTAGTAGGCGGTATTATTCTTGGTGAGAAATTTCAACCTTTAATTTTGGGAATTCAAGGTTCAAACCAGAAAATTTCAGTAGAATTCGTTAAAAATCTGCTGAGCCAAGAAAATGTGTCAAATACTTATAGTAAAACTTCTGAAAAAGCATTTACAATAAAAAAAAAATCAGAAACCAAATAAAGGTCCACGTTGTTACCAATGTAATCAATTTGGTCACAAGAAAAATAATTGTTCGAACCAGAAAAAGAAGAAATCATTCAATTTTAATTCAAATTCAAATAAAAAGGCTTTTTACACTAACTTGGATGAAGAAGGAAGTAAAGTTCCAAACATGGATTGGTTTATAGATTCTGGAGCTACGTCGCACCTGACCAGTAACAGGAATTTGTTTTCAAATTTCGAGAATAACAGAAATCAATGTGTGTCGATTGCAAATGGTACCAAACTGTTATGTCAAGGAAAAGTTCAAATGAAATAGTAACTGCAAAAGATGTACGTTTTGTTCCCGAATTGAAAATTAATTTACTATCTGTCGATCAAATGGTCAAAAAGGGAAATGTTTTACTTTTTGATAAAACTGGCTGCAAGATTTTAGACAAAAATTTTAAAATTAATTCAAAAAGTATTATTGGAACTGCAAGTAATATAAATGGCATGTTTCGTTTGGATACAGCTTCTGAGTTGCAAGCAATGGCAGTTGGAGATTCGCAGAGTATGTGGCACCGTCGATTAGGCCATCTAAATCGAATTTCAATGAATCTGTTAAAAAATGGTATGGCAACTGGAATTAATTTTACCCTAGAATCTGGAATGGCTAATTGTATCGAATGTTTACAAGGAAAACAGCACAGAATGCCTTTTAAAAAGACAGGTGGTAAAAGAGCAAAGGATATTTTACAATTAGTTCACTCTGACCTATGTGGACCCATGCAAAATTTGTCAATCGGAGGAGCTAGATATTTCTTAACTTTTACAGATGATTTTACAAGATTCTCGTTTGTATATTTTATAAAATCAAAAAGTGAAGTTTTAGAATGTTTTAAAGAATACAAAGCCTTAGTAGAAAACCAAATTGAAAAGAAAATTAAAGTTATTCGAACCGACAATGGAAAAGAATATGTAAATAAAGAAGTCAAAAGTTTCTTAAGTCAAAATGGGATTGAGCATCAAACAACGATTTGTTACACTCCAGAACAAAATGGTGTAGCAGAAAGATTTAACCGAACACTTGTTGAAAAAGCAAGATCTATGTTGCATGATTCTTCTTTAGGCAATGATAATTGGGCAGAAACAATAAATACTGCAAATTATTTAAAAAATAGATCTCCTACTAAAGCACTTTGCAAGAAAACTCCAGTAGAAATGTGGACTGGAGAAAAGCCAGATCTATCGCATTTAAAAATTTTTGGTTGCGATGTTATGATTCATGTACCTAAAGAGAAGAGACAAAAATTGGATTCGAAGTCAAAGAAAGCAATATTTGTAGGATATTGTGAAGAAAGCAAAGGTTACCGGCTCATAGATCCTGAAAATAAGAAATTGATAAAATCTAGAGATGTAGTTTTCTTTGAGTTTCCAAATTCTAAAGAAAATTCAGTTTTGGCCGAACAACAATGTTCTAAAGATGATAATCACCAACAATTCATCATTAGAGAAGTTGCTGTTGAAGAAGGGGAAAATAATGAAAATTGTAGTGAAACATCGGATTCAGAAGAAGATTTTATTAATATACCTGAAAATTTTTGTGAAAATATTGAAAATGATGCAGAAGTACCAGAAGCAGAAGACGTAGACGAAGTTCGCAGGTCTCAAAGAACGAAAAGTAAAAATGAAAAATATTTTAATTCAGATTTTATTACTTATGAAGCAAATTTATGTAGTAAAGAAGATCCAAAAACAGTCGCCGAAGCTATGAGTAGTCACGATGCTGAGCAGTGGAAAGCTGCCATGGCGGAAGAATTAAATTCTCTTGAAGAGAATAAAACTTGGATAATTTCCGATGTGCCCCCTGGTCGTAAAGCTGTTAAGTCGAAATGGGTATTTAAAACAAAATATAATGCAGAAGGAAAAATTGAGAGATATAAAGCACGCCTAGTAGCAAAAGGTTTTTCTCAAGAGTATGGTGTTGACTATAAAAAAACCTTTTCTCCTGTGGTACGTCATTGCTCAATACGATTTCGGTTAGCAATTTCAGCACAGTTAAATTTGGATATTCAACAAATGGATGTCGTTACAGCTTTCTTACACCCAGAACTAAAAGAAGAGATTTATATGGAACTGCCAAGTAATGATACTAAGAATAAACGGACTTGTCGACTTCTTAAATCTATTTATGGTTTAAAACAAGCGAGTAGGTCTTGGTATGAAAAATTGGACTCTACAATTCTTAATTTTAATTTCAAAAAATCAAAGTATGATCCTTGTGTTTATTTTCTGGTCACTGGACACAAAATGTGCATCGTTGCTGTTTATGTTGACGATCTGCTGATTCTGTCAAATGATGACAGTTTGACTTTTAAATTAAAATCTGAATTGATAAAAAATTTTAAAATGAAAGATCTTGGCAAGGCAAATTATTGTTTGGGTATGAAAATTGAACGAAAAGAAGATGGTTCAGTTACTCTTTCTCAAGAGAAATACATTGAAGATATTTTGGAAAGATTCAAGATGAGCGAATCCAGAGGTACATCAACTCCTAGTGATGCTAATCAAATACTTACCGCTGATATGTGCCCTAAAAATAATGAAGAAATGAAAGAAATGGAGAACATTCCATATCGTGAAGCTGTTGGCTGTCTCCTTTATGCTTCAAACGGAACTAGACCAGATATAGCACATGCAGTAGGTGTGGTGAGTCGCTTTTGTAATAACCCTGGAAAGGTTCATTGGCAAGCAGTGAAACGAATTATGAGATATCTCAAAGCCACTAAATCTATGAAGTTAATTTTTAAGAAAAATGACGATGATTTAAAAGGGTTCTCTGATTCTGATTGGGCTAACGATAGAGACGATCGTCGGTCAACAACGGGTTTTGTGTTTCTTTTATCTGGAGGAGCGATTTCATGGAATTCAAAGAAACAACAAACTACGGCTATTTCAACTTTAGAAGCTGAGTATATGGCTGTTAGTTGTGCAGCTCAAGAACTGATATGGTTAAAAGGTTTACAAAATGAAATAATTGGAACTTCTACAAGAAAATGTATAACACTTTTCGGTGATAATCAGGGGATGATGAAATTTGCAGAAAATCCCATTGTGTCACAAAGAGCCAAACATATTGACGTTAAACATCATTTTATTCGAGAGAAGATCGAAAATAAAGATTTTGAATTGAAATATGTTTGTTCTAAGGAAAACGTAGCTGATTTTCTAACAAAGAGTTTATTTAAACAAAATTTTGAAAATTGTGTAAGAAGAGTTGGTTTATTTTTAGAAGAAAAAGAAGAAGCCTAGAATAAACATAAAGAAGGGTTAGAGTATATTGTGTTCATTAGTAGGCTATTTGGTTGTTATGCATATATGTTTTATTGATTTGTATGAGATTACTTTGGTCACTGTTACGTTTATATTAAATATACAGTTTTTTACCTAAAGCTAAACATTTTATTCAAACTGTGGAATTAGCTCTGCTAACAATTATTTTAAGCACTATCCCATGCACCACGGCGACCGTAGAACGGTCCTTCAGTACGCTGCGAAGAGTTAAAACGTGGCTTAGAAGCACCATGGGTGAAGAAAGGCTTACGGGTTTATGTCTGATGAGCGTACATCGCAATTATTTAAAAGACAACAGTGAGTTTATTGAAAAGACTGTCATAGACAAATTTGCGGCAAATCCGAGAAGATTACTGTTAAATTAATATATACATACATAATATAATAATATATATTATACATAATGTATGGTATAATTATGTATAGTATTTTGTTTTGTGTCATCATCAAAATTAATGAATAAAAGTCAATTTTCATGATTTTTTGTTTCAATATACCCGACAGACGATCTTTTCGAAACAGGTATAAGCAGCCCCCTGCCCCCTCCTAGCTGAAATCCTGGGTACGCCCTTGGTCAATTTTCTGTCCTTGTTGTGAAGCCAAAATAACTTTATGTTGTGTTCTATAACTATATGTTTACAAACAAATCCACGTTTGAATAAAACTTCTTAGACCGGGAGATAGTGACAGATTTTCAGACGCGATTTAGGCCAGTATGCCTTTTTCAGAACATTATACTATTGACAATTCGATGATAATAATCAATTAATGGAAGTGTCATCTTGTGTTCTTCATCTATAAAAAAATTAACAAATTTGTTTAGAAATTAATCATTTTTATATGATTTTACTCAAGCTGCCATTTATGCTAAAATAAAATTCGATCAAAGTATTACTTGAATGGCCATTGGCATACCGTTAGTTTGAAGCTAGCAGGTGGGCATGCCCGGGTAGATATGCTTTCTAAAATATGCTTTATCCGTGTTCGGAAACAGGCTGCCAATGTAGAATATACTTGATATTACTATACAATTGCTGCAGGTAAGATGGCATACCCTTTGTGCATGTCCGTGTACATCTCATATGGTAGTAATTTTGCAATGTTAAACGATAAGTTTCCGTCATTAAAATCAGTATGCCATTTTGGTTTTATGCAGTCCATAATAGCGTTCGATGTCTATAAAGTTGGCATTGCAATTGGGTGGTTAACTGATGTAGGCATACGCGAAAAAATTTGCGAAATAATACGGAAAATTGCCGTGTGTTTAATCTGTATGCCACTTTGTTTTTAACATATTTGAGATATATTTGGATGCTACAATAAATGGCATTTGGTTTATAACGTCTGAAGTTCTCAAATTATGAAATAGTATGTGAATACGAGAAAGGACTAGTGCAAATGAAATGAACGATTTTCTTCCTTTGTAAACAGTATGCCTTTTTGTAAACTATTGAATCACGGTATATTTGGATCAAATAATAACGGACATACTGATTAGACTGGTCTGCAGCTTTCAAAAAACAACATTTTCATTATGGAAAAAATCATTTATGCTGCGTTTATTTCATTTTTGAATTTATAAATTCTATATACTATTTATTTGTTTAAACTCTTCTTTTTTCTTACACAGATCATTTTATTATACATACTAATATAATTATTTATTTCATTACCGCGAAAATTGTATTTTTTTAGGATTCATAAAATGTTATTAATAATTTCATTATCTTCTTCCTCGTCATCACAATCTATATCAGTATCCTTCCCTCCATCATCATTACCGTTGTCATCATCATACCCATCATCTTCATCGTCCGAAGATTCGATGACGGTATCATGCTGGCAATCATTTGTTGCCAATGTATGAAGTCCGCAGGAGATGCTGGTGCAACTCCCTTTGGCGGTAAAACGCATGCATCGAAATTCAATAACTTCTGTTTGAATGCATCGCTGCTGTCAATCATTGAATAATTTGTTGTGAAAAGGCGGACATGTGCATCATTTACACTTTCACAATTCGTTCTTTTTTGTACTATAGATTTTTCAAACGAATTCTTGTAGTGTTTGGAAAGAAGATTCGTAATTCTCGCCGGTAGGGTCTTGAATGCAAGCAAAAGCTTTCTGGAATTTTTCATTCGCCTTATAAATCTTCCACGGCTCATTTTTCCCTAGTCGGTAAAATGACGGGTTCACACACAAAACACAGTTTCTTTTCACTCATGGCTCTGAAATTGTGTGCACTATACAATGGTTGTCATAATACTGGCGATTTTGGGCCCGTCGCGTGCGCAGCGTCCTAAAATGTCGGAACGCTAACTACGTCAAAAAATGCGCGGTCATATGTTTTTTCATATGAATTTTTCATATGATGAACTTGTCTGCCATAGTTGTTTATTGAAAGTTAATTATCAACCTAATGTATAGAACAAAAGCATGTATAGAACTAAAGCACGCCAATTTTTTCTATTTTACAATGTTTTTCACGAAATTACACTAGTAAAGCTCGCACAACTTGTCTGCCATTAATTGTTTTGATTTGTTAGGTAATGATTGCATAAACAATGGAATGTCATACTGATTAAATACACAGAGGATTGTCTCTTTATTTTACAAATTGATCTTCATTATTTATTATGTCAAACCTGTTTGAATCGTATGCCATTTTCTGTGTTGACATTTGAGGATACATATATTTTATGGTATCAATTTGGACTTGACTAAAATGGCGGAAACTTATCGTTTTACATTGCAAAATTACTACCATATGAGATATACACGGACATGCACAAAGGGTATGCCATCTTACCTGTAGCAATTGTATAGTAACATCAAGTATATTCTACATTGGCAGCCTGTTTCTGAACACGGATAAAGCATATTTTAGAAAGCATATCTACCTGGGCATGCCCACCTGCTAGGTTCACACTAACGGTATGCCAATGGTCATTCAAGTAATACTTTGATCGAATTTTATTTTAGCATAAATGGCAGCTTGAGTAAAATCATATAAAAATGATTAATTTCTAAACAAATTTGTTAACTTTTTTATAGATGAAGAACACACGATGACACTTCCATTAATTGATTATTATCATCGAATTGTCAATAGTATAATGTACTGAAAAAGGCATACTGGCCTAAATCGCGTCTGAAAATCTGTCACTATCTCCCGGTCTATCTTCGGTTGTTTTCGTATATCTTCTGCTGCACTGTCTCTTATAGCATGGAACATTGCGAAACATATGTAAACATTAATCTTACGCTGTTCATAAACTAATTGTGGTATTGTTTTCGTTGTATTAATTTTGGATTAAAGTTATGATTTAAGAATTTTAATTAGAGTTAAAACCTTGTGTTATTATATTAAGACCTTGTTAGGTACCTATTAAAAGATATTTGTGCCGCTGATATTTGTTATTGGTAAACAGTACCGCACACACACCTCATCCCGTAGCTCCACGAACTTAAAGCGACAAAGAGAGATAATATTGGCTTCAGTATGTTGTTCAGAAAAATGACGTCACACCCAGTCTATTTGTATATGGTCTAAGAAACAAATGCACACTATAAAGCGTCAAAAGCAGGGCAGAAGGCAGAATTGACAATCTTGATCACGAAGTATAGAACACAGGAGTCTGAACGGTATCGGGTTTTTCCTTAGAACAAAAAGATACAGGAAGGAGTATATGCAAAATGACCTTGAGTCCAGAAAGGAGCTTGCATATGGCGGCCAATTGTCAATTTTAATTTCCGTTTTCATTGACGTACCGAAAAAAAAATAAAAAAAATATCAAGGGTGTTATTTTTAATAAATTTCAACCAATCAAGTTTGTGAATACAATTAGTATTCTAAATAATTTAGTATTTATAAGAACCGAATGATACGCCTATGCGGTCATTTTTGACATTTATATGCAAATATTGCTTTGACAGTATACTGTAAACATAAAAAATGAGTCATACAAGGAGCTTCAAGATGGCCGACTTCCGTCGCAAATTTTCCGTAAAGTTGATATAGGACAGACTCCTTCCTGTTTCTTTTTGTTCTAAGGGTTTTTCATAGTATTCATGTGTAATAACAGTTCAAAACCTCGATAAACTAGGCTTTAATTATCAAGAACTTTACATGAAATATAACATTTTAGTTTTGACATTAAATAAACAAATATTAGTCATAGAAACAACATTTTATAATATAATATAGCACAATCGCCCCCGCTTTAATTTTTAATGTAATCATTAAGGTACGCTGGAGTTTTTCTTTCTCTGGTACTTCTTCTTGTAGGAATTTCAATGTCTTCATTAATTAAATTAGTTTCATTATTATTTCGATCGTTTACGTCATAAATAGGAAGTTTATAATTTTTCTTGATATATTTCTTCACTTATAGAATTTTGAAATTCTGATTCAACAGTGGAATCTAGTAAAGAGACATCTCCACGTGGTGCAAGCTGTCTTAGAGATACTGTTGCCTCTTTACCATCTTCTCGTCTAACAATGGCATATTTAGGGTTAGCTTCAATTAGCTGAACTTCCTCAACAAGGGGGTCATATTTAGATTGCCTAATATTTTTTTTATTAATAATGTACCTGGAGTTGACAACCATGAAGGAAGAGCAATTCCATTAGATGCTTTTCTGGAATGGTAAAACATTCGTTCATGTGGCGTGCAATTCGTTGCTGTGCACAGAAGAGAACGAATTGAGTGTAAAGCAACGTCTAAAACTTCTTCCCATTGATCAGTTTTTAGATTTTTAGATTTTAAAGCAAGAGAAATTGTTTTCCAGATTATTCCATTATACCTCTCTGCCTGACCATTTCCTTCTGGATTATATGATGTTGTTCGGCTTGTTGGTATTCCTTGTGAGTGAAGAAATGTTTTAACTTCTTGAGACATAAAAGCTCCTCCTTGATCGGAATGGATGTAACCTGGCATACCAAATAAAGAAAATAAGTTTGTAAGGCAATTTATAACTGTTTTAGCTGAAACATCTTGGCATGGGTATACAAAAGGGAATCGAGAATATTCATCCACAATCGTAAGAATATATCTATTGCGTGATTTGGAAGGGAGTGGGCCTTTAAAATCCATAGACAATCTTTCAAAAGGCGTAGTTGCTTTTATCAATTTTCCATGAGATTTAATGAATTTTGGCTTAATTTCCGCACAGATAGGGCAAGAATTAGTTATTGTACGAACTTCTTCAACAGTATATGGTAAATTGCGCGATTTTATCCAATGTACCATTCTAACTATTCCTGGATGGCACAAATCTTGATGAAGTTGAAAAAGACTTGATTGAGAATTTATCCCGCCACAAATTCGTGAAAAAGTATCTGAAACTACATTTTGTACTCCAGGACGGTATTGAATATCAAAACTGTAGCACGAAAGTTCAAGACGCCATCGATTAATTTTCTCATTTTTGATTTTACTTGCGTTTCGCCTATTAAAGATAAAAGAAACAGATTTTTGTTCTGTTATTAAAAGAAAGTGTTTCCCTATTAAAAAATGTCTCCATATTTTAAGGGCTTATAGAACAGGCCTCTTTTTTAATGATAAATAATTTTTCTCAATTCCTGATAAAGTTCTGGTAAAAAGGCGATGGGTCTCCCATCTTGACTTAGTGTGGCAGCAATACAAGAATCTGACGCATCAGTTTCCACAACAAAAGGAATATTCTCATTAATAGTAGATACAGCTGAAGATATAATTTCGGATTTAAGAGTTTCAAATGCTTCAGAAGCTTGCTTCGTTAATGGAAAAGTTTTGTAATTAACCAATTTTTGGATCTTTTCCGAAAATCTTGGAATAAATTTTGAATAATGCGCGAACATTCCAATAGCTCTCTTTAATGATTGTGAGTCATTTGGTAACGGCAATTTCACAAGAGGTTCCAGTCGATCAGGATCAGGTTTCAAGGTCTGATTTTCTATTTGATAGCCCAAAAGCTTGATTGAATTTAAATAATAGGAACTTTTCTTTTCATTTATTGTCAAATTATATTTCTTAGCTACTTGCAGAAATCTATTGAGATTATTATTGTGTTGGCTTTCATCCAATCCACAAATAGTAATATCATCAAGATAAGCATACACACCTTGCAAATTTTCAGATTTAATGATACTATCAATAACCCTTTGAAAGCATGCCACACCATTAGTTACACCGAACGGAATGCGTCGGAATTGGTATAATTGACCATCAGCTTCAAAAGCAGTGTATTTCTTTTCTTCATCTTTGATTGGAATTTGATGATATGCACTTTTAAGGTCAATAGTGCTAAATACTGAGTATTTCGCAACCTTTCTTACGATATCCTCAATATTAGGAAGAGGGTAAGCATCTAAAAAAGTAAATTTATTAATTGTTTGCGAGTAGTCAACCACCATTCGCTTTTTATGAGTCTCACTCTTTGTAACAAGTACTTGAGCTCGCCAAGGTGAGTTACTTTTCTCTATAATTCCGTTTAATAAAAGATTTCTAATTTCTTCGCGTATAAATTGTTTATCTTCACTAGAAAATCTTCGTGGTTTTGTTATTATTGGCTTGCAAATATCCGATAAATGGGAAAATAATGAGGGTGGTTCTATATTTAGATAAGCCAAACTACAAATTTTATTTGATTCAATAATTAAGGGTGTTTTTGATCCGTCAAAAGTAATTTCTAGAGATGAATGATGTTTAAGTAAATCATGTATTACAGATATCCTCATGTTTTCATAAGAATGTCCGTTAATTTCCATATTTACAGAACAATTACCTGATGTTGTAGTTTTAAGTGCTGTAGAGGCCATTAGAATATTTCTATAACTCTTAATAATTTTTACTTTGATGAGCGAGGCAAAATGTTCACTGATATATGTTTCAGAGCTTCCAGTATCTATCAAAGCTTCGGCTGTAAATCCGTTAACAATTATTTTAATTATACTCTTAGATAAACAATGTGGGGCAGCAGCAAGGTGGTGATAATTCGAACTGGACGTTATAACTGATAAAATAGCTGCTGCAGATGAAGTCTGTGTTTTAAGTCTGCATACCTTTGAAAAATGTCCCAGTTTAGAACATTTTATACAGACTTTATCTTTAGCAGGACACAAATTACGGGGATGCTTTGTAGATGATCCACAAAAGTAACATTTCCAGGTTTTAATATTGGTAGAAGTAGAATTAATTTGTTCAGTTATGGGATGATTGGGACAAGTAGCGTTGATTATTTGATGTGAAGAATTATAAACTTCAGAGTGTATTAAAGCTGATTCCAACGATTGAGCTTTTACAATAGCGTCTTGTAGCGTAATTGTATTGTTTTCCAATAATCGTTGTCTTATATGACTTGATGCAATTCCGGTAATAAAAGAGTCTCTTATATAATCTTCTTTATTTTTGTCAGCAGAAACAGTTTGAAAGTTACAGTCCTTGGAAAGCATTTTAAGTTCTTGAACAAATTGATCTATATTTTCTCCTATCTGTTGTTTTCTAGTCATTAATATATGTCGGGCAAAAATTTCATTTTTAGGTTTGATGAAAATTGATTCAAGAATAGTTTTAGCTTCAGAATACTTTTTGCAATCAGAGATAAGCTGATAAATACTATGACTTACATAATTTACAAGTAGTTTAAATTTATCCTCCTCTGAAGCATTTTCCACAGACCCGAGGAAGTTTTCAAATGTAGCTTTCCAGTGCATCCATTCTTGTGAGGATTTAGAAGAATTTGGATCTGCATCGAATCGGTCTGGTCGTAGTAGTTTATCCATTTGTGTTTTTTTCTTGATAATTAAATTGTAATAACAGTTCAAAACCTCGATAAACTAGGCTTTAATTATCAAGAACTTTACATGAAATATAACATTTTAGTTTTGACATTAAATAAACAAATATTAGTCATAGAAACAACATTTTATAATATAATATAGCACATCATGTACGCAATAAATATACCCAGATTATAGTTCTCTTTTCTGCCACTGGTGGCGCAAATATTTGGGACGTACCGTTAGTATTATTATTATTACATGTAAACATGTACCTGTTGTTGATATTATACGGTGATTCTAATCATATATAACTAATTTTATGATATTAAAATTATTGACAGACTTTAATATTTTATTAATTGTCATTCATATCACATACTACATAATCATCAATATAACCTTGATAAACTATAAAATGAACATTAAGGAGACTAGAAAAAACACTAGCTCCAACACCTTCCCTCATTTGATAGTTTGACTAATCCCATACTATCTCGAAGCTTTTCTAAACGTGGTCTAAATATAAGTTTCGTCAAAGCATCAGCAACTTGCAATTTAGTGGATATCTTCTTGATATCTAGCATCTCATTACACACCATTTCTCGCACGAAGAAGTGTCTCGTTCTAATGTGCTTTGTTCTTCGATGGAATTCTGGATTCTGAGCTAGCTTGATGGCGGCTTCATTATCTACCATCACTGAAGGAATCTCATTTAGCTCGAGAACTTTTTCAAAGAGTCTCCTTAACCACACAACTTCTTTTGCGGCTTCGCTCGCAGCGACTATCTCAGCTTCAGTTGTTGATATTGCTACAGAAGGTTGACGTTGACTTATCCAAGATACAGCAGAAGAAGCATACATGCAGATAACTCCAGTAGTAGAACGACCGGTTGTTAAATCACCAGCATGATCTGCATCACTATAGGCTTCCAAAACTCTTCCAGTCCCTGCCACATACTTCAGTCCAAAATGTAGGGTTCCTTTAATGTATCGGAAAATCCTTTTAACTCTGATAATATCTTCTTTCGTGGGGTTTTCAAGATTTCTTGAAGCTTTGCCTACTGCATAAGCCAAGTCGGGTCTGGTTCCTGTCATTAGGTATAGAAGAGCACCAACTGCTTCCCTGTATGGAAAATTTTCAGTTGATATTTGTTCGCCTTCCTTCCCTAACTGGATATTTTCCTTTATGATTGGAGTAGAGACAGGTTTGCAGTTTTCCATGTTAAATCTTTCAAGCAGTTTGGCTGCATATCTTACTTGACCAACACATACTGAACCATCTTTCTCTTGATCGATTTCCAATCCCAAAAAATAACTTGCAGGTTTTACAGAAATTTTGAATTCTTGTCCTAAAGCTTCAAGAAAATGTTTTTCTATTTTCTTGTCATTTGATGCGATAAGACCGTCGTCTACGTAAAGTGCCATGAGGAGTAAACTTTTGCCTTCCTTTTTGATGAAAAAACAAGAATCTGCTTCACTTCTTGTAAACCCATATTTTAGGATAAAGTCTAAAATCCGCTTGTTCCAGGATCTTGGTGCTTGCTTGAGTCCATACAGGCTTCTTTAAAGACGACACACACGATTGGTGCTATCGCTGAAGCCTTCAGGTTGTTTCATAAAGACTTCCTCTTCCAATTCTCCGTAAAGAAAAGCCGTTGTGACATCAAATTGTGTTAGTTGTAGATTTTCACTTCCAGCAACGCTCAAAAGAGCTCTAATCGTACCAGATTTTGCCACGGGACTGAAGGTTTGATTATAATCTTCTCCTTTCTTCTGTGAAAATCCTCGAACTACTAGCCTTGCTTTAAATTTATCGATTGAACCGTCTCTATTTCTTTTTACTTTGTAGACCCATTTGCACGAAATTGCTTTCTTTCCTTTCGGTAGATTTTCTAGTGACCAAGTTTTATTTTCTTCCAGAGAATTTATTTCACTTTTCATTGCTTCTAACCAGTCTTGCTTATATTCACTGTTGATTGCTTCTTGAAAACTCTGTGGTTCTTGAAAATCTTCTACACTTGTTGCTGCACTCATTACGTAATCGTCTAGTCGTTTTGGTTTGTTAATATTAGTTCTGTTTCTTAAAATTCTTTATTCTACTTCTTCATTGCTTACATCATCATTTTCTTCTGTATCGATACTTTCTCTAATATTCTCAATAACAACTTCTTCGCCTTTCTCTTCACCTTCAGAATCCTGGTCTTCTTCTTCAACTTCTCTAACATTTTCAATAACAACTTCTTCGCCTTGCTCTTCACCTTCAGAATCCTGGTCTTCTTCAACTTCTCTAACTTTCTCAATAACAACTTCTTCGCCTTGCTCTTCATCCTCAAAATTCTGTTCTTCTTCTTCAAATTTGGTAAAACGATTGTGTCTTAGTACTGGTTGAGATTGATCTGGTTGATTTTTAGGCAATAATACTAGTTCATTTGAAACTCGTGGTCTTTCTTGAATAATAATATCACGCGAACGTATGAGTCTTCTAGTTTCTCGTGACCAGATACGATATCCGTCTTCATTTTCGTAACCCACTAAAATACCTCTTGTCGCTTTTCTGTCCATTTTCTTCCTGTTTGCTCTGGGTATATGGGCGTAACATATAGATCCTATGATCCTCAAGTGCTTTAAGCCTGGCTTCTTGTTCATCCAAACCTCGTACGGACTCTTGTCTACAACACTTGACTTCCCCGATCTATTTAATATGTATACTGCGGTTATAACCATTTCAGCCCATAAACTTTGAGGAAGAGTTTCAACTGATGAATGAAACATGGTCCTTGCTGTTTCAACGATTGTCCGATTATCACGTTCCGCACAGCCATTTTGTTCCGGAGTGTATGGCATGGTAAGTCTTTGAAGTACTCCAAATTCTGCCAGTATATTTTTGACCTGCTGATTGTGAAATTCACCACCGTTGTCGCTTAGGAATGCCTTTACAACATGACCAATAGTTCTTGCTTCTCTTAATGCAATCTTCAACTTTTTAGGTACCTCCGATTTTTCTTTCAAGAAATAGACAAAACGATATTTGCTGTAATCGTCTTTAAACAGGACAAAATACTTGAATCCTGATTCTGATTTCTCGAATGGTCCACAAACGTCAGCATGCCATAGTTCACCTGGTTGACTAGCTCTCTCTCTTGTACCGAATTTTAACCTGTGTGCTTTACCAAAGATGCATCCTTCACATATCTCGTTGTTCAAAGGAACGTTGATATCAAATTCTCTAGATAAAAGGTCTTTTACATGCCTTTTATTTTGATGTCCGAATCTTTCGTGGTAAAGCTGTAAAGTATTTTCATTCGACGTGTTTATATTTACTTCTTTGCCGTTGGTTGGGTTTACATTCTTCACACAAAGCTTGAACAAACCCCCAAAGCGTTGTCTATATCCTGTGATGAAAACTCGTCCATTGATTTTTAACTGACATTGTCCAGTAGTAGATGTGAATTCACTCTCTGGATTCTTATCTTGCGCTGACAGTACTGAAAACAAGTTTTTCTTGATATCTGGCACGTACCAAACATCGGTGAGAGTTACTTCTTCCGTTTTTCTTCCAACAATTGCAGTCAGAGGTATTGTGCCCTTTCCTACGGCTTTGATCGAATCACCATTGGCAGTGGTTACAGTGTGTTTCACCGAAAAATTTTCAAAAGTCTCGAACAGGTCGCTTCTGTTGGTAATGTGGTTTGTTGCGCCATTATCAACAAACCAGCTTTCTCTATCGCATTCAGTTAAAAGAACTAAGCTTTTTTCGACTGATAGCGTCTGTCTCTGCTCATCCTTCGAAAATTTTGGTTGTGGTTTTGGTGGTCTACCATCTGACTTCCATTTATCACACTGCTTAACCCGATGTCCATATGATTTACAATAATTACAAAACGGTGCCTTTTTCTGATTCTGATAGGCTTTCGTGAATCTATGATGTGATTTTCCTGCTACAAGAACTTCATGACTCTCTTCGTTTTTGTTTTGTAGAGCTTTTTCATATGCACATAACTGATTAGTCAAGTTTTCAACAGTTCTTTCAGCTTTTGGCATAAGCATCCAGCTCGATTTAAACGAAAAATATGCTTCTGGTAAGGTATTTAAAATCTTACATACCAGTAGCAGGTTCGGAAGATCACACTTACAGGAATTTCCTCCAGCTAGCTTGTCCTTGGATATTTCCATCTGCAGGTGATTCCAAATGTTCTTGAGTTTTGACATATGTGTAGCTACATCATCTCCATCTTCTCTTTTAAATGAGAAAAACTGAGTGCATAAATCATACGTCTTATCCTCAATACTTCCGTCAAACAATCTGTGCAGTTCTAGCCAAACTTCGTAAGCAGTCGTGTATCTCATCACTTTTGTTAACGTTTCTTCGGTAATATTTGTGGTAAGTATGATTAATACGTTTCTATCCACTTTATTGTATTCAGCCACGCTATCCTCATACCGTTTATGTTCTTCTGCACTAGCACTTTCAGATAAGACTTTGGGTGGAACTAATTTTCCTTCCAACAGCTCTGTCGCTCCTAAAACGCTTCTTAGCAAAATCATTATGCGGTATTTCCAAGTAATCCAGTTTGACTTGCCTTCTAAAAGTCCGATTTGTACTCTAAATGCATCAAAACTTGCCATATTTCAGGGATTTTTGACTTGGTGTCTTCACTTAAAGTTTTCGAAAATTTTAACAGCTTTCAAAACTCCAAATAAGCGGGAAACAATATTGAATATTTATTTAAGCGTAAGGCCCATAACCTGTTGATATTATACGGTGATTCTAATCATATATAACTAATTTTATGATATTAAAATTATTGACAGACTTTTATATTTTATTAATTGTCATTCATATCACATACTACATCATCAATATAACCTTGATAAACTATAAAATGAACATTAAGGAGACTAGGAAAAACACTAGCTCCAACACCTGTACCATGAACTAGCACGCGAATACGGAAATTCCACATTTCTCAGAGTCTTTTTTTCCACAGAGGTGTCAATAGCAACAAGATTTGCCGCGTAATTTAAACGAGTACTTTTTAAAGAGTGGCGCACTCTACTGGCAAAAAATCTGTCCCGTAAACTGAGGCCATTCGCTCAACATTACGTTCAGACTCCTGTGTTCTATACTTCGTGATCTTGATCTTGACTTGTTCTTGTTGATGCTCCCTTATCATTTTAATTATACGACAGAACTAAAAACTTTTAGTTCTGTGCATTTTACAAGTAACAGCGCCTTAGACAAGGAAATAGAGAGGACTGCGCACTGGAATCAATTTATGTAACCCATTTACCACCAAACTAATGGCGGACAATATTGACATAGGCGTATCCACGAAGTATAGAACACAGGAGTCTGAACGGTATCGGGTTTTTCATAGTATTCATGTACGCAATAAATATACCCAGATTATAGTTCTCTTTTCTGCCACTGGTGGCGCAAATATTCGGGACGTACCGTTAGTTATTATTATTACATGTAAACATGTGGATAAAGGCAGTGAACAGTTATTTAATTTAATTAAAAGCTTAGAGGAAGTTGTGTTGATGGTAGGTAGTTGGTACAAAAACGGTACACATTGACACTATGTTTGATATTTTAGATGATATATCTAAAAGAAATATATCGGTTTTTGTCGGCTGTGACGAACATAAGAAAGAATTAACAAAAAAAATAATAAACAATTTCTTAATAATGCGGGGGCATTTTCTAGTCAAATGCTTTAATAAAAGTGCTACAGAGAGAAAAATTAAATGTAAAAAATCTCGTAAAAATTCAAAATTACATTAATTCGGATTTATTAAAAATAAAAATCTTTTATTACTCTAATTTAAATAATAATTTATAAGTTTTGATCATAAAAACAATTTGCTGAATACACGTAAGACTTAAATAGTTTGTTTTTAAATATTGAACTTGTTTTGTTTGTAACTTATACAATATCTTAATAAATAATATGTTGAACAATAATTTGTTACTTTTTTTTATCAAGTATATTGTAATATGAGTTACCTGTTGATAGTGAATTTATAAAAATATTTAGTTAACTTTTTAGAAAAAATAACGATATACCAAAAGAAAAAATGTAATTTGCAATAAAACAAACCTTAAGCTTAATTTCGTCTTTAATTAGTTGTAAAAGATACTTCAATAATTAACAGAATTTATAAATGTTTATCACACAAAAATTATGATAGTTAAATACCTCGGCTAGGGGTGAGTAAGTTCATTAGCTCTGACTATCGTACAATATTTGTTTCTTTAAGAAATTATAAGGGCGCCACTGAAATCTTTTTATTTTTTATGATACTACTGAAGAAAGTTGTTTTAAGCTGAGTTATTTAAATAAGTATCATAAGATGACAGAAAGATGTCAGAAAAAACTGTCTATGAAGATAAAAAAATGAATTGAAAATGTACAAACATGTAAAAGATAATAAGATTTTCTTGGTGCTGAAATTAATGAGGTAGAGAATACGTTACAACAAAATAATCCGCAAACAGTTCTTTAAAAATACTTATTCTAATACAGTTGACGATATAGATAGATATACACGGAAATAAAAGAGAAAAAATATGGGAACAGTAAACTTGATGGATCACAATAAACTTATCTGTTACAATAGTGGACGATCCTTCGCCGCACCTTGGGGTCGCTACGGCACTGTCTAGGTGGTTCCAAATGATTATGGAAGATCACTAGTGGAGGGATGATCTGCCCCAGTTGTAGAGATAATCCAGTTAAGAATGTGCATACGAGAGCTTACAGTTACAAGTTATTCAAGTTTATGGAATCTCCAAATTCAAGAGATGCTTCTGGTTTACAGAATCTTCAATTAAAGAGTTGCCTCTAGTTTACTGTATTATATTCCAACTTTCTGAAAATTACCAGTGTCAAACACGTGTTACATTTACTTTTCTGGCACAAAAAGTACAAATCAGCATAGTCCGAAATCTACAGTTAAAACGTATTTTAATAGATTACAAAAGATACATTTTTACATTAAATTTACTTTTTAATAATCTTACACACTAATTAAAATTCCAGAAATGTACTTTTACAAGCCTTTTATAAAAAATTATCATTAATACTTTTAATTACCATAAAAAGATTCTTTGAATAATAATAAAATATGTTGAAATTCTCATCTGATATAATAAAATATAATATAACTTTCGATATTTTATAAATATCTTAACAAAAAGGAATTATAAAATTGGAAAAAAAACATACCTGTATATGACAGTAAATCAATAGAAGAAATGAGACTGCGAATAATTATTAAAACCTATTGAACTGGATAATGCCAACTCATTAGTACACCTCGTAGCGTAGCTACTTTGAACTTCCAATTATAATTATAGAGACCGTATTCATTATTTTATTATTAAAAATGTTTTAGGATAGATGGAGCAGCTAGCGGTACTAATTGAATTTAATATTTAGGATACCAGGTGCTTAAAATGTTAACAGGTACTGTTACAATATTTATCGTAATATTGAAATGAATACGCATTTGGTAATTTTCAAAAATATTTTGACTATGAAATTTAAACAAAATGACAGTTTAATTTACTTTATTTATTTAAAAATCTCTTTTTAATATTTATCTCTTTTTCTTTTATTTGAAAAAAATGGAATGGTACCTGCTTATTTTTGTATGATTATTATTGATTAATCCCAGATTTTTTAGCCCTCCAGAATATTTCTTAACCCTTTGTATTGTTGAATTTAAAGCACTTGAAAAATTTCTCAAAATCTCCAAAATAACTTATACATATATACTTCCACATTTCTCAGAGTATTTTTTTCCACAGAGGTGTCAATAGCAACAAGATTTGCCGCGTAATAATTTAAACGAGTACTTCTTAAAGAGTGGCGCACTCTACCGGCAAAAAGATCTGTCCCGTAAACTGAGGCCATTCGCTCAACATTACGTTCAGACTCCTGTGTTCTATACTTCGTGGGCGTATCATACGATTTTTCTTATACGATTATTAAATAATCAATTTCATTATTTCGTATTACAAATTAAATTTAAAAAAAGTCTTTAAATTGATACTGCTCCAAAAAAAAGAACAATCATTTTAAAACATATTTATTTAATAAATATTACAATTTGAATCTATTTTATCTATTTTAAACATATGTTTTTATTCCACGCCACTGCTAAACTATTACATCTGTGAGCAAATAATAACAATTAAATGAAAAATAATCTTTAAAACTGAATGAAAACAATTTTCAAAATGTATGTACAATTAATTTAAGTTATCATACATAACATATGTGATTTAGGTAGTTAAACATCTATTACCTGAAAGCTGTAATATTAATAAAAATAAATTTCAAGGAAATACAGTCGACAGAAGCAAACATGGTCCGCAGAAAATATGCCAACTAATTTCAAGGTTATCACAATCAGCCAATCACGAGCCAATGTTAACGATAATATCAATTTTAGTGGCTGCATAAGTGAGATGAAAATACAACTACAGCGACAAGGACACGCCCACCCAGGGTTCATGTTCGCTTCTGTCAACTGTACCTTGTTGTAAAATACTTCTTACCTATGAAATGAAATTCCTTGCTCTTTTTTAGCACTCTGACTGTTGCACTTAAAAGCTGCACAATTAACCATTTTCAAATGTCTATTCAGGTTATTACAAAAGGTGAAAATTAATAAAAAAACTAAAAAAATACAATTCAACATTCCAAATTTGTTTACCACCAAACATCTGTCAAACGTTTGAAAATTGGCTTCAATCAACCGCATAAGGTTTTCATTGCCATGCGCTGTCCTCTCTCTTTCCTAGTCTAAGAGGATCAACTATTTTCGAAATAACTGTCATTCTCATTTAAGTTTCCGGGGTATGTATCCAACTGAGTTGTACAACAGATTTTTAAGCAAGCTGAACTACCAAACGATTCGACCGCGCCTTACGTCGTACAATTTTTATTCAAAAGTATTTGTACTTGGAAAAATGGATAATGATCAAGAATTTTTAAAGGACTTTATCGAAATATACAAAAATCAAAACTGTTTATGGTATGTAAAATCCAATGATTATTCCAACAAACATAAACGAAATGCAATCGCCTGAGGCGATATAGCCATACTAAAATTAAGGTCCTCGTATGAATTACCAGTAGCCAAAAATCTTAGCGTTACAAGTCTTTCTTCCGTACTAATTGCATCTCGCATCATCATAGTATTTTGTTTAGTAATTTTTGGTCGTACCAACTCTAACAACATTTTAAACGCATCATCATCCATTCGAAGATAATTTTTATAATCATCAGGTTCTTTAGTACGTAGCTCATTTAATAAATTAATTTGCGAATTTTTATATCTTTCCAGTAAACAATTTTTGCACCAAACTTTTTTCTTCTTTTTATTAATTTTTTTATAATTTTCATCAGAAAATAATGCAACAATTGCACCAGCTATTGCTTTTTTTATCAACTGACATGTTCAAGAACTTGGAAAACACTAACTTGTTGTACAACAAATTGCTTGAAATGTTTTAACGTCTGTGGGCAAAATTCTTTACGATCTGTCTATACGATTTTCAGTGCGATCTGTTGTACAACCGTTCGTACAAAAATTGAATCGTGTATGGGCCGTTTTACGCCCTTATGTGTACATGCTCTAATAAGGTTCGAATGTCCCATCACTGTCACTGTCCAATGACTGACTGACTGTATAGTTTACCCTACATATTGTCGTTTTATTCACCCTTTCATCATACCTACTCATAGGAAAAATTACAAATTTTCTGTTGCAAATTTGTTTAATATGTAATAAATATAATTAATTAAAATTTAATAGAAAAATTACAGGTTACTCAATATTGTATTCACATTTTAATATGACAGTAAGAACAGCATAAACTTCCAATTTGTGTGTATAATTTTTCCAATTTGAATTTTAGAAGAACAAAATTTTAATTCTAACTATAGGTACCTACAGTTTATAACTGACATTGGATTACAATTTCAAGCTATTAATCACATTACAATAAACAGCAATGTAGTTCTAATATAGCATTAACCCAGTATTTTAATATTTCACTCTAATTATTTTCTTGGAATTTCAACAAATTATTATTTTTTTTTAATTCCTTATAACAATTCGAATTGTTGCCCTATGTCACGTGACCAAAATGTATCTACTTTTGTCGCGTGTGCTCTCACTCTCTCTAATGTTGTAGTCAATGCTCAGATACGACGGATTGTCGAAGGCGCATTTAGTAACTTTATTTATTGAGTTTCACACTTTCCTAATCTAAGGTTTCACACATGACTTCATATTTGTTTTTGTGTATGTACTGTCATTGTCAGTAGATAATTTATTACTGCAAACAAAATATTAATAACCTTATCAAATATTCATTTAAATGCATCGGATACATAGACTTTTACTAGTTTTACGCAGTTTACATTGGAATTACGTCTCAATTTAATAAACTTGTAGAGGAGTGAAAATGTTTACAGAGGATTTTTATAGATACACAATCCTACCTACACCCAATGTAACATATACCAGGTAAAATCTTGTTATTTTATATAATTTTAGTTTTTTATATATTTATCACTTTATAGGACAAGATGGTATCAGCAAAGAAAATTATCTGTACTGGTGGTTGTACTAGTATCCCCTATTGTTTTATTTTTTATATTATATGGTGTATTATTTGGATTTCATAGAAATATTGTGTATCCAAAAACAGCAACCAGAGGTAAGTTATGATCTCTTAGCATCTCTCTCAATAATTAATTTATTTTGTAACTTATTTCAGTATTTGAAGAAAGTATTCAACGAGCTCTAATTTATAGTAGAATGTATGCTAATAACCAAACTATAGAAAACATTCCACAATTTAAGGCACATAAAAAGTTACCTATTAATAAATTTAAACTTGTTTGTTATTATACTTTACCAACTGATGATAAAAACTGCTTAAAAGTAGAAGATTTAGATCCTCATCTATGTACCCATATCAATGCAGCTTTTGGTAGAATTATCAACAGTACTTTGTATATGGATGAAAAACAGTTAGAGGGACTAAAAAAATTAGTGAAGTTAAAGGAGGTTAATCATGATCTAAAAGTTCTGGTCAGTGTTGGTGGAGCTGCACATGAGAATAATGGTTTTCCAGAAATGGTGTACAACCACCACAGCAGAAAAAGGTATAAAACAAATTTTCAATAGGTATTTTCTTTGTTAACCATAATAAAAATTTAATATTTTGTGATGCATTTATATTTCACATAAAAAGTTGGTGAATATAATAAATATACCACTTGGATAGTATAAAATATTCAATCAAAAAATGTATTTCTTAGTACATTTAATTGAAACGTTAATCAACTATGCAATATATTTATAGTGAAACCAAGAGAAACACAAAGTCAATGTCACATGGTTCTTTGACATTGACTTTGTGTTTCTCTTTGACATATGGGTTTTTCTTTTAGTTTTCCCTTCAGTCACATTTAAGATATGGATGGCTTACCTCATTTTACATTTTTAATGGTTAATCTCAATGTTTTTCTTTTCAAGTCTAGTAATATTTCTTGTTACCTAACAAGGTTTTTTTGTATTAATTGTAATTAATTCATAATTTTAAAAAGAGTGGAATTTTTAATGGACCATATATTTTCTAAAATTTAGTATTTCTTTAGTTTGTTTTCATTCATTGAGCCAACACATTATTGGAACTGTTAAAAGAATAATCACTTTTATAACACCAGCATGAGTGAATGAGATTTTCTTATCTCAGTATCACAAACATATGTTCAATGTCAAATTTGTAACACCATTTAATTTATTTGAGATTGTATATGTTGAGATAGGAGGTTTCAAAAGATGTTTATAAATTGTCTCATTTAAATTGTTCTTAAGCAATAAACTGTCTATATACACCAATACATACATATATATTTTTTGTTTAGATTTATAAAATCTTTAGTAAACTATGTAACATCTCTGAACATTGATGGGATAGATTTAGATTGGGAATTTCCAAATCTTGATACGGATGATAAGCTTCAGAGGATGCACTTTACTCAATTATTGGAAGAGATACGAAAAAATATCAACAAACAGACAAATCCATATCTCTTGACTGTTGCTGTTGCATCGCCGATTACGCTAATCACCAATTGTTATGATGTCTCATACATGAATGAGTAAGTATTTATTTGAAATAGCTCAAAAACTGTTATTTTAAACAGGTATTTTATAAGAGTTGAAAATTTGCTTTATGATAATAGTGTTTTTTTTTATTTAAGATAATCGCATCAGCCAATTGACTATTAGTGAATAATTTCTACAGTGTTTACATTACATTGGTATTTTTACATTGGCGGTTTATATTTACAGGTTTTTTGGTACTTATATTTATATGTATAATACAGTTTTTATATTAAATTTAGTACATTAATTAACGCTAAGAACTTTTTTAAATTTATAATGTTACTTTGTGTACCCAGGATAACCGACAGTTTGCCAGATAGAACACTGCACGATACGCGTTGAGCTGCTAATGCAGGGCATTCCTCCAAAATATGTTTAATTGTTAATGTTTTGTTACATTTTTCACATTTAGGTTTCTCTTTGGTAGTGAATAAATGGCTATGGGTCAATTGTGTATGACCTAGCCGTAGTCGGGTTAATAATACCTGGTCTTTGCGATTTTTTGGAGTAATTGGCCAGGGGTTTATTGACTTTTTAACTTCACTAAGTTTAGCTGTTGATAATTTCCACTTGTTTTCCCACCTACCTTGCACTATGCGTTTAACCGCTACTTTTATATCGTCGTTCGTCAGTGTTTTCGTACACTCCGCACAATCGCTTACTGCAACTTCCTTAGACGCGCTATCTGCTGCTTCGTTTCCTTGAATTCCTATGTGGGATGGTATCCAGAAAAAGGTTGTTTGTTTTCCGTTTAGGCAGGCAGTATGTAATTCTTGTTTTATTTTTAGCACTAATGGATTTTTTGAATAGATGTGTTGGATTGATTGGATTGAACTGAGAGAGTCCATTAGTATGAGAAATTTTAGATTCTTTGACGGTAAGCATAGCTTGGTAGATTGCGTATAGCTCAGCCGAGAAAATTGAATAATCTGTAGGGAGTTTAAATTTATTTGAGGACGTTGGTGTTATGACCGCAGCACCTGTACCTTGGTTTGACTTGGATGCATCTGTGTATATATGCTCATGGTCTGTGAAATTAGCGAGCGTTTCGTTGAAAGCAGATTTAATTAAATTCGGATTTGATATGTATTTGTTGAAAGAGGAGAGATGTGTAAGGCATTTTGGGAATTTAGTTTGCCATGGTGGGACTGGGAGGAATTGGGACGGGAAACATTCTGGAAGTGTATAGTTTAGAGCATTTAAGTAACTTCTGATTCTTGCATAGAAGGGTTTGGCAGTTCTTGGTTTATTTACAAACAGGTTTTGAAATTTTTTTGTAAAGCAATTTTGTATAGTAGGGTTGTTTGGATTTGATCTGATTGTTGTTCCATATACTATACTTAAATAGATTCTCCTGTCTTCTAAGGAGGGTTCACTTATTTCACAGTAAAGGCTTTCGATTGGTGAAGTACGGAATTCTCCTGATATCAAACGTAGAGATGGATTATGAATGCTGTTTTTTTAACAGAGTTTTGCTGGCTGTAGAATAAACAATAGAACCATAGTCCAGTTTTGATCAGATAAGGGTTCTATATAGTGTCAGTAGTATTTGACGGTCGGCACCCCATTCTTTGTGGGCCAGCGTTTTAAGGAGGTTTACTCGCTTTTGGCAGGATAAAATCAGATCTTTAATGTGAAGGTCCCAAGTCAAAGATTGTTTGAAGGTCATGCCTAAGAATTTTACAGAAGTTGCACGTTTTAGGTCCTGGTTGTATAGTTTTAATGTGGGAGTTAATTCGACGTTTTTCTTTGAAAAAAGAATAAATTTAGTTTTTTCAGTGGAAAAAGTAAAGCCTGTTTTATGTGACCAGAGCTCAATATGCTGGATAAAGTTTTGTGCATGAGAGAATATATTTTTTATGTTATTACCTTTGCAAAAAGCCACAAGATCATCCGCATAGACACGTGCTTTTATAGGTGATTTCTGGTTAGAAAGAATGTCATTAACTGCAACTATAAAAAGTAGGACTTATAACAGAACCTTGAGGTAAAACATTTTCTAGATGCATCACATCAGATGTTGTGCCGTTTGTCTTAACTCTGAAAGTCCTGTTTTTAAGAAAATTTTTAATAAAGATTAAACTGTGACCTTGAACGTTCCATTTATAGAGTTTTTTAATGATATAATCATGCCAGGCTGTATCAAAAGCTCTTTTTATATCAAAGAAAATTGCTAGACATTTACTTCGTATTGTGAATGCTTCATTAATATCACTTTCCAAATCTACGATATTGTCCATGGTCGATCTCTGTCTTCTAAAACCTCTTTGCTCTGGAATAATCAATTTTTGCTTTTCCAAAAACCACAGTAGTCTGTTATTAATAATTTTTTCCATTAGCTTGCAAGTGGAACATGTCAAAGATATCCTACGGTAAGATTGCGGATCTGTTTTAATACCATTTGGTTTTTGTATTGGTATTATTGTAGACTCACGCCATTTTTTTGGAAATTGGTGTTGTAACAAAATCTTATTAAATAGATCTAGCAATCGTGCGTGTGCATTGAATGGAAGGTGTTTGAGGAAAGTGGAATGTATATCGTCTGGCCCAAGAGAACCTTCTTTGAGACTGGATAAAGCTTCTTTATACTCTGATTGAGAAAGGGTTAGATTAAGTGGGTCTTCTGGATCAAATGTGATGTTAATTTTCTTTTTCTCTTCCTGGTGTTTATTAATAAGAAAGTCTTTACTGTAGTTGCTATTACTGGACCGATTTTTGTAAGTATTTGCAAGGATTTTGGCAATTTTCTCATTGTCAGTAACCATTTTCCCATCGGTTTCGAGACTTTTAATATGCTGATTGCTATTTAAACCAGATATTCTTCGTACTTTTTTCCAAACTTCTGTCATAGGGGTCTTAGTGTTTAAAGTTGAAACATATTCGGTCCAAGATTTGCGTTTGGCACTTTTGATGACATGTTTTGCTATAGCACGTTGTTTTGAATATTCAATTTTATACTGAATTGTTTTGTACTGCTTGTATTTGTTAAAGGCTTTTTTTACTTGATTCAATAGCCGATTTGCATTCGCTCGTCCACCATGGAACAGGATTACATTGTTTTAAGCGGGTAGTTTTGCCTACTGATTTCTCTGCTGCTTGTGTTATAATGGCTACAAACTTCTCAAGGGACTCGTCTATGTTTGAAGTTATTTCAAAAGTTGTCATGTTGTTTTCAATTAAACTTGAAAATAGATTCCAGTTTACTTTCTTTAAGTTCCATTTTGAATTGAAGTACTGTACATTTTGATTTTTGTTGTTGTAGGTACATAATTAGTGGGTAATGATCACTGTTGTATACAAAGTCCAATCTATCCCATGTCAGTAGTGGAATTAGTCCTGGTTCACATATAGAGAGGTCTATGCAAGAGGATTCACCAGACTGTATATTGAATCTAGTAGGTCTACCACCATTAAGCACAGATAGGTTAAAGTGATCAATTACCTCTTCCAGTAATCTTCCTCTGTTTCTTATAGTAGATGAGCCCCATAAAAAATTATGAGCGTTAAAATCTCCTGTAATAATTCTGGGT
Source organism: Ophraella communa (assembly GCA_035357415.1). NCBI lineage: Eukaryota > Metazoa > Arthropoda > Insecta > Coleoptera > Chrysomelidae > Ophraella > Ophraella communa. The sequence goes on along the minus strand of CM068995.1, from coordinate 34,473,155 downwards.
TGAGGAGTTTGTTCTAAAAAATCGGTTATTTCTTCTGTGTCCACTTGGATTGATGAAGGAAGGTATATATTGCAAATGTAGATATTTGAGTTTGTAAGTTTAATACTAATGGCTTCTAAATTTGTATGAAGGGGAATTTCTGTAGGTTCGATTGAGTTTTTAATAAAAATAGCCACTCCACCACTGGCTTTTGCTGGATTATCTCGGTTTTTGCAATAGCTTTTAAAATTGTTTAAATTTTGTGTCTTTTCGTTTTTAAAGTTAGTTTCCTGGCAAATTGTTGTTGAAACCATTTATGTTCCACTGCAAAATTGATGAGAAACTCGCGAATTTTATAAAAAAGAAAAATATTGTCTTGTTAATGAGTCAATTTTGTAAGGAGTCACTCTGTGTCTGATGCTTCTGTATCCGAATAAGTCATTTGTAGCTCTATGAGTAATTTATTTCTAATCTTTGTGCATCTAGCTTTAATAGCTCGATGTGTGAATAGAGGGTATATTTTTGTTAGCATGTCTACTAAAGCGGAGAAATCGTTGGTGTAATTTCTTATGATACTGATTTGATCTTGGGCTCCATAGACATTTTCAAAAAAATCAGAGATCTGGTTGAAATCCAGGATAAACGGTGGATCTGTTTGGTAATGAATTCCTTTACAGGTTCCATAAGAAGTTGAGTTGACATATTTTTCTTGTTTTTGGGTTTTTTAATGGGCGCGTCATATGGTTTAACAAATGGATCGTTGCTTAGTTTGTTTTGTTCCTCTTCTTGTGTCGGAGGTGTAGTGGTTATCACTATTTAAATATCTGGTTTTGCTAGGAGCTGAAAAATCAACGTTAGTTGTTTCAGTTGTCAGGACCGAACTCCGATAATAGTAGTGTCCTATGTGACTCATTAACCTATTTAACATTAAATAGTTAGTTAATGCATCATTACTTGTTAAAGTTATTAAGTATATTACGTTACTACTTTCATGTAGAAAGAATGTTTAACAATGAGATGAATAGGACAATATATTATATCCCATAGAATTTGGTTCTGGCCTTCGTAGAGTAAACATCATTGTAATATAGTGCTCCTAAACCTTTTTAATTGTCAGAGAAATAAAGAAAAAGTTTTCACATTTCTAAATATACAGAAATAAGTGCAATTTCATTATCATGTGTGTTAATACATGTGAGTAAAAACTTCCTGTCCGCGTGTTTAAAAATTGTGTCGATTAACAATACAGGCAGTTTGTCCTGTTCAGTTTGCTAATTGTATTGGCATGGTGTATGTGCTAAGCCCCAGCCGCGTAATTTGGATCCAGATACGCTAATTAAGTGGAAATTCGATAAAAAATGCTGAGTTCTAAAAATATTCACAGTCAATTTTAATGCAATTATGGAACAATTATCGCAACTTAACATTGCTCTTTTCACATGCAATTCAAGAGTTATCTCAACTTTTTGTAATTTGAGGTTTTAATATAATTAAATATATATATACCAGTGGCTGGTAACTGATTTCGAAGTTCTGACAGTCGACCAAACTTCCTTCGAAAGACAGACGCTAATCCTCGGCCGTCGCTGATAGTGGCGGAAACGCTATGGGCCAATGAGTAGTCATCAGGAAGTGTGAACAGGTCTTGCTGTCTCTCAATAGTCACGCCGTATCTAGCTTTCCCAGTACCTCCATATGCACCCATAAATTCTTCGAAAGCAAGGTCGGGTGTATCTTGGACTTGATTTACGACTTCTTCTTCCTGGTTATGATCTCCTTCAAATTTCGCCAGTCGGTTTCGGTGTACTACCTTAGGTTTTCCATTCGGAGTCTTTATTATACGGTATATGACGTCATTGATTCTTTTCTTAATGATGTATGGTCCCTCCCAAGATTGTTGTAACTTTGGTGAGTACCCCTTCTGTCTTTTCGGGTTATGGAGCCAGACTTTGTCACCTTCTTGGAAACATCCCTCTATAGCTTGGGTATCATACCGTTTCTTCATCCTGTCACTGGCAACTTGGAGATGGGAGCGAACCAAATCATGCATGTCGTCCATTTTTCTTCGTAACTGGATTACATAGTCTTCTCCAGCTATATCCTCTCCAGGTCGGCATCCAAACTCGAGGTCGCATGGTAACCTCATCTCGCGTCCAAACAAGACTTTTGCTGGTGTTTGACCTGTTGATTCATTGACGGCGGATCGATAAGCCATTGCAAAGAGCGAAATATACTGGTCCCAGTCTCTTTGGTGATTGGATACTACTTTTGATAGATATTTGCCAATGGTTTTATTCATGCGTTCTACCATTCCATCCGATTGTGGGTGCAGTGCTGTAGTTCTTGTTTTCTTCATTCCTAAATTGTCGCAAATTCCTTGAAAGAGTTGACTTTTGAAGTTCCTTCCTTGGTCACTGTGAATCTCCAAGGGCACTCCATATCGGCAAATAAACTCCTTCACTAGCACGTCTGCGACAGTTGCTGCCTCTTGATTTGGAATGTAGACTTCAACCCACTTCGTAAAATAATCCATTACCACCAACATGTATTTATTCTTATTCTCAGTAGTGGGGAACGGTCCAGCAATATCTAAAGCAATTCTCTCAAATGGGCTACCAGGTCCATTACTAGCAGCACAGATGGTACACTTCTTACACCAGTCCTTAACATCATCGGAACTATTCATCCAATAAAACCTTTCACGAACTCTCTGCAGGGTTTTCTTAACACCAAGATGACCTCCTGATGGACTGTCGTGTAACTGTCGTAGTACTTCGGCTACTCTACTCTTTGGTATAACTAATTGCTTTCTGTTAACGGAACCGTCATCATTTTCAATTATTCTCTTTAATAAATCGCCTTCCAAAATGAAAGACTCCCACTGAGCCCAATATGATTTAAGGACTGTAGAGAATTTTGACACTTCTTGCCAAGTAGGTCGACGATCTTCTATCTTCCATTCTCTCATTTTCTTTAATCTTTTATCTTGTTCTTCTTTAATTCTACTAGGTGCCCAGTCGTGGTTAACTACAGTTGTTCGTAGTATTGTTTCTTTTAATTCTGTCTTACTGCAGTGAGAACACTCTTCTGGGCACGGTCTTCTGGAAAGGGAGTCTGCATTTCTGTGACTTATCCCAGCTCGATGTTCGATCCTAAAGTCGTACTCTTGGAGTCGTTCGATCCACCTGGCAATTTGACCTTCAGGGTTCTTAAACTGCATTAGCCATTTTAGGGCTGCATGGTCCGTCCGAATTAAGAATTTTCTTCCATAAAGATATTGGTAGAAGTGTTCCACCGATTTCACAACTGCCAGAAGTTCTCTTCTCGTAACGCAGTAATTCCGCTCAGGTTTGGAGAGCACTTTACTAAAATAACCCAGGACTCTCTCTTGTCCATCTTGAATCTGTGAAAGGACTCCTCCAATTCCGACATTACTGGCATCTGTATCCAAAATAAATTCTCCTTCCGGTTGTGGGTAGCCTAATATCGGTGCTGCGGTTAAATGCTTCTTCAGAGTTTTAAAAGCTGTTTGACAGTTTTCATCCCAGCAGAACTCTCTCGTTTCCTCTGTAAGGCGTGTTAATGGCTTAGAAATGTCTGAAAACTTTCTGATAAATCTGCGATAGTATGTACATAGACCAAGAAAACTTCTTATTTGATGTTTATCAGTTGGTTGTGACCATTGTTTGATAGAAGAAACCTTGTCCTTATCTACAGACACGCCTTCCTTGCTGACAATATGACCCAGATAATTAACTTTGTCTTGGAATAACTGGCATTTCTTTGGATTCAGCATCAGTTGGGCAGCTTGAAGTCTTTTAAAAACATCTAAGTTTTTCAGATGTTCGAATGTCTCCCCCAAGACTATGATGTCGTCTAAGTAGACCAGGCACGTTTTCCAAGACAACCCTCTCAATACGTTCTCCATCAGTCTTTCAAATGTCGCAGGAGCATTACATAGTCCGAATGGCATGACATTGAACTGAAATAATCCAGAACCGGTGGTAAAGGCTGTCTTTTCTTTGTCTCTTGGGTCCATTTCTACCTGCCAATAACCAGACTTCAAATCTAAGGTAGAAAATAATTTACTTCCAGCTAGAGTGTCCAGGGTGTCGTCGATTCGAGGTAGAGGATAACTGTCCTTCTTGGTAACATTGTTCAACTGACGGTAGTCTACACAGAACCTCGTAGTTCCATCCTTTTTCTTGACCAAGACTACCGGAGAGACCCATGGACTGGTAGAAGGTTCTATCACTCCATCTTCCATTTCTCGAACAATCCTTTCAGCTTGCCTCTTTGCCTGTGGTAATCTTCTAGCTGATTGACGAATTGGCTTGGCATCACCCGTGTCGTTTTTATGTTTTACAGCAGGTACAAAAATGTTGCGATACCGATGAAGAAAATCTTTCATTTTTGTTTTCTCTTCTCGGTTTAGAGATGTACCAGCAACCGTCACCATTTGTTCAAACTTATCGTTGGAATTATCGGGAATAGTTGTCTGTCGAATTATAGATGTTACTGGTACGGATGTTCCAACTTTGGTGTCTTTCTTGATCGTAATTGGGTGATCATTGACATTTATAACTCGTACTGGAATTTCTTTAGCAGAAGTGACCAATCCTTTTCCTATCAAAATCCCTCGACCGACCTCCTCATCATGGTTCCATCATCACAGGTATTCCTTCGTCAATAGTTCCTTGCAGTCTGGCCACTATGATCGTTTCGCTTCTACCAGGTACCACAGTATCCTCCTGGACAACGGCTGGCACGGTTTTGTCCTCATATGGATGAAGGAATATTTCTTCGGAACCGACTTTGATAACTCTGTTCTTGAAATCCAGTTGGAAACCATGTAAGTTCATCACATCCATTCCTAATATGACACCTTCCTCAATATCAGCGACAATAACAGTATGCGTGAACTTTTCTGAGCCAATTCCTATTTGAACCTGGACTTCTCCAAGGATGTTGGCTCTATCACCTGTGGCAGTTCGCAGTCGTAGCCTTGTTGGTAAAAGCTTCTTACGGCTATTTATAGTTGTTGACCGTATAATCGTTCTGGTCGCTCCAGTATCCACCAATAGTGTATACTTTTTACCGTTGACTTCACCATCTACATATACACTGTCTTCGCGGCATTTCAAAGAGGCTATTAGTATGAGAGGGTCTTTGGAAACGTTCCGGGTCGAAGCTGCCCCCTCTAGGCCGACCCGTTTTAGTTTTCCTGTGGAGTAGTTTCTTGATTCGTAGTGACCCCAGGGCGTTTACATGAATTGCGAACATGTCCTATTTCACCACAATTCCAGCACCTGATGGTCTTCTTCTTTTTCTTATCAGTAAAGTTCTTCATCATGTTTACTAATTGGTCTAACTTATTTTCATCTTCCTCTTCCGTTACGGACCTTACTTTACTGTATCCTCCACAAGCTTTCGAAGCCGCTTCATACTCAAGCGCGGCAGACAAGATGTCCACTAATGTTTTGTGGTGGGCTAAACGGAGTGTCTTTGCCAGTTCGTGGTCACGAAGTCCATCAAGAAATGCTTCAACAGCTAAACATTCCATCATTTGTTCTGGAGCTGAAGGGTAAGCAAATCTTACCAATCTGGCAATATCTACTTCGTACTCTTGAAGTGTCTCCTCTCGCTTCTGTTTTCGAGTCTTTAACTGCGATCGGTGCAAGTTCTCCAAGTGTTCGTGACCATATCGCATGTTCAAGCTTTTCTTCAGTTGCTCAAAATCATCTGTGTCCTCCACTGGTATGGTCTGAAGAACATCCAAAGCGTCTCCTCTCAGAGCGATGGTGAGGTTTATTGCCTTCTCTTTTTGGGACCATCCGTTCGCTCTTGCAGCTGTTTCGAACTGTTTGAGATAATTTTCCCAAGACATCTTTCCGTCAAAGGTTGGGGCCTTAACACGAACAGAACTTTCGTTGCCTTCCAATTTCGGTTTCCGCTCCACTTTGTAGCTTCTCATTTCGTCCTCGTTTTCCTCTCCTAAATCTTCCATATCTTCTTTACCTCCTTTTTCCATCTCTTCCATTTGCTTTTCCATTTCTCTTATTTTCTCTTCAATTTTTTTTTTCAAATGAAGACATTTTATTTTCCATAGAAGAAATATCCAAAGAAACTTTGTTTTCCAAAGAAGAAATATCATTTTTTAAAGAAGACATATCAGTAGAAACTTTGTTTTCCAAAGAAGAAATATCATTTTTCAAAGAAGACATATCGCAAGAAATATCCTTTTTTAAACAAGACATTTCGGAAGAAATATCACTCTTCAAAGAAGACATATCGGAAGAAACTTTGTTTTCCAAAGAAGAAATATCATTTTTTAAACAAGACATTTCGGAAGAAATATCACTCTTCAAAGAAGACATGTCGGAAGAGATATCACTCTTCAAAGAGGACATATCGGAAGAAACTTTATTTAAGGAAGAAATAATTGTAGCAAAAGAGTCGTCTACGAAAATATGATTTTCTGGATCTAAACCATCATTTTCCAATGCTTGCTTAAGTCGCTCCAACAACTCAGTCTTCCTTCCTGTTGTTTCCAATTCACGATCCTCCAGCTCTTGACGCAATTCTGTCACTTTCAAGTCACAAAGTTTTTTCGACATATTTATTTATTTATTTTTTTTACCTTATTTATTTACAATATCCCACTTCTGACACCAATGTAACGTTTATTTATTTTTACTAGTCTTTTAATTTATTTTTATACTATTTAAATCACTAACACTGTTTAATTTATATAACACAATTTATTTACAATACTTTAATTTATGTAAGACAATATTTCTAATCGCATTTATCTAACAACATACTACTAACTAACTAACTAAAATATTCGAATCGGTCCTTTATACAGGTAAATATTGTTCCAGTCTATTCTGGTAATCGTATCGAGTCTAGATGCTTCGCTCATCGGGCGTCGTATATTCCAGAACGTTCTCGCATCATCTGTCGGCTTCGCGTCTGGGTCATAGCGCCAGGGGCGTACTCGCACAACAATATGACTGGTGGTGTACGAAATCACCTCCTGAAAATTTGAATGGGCTTGTGGTCTATTAGAGCATTACATTTTCTTTTAAAGCTTTCTGTGACTTTCTTATCATTTACCATTACATAGTTAAAATGTATTCTGTACCACAGAGGCCCTGCCTATCTTTTAACTCCTAGTTAGCATTTGACTAAGTGTTTATTACCTAAATCTAATGTTGCATTTTACCCTGACTAAATTATGATAACTGTCTACTTTAAGGATACTAAATGTAGAAGGATCTAATTTAGGTTCTGTATTTTTTCTTGAATAAGAAGTTGCACTGCGCCTAGTTTCCTAGTTTTGCTTTCCTGGCATTCAAATGGTTAGTAAGTCCTTGTTATATTAAAAAAAGTTGCAACGGAAATAATCCATAATAAAATCAACTGCGTTGTGGGTTAAACTAAAAATGTAGAATCCAATCAGTGGTTTTTCCTTTGTCCGATAGATGTAGCTTCAAAGTTAAATATATACTCTCTGTATGCAGGACAGTGCAGAAAATACAAAATTTATTAATATTTGTTGTATTTGTTGAAATTTATAATTTCTTAACCTACAGTTGGGTCAGTTTATCTTTACCTATAATTCACCGCTTAAAGCGCACGAAATGTTGCATTTTGAAACAATCTAAATGTTTAGGATGTAAAGTATTATCACAGATATTTTTGTAACATACGGGCATAGGTAAAGATCCACTGACCCAGGTGTACACAGTTTGAAGATATTTTCCCTTCAATAATGTTTGGTCCATTAAGTTTATTTTCGTAGATATGTAGACTTCATTAACATGATGTCTTACGACTACCATTTTTATTCGAAGTGGACACCATTTACCGGATTTAACAGCCCGTTATACGCGTCGGATGAAGAAATCTTCTATTTTCAAACACAAAATGTAAATTATTCCGCTAACTTATGGAATCATCTGGGAATGGATCGTTCAAAAATTGTTGTTGGTCTTCCTACGTACGGACATACTTTCAAGTAAGTTTTAAATAGTTCACAATAACGTTTGTCTTGTTGGTATATTCCTAATCTACTCGTGCACATTTTATTTTCTCTCATGAAAATGCATTTTATATTAGAGCTAGGAGTTTTATTCGAATATTCGACTATATTGAATTCCAATTTTTATTAGACAAAAAATTCTACTATTCGTATAATTTGAATAAAGAGAAATATATTTTATTGTCAACCAAAAATTTTACCAATTTTAAAGACAAAACTCCAAATAACTAAATAACAATTACACAATAATTGATCGTTACAGTAAAAATAATGAAAATAAATAAAAAAGGTAGAACTTGTGACGGGACACACGGTAAGAACTTTACTAAAGTGTCCTTTCGCCATCTGCCAACTTTTTCATGTACCCTCATGGTCAATAAGAATTTAAAAATAAAATTATTAAACAACATCCTGGTGCCATCTATGTGGAAGAGCATTTAATTTAACGATCACCATTTTTGCATCGCGACTCTCCTCGATCCAACCTGAAATAAAGAACTAAAGTTCTAATAAATAAATACCGACAACCAAAGACTAAAAAGGATGGTGTGCATGACACCAATGTAAACATACAAATATAGTCGTTTTCTAGCGAAAGAATGCAGCTTGTAAGTAGTGTTGCCAGATCCATTTTTCTAAATATTGGGACCGTAAAAAAGCGGGACTGAGGTGAAAAATTCGGAATATAGAAAAATTTTAGTTACAAAATGTCACAAGACTTTATTTCTTAACTACAGAACTTGAAACGTTTTTAAACTATAGATTTTACTGAGATCAATCAAAACTTACCAATAAAAATAAAAATATATCACTATTTTTAGGAAATTAATTCTTTTAACTTAAAATTAAATTTTATAAATTATTTTTATTTAAAGTTAACATGAATTATTTTGAATTTAAATTTTTTTTACTTTTGGGACAAATCTATAAAACTCTTCACAAGAAAACTGAAAATTTACTTTTATTTAAATCTCCGCCTTCACATGTCCTATTGTTAATCTATTACGCCTCTCTGTCCATGTAATCTTTGCTTGTGAAAAAACCCTTTCAGTCGATGCATTCGACACAGATATTGATGGCATAACTATAATTTTAATAAATTAGGCAAGTTTTGGGCATTGAAAATATTATACCATTTTTCTTCAATGACGACTTTTAAGACATCTTTGACTTTGTACATTTCTTCATATCGAAATTAGTCGTAATATTTATTTTCTCTATAATTTCAACGGCCATCTTGTAATCAAAATTCGTTTTCATCACCTCAGAAAGAAGACTTCATCAACAAAAAGTGCGAGAGTGTAATAACTGGTACTTCACTGCTAATTCGTCTTATAAAAAGCTTTAGTTAATACGACGTGTTCAGGGGACCTAGAAACTCCTGCTAGTATTAGGGACAGTAAATTAAGAACGATTTTTATTAATATTCATTCTTTGCGAAATAAAACGGACGAATTGTATTTGTTTTTGGAGGGGTTGGAGTTTCCACCGATAGTTGCAATAACTGAACACTGGTTACCAGTAGATGAACCTGTATTTATTGATAATTATAAGGTAATTAGTAGATACAATAGAAGCAATACGACTCATGGCGGAACTTTAATTCTTTCCTCTAGCGAAGACTTCTCTGCTGTTAGCAATTATGATTATTTACAAGCAGAAAACGTTTTCGAATTTTCTATAGTGCATAACAGAAATTGTAATTTGTATATAATTTGTGTGTATAGATCACCTAGGTCAAATATTCAATCATTTCTTGACAACCTTCTTAATTTACTTGACGCATTACCTATAAAGGTGAGGAAAATTTTATGTGGTGATTTTAATATTAATTTTGAAAATGTATGTGTCATTCAGAAGTCTTTGGTAAATATTTTTAACTCATTTAATTTAACTATGCATGTTGACGCACCATTACGATTTCTACAGCTACTATTCTAGATTACATAGTCTCTGACTTTTCACTCACAGATGTGGAGCACTCTGTGATCAGCTCGGGTCTCTCAGATCATGAAGCGGTTTTGTTTGAGGTTAAGATTCCGGATAGATTGCCAAAGAAAAACCACCAAATGGTTAGAATCTATTCAAAAAAAAATTTGAAAAAATTTATCAAATTTGGAATACTCATTCAAGAGATACTGACTTAAAATTCAGATGCTTTAATGCTGCTTTTCCCCTTCTATATTGTAAAACTAAACGTCACAAACCTTGGACAATTAAGGGAACTCGTAATTCTTCAAAAAATATGAGATCTCTTTTGTACATAAAAAAATTCACAGTTAATCCTCTCGTCCTTAATTATATTGATAAGTATAGAATATTATATCGCAAAATCATCAAATCCGCCAAACAAATTTTTTATAAAAATCGTATTACAAAAGCCAAAAACTCTACCAAAGAAACTTGGTCCATTATAAATCATTTAAGAAATAAAGCAAATTCATCAAACAATGTTAATATAGATCCTGACGAATTAAATAATTATGGCTTGTCCAGTATAAATATAAGTGCACGTCATCAAAGTGAACAAATCGCTCTGTTCGTTTGACTTCCTTCGTTCGTTTGCTACTGTCAATCAGTATCTTTTTTCACTGTAAATTTGCTAAATATTGAATAAATAAATGCTTTGAGAAAGGTTTCGTAATTAATTGTATATCAAATACAAATCCTGGACTAATAAAACATAAACTTCAAACGAACATACCTCGTGCTAAAATGGTTTAGATGTTGGCAAAATTGCGTTCTGTTGCCGCGTTCAAAAATGGTGTAGTATTGTAGCCAAATAAAAATAAAATTATTAGAGAAACTTTGTTTGACATTTATTAGATTCTAATACTATTTTAAATGCTTGGCAACATAGTCCCGTTCTGACAGCTGTGACGTACAATTATATTTATACTGGACAAGCCATATTTTGTGAATGTAAGCAAAAATGTTAGTTCTAATATACCTCGGAATTCAGATGCTCTTTCTTTCCTTAACTATTCTATAAATAATCACTAATAGTTTCTTTCTCAGGACAACAGATAAATTTGAGTTATTGCATATTATAAATAGCATCCAAAAAAAAGGTTCTTGTGGTTTTGACGGCTTGTCCTCAAGAATTTTCTTAAACATGTTAACTTTAATAATAAATGATTCTTTTGAAGAGGGTATTTTCCCTGAATGCCTGAAAACGGCTGTAATTATTCCACTTCGTAAAGGCGGCGATAAAAACGTAACTTCTAATTACAGATCTATTTCTTTCTTATCAACCTTATCGAAAATCATTGAAAGGCTAATAAAAAACCATTTATTGACTTATTCATAAAAATAATATTCTGACGAAACATCAATTTGGGTTCCTTCCGGGCATCGGTACTAGTGATGCAATGTTTTCTGTTCTTGAAGATGTATATACTTAACTAAACAATAAACTGTTCACTACTTCAATTGTTTATGATTTTACTAAAGCGTTGGACTGTGTTAACCACAAGATTTTGATAAACAAGCTCGAATTTTATGGCATCCGAGGTCTTTCTTTAGTTTAGTTCCTACCTCACAAATAGGAGACAACTGGTGCGCACAAATGGTAAACATTCTGAAAGCCTGCTGATTGATAGTGGTGTACCTGAAGGCTCGGTTTTGGGTTCAATTCTTTTCGTGTTATTTATTAATGATATCACTGACATAAAGATTGATGGCAAAATTACTCTATTTGCAGATGATAAAAGTGTAACCTGGAGTAATTTAAAAGAAAACATTACATTCTACAATATCCAGAGATCTTATTATTCAATCCTGGGCCGATTCTAATAAACTCTGTTTTAATACCGAGAAAACTATTGCTCTACCGTACAAATTTAACTTACAACCCATTGCATTAAATAACACATTAATACCATTAACACAATTAAGTTTTTGGGAATTTATATTGATGACACCCTTAAGTGGTCTACTCATATTGACATATTAACAAAAAATTATCTTCTGCGTAAATCTAACCTTATCTCAAAGCAGGGACCACTCCATAGATACCCCACGTGAAACTCTGATTCATATGTTCATTTGACTATACCCACCTCTAGTCTTACAAAACATTCTATTATTTATAATGCAAGAAAAATGTACAACTGTCTAGCAACACACATAAAAGCCACCCGTCCTTATATTAAATTCCGCAAATTGACTAAAGCATACTTTCAGGAGAGACCATACTATAAAGTAGCTGAATTCTGTGATATATCTTAGACTTCTGATTGACATGTAATATGTAGTATGAAGTATTTCATAATTATATTAGGTTATTTTTTTTAACTTTGTCCATAAAATTTGTTAAATTTTGGTTGACAATAAAGCACAGGTTGATTAAATTACTTTTGCTGAAATCGAACCGTGCCTCTATATATTTTAACAAGTTTTGAAGAAACATAATGCAGTTTGATTTGATATTGGAACCAGTTTCAGCAAGCATTTTTCTTATCAAAGTGTTACATGTAAATCCTGATAATTGGTCTTCAATTCTTTGGTTTAATTTTTTCTTGAGATCAGTGAGTAATTCAAACGCTTCAAAACATAAGTCTGTCACTTTCCAGTTTCAATACGGTTTCTTGTATAATGTTTAGTGCATTTTGAAAAAAGACGAGATACACTTCCGTCTGTTCGTCATTGAAGTAACTCCAAATAACTGATGGGCACTCGTCTTCTCTCAATGCGATGATGAAATTTTTTAATATCTCGTACGATTTCAATAAACGCTCTATTGCCGGAAGAAGGGATAGCCAACGTGTGGTAACATGTCGTGAAACTGAATCGGAATCATACAATTCAAAAAAATCTTTCAAAGCCTGTAGTCTCTTTGCATGATAGGAAAAGTAATTGTAAACCTTGAGCACCATATTTTGACGATCAAATTTGCATTTGCCCGTAGCATGTTTTACTCCGTTATGTAATATGTGAGCTGGACATCTCACTGCAATAATTTTGTCGCCGTTGTTCTGTAACTGTTTGAAGACAGAACACTTGCCCCCAAAGTTAACATTAGTGTTGTCCGCAGAATAACTTGTAAGTTTTTTTAAGTCGATGTTGAAATGTCCCAGTCTTCCCACTATACTATTATGTAAAGCAGTAGCGGTCCGCATCATCATAGAAGTTCAGCATGTAAGTTTTGACGTCGGTTTCTCGGTGTGTAAAACCTAACATCCAATGGAAACATTTTGATTGGCCCATGATTTCAGGCATCTGTAGACTCCACTTTGTAGATATTTAACTGTACCTTCAGTGGACGATGGTCCCAATACTTTATTTGCAATTTCGCTGGATTTTGTAGTCAAAGGTCAATTTTTCTGCTACTTACGAATCTGCGTAAAAAACACGATCAAACTTGGATTCGAAATCTAATGAATTAACATTGTGGAATTTTTTAATGATCTCAGCTAACCTAACCTAACCTAACCTAACCATTAATTTTTCTTCAATGTTGGTTAATTTGTCATTTTTTAATAACTGTTTTAAAGGAGTCGTACTCAGATAACTTTCTACCCTTTTCTTACGCTCAGCTCTATCTTGGTGTCGATTAACTTCTTTTTTCCATTATATTAAAATCTTTCTGGTACAAAGTACAGTAAGCATTGACATTTTCTTTAGCACCTTTTAACCATGAATAGCTTTTTAGCCAAATATCTCGAAAAGTGCAGAACGGTTTTTTTTTCTCTTTAAGAGTTATATAATTTGTTCCGCTTCTGCTTTGTCACTCATTTTTAAAAACACCACTTAGTTACCTAAAAAGAAAACGACATAAAATTAAATAATTTCACCGGCATAAATTTAAAGCAATATACCGAACCCGTAGACATTCGCTATAATAAAAACATGCCAGTCATCTCAACAAAGTACCTATTTGATTTTTGTAGAACTTATTTTTGTAAATAGACTTTGTATTAGACTATTTGTCTAATTTGTCAACTAGGAGTGCCTGAAAAATCGGTGAAAATTCGATCATTTATTACTAGAGTCGAATAAACATTTTATTTAATAATACTGTTTCTTTGATACCTACTTTTACGGGAAAGAGAACGAAGCACACAGTCCACGCAATACACGCGTTCAGTGTCTACAGACTTTAGTCCACTCCCGCGTGCCGCACAGTCGACAGACGTTCAACAAAGTACCTACTGTGTTGAACATCTGGGGCATCGATATGATATCTTCATGCAAGCCAATAGCGTGTGGGGTTCAATGTTAGGTCCTATCTTGGTTTTACTATTTATCAATGACATTGTTAATCTATCCATCAGCGGTAAAATTTGTTACGAGTGGTTGTTGATAAATACGGCCGCCAGAGGTTGACATAGGAAACTAATTTTAATTTTTTTTTTTTTAGATTGATGAATGTTAAAAACAACGGTCTTTATGCACCCGCAATAGGTTACGGTAGATTAGGCAGTCTGGGTTTCGTCGATTACTTCGATGTATGCAAATTTTTGACAATTAATCAGATTTCGCCAGTTTTTGACATGGAAGCGAAAAGTCCATACGCTTCCAAATTCTACGAATGGGTATCATTCGAAAACACTCAAAGTCTTACGTACAAAGCCGAATATATCAGAGATCAACGATTCGGAGGTGCGATGGTGTGGAGTCTCAACTCTGACGATTACAAATTGCATTGTCAAGTAGACGGTAAAGAAAGTGACAAGTTTCCGTTAGTAAAAAGTATTAAAAGTGCTCTGTTTAGTACAAGATGAATGATAAACAATTTTTAAAATCAATACGTATCATTGCTCTCTGTTAAATAATGTTTCCAGATTTCTGTGAGTAAAATGTTCTAGTCAAATATGGTTAAATTACGTGATAGGTACTTAAATTAATATGGTTCTACTAGTGGCTTCGGCCGCTTCAAATCGCTGTCATTGGATGTCGCTGATATACGAGTAATTTTAAGCACAGAAGTTAAAACCGTACTGAATCGAAAGTTATGTTGTGTTCTCTAATCTTTAAGGTTCCCAGTTTTATGGCCTTGATCAGTGACATTATATTCGTTTATTGGGAAATATATTGAATTTTATAAATAAATTGAAAAAAGTTTAAAACATATTTCTATTAAATATTGATGTTTGAAATTCCTTACAAGAGTAAAGCAAGCAAGATACACATTTTTGTTTCGTATTAACACTATTAAATTACATCAACTAATGGAGATGTTCTTTTGAATTAGAAGCATCACACAAAAAAACATTCATAAATTGATATGCGATTAAATTCATAAAATTATTTATCTACGACCACCCCGGTAAGCGGTCAATAACACACAATACTCAATCAATGTGAGATGCCTTATAACGCACGGTAAAGAAAACGCACAGTTGTAAAGTAAATCGCACGGCTTCCCTAGCAAACACTTAGAAACGTTCAATAGACGTCGCCATTTTATACAAAATACCTTATTTACATATTTAAAGTTAAAATTTTTAATATATATTGTTACGGTTGCATTGGGAGTAGGATACAAGTGAGCATGACAAAATATAATTTTATAGAAATAACAAAATATAACCCCACAATATTAATGTCGATGCCAACGTGAGGCGTTATAAAATTAATCTAAATTTCATATCTAAAGACTTAGTTTATTAAATATTATTATAAAAAAAAGCCCACATCGAGGAGGAAAAGGATCCAGAAACTTTCCAATTTCATTTGGAGGAAAGAACCTCAAACCAAGAGATGGACCATGAAAAAGATGATGTCTCGGAAACGGGGGAAGATTCAGAAAACCAGACAATGAGAACCTTAGGGGATGATGTTTCGGACAACGCAGCAGAAGAGGTAGACAGACTCGCAGGTGGAGAAGCCACACCGGGAGCAACTAATCAAGACCAAAATTGGATGATGATGAATTTCCTCAGAGAGATGAGAGAAGACATGAAGAAGGACAAGATAGCGTTAAAAAAGGTCTTGTTAAGATGAAGGCAGAAATTACAGATGACATTGGAAGGAAAATCCAGAAGATAGAAGAGAAACTTGACAAAAACATAGAGGATTTAAGTAGAAGACAGGACATTTTGGAAGTGGAGATGGAAAAGCAGAAGGAGAAGATACATTTCATCCAGGAGAACATACAGGGAGAATTCTTAAAGAATGCTGAGGTATTTGTGAAGAAGGCTCAAGAAAAAATTGGTTGGGAGACAGAAAAGGATATTAAATCCTCAACAAGGATCACACAACAAAACATAAGAGAAATCAAGGAGTTAGAGACAGGAGTAAGAAAGGAGATTAGTTTGTACATTTCTCATGAACAATACATTAACAGAATATACAAAAACTTGTGTAATTCATATGGAGATTACACATTAAATTCAAATCTATTAAATATCAATGAATTGTATAAAAAAAAACACAAAAAATTCAAATCGGCATTAAAAATAGTAGAACCAAACAATGAATTTGAAGAACTAATAAGAAAACAAAAAGATATTAAACAAAAGTTTAGCCATTTCTTTCCACAGATTGAACAAAATTTAAAGAGAAGTTGTTTAGATAATAAAAAAGCCTTTGAAAGATCCGATCATATCAACTCTATGTGTGAAATATTTAGTGTTGTAGAGTAGAACCAAACTAAGAATGGTACACCACATGGCTGAAACCTGCGCGAAGGTGTGACGTCAGAAACAGAGGCGGACAAATTTCTAGTTAGTTTTTAATCATTTTTAACTTAATTCTAAATATTTAATTTTTGAATTTATGAGTGTTTTAAATAATGATAATAAAATAAGGGATATCGAAATATTTTTATTGGTATAAAATACAAAATTTAATTTTCTTCCAAATCCGAATCAGACATATGTTGCACTCCTAAACTATCATCACTGTCTTCATCTTCCGAATCACTTTCATCCGATGACCCGGTGTTTACTGTGAACCTTAAGTGGTCCATTGTGGAGTCCAACAAATGTTCTTTTTCAATTTGAACGGCTTCGTATTTTTTACATGTTTACAAACGTTGCTCCACTCTTCTACAGGTAACGTTGCAAACCTCTCCCTTGTCAATGATTCCACATCAGCTATGGTAAATGTAGTATTTCTAGCTGCCACCCAATTTTTACGGATGACAATATTTTTTCAATCGAGTTGAAATCAGGGTGATAGGGTGGCAATCGAAGGACTTTGTGACCGTGTGCTTCTAATAGTCTGTCCAATTTGTAGACTGGTGGAAATCGGGATTTATTATCTTTGATAATTTTGTACAATTCCGGTTTGGTCATTTTTGGTTCAAAATGTATTTTTTTCTCCGTTAACCATTTTATCATGTCTTGTTTGAGACTTGTTGTTGTAATATTACGTGTCATCGTTACGTTGTGGTATGAAGCATTATCTATCACTAATACAGATTTCTCAGGCAAATTTGGCAACAATTGTTTTTCAACCCACTTCATAAAATTTTCGTGATTCATCTCATCGTGATAGTCACCACTCTTCGATCCTAAAACATGCAGAAAAACACAAATACTTTACCTCAATAATATACGTAAATAAATAAACTATACCTGATTTGAAAATTAACAAGGCGTTTGGTATAAATCCATTTTCTCCACCGGCATGCACGATAATAAGTCGTTTTCCTTTGGAAATGGGACTTTTAATTCTTTACCACTTTTATCTGACCAACGATACGGTTGGGTATGGCTACTGTGGATGTAAGTTTCATCTGTGTAGATAATATTTCTGCCCTCGGATCGGTACTGAATCATTTCTTTAAGAAACTGTATTCTTTTGCAACGGATATCGTAATTTTCAATTAATACGCTCCTATTATCTTCTGTCTTTCTCCATCTAAAAATAAAAAAAATATTAATATTCTATTAATAAGAGACCATTATATTCTTCTTACTTGTAACCAATAGAATGTATTAATTTTCTTAAAGTTTCTTTGCATCCATTAAAATCAATTTGTCGATCCTTCATTTTTTGAAAAATACCTAGAATTAATTAAAAATATTGTGCAATTAAAATGAAAACAATCTATAATTTTTTCCTGTTTAATAAGTCATAAATAAGGCACGGAAATAATGCAATTGGACCTTCCTAATTAGAAATTTCAAGATATATCCTAATCCTATTCAAAACAGGTAAAGGAAAACCCAAATAAATAACAATAAGCTTGTTCCCAGGTAAGTGTTTGTTTGGTATTATAAAGAAAAATTAATAGCACTTTGTGTATTAAGAGCGGAAAGTGATACTTTGTCGCTTGAGATAAACATTTTTAATAGTAATTCCAGAAGTTGATGTTTCAAAACAATTATTAGTAGAGTTAGAAGGATCTGACGTAATTTCATTTAACCAAGAAGTAAACAAGTTTTTAAAATCGAAACAAATTATACATCGGATTGTTTTAAAATAACTCTGATCACTATTCATGGCTATTATTCTTTTATTTATTTTAAATAAAAATAAGCAAGCGACAAAGTAAACTTTCTGCATTAGAGCGCCAATAGGTCAAATTATTACAGATCGCGTAAAACATCAACCTTGCAGTTAGATTTGGACGTACAAAAGCCTACTTTGGATAGTGGATCGTAGAAAAATAATTTTGTTTTTAGTTCTATTTAGAAAGTGCTATACCCTTGTGTATTTCCTATTCAGTTAATAAACAAATCTTTGCTTACCTACTTAAAAATTGTGTTTGATTATTGTAAAATTAAATTTAAAAGCATCATTTTCCACTTTCTAAATTAAAAGAAAAAATATAGGTATAATATAAATTTAGTAAGCTTAATAATATGCATTTTTTGGTAATTATTTGTTTATTTTTTTGGCTTTTTCTATGCATTTTTTCCGTGCCCTAGTCATAAATATACTTACCATTAACAGTAGGTGATCTCTTTTCGATGGAATAAAAATCGTATATAATAGCTTTCACTTGTTCAATAAGTGCAGGAGTTTTTTTTTTGTGACATACGCTTTTTACCAGGACTTCTAAAAGATGTAGAGGCTATATTGGCATCTACTGTTTCTCCTTCTTTTTTAATCTTTTGCAGAGTATTTTTAGAAATACAAGTAGCTTCCAAAATTCGTCTCCTAAACAAAGTAAATATACAGTGAGGGGGCACCTCTATACAGGGACAATTTTAAAGACAAAAATTATTTGGATATATTAACCTATATTATGTTTAAATTTCACTTTTCACAAAGAATAATTTTTATGTAAAATTAATAATAAAAAGTTTTCCCAGAGGCTGCTAATTTAAGCGGACATATTGTATATTTATTATTTAAACACGTGTTTTACATAAATAACTTAAATTTAATAATTGATTATATACGAGTAAATGGCAAATTATCTAATTCTTACCTATAGTCTTTTAAAGGAATTTGCAATCCTTCTTTTGCTTCCTTTTCCATAAATTTCCTAATATTATGGATGATTTCCCTTACTTGACTATTAAGGGGTCTTCCTTTTATTCCAATTTTTTTTGGAGCCATTTATAAAATAATAACAAATAAAAAAGTATATAGTCAGAACTCACAATAATCACTTTTCGCTTTCAGCTCACTTTGCACTTACTCTACTCAACCAAGTCACGCCACTGAATAATTACATTTCGCTCTTTCGGGAGTCGTTACTATGGTAACTGCCACTGCGCAACTTATGCGGTCGCCATGTTGTGTACCATTCTTAGTTTGGTTCTACTCTAGGTGTTCATGGAAGTTATATTGGACCAGCTATGGTCAAAGAAATAAATAGAACAAAATTTATCTTTCCATAAAACACTGAATTCTACAGTAAAGATGTGTGCGAAATAAACAAATATTTAACTGAAAGAAAATTTGACCTAATTCTGCTAGATCCTCCTTGGTGGAATAAATATTTTCGGAGAAAAAAAAAGAAAAAAACACTAGATGACTATAACATTTTGTTTAATGAAGATTCAAAGAGTTTACCAATAGACAGCTTATTATCGGATGATGGTCTACTTGTAGTGTACAAATTCTAGACAAAATTTAAATGCACTTCTCAATAACGTATTTCCACATTGGCAAGTACACTTTATTGCAAAATGGTACTGGTTAAAAATAACAAAAAGTGGGGAACCAATTTCTCCTCAAAACACTGGTAAACAACCTTATGAAAAAATTATATTTGCTAGTAGAAAATGTTCACATAAAATTCAAGATGGTAGGATACTGGTCAGTATTCCAATTATTTTGCATTCACATAAAAATCCTTTGGTAGATGTATTAGAGGAATTTTCCATGTTACACAGGTGTATAGATATTATGTGAGTCCTGATGAAAATTCGGTGTGTTTACCTAAAACATAAAATTTATTAATGGTTATTTAGTTATGTTACAATTACAATTGTGTTGATTACTTTGTTTAAAATTATTTTTAAGGGAATTTCTGTTTTCTTTCATAAGTATAATTTAAAATGGTACAGGTATCATGACTGGTGAAATGTGGGAACGTTTTATTCTAATGAACTTAAAGAGATAAAGAGATTTTCAATGTATTTGTCATCAATGACATATTTTGAGATTTATAAATGTTGAGGAAGTACCTCAAATAAAATGAAGTAAATGTGACTTCACTATATTTGTCAAAGGTCATATGGTGAGCTAAGGAAAAATTGTTTTTCTGAGAGAAAAGTTCTCAGGAAAATTTTCAGGATATGAGAATAATAATATAATTTAAATATTGTCACGTTTGTGTGTGGACACATGACGAAATATTAATGAGAAAAGGAATCGTATGTAAAGATTCTATTATGAATATTGATAGATAAATGAGTTTTAATGTAAAATGTTCAATAAAAAAAGTAACACCCAGTCAAAGTGTACCAAAGATCATGAGCAATACGGAAATTCTCGTGTTAAAGAAGGAAAACTAAGTTGTTTTATTTTAGAAAATGTTTTGGGTAAAGCAATGTTCATAATGCCTAATACTTTTGTTCAGTCTGTGAGAAAATCACACATTAATTAATTTTTTTTTAACTTGATTTAATTTAAAGTAAATTTAGGCTTGAATTTTCCTGAATTATTCTAGATTGACAAAGCCAATTATAATAATTACAAGAAAATTCAGGGAAATTGTTACGGTTGCATTAGGAGTAGGATACAAGTGAGCATGTTAATTTATAAATTACAAAAGAGATACTGAATTGGTGTACAACACTCGGGGGGAAACAATGATTAAAAATCATTATAAATCTTTGTTCGATTTTTTTATGAAAATAAATTAATAGATAGAAAGATAATAGAAAAACTACAAGATGAGTTTAATTTATTCCAGATAATTATTCTATAAATTTTATAAATTTCTTAAATTGTACCTTGAAAATAATTGATTAGTTTTAATTTCAAGATGTTAAGGACAAATTTGTGACCACTACAAAAAACAGGAGGAATAATTTTAGAATTCCAAATTTCACTAAAATAAAATCACCCTGTACAACAAAATTCCAACAAACATCATATTTTGTATGTGAAATTAAACAATTAACGCATAATCGTGTAAGATAAATGCTTAAATCGATAAAGTGTGTGTGTAGAAGTGTATTTTCATAAAAATTCAACCTACCTGACAAGAAATTGGGGCCAAAGTGTATTGGCATCCAATACTAGCAGTTCCAGGAGGACAGGCAAGTTATTTAAGCCTCAAGGAACATATTCCTGTCCATTAGAAGGTGACAACAGTTGTAAGGATTCTACATCTGAGGTATTTGGGGCCATTTTGCTCCAACACATATTTAGCAAGAATTAAGTACCAGGATTCTACAACATACATGCATGGACCAAATTCTGAACATTTTTAAGGTGATATCAATTATTATCGTTCTATCTTAATATTTGACATTTTCGATAAACTCTAGAATTTCAACAATTATTATCGCTCTATTTTAATGTTTAACATTTTCGATGAACTCTAGAATTTCACACTGATTTTTTTTGTCACTAATTCATTTGTACGAGATCCATAATTATTGTCAAATTTATTCGTATCATAAAGGTTTTAATTAAATTAGCACGTGCTACAACTTTGATGTAGTTTGTTCTTGGAAGAGAGAACAGGATATTCAGGAAATTTCACATTCATACAATTCAATTGAAGAATACTGTTTTATAACTAAGAACACGCTATATCTTAATTTAAGGTACATTCCATAGGAATAAAAAAATTATAAAAAAAATTGTACTCACTTGTAACATCAATTCATTTTGGAATCTTTCTAATGCATCTTTTTCAGCGACATTGAATAATAAATGTCTCTTTTGAATTTCTGTTTATTTCAAACATAAATTAATTCGGGAAATTTGTTTAAAGAAAACAACCACTTCCAAATTTGCTCTCATCAGCTGTGACTTTCAGAACTTTAACCTCACAAAACACAGCATTTGACCGGAGGTAATAATCATAGAACTCGAACCTACACACGTAACCTGAGCAGGTGACGTCACACAGGGATCGGAGGAACTACATTAAGTATCTCTTTCGTTATTTGTTTTTCATCATAAAAAATTTTTAAGAGTCTCATTGCTTTGAGCAGCCTGGTTTAATTTAATTTCATTGGCGTCATATTTGTTTTTAAGAAAATATTGTGGTAGGTTATATTGTTGTCTTAGGCGTACTGCTATAGGCAACACGTTTCACATAAGCCATAGTTAATTTGAAAATACAAAATACCTTGACAAAATATAATTTTATAGAAATAACAAAATATAACCCCACAATATATATAAGGCAAATAGCATTTATTAGATATAAGATTGCATTTAATGTTTATATAGTTATTTGGAATTATATATTTGTTCCCATTCATAACCCACTTCCTTTATCTGTCTAAATAGATCATAATATAATAATAAATGTATTTAATAAGGTTTCCAGATTAATTTACGTTATTTTTATGTAATAAAGTTACAGTAAATTTTTTACTACTTGTTCTGTAACTTTAATTTCACTTTAGTCAATTAACAAACCCTTTTGAATATTTAGAATGCCCCATATTTTAATATTACGCGAGAAACCGATCACTAACACTAAATGAATTACTAAAAAACAACGGAAATATGTCTCACTACACTATGGCGTTCATTCCAAACCGACATATTTGAAATATCTTTTGTAGATTAGATCATGCGTCTAACAGTATATCCATACGTTATTATTCAGCCAGTTAGGGATTATATTTTTGAAATAAATATTTCTTATGCTTCAACGAGCAAAATAACCGAAGTACCATTAATATTTAATAGCTGTACTGTTACTATAAACAATGATTATAACAGCTAATATGAAGTAATTAAATGTTATAAAATAAAATCATCAAAAATATATATTGTTGCTGTTGTTCAAGTATTATTAATACTAGTACAAGTAGGTCGTAGGTAAAGTATAGTACGTAACTCGTGCTGTAAAACGATTTACGTACTCACTGAGACTTTTCCATTCGTGCGTAAAATGCTTCTTACCACACACGTTACTATTAAGTATCTAACTTTATAAATACAATTTGTTAGTTTAAGAATTAATCCCATTCTGTTTTATTGGAGATTAAAATAAAAATAATAATTGATAAATAAAACAACATGCTAACGATCAAATTTATATAAATCGTGTAAAAGAATCTTTAAAAAAGATGTGACAATGGTTCATAACACTATCAGAGAATTTTTGGGATTGAAAATAACTTTTTAACGGTTTTCCGACGTGGAAGCTTTTACTTTTGTATGGTTTGTGCTTCTGTGTTTTTAACTACTTCAACATTATGGAGACTTATAAGCAGGAGTTATTAATTTTCTATGTTCCAAAATTGAACCTATCTTCAAAAGTGAACATTTGATATTTTTATAACATTTAAAAAGTGAATAATATGTACTAAGAAATTCTGAAATTCAAATTTGAGAAATATATTTCATTATACCTTATTTTGTTTTATATCCGTTTTGATGAATTATTTACTAAAAATGTTCAAGCTGGAGTGGGGTAGTTCTGGGCAGAACTGGGCCACATGTGGAAAATAAAAAAGTAAGAATTATAACCTTTTGAGAAAAGTAAGGTTTTAAAATTGGGAAGTAGAACATTTCAGCCTGGATATGGGAATTGAAGTGTGTCGATATTGTTCTGGATTGACGAAAGTGTTGTGTAATAGAGTATCTTTTAGGGTATCGCTACGAGGCCATGAGCTGTTTGGACCTCCTATTTGGGTTTGAGTGAATACGATTTCAGAGCTGTTGCTGTAATGGTAATTTGATAAGTTTAAGGCTAAGCGGATCACCCTATTTAATCCCACGATTGAGTTTGATGGCACTGGGTATATCTTTTCTCACTTGGATTGTGGTAGTGTATAGCGATACCATGATTTACACCATTGTTCCTTCCTCTAGGTCTATACGTCTTAAAGCTCTATAGACATAGAGAGACGGGCGAGCAACCGTGTCGAAGAGCTTCTTGACATCATTCTACACTATGGCGAAGTTTTTATTTGCAAGTCTTCTGGAACGGATGTAATTGTTTAGAAAGACTGTGTTTGCTATGTGTAAATACTAAAGATTGGGCAGAAGTACCAGAAAATACAAACAAAATAAAGAAAAGACAAGGGAACTTGAAGAATAGAAAGTAGAAGCAGAGGAAAATGAATTAGTTACAGAAGAAAAAAATAAGACTGAAATTAATGTAGGGCAGGATGAATCCTTTAAACAGTCGTTGGTTCTCGAGGGTGACGGCTCTTTGTTCGGTTATGGTGAGCATTAGGCGTTGCAGATCAAAATGGTTCGAGAGGTCCTCTTTCCAATCGAACATTTCTGATTAAAGTGATGGTAAAGAGCATCGGTAAGACATGGTCTGGAAATTTTTTGATACTTTCAACCTTCTGTTCCTGGTGCAGAAGTTTGACCTGTGCTATCTCCTCCGATAGCAAGGTAGTAAATGTGGATCCGTTAATGGTTTTGACTTTTTGGGTGTCTTGACAATCTAGCGCATCCTCAGACTCCGAAAATACTAGCATACAAGATATTTAGGCTTTCCAGAGAAGGAGTGGTTTCCCATTCATTGATGTTTCGGACAGAAATAATCTTGTCGATAAGGGCAGATCTGCTTTTGCCGCGGAGATCCTGGATATATTCGTGCGATCTCTATTTCCTTTGCCATAGTTTTTGGGTTTCTTTCCTAACCCTGCTTTCATTTTAAGGAGAAATTTGTTTAACAAGGAGTTATTTGGTGCCTCAGCTTGTATCCCACAGGTCTATGGCCCTGGGTGGGAGGACTGCGTAAGTCTATTCGGTTCATATCTCTTAAATCGGTGAAAATATTTTCAGAAGAGTCGTCGCTCTACTATATTAGTTTACTTTGTTGTTACTAGCTTGTATCCAGTATTATAATTTATTTAAGTTACATATATGGAGCAATATATGTATAAAGCAACCACAGACAACAAATTATTTTATCGCAAAATATTGGATAAGTAGGTGTCTTCTATCTCCTTCTATCTTTTGATTAATTGTTGTAATAAATATATTGGAAACTAATCAACAATTATATTGTAATTGTATTGATAAAAAATTTAAAAATTTCATGTTTATAGGTCTCCATATTCAATAAATTACCAGTACGACACTTTTGACAGATATCGAAACAAAATGCTCATGTTACATTAATCATTGATATAAAAAGTTTTATTTCAAATTATGTTTATATTATAGCCAAGTAATGGTAATTGTACAATTTAAGTAATCTGTTTAAAAAATGTATTTAACCCTGAATATTTATTTTTTTCACCCTGTTAACTAGTATGTACTTACAGGATTTTCAAAATAAATTTTGTGATAAATTATGTTTAATATCCTTGACTTAAAAGAGTCAGAATTTTTTACTGTGGTGTTTAGATCAGCTGGACAATGCCTTTTAAATATCTTCTACTCTGTAAATATCGTGTACTAAGCGAATTTAAATTTATGGGAGAGTGGGTCACAGTCGAACGAAAATTGCTTAACCTTTTGTAACTTGTGAAGATATTTTTTTTGTTTCTTAATACATAAATCGCTAAAGTAGGTAATCCTTTATGTTCTTATTTTTGTAATCTGAATCCGAAAAAAAATTACCATGTTTCAAAAAAAAAATCAAACATGGGACTTTGCATACTGTTCCACTGTAACCCACCGTTGGGCACAGTGGAACATACGTTGGGTTACAGTGGAACATTAGTTGTGGGTAACAGTGGAACACTACTGGATCAGAATGCAAAAGTTTTAAATTATGACAAACATCATTTATTAGGAAAATAAACCTAAAGACAGAAAATAAATTTTTATTTTTAATTTATTTTAACAATTTCTTAATTTTTATTTTACATTTAAGCTTCCAAAATCAACTTGAAATATTAAATGACTGTTTTGTCGCTTAGTTTGGCCACACAGTATTGGTTCTGGTAAGATTTTCTTAATGTTATGTTTTGATACTGTTGCTACATCTGGAACATGTGGTTTAACAAATTTTCGTTTTTCATTTCTATAGAAGCTAATTTCATAATCGAAATCACAATCCCTTTTGTTACCTTTCCGACATAATAGGTTATCGATGCTTTAGTTGGAAATGCTACTAAAACATAGTCATTAATAACTAAAATGTTGAATCTGGAACCGTTGGCGAAACTGATACCGAAAACCGTTTACACTACCACTACACCAACACACACTTTTATATGCCTGACGCGCGTTTCGATAACCAAGTTATCTTCTTGTTATATTGGTGTAATGGTAGTGTAAACGGTTTTCGGTATAGTCAGTAATATTTGCTGGTCTTTCAAGTTCTTCAAATCCGGTAATAGTAGTTGGCTCATCGTCAGCTTCAGAAGACAAGCTTTCTGGAGCGAAATAATCATCCTGTTCACTTTCGGAGGAAGACTTCGTCACCACCTTTCTTTTCACATTTTTGTTTGCTTTTTAAGCTTTTAAGCAATTTAAGCTTTTTTTCTTGCTCTTTCTTTTCTATCTCGAATTTTTCGGGGGTGTCTGTAGCTACCATTGACCTTTCCTTTTTCCTACCCGTGTTTTTTAATTTTCTAGTCCCTGCCTTAGGATATGCCCGTATAACTTCTGGAGAGACAAATTCTTTCAAGCACGAGTTAGAAGTTGAAGGTGTTTCTTTTGGTTCACCGGGAAAATTTGTATCTTCATGCATGGGCCGATCAGTTACAGAACTACTCAAAAATTGATCATCGGTGAAAATGTGTCGATCAAATGGGAATATCCCAGTATTTTTAAATCCGGATATGATATTAGATGGTGTCAAAGCACGCTGGTGAGCAATATTTACGCAGGAAGCCATTTGATAAATGCTGAACACTTTTCCAGGATTACGCAACATCCAGCTATCAACTGCAGAATTGTAGTGCGCTTTAAATGAAAAATAAACGGACACGTCGAGTGGCTGTAGCCTATGGCTACAATGAGGTGGTAATGTGAGAATAGTTATGCCATTGTCTTTTGCCAGATCCAAAGTAGCAACTGATAGGTGGCTTTCGTGGTTATCCATTTAAACGAGTGAAGGATTTTCATGTGAGGTATTGGTAAATTTTATAAAATTGGACGTAGTTTTTGCAAACAATTCTGTGTTCATCCACCCTGAAGGCGAAGCTAAACCTAATGTTCCAGGAAAACAATCCTGCAGCATGTATTCCTTAAAATTCTTGCTAGGGAATATCATAACTGGAGGTATGGATGCTCCCAAAGCATTAATAAAGCAACACGTTGTCACTAGTTGTCCCCTTTCAGCACATGTGGCTTCAGTAACCTTTTTAACTCCTTTACCAGCTAAAATGGTTTTTGGACAGTGGTTACCCCTGTCTCGTCTAAATTCCAAATTCGAGACCCATTAGCAAATGATTCGTGTCTACGTAAGACCTCTTCCAATTTGTCAAAAAACATAGACACATTATGTTTATTAAATGAGGTGGCTCTTGACAGGCTACATGATTCTGGTTTACGAATGCTAAAACTATTATTTCTTTTCAAAAAACTAAATAGCCATTCCTTACCCGCTAACTCTTTCCATTTTGCAGGCATTGAAATATTATTTCTTGCTGCTAAATCATATGCTAATCTTCGACAGTCAACAGTTGTTAGCCCATAATTAATTTTTGAACGGCGTAGAATGTATTCTTGGGCGTTTTATAGTGTTCCACTGTACCCCACAAACAGGTGTTCCACTGTGCCCACAGAGAAATAATAAAATTAAAACAAAGTTTTCATATGTTAACTTGCTGATTGAATATATATTTTCTATGTATTACATACCTTTAATTGTGCTCTAAAAAGTATTGCAAAATATAGTAATCTTTCCTCACAAACAAACATGCAACCATATTACAGATTTCACCATTCATGTGTCAAAAATGGATAATTCGGAATATTTCAAAACAGCAACCTACTATATTATTACAGTTTGGTTAATACTACGTCTATTGTATAATAGAGGGGCGATCAACTTGATTTTAAACAATTTATTGGCCTTGTTCCACTATGTCTGACGTTCCACTGTGACCCACCTTCCTCTATTTATTTGTGCTTTCTGTATATTATATTTCTTTACTTTTTTGTAGCCATACAAAGATGGCTTCTGAAGGACCTTGGAGAAATTTTTACTGAATTAGTATTACAAATTAAAATTATAAATAAATGTATTTGTTGATAAAATTTCTATATTTTTAATCAGTTTTAACTTAAGATACATTTATTTAATTGTTTCTTTGGTCCTGGTTTGTCTAATGTGACCTTCAACTGATGGTATTTTGAAAATTCTATAAATACATTTTTTTTAATTAAAATTTTTTTAATATCAGCAATGTGTGCATATCTTTTAAAAAATAAGTATGCTAATAGTATACTATAATACTGAGAAATTTCATTATGACAATTTTACATTTTAATAGTTAAATCCATAAAGAGTATTAATTGCATGTAAAGCATTTGTACAATTATTTTTTTGGTTTTATGATTAAAACGTTACTTACACATATTTTTATTTTTCCTTATTAACTCCTTTCTCCTTAAGAGGGGCGTCAAAAATGTGACAGCTGAAAACGGGTGGCAAGCCTGAATTGTACCCAAAATTTCAATCATTTTGTAAACAACAAATCTAAAGAACGCCTTTAAATTACGTATTCAAATTTTAACAGGATATAGCTTAGACCTTTCTCTAGGAAATAAGGTTTCTAAGTTTTATATTGTAATAAAAGAAATATTGGCGTTTAAGTGATGGTATGTTTTGAAAAAGTTTGACAATTTGTGATCACGAATTTTAACGCCAGAAGCTTAACTCCTAAAGAAAGCATAGAGAATGCGACTAGCAAAATATGAAGTTATATATATTATTTGAGTATAGAATTTAATAGAACATTGTTATTTTATCTTCTAATACATCTACTCCATTTAAATTGATTTGATTATTAAAATTCATGATGGCATGTATTAAATGTAATACATAAATAACAAATAAATAAACCAATACTGAAATGACTAATAACATACAAAATTACCGTCGTACACGACAGAAAACATCGGCTACTTCAGATCAACCGATGTCATATCGCACACGATAGATTGTGTCGGTCACGGGGATTCAAAAATACATGTTCTTTCAATCATAGATAAACACACTTTCAATTACGTGCAAAAGAGCATGCGACAGCGCATCGCACAAGCTCGAAAATCGCAGCCGTTTCTGCGGTGTAATCCTATACGAAGGAACTGATGTCTGGATACTACTTGTTAAATTTATGGTGTTCTGCGGACGGTGTAGGTTCGTCCCGTTCTTTAAATACCTGCTTATACTTGTTTAGCAAGTCTTGTAGTTTATGGCGATTACATTCAAGTAGTTGAGACATCTCATCCTGTCCTAATGTGAAGATTTACAATTGAATTTAAGGAATTAGCCTCCTGTGATATATCATACTGAATCAGCAAATGATGTTCATTTGTGGGATATTGGGATATAGAATATTTGCAGCTTTTATAAAATCTACACCCAACAAAGTTTTGGAAGAAGTACCTATGTTCGGGGAAAGCCACAAAGATTGTGGGAATGTTTCTACCTATTAGGGTAACGGGCATTCAAAGACGTTTACATTTACTAGAAGACTCATTCCCTCGGCAAAGGTCAAACTCATTTTCTTAACTAAAAAAGGTACATTTTCATGCAAAAGATGACCATATAATCGGTTTCCGGCGACCGTGCCCTTTCCGCCGGTATCCACGTATGCATAGCCACTTAGTCCAAAGACCTTTAACTGTAACAGAGGTCTTCTGTTAATGCTATCCGTATCTGCCATAAGTAGCTTTACGGTATAAACTGCTCCTGAGACATTAGGAGTGTTTCTACATGTGGGACAATAATTGGTTTTCACAAACCCGGGGGTATAGACCCATCTCCTTAATGGCACAAATTGAATCCGCATGCGCGAACCAACTCCCACTCTTGTAGTTACCTAAATCTTCGTGCCCCTTATAAAATTGTGTTGGCATGGCATGCAAAAGTAATCAGTAGTCCAAAGTAAATCCAAAGAGAAGTCAAGGTACACACACAAGTCGTTAATATTAAATACACAAAGACAAGAAAAACACAATAACAACTAGCAAGCGGCGTACACGAACGAAATAAAAATTAGAACTGGTTTATGGCCTGAGCTGCCAGGGCTGTACGGCAAATATAAGCTAGCTTTTGACCGCTAAAAAGGTTTTTTTCATTTACATTGTGGTATTCCTGGGCAGCAATACGTTGTGTTCTATGGCAAGAAGCAGTCATACTTTAGCAGTGGAAGGGGAAAATTCATAAATATTTGCGCATGAGTATTCAATAAAGAGATAAGTGTATTGCAACCTTAACAGACAATGCGTAGAAGTAGCTGAACCACGGTTAGGACCAACAATTCTGTCGATAGAGTAATAAGTAAACATAGAGTAGGCATATTCCCTACTACTTGTCGTCGAGACAGATTTGTTTACCAGCAGAGCATTGCCAGACGTTGTGTTTTGTAAGTACAAAGTAGGAAACAAAAACATAATAGTATAATTTACAACAATTTTATTTTACTTTTAAGAGGAGACTTTTAGTCAGAGAAAATATTCTTCAATACATTTTAATATTCACTTACTTACCTTTCGATAATACTGATAAAAAAGCTCTGCACCAATTGTATCAAATACCCATACCGAAAATTTGGCATCAGTGCCTTTGTTTGTTATTGTCTAGAGGTGATTAGCGCTTTGTTCGATTTTTCCTGAATTTTTGTGTATTTAAGTGAACTTATTGTGTGTGTTTTTATTTATTTTCAATATTGAAAATGGTGAAAAGCGTGTATAATTTGTGGTACTTCGCAAAATGATAAGCTAACCTATCACCGGTAAGTTATTCACTTTATTGGCGTAGAATTAGCAATTTGATTTAAAATTTATTACAAATAAGAAAATCATATTAATAATGAAATAAAATTGATTGTGGTAACCTTTTCTTTTAAATAGTTTTCTTTTTGTTTTTTTTTTCATTTAATTAAAAGAATTATTTTTAATGTATGTAAATTATTTAACTAACATTTATATATTAAGGTGATACTCTAACCAATTACACGCCACTGTACGGCTGTGTTTAGCTACACCTCTGATGTCAATTTTATTTTCCATCTCTCTCAATTATAGGTTCATTGCTATTGACCACAAAATGTATGTTATTGTGGCACCTCTATGTTTACTTATTACTCTGAGATGCTAGAACTAGCCGAATGTTTGGATCTAGAGTTGTTTTCTGCGAATTTCCTACACTCGTACGGAACGTGTCCGAAATTTTTACAGAAGTTACAATTCAGTGGCATAGACGTAAACTGTCGTATCTCCAGTTTAGAATGTTTTGAGAAATTAGAAAAAACCAATTATTTCACATAAAATAAAGAACTACAAATTAACAACAGGTACTGTCAGAACAGAATTTTGAACTCTGTTTAAATAGGATCTGCTTGATAAAGCGACGTTACTTAACTTTTCGTATCTCATACCTGTACTTTGATTTAGTGGACTTACGACTATTTACCTCAAAAGTAAGCAATAGGTAAAAAAGAGTTACTGCTTGTTATTATTTGTGAAAAATATTTTTAATTTTAACTCAAATATAATTAAAATGTACATAAAACAAAAACTTGACTTTCTAAGTTACTACAAGAAAAAGAAGAGTTTTATGTGTGGTATAATGAAGTTAGTCTAAATTTGACCAATTATGGAGATACAACAGTTTATCTTTATGCTAATGAATTAGATCGGAACTTATTACCACCAAGAGAATCTATCACGTGGTTAGCTGGGCTTTGCGCGTGCCCGTTCTATAAATGAATCAAAAGATGAAATATTACGGAGCAAACGTTCGCGTATCTTGTTTAAAATTAAGCTATAAATTATACCAATTTTAAATTTATCGTGGAACACTAGATCAGCAGTCCCCAGAAGGTAGATGCGATAGGAGAGCTCTGCAGCTATTCACAAAATATCTGTGTGCTCCTTGCCGCCTCGTTTCTTAGATAACAATTCTTTAAACATTTTTGGGGACGCATGCAGTGCTGCGTCCCAAGTAATCACAGATGATTTATTACCCTACCACCATACAGCTGCTTGTTTATCTAGGAGCATAGGAAGACCTTTGATTGCATTTTCGTCAATTACTTGAACACATTCTTTTTAAAAGGTAATGGTGTCAGTACATGCTTCCACTTCCTCGTTTCCACCAGAAAATCTACTCGAAAAATTCCCTATATTTAGTGTGGCATTGGATTGGGCTAGGTTACTAATTGCTCTGTCTCATGCTGTCAAGTAAGATTTGAAATTGTTCTCTGCCGATATCGTTACATTTGTCATCTCGAAAGTGGTAGGTAGGTATTAGCAATAACGTTATTATTATAGAAGTGACTACGTAACTTTCTTGTTGACTTATTCATAATGTACAAAAGTAATTAAAGTTTAAAGAAATATAAGTTTTACAGATAAAAGTGAAAATTATTGAAATAACTGGAAAATTGGCACAACCCGGCAACAGCGCAATCCCTGCGTACAGCGAAACCACGGTCTCGGTTGCCTTACTTTGCTGGCAACTTGGCGGTCAATACGTCACAGGCTACATTACCAGTATGCCAGAGTCTGATGCTCAGCATCGGAGTTTACGTACTTTTTGGTAGTTTTCTTGTTATGTTTACAGTAATTTAAATTACATTTTTTTAATTTATAAACTTATCTTAATATCATTATATTATATTATATTTTCATCGCAGAGAGATTGTTATTGAATTTTTGACAGTTCTATGATTCTATCAGTAGTAATAAAACGGCTTGTGTTTTTATCAAAAGAAATACCACGAGTCCTTAAAATTTATCTAGTAAAATTTTACAGGACGAGGGTATTTGAGAAGAGTATTTTTTGAACCATATTCTTTACAAAAACCACTTTATTTAATAATTCATCGATATTTTTTCACTAATTCTATTTTCGCTGTTACACTGCATTTTTAATTATAAATAGTAAAGATGACCGAAGATTTAAATTGCGTGTATTTTATGTTGCCTACCTATGATATAATTCATTAAAACATTAAGACAGAAAGGAAGTGGGTTTACACTTAAAAAAAAATCTTTTGATTTTTCTATAACGTTAACATGCAGGATATCTTACCTTCTCTTCTTTGTATCATGATTGACAGTTGTTAGTTGTCGTGAGCACCGTAAAAACACAGTTCTAATTTTAATAAATTTTTATTTTTATTCCTATTCATATAATTATATTAAGAAAAAATGGTTAAAATAAAAATTATTAGGCATATCTATTTGAAGTTTACCTATAAGACCAGGTACATATACAGAACCAGGTTAGTTTTAAAGTTCCTACTTATTTGAATTTTCATTGTCGTTTAGTTTAATTTAACTGTGATAATATCAATAAAATATTTTTTAGAATATTTAAATAATATAAATGAATGTTGATGTATATGTACTTGTAAACAAGAAATTTAATTGTTCAATATTGTTATTGAATTTTTGAAAGTTCAATGAATTTATCAATACTTTTAAAACGACTATACCTACTTTAGATAATACATATATAATTATAAATGTATAAATATAGCTACATAATATACCTACAAAAAGTAATTGATATAATTTTCTTGTTCACGGTGCTGATGGTCGAACCCTTCCGAAAAGGCACGATTTAGTTTTAAATTTTTACTTATTAGTAAAACTGTGTTTTGCCTTTGTTGTATTTATTTTGATCTAAATATATTTTGTCGTAATACTTTGTTTTATTTAAGACCCAAAATAAATACATACAGGGTGTACTACCAACCTTACGACAATTTCGGTATATGGGTTGTATTAGAAGATATCAAAAAATGTTATTAACAAAAATAGTAGATGTCTTTCGGGTCCATATTTTGAAATTACATTAAATTATACAGAGTGTTGTATAACTCCGTTACAAACCAAACATATGATTTTTTAATTGGGAACCCCTGTATATTCTACCGAATTCGGACTGCTCACATTTTTTTGAAGCTTTTGATATAAAGTTTTGATACGTTATACAGAGTCCTTCAGAAGTTATGGACACGTTTATGTGTAAATCGTAGGTAAATCCACCCTCTATACAACAAAAATTAAAGTTACATAATCGGATATTCTATTTATGATATAAAATACAGGGTGTTCCATTTGAAAAAAAGAGACAAAATGAAAGATATGAGTTATCGTCCACCCTGTATACAAAAGGGAAAATAATTAATATTTAATAGAATACGGTGATGTATCATATTGTCGTAAGATTGGTACACCCTGTATAATAATATGAACCTATAAGGTACAAATGTTTTATGATGCAGCTCATTTAATATTGCCTCCATTTATGTTTTAATGGAAAATAGATTTTATCTCGATCATAGCATAATACAAACTTTATTGATGTGAAAACCCCA
This sequence comes from Ophraella communa, assembly GCA_035357415.1. Lineage (NCBI taxonomy): Eukaryota > Metazoa > Arthropoda > Insecta > Coleoptera > Chrysomelidae > Ophraella > Ophraella communa. Next base: position 34,438,160 of record CM068995.1, on the reverse strand, counting down.
CTGTAAATTTTAATTTTTTCCATCGATAACCTAAAGGAGAGCTTTGATTGGTTCTCAGCTGTGGGTAAAATTGACAGGAACTTTTATCTACTGGAATGAGGACCGGACAGCATATTGGGATTTTTATATTTTCCCCATAATTACGTTGGCAACAGCTTTCAGTTGCTACGATGACATAACCAAATATTCAAACAAGCAAAATCACACAATGGACTGGGAAAGTAGTGACGTAAGTGTCAAACCAAATGATTCCAAACAGCTTTTTTATAGTATGTTTTATAGGTGTTATTGACTGTTTTGTTGTATTTTCTTGATTTTTGGTAGTTAATTACTGTTTTTTCATTGGTAAGAGTTCATTCATATAATTTACATATCACTAAAGTAGATAGACGAACAATTTCCGTAAAAATATTATAACATAACATTCAAAGTTGTGCATTGTCATAAATTTTAAGAGTTATTACTAAATTAGTACTTAAAAAATCTAATTTGGAAAGATTTTGCTTATAATGTATTTAATTAACAAAAGTTATTTCTGGAGATTTATAATGTTGCCGTTTGGAATCATTTCGTTGACATTTCACATTTCAACAGCATAGAACACAAATTTTGACGTCCCACTTTCCCAGTCCATTGACAGCAAAAACGTACAAAGTGAAATTCGTGGGTTTTAAGGTAGTTTTTTGTCAAGAATGATAAACATTTACCAGGATTGCTTAATCCCATAAGACGTACGTTCGCCAAAAAATCGATCGCACGTGGTGGCCTGTGACGTCACTGCAGTCCTCGGTCGTATTATTCCTATCTTGACAGTGCATTTTAGGTCGTTTTCAATCGTCGTTTTTAGATTTATTGTAAAAATATTCAAAATTTTGACTAGCATTTATTATGGATACATTAGTATAGGTTGCATTTTTGTGAAAAATATTTAAAAAACTGTTTTTTTAAACTCCAGTTCGGACTTTTAAATTTCATGTGTTACACTGCTTGGCTGGACATTGCATGGTTAGTATCGTTGAGTGTCAACGTTATATTTTTAGTGAGATAGTTTACTTACTTACTATTTTTTTAATATGTAGTATTTTTTGTTAATTTTAAATTTGTAATTAAAAATTCTTTATAGAATACATATTATGTCGCTCCATAAAAGATTCACGGATTGTACTAGTAATATGCTGCAAATTGTTATGTTTATTATGTTTCTTTGTTTGTCAAAAAACACTAGTTTTAGGTATGATTTTGTGTAATAATAAATTTATTTGAATTTTTTTTTTTTTAAATAAAAATAGAACTAAATATGTTTGAAATAGGGTTTTCTTTACCTATTTCCCAAATAATATTCAATAAATTAATTAAATATAAGTATTAAAACGATTTTATGGGAATATTTATTATAAATTATAAGTGTTTAATCTTAAAAATCCAAATAGTGGTATGTTAGTATTTCAGAAATCATAAAAATACTGTCTAATTCCTATTATTTCCATGCATTTATATGGTATACGTTGTAATGAAGGACTGCAGCAGTGACGTCACACAGCTGGCGGACAAATCAGGCCGATTTGGCAATCCTGGTAAATGTTTATCATTTTTAGTTTTTTGTGACTGTGACTGAAGAAAATGTCGACATCATCCTTTCAGTTTTAGTAATTATTCGAACTTTAATATTAATATTTATAATAAAAATGACAATGTAAATTACTATAACGAACTAATATATTTTTTATATACTTGATCGTAGATAAAGTATAGTATTATACACGCAAGCGGCTCGTATAGCAACTTTCATTTTCGTGGATAAAAATCTTCTTTACTTGCTCGTGTAATAATATACTATTTTTGTCTCTACCTTATTTCCATTACACTTGGGTAAGAGTAATACAGCACAGCTTGCTCACTCAGTTATTTATATTAATAAGGTGATTCAAATAGGAATCATTACACCAAAGTAGGTACAAAACACCACTTTTTTAATAAAAACTCTAAATCCAATTAGGTACGCCTATGAATAAAATGAACCAATTGGGATTAAATGTATAAATTTGTTTTAGTCCATAAGTTGGATAAGTATTTAGGAACTTGTAAAACTATTAAGATTGAAGCGGCAACAACGCGTAATCCTACCAAATTCAGCAGAGGCAGAATTTTATATTTAAATTTTATAAATTAAAGGGCTATATTTTATATCACCACTTTAATATGGCGTTAGGTTTTTTTATAAATTAAATAAGTTGCGTAACTATTTAGAGATAATCCATGGTTTATTTATGAAGTAATAAGATTGTTGCAAATGAAATAGTCTTAGGTAAGCCACTGTACCTAATATTATATTTAATATCAATTAGCTCCATACAGGGTATTAAACCATCATCATAATTAACTAAATAAGTAAAAATGGTAGGTACTCTTGCTTCGTATAAAGCGCACGCCAACTATTTATTTACATGTATATACCTACCTACCTAGTATGAATTCAATTACCTACTTTTTTAGTAGAAAATCACAATAAAAACTCGCGTTCCAACATTTAAATTTTTTACATTTATATATTTATACATTTCAAGCAAATATTTATTTGTTAATTTAGCAGTCTTGCATAATTTTAAATTACATTGATTCACCTACCAAATGTCTTGGTTCCTATAAATATCATGCACATTGGCAACTCTGTGAGTAGGCGGTAAGAATCGCGAATTTAATTTCTACCATATTCTAACAGATGTCGCTGACAGTAAATTTGCACATACCTCCGGAGCTCATATGTAAGTGTTTTTCGTTTAAAGACTTTTTAACCAATTTGTAGAAAATATTAAAGGCTGCAGAGTGAAATTGATAAATTAAATAGTTCGGAAGTGTAAATGAGAAGTGTAATTTTGAGTTTATTGTGTGAATTTGTCTCATTTTGGTAAGTATTTGTAATATTTTCTCTTGACCTAATTTGCTGTTTTTGGCTGAAATATTTGGCATTATTGCAGTATTTTTTAATAAAATTGATAAGAATGCGTTAAAAATTCTTTCAACTAAATTAGCCATGTGGAAGATTTAATATTTTGATACAAATTGCCAAGCGAAATTTTTAGGTTATTTTTCTTGCAAGATTTGGTCCATATATAAACTGGAACATAACCGTGTAACAAGTTTTTCATCTAAATTTTTGACACATTTTATCATATTTTTATTTCCTGTTTAAACATGTCTAAAAGAGTTACTTTTTGCAAAAATATATTATGTAATTAGGTTAATAGGTACTTATATGTCTTTTAAAATATTATCTTAATAATTGGTAGATACCTATCTAGGTATTTTATTTATCTATATGATTTTTGAATAACGAGGATTAATCGACTATAAATCCCCCTTTTACCAGAGAAAATTAATTTAAATGTCGGCATTTTAAAATCAGTTGTACGTTTAGTACCCACTATCATTATAAATTTATGTTCTTCAATTTTGGTAAACCCATTAAACCCATATACTTACACAGAAATAATGAAAAATAAATAAATAAATACCTATGTTCTTAATTTTTTTTTATAGTTTTCAGTTTTCCAGACTTTTTGATTATATGAATATTAATTAAATTTAATTAAGATACCATGTAAATTAATTTATAGAAGAATATAAAAATGTTTATTAGACAAAAAAACCATAAACGCTTATAGTTATCCCAAATTTAAATTATATTTTATATCACAACAGGTGAAACTTTTTCGCGGATATTCAAGTGAAGATATCTTTGCAAAGGCGTGGGCTGTTTTCCAGAATGTAGAATATTTTTGTACCCCACGCGCTTTCACTTAATCATGTTATTACACCTACAATTATTTTAGTATACACGACGAAGCTTTAAAAAATTTACTACGAATACATTTAGTAACAAAATTTTGTTTTAAGTCAAAGCTGCGGAATTTTATACAGGGGAATTTTACAATTTGGTATTTTTCTTGGTTTAAAGAAAATCACATATCATTTAAACACTCGACAATATTTATTGCACTAAGTACCTACTAGTTTTAAAACGGTTTTATTGATTTTAAACTTTTTTATCGTTCACTGTATGACTGACTATCAAAACGATAAATAATATTTTATTTTCAAAATTTATCAAAACAATGTTTTAATAAGTTTTTTCATAATATAAAATATACACTATGAATATCAAAAAAGTAATGGAAGACTGGATTTTATTAAATGTCTACCAAAAATAAAAAAGGGCTTAGATAATTTGTCGGTTGGCATTTACCTCTCATAGGGTTCATGGTCTATGGTAACACCCAGATTTTTATTAACAATGGCCGACTGTCGTTTCTCTAGGAGTTCCCAATAGGGCCGGGTCAAAAAGTATTGCAAGTCAAAATGGATTTAAAAATAAAACGAAATATGCATTTACTAAGAAGCTGCTCAACAATATGGATGTGAAATACATTGAAAATGTTTTATCTTATTTTATAATTAGTATACCCAGTTTAAATGGAACGGTTTTAGGAATAAGATTGGTCTAAAATTCGAAATTTGTGATTCTCATTAAAATACAGGGTGCGGCCGATAAACGGCATATTAGAAGTATCTCAAGAACTAGTGGTAAAATTGAATCATGAAATTTTGGAGTGCAGGGGTTTTGAAGAGTGAGCTATTTAAAGAAAATATTTTTATCTATTTACTACTCCCGATTATACCGGAAGTTGCTTATAACTTGGTTTTTAAATTTTTAGAAATATTTAAGTACGTTATTCTAAACATTTTTGTTAATATATCTCTATACTTATTGTGTATACCTACATAATGTTCACTATTCTCTAATATAATTTGAATAGTTTAAATTTCTTAGGAACTATTTATCATATACCGGTTTATGGTTTACATTGTAAAGTATTTTTTTATTATACAGGGTGCTGTCTCCTTATTTTACACCCAAGTATTTTTATTTTGAAAATCTGGATGTCTTCAAATAGTTTAATAATTTTTATACTATTTAATGTAATATGTTGATAGTTTGAGATTTTGCATCGGGTTTAAAATTGTATCGGGTAAACCACTAAATATTTTTAATTCAGTTTTGTACATTTAAAAAAAATAGAAAGCCTTATTCTTAATGCGATTCGAACCCGGGGTTAAAAACTACGAGAATCTACATTTTAAAAATCATTTTAAAAACCTGTCAACGTCATTGTTCGTGTGCGTAGATTTCTTAATGTTTTAATATTTTTTCCTAAATTGTGATAAATAACAAAATAATGGATATAGAAAATGAAAATAGAAGAAATAGGAGAAGCTGCTGAAGTTTAAATTTTTGTTTTAATTATAGTAATTTTTTATAACTACTCTGTACAACTGAAAATTGTATGAAATATTTGTTACAATAGAATAATAGTGTTTCTAATAGAATGACTTGCTATCTTTCAGGCGGAGAAATTCTTAATAGAATTGTGTGCAAGAGTTAGTCAGGCTGCATCGAATTCCTAGCTGGATCGTAATCTTTAGGGTAACAGGGTAATCATGGGGGCACAAGGGATCTCCACTCATATTGAAACTAACCTAACCTAAAAATTTCTTATTGTTTGATACATACAGCTTTTTATTTAGTACATTTCGGTATATTTTTTTAAGTTTACTAGGCTAATTTTTACTAAAATTTAAGGTATGTATGTCACATACGAGGGTTGTCTGAAAAGTTTCCGACCTCAACATGAAGATGGCAGCACTCGCAAACAAAAGTTGGGGAATGTGTTTGCGCATGCTTTGAAAGGTACCCACTAAAATTTCAGCCATTTTGTACGCACACTTGTTGTTTGACAATCATTTGAGTGAGTCGATGTGAGTGTTTTTATGAAAATGGAAAAAATCGAGTATCGAGCTGTCGTTGTTTTTGAAAGGCAATACGCCTACGCAAATCAAAGACGAGTTGGACGCTATGTACGGGGACTCTGCATCATTATTTACCACCGTGAAATTTTGGGCTGCTGAATTTAAACGTGGCCGTACCAGCTTGGGTAACGATGAACGTTTGGGACGTCCAAAAACTGCAACCACTGACGATAATATCGCTCAAGTTCACCAAATGGTGCTAGACAACCGTCAAATTAAAATTAGAGAGATAGCAGAGCCTAGAAACATGTCCAAAGAACGTGTTTATCACATATTGAATCAAGATTTAGGCATGAGAAAGCTGTCCGCGCGTTGGGTGCCGCGTTTGCTCACTTTGGACCAAAAATGTGTTCGAATGAACATTTCCAACTCTCTGTTGGCGCAATTTAGGCGCAATAAATCAGAGTTTTGGTGCCGATTAATTACTGTAGATGAAACTTGGATACACCATTATACTTCAGAAACAAAAACACAGTCAAAACAATGGACTGCGAAGGGAGAATCGGCTTCAAAAAAAGCAAAGGTTGTTCCTTCGACTGGGAAAGTGATGGCAACTGTTTTCTGGGATAATCTTGGAGTTATCTTAGTAAAGGAAAAAAATATTACAGGAGCATACTACGCATCATTACTTGACAAACTGAAGGCAGAAATTGCGAAAAAACGGCCACATTTGCAGAAAAAAAGAATTTTGTTTCACCAAGACAATGTGCCGTCGCACACCTCAGCGGTTGCCATGGCGAAAATCCACGAGTTACGGTTTGAACTGCTTGACCACCCTCCTTACTCACCAGATCTAGCCCCAAGCGACTTTTTTTTGTTCCCTAAGCTAAAATTGCGCTCGGAGGATAGATATTTTCGTCGAATGAGGAGGCCATCACCTTCGTAAACAACTATTTTGCAGAGAAAGACGCCGAGTACTATTAGGACGGGTTGAAGAGATTTGAGCATCGCTGGGAGAAGTGTATATACTGACAAGGAGACTATGTAGAAAAATAAAAATTAATTTGAAGAAAAAATGTCTAGTATCTTTGTTAGGTCGGTAACTTTTCAGACAACCGTCGTATATATATTACGTATGTCCTGCCTTGATGAATATTTAATTCGAATTGGTATAATAATTAATAAAAAAATGTATGTTAGTCTATGAAAACTTACCAAAACTTCATATTAAATTGAACTTGTAATATTAGGCGTAATGGTTCTGAACTAAAAAATTCAATTTTCTTAGATCCTTTTTGTGGGAAATAATAAATATATTATTTTACATGCAATTTTTATTATTAAAATAACTCCGATCGGAGCATTCAATTTTTTTACATCCTCTATGAAATTTGCAGCACGCATTCTGTTAATTCTAAGTAATAATGTTACATTAAAAAAGGTTATATAGATTAATAGTGGTATAAGTATTCTAAAATTTTCTAATGTCCCGCGGAATTTTTTCTTTCAAAAATTTGACTCAAAGTTAAATCGACAATATTTTACAGACTTTTTCGTTAGATCACATTGTACTGGTTAAATGTTAAAAATACATTGTAGGAATAAAATATCTAATCCAATTACTTCGCGTCTTTTGTACCTTTCAACGGATAATTTTGCAGAGACCGGTTTTGGCACACAATGTCAATGACCTAATTAAATTTGTAACGTAAAAAATTAAGATAAGATAAAATTCAAATTTATACCAATTATCTAAGGAGGAACAATTCTAATTTTATACTTATTAGTAGACATATATCGACATTATTTTATTTTGACACAAAAACAATATTATACAGTAAGAACCGTTTTACATTTTTGGATGGCTTTTACACAAAAAAAAAATAGTGACGAATTTTTTCATTTATACCTATCCATAGACATATAATTTAAATAGACCCAACTGTTTACATTTTAAAGCGATCACACATCTTTATCGACAAAAAAACTCGTTGCCGAACTTGAGTTACGTTCCCTAGATTTACTGACGATGTTTCTAAAAAAAACAATAGGTATGATTTACTTATATTAAAATAAGTATTTTTACGTTTAAAGTTGTGTAGACTACATTCATTAAATAATTGCATTTTAAATTAAGTATCTTCTTTTATCTTTTGGCTTTAAACATTGTTATTAGTACATTATTACAAACTTTTAAAATTTATTAGGAAAAGTGTTGGCAACGCTGTGGGGTTGGAACTACTACAAGTTATACCATTTTTGGATTTACAGTGTTGTTTTAGTATTTATTAGTGTTTCTTAGGGTAATGGTGTATTTTAGGTCACCCCCCTAGGCGCATGCGGCAATTTGAATTCTTAAATTAATTTTATTGGTCGACGAGAGCAGTAACCGAGCGGTAAACTTTGAATTTTAAGCTACGTTGCCACATTTTTGTGAATAAATAAACTGAGTGAAAGATCTTGAAAAGATGAAAATTATTCTTTCATAAATTAGACAAATTAGATCTTGGCTGAAAAATTAAGTTTTTTTAAATAAATAGTGAGTCAGAACAATAAATTTTGCATCTGAAAACATTTCTGGATTTAAACTTGAGGTACATATAAACATATGAATCACAAAAGTTTTTGCTAATATTTTCTATACTGCCTTTACATTAATAGTTTATATTTTTTAATGAATTTTAAACCATAATTAAAATAAGTTCCATAAGTAAATATGTCATTTACTTACATGAATGAAAACATAAAACATGTACTATTTCTAATTTTATTTGCTGTTTTATTCCTATTTTTAATTGCTGTTTTATTATTTCTATGGCATTTATAACAGAAATTTATATATTGTTAATATTATTAAACCATAATAAATTAAAATCACAGAATACCATTAAAGCAAGAGATTTATAGGTATATTTGCAAATTAAAAAAAGAATGCTTTTTATTTATATTTTTAATTACTACTTTCAGTATATAATTTATTATTTATGGATTTATAAAACTCCTTTAATCTAAATAATAAATACCTATTTACCAGCCTCTTTTTTAAATCAAATTTACTAAACCCAAACTATTCGGTTTAAGGGAAAAATGATTTAATCCGACAACACCGCAACTTCAAACTCGTCTAAAAATCAATAAATTTGAAATTGTCGCGCATGCGCCTAGGGGGGTGACCTAAAATACACCATTACCTTTCTTAGTGTTATTCGGAGTTTTCTCTTTAAATACACTGTTAAGCTTTAAAAAATGGTTCGTCAGTGTGTAGTTTTAAAAAAAATGGATTTTTCCAACCCAAGTGACATTACGATATGTAAACAAAGTTGTTGATTATCCAGTGGTGCAGTTAAAATTTTTAGTAAACAAATATTTGGTAATTTGTGTGTCTATAAACTTTTTGAGTTAAACATTATATGTATTTTATTATCTTATTATATTATCTTATATATATTATTATATTATATTATTATTATATTATATATTTTTATGAGTATAGTTTTATTTGTATTATTTTAATTTTTCACTAAACAACGAACGCAGACAGAGGTGACTAAATATTTTAAATTTAAATAACCAACATGTTTTTAAATATGCATCAATTTGACCAGACCATTTTGATGAGAGCGATATTATAATTACTGATAAATCAGGTCGAAAACAAATTAGACCCAAAGCTGAGCCACATTTGTAGTATATGCCCATGATTACGGAAGAAGTGACTTGCAGGTAAATACATTTTTAAACCTTAACTAATTATTTATACTTATATTGTAATTTCTTTCATTTATTTCAGACTCTACCATTAGTGGAAATTCTACTACAAAATCTTCCAGGTAATTACCTAATACATTTTTATTACAATAGGGTATTATTTTATTACTATTGTGAAAGCAATAAAACATTGATCATTAGGTATATAACTTATACTTTCTATTGAAAATAAACCTGGGTAAAATTTTTAAAGTAAGGGTTGGTGCAATAACTTTCATTAAAATATTATAGATTTTTTAAATATAATAAACATTTTAGGTCTCTTGATACAGATTGTCTCCAAATATTTCTCAGTTAAATTTGAACAAAATAAAGCTGGTCCTTCCATATATATATATATATATATATATATATATATATATATATATATAATACACATGTTGGTGTTCTATGTATAAAACTATCACAACCCATTTTTTAGAGACTTTTAGACCGAAAATAAAAAATTGTAATAATAAAGAAAGTTTCTTTTCAATTACACTATTTATTTTTTTTAGTAGAATTATAACCAGTAAACAAAATTCGGAAAAACGACTCCATGAAAACTTTGGAGAGACTATGTGAAAGGTACATGAGATGTATTGATCACGCAAAATCCACTAGATCCAAATCAACATGCATACACCCCAGGGAAATCTACAGATTCGGCCCTTCATCTTGTGACCGGCCGCATCGAAAGATCGTTGGACAAAAAGAGTCCACCTAGGGTGTATTTATAGATATTGAAGGTTCTTTTGAGAAAACTCCCTTTCCAAAATAACCAATTCCATTGCTGAAAATGGAATTCCTATGGACGTACGGACATAAATGGACCTAGCAATAAGATAGGTACCTTAAACACTATTGTCTTGAAGCCGCGAAACTTCTAGGCAAGGGAGTGGGAGGGTACAGATAGAATGTGACAGTTCCTATATGAGCATAGGCGTGCTTAAATTTTATTTTTTGGGGATAATAATTAAAAGGTTAATAAATGGAATATGTAGTACTGTTTAAAAACTAGTTAACATAAAAATACGTTTATTGATGTCGATTATTTATCTAAATTATTATTAGTAGCAATAAAACTCAAAGTCAACCCACAGTATGTAATTTAATGAAAATATTACAACAGCGACATGTTTCGGTCACAAGACGATCTTCAGGCTCTAAGAGAAGAACACAATGTGTCAGAGAGAAGAATTACAAAGTCAAATATATAAAAGACAAATATAACATGTACAAAAGTCAAATCATATAAGATAAATGTAATAGAAAATGATAGTTAGTATAACAGTAAATAAAGTATTTTAACATTTATAGAACAAACAGAATCAATTTTAAAACATAAACAAATATTAAGGATAATAAAAAACTCTTCGTTTTAACAAAACTTCCAATATTTATTTAAAAATTGCTTTTTTAAAAGACTCAATGACAGCTGTTTCGCTATGAAGCATCGTCAGATTGACATTTAAGTTACATTTTGTTTGTTTGTAGCTAGGTACCTGATGTTTAGGTAGTATTAAGGCTAGACCAAGTATGGAAGTAATAAGACATAACAATATTAAAGCCTAGATGTTATTAGCCCTAAGGGATTATCCTGGATGTATTTCCCTCTAAGATCAGTATAACTGTGCAATGATATAGAAAAACCAGGAAAAAACTATATCATGCTGATCTTTACAATAACTTAATATATTTGTGTTACAATTACGTCTTATCTATGTATAAACTGAAGACTCAATCAAAGCAAACACTTTAAAAGTGGAGAACTTCCCAGATTTATTTGTTCATTAACAACTTTAAATTGTGGATCTGCTAGATGTCTTTTTATTTCAAGTTCTTCAAGAAAATCTAAATTTTGTTTTTTATTACAAATGTGTAGTATTTGGATGTCATTGGTGTGAAAGAGTGAGGTTGGATGTTCAAGTAGGTGTTTTGCATAATTTGACTTATCTGGTTGTTTTAATCTATATGCTCTTAAATGTTCGTTAAATCTTACTTCAAAATTTCTTTGTGTTTGACCTATATATACAGCATTACACTTTGGACAATTAATTTTGTAAACACCAGATTTTTTTAATTTAGGAAATTTTGTTTTTACATTTAACAATTTTGTACCAACATTATTTTGTGTTTTAAATGATATTATTGCTGATGTTGCCGAAGATATTATTTGTAGGTAGCGAACGACAATTAGATATATTTTTTAATTATATTAATACCTTGCATCCTAAAATTAATTTTACTTTAGAAGTTGAAGAAAATAATTCAATTAATTTTCTAGATTTAAAAATTGAAAAAGTTAATAATTTACTAAATTATTCAATATACAGAAAACCAACACAAACAGATGTAACCATACCATATAATTCAAATCATCCTATAACACATAAATTAGCAGCTTATAATTCTATGATACATAGGGCATTTTCAATTCCAATGGACAAAATTAACTTTGATAAAGAAATTTATATCATAAAACAAATAGCTACATCTAATGGCTACCCAATTCATTTGATAAATACATTAATTAATAAAAAAGAACAGAAAGTGGCACTACAACTAATATTTCCTAAACAAACTAAAGAAATTAAAAGTTATAAAAATATTACATATTGTGGAAGTATTTCCAATAAAATATCAAAAATAATATCTTCGGCAACATCAGCAATAATATCATTTAAAACACAAAATAATGTTGGTACAAAATTGTTAAATGTAAAAACAAAATTACCTAAATTAAAAAAATCTGGTGTTTACAAAATTAATTGTCCAAAGTGTAATGCTGTATACATATATAGGTCAAACACAAAGAAATTTTGAAGTAAGATTTAACGAATATTTAAGAGCATATAGATTAAAACAACCAGATAAGTCAAATTATGCAAAACACCTACTTGAATATCCAACCTCACTCTTTCACACCAATGACATCCAAATACTACACATTTGTAATAAAAAACAAAATTTAGATTTCCTTGAAGAACTTGAAATAAAAAGACATCTAGCAGATCCACAATTTAAAGTTGTTAATGAACAAATAAATCTGGGAAGTTCTCCACTTTTAAAGTGTTTGTTTGATTGAGTCTTCAGTTTATACATAGATAAGACGTAATTGTAACACAAATATATTAAGTTATTGTAAAGATCAGCATGATATAGTTTTTTCCTGGTTTTTCTATATCATTGCACAGTTATACTGATCTTAGAGGGAAATACATCCAGGATAATCCCTTAGGGCTAATAACATCTAGGCTTTAATATTGTTATGTCTTATTACTTCCATACTTGGCCTAGCCTTAATACTACCTAAACATCAGGTACCTAGCTACAAACAAACAAAATGTAACTTAAATGTCAATCTGACGATGCTTCATAGCGAAACAGCTGTCATTGAGTCTTTTAAAAAAGCAATTTTTAAATAAATATTGGAAGTTTTGTTAAAACGAAGAGTTTTTTATTATCCTTAATAAGATGGACTTCCAAAAAGTAAGGGTTTGTACAATCAATTTAATAAACAAATATATAATATATATTTACAATGTGGAGACTCACCTCTATGTGCAGACTGCAGCGTTTAAACAATTTATAACAGATATTATGATTAAAATAGGGGAGTATTTTAATGTGAAATTGGAAAAGTTGAAATTATGTTGTGTAGTGGAAGTTAAAGTAATAAAAGAGGTTGAAAAAGAAAGTTTAAAATCTAGTTTAATTATTAGAATTAACTATGTAGAAGTTGATGTGTGAAAATAAGAAAATTTGGCGTAGAGCAGTAAATATGTTAGAATGAATCCAGGAATCAACATTCTATAGACAGGCTTATGGAGAGTTCTCCAAAACAAGGAGATCGATCTCCAAGACCAAATCAGGAACGGGCCCGGATTAATAGCGGGATTATGAGAAACGCTTTGGAGAGTTCTCCGAGACAAGGAGCTCAATCTCCAAAACCAATAATCGATAGAGAACGGATCACTAGCGGGGTCAAAAGAACCAATATGGAGAGTTCTCCGGAGCAAGGAGATCAATCTCCAAAACCAGTGACCGTAAGGTACCGGATTATAAGTGGAAATAATCAGAAGAATTAATCTCATAAAAATGAGTATAAAGAGAATGTGGAAAAACGTCATAATCCATATCACTTAGGTAACAGTAAATCGACTTAGATACAAATCACTCTACTAATGAATGGACGTTCAAAGTAACCAGCACATGTAAGGAAAGGTGCGGAAATAATACACCAGAAAACAAGTTACCAACTGAAGTAATGTTGCGAACTATAGTGAAAGTTCATTGGAAACATATAGATATCTAAAACAGAGGAACTAAATGTTAAAATCATGAAAATAGTATTAAACTATATATCGTATAATATCATAGTGAAATATGTAATGAAAATTGAAAGATAAAAAACAACACAGCTGTATGCACACATTAAGTGAGATATAAACATTGTAGAACTTGTTGACAAGTAAACAGAGTCCGACATAGAAAGAAGAAAAATCAAATAAACTAACCTAAAGCAGAAGTAAAAAGTTACAATAAATACAATAAATCAGAGTGGAATGTTCAAAATCAAATAATTTTCATTAGACTTAATCTGTTCGTTTAAACAATTAAGAAATTTATCAACAATAGCAGATCTAATTTCAAGGAGTTCAAGCAAATTCAATCTAAAGCCCTTATTACAACTATGAAGTAATTTTACATTATTGGAATCAAAAGAAGGATTCTCTTCTAAAATATGATTAGCAAAGGATGAAGGTGAGTTCTAAACTTCTAAATTTGAATATCTCTTAACAAAATTTACATGTTCTAGAATACGGTACTCAAGTCTTCTTCCACATTGGCCAATGTAAACAGCATTACAATCAGAGCAAAATAATTTGTATACTCATGACTTATGTAAAAGTGGTATTATATCTTTAGTGTTAATTAAATTAGATAAAGTGTTTTCTGTTCTAAAAGCTATATCAACATTAAATTTCTTAAAAATATTTTTAATCTTGTATATTGTTATATTTGTCTTTTATATATTTGACTTTGTAATTCTTCTCTCTGACATATTGTGTTCTTCTCTTAGAGCCTGAAGATGGTCTTGTGACCGAAACATGTCGCTGTTGTAATATTTTCATTAAATTACATACTGTGGGTTGACTTTGAGTTTTATTGCTACTATTTGTACTATCCACATTTGAGTTATGGATAACCTCTACAATTTAAATTATTTTTAGTTTCAATGTAAATTCTAATTTTGAATTGTTTTTCATGAATAACTTTTATAGAATAAAAGATATAATTACTAAAATAATATATTGATTTTGCAATGTTTTGCACAGATTTATTGATCAAAACACCTAAAAGGTTTTTAATTTGTTTGTTATAGGAATTAGAAGTTTTATTAATGCTTTCGCAATTTTGTAGCAGGTTTGTAGGCCCTGGTTGTACGGTATGTTGAGCAGTTTGTCAATAAAATACCAAATAATTTGATTCTTGTCAGGATTTTCCTCAGAGTAATAAGAAAACATAGAGGTGCTACAACAACACAATAACATACAGTTTGTAGTCAATAGCAAAGAACCTATAATTGAGAGAAGGAAAATAAAATTGACACCTAGAGGTGTAGGTAAACACAGCTGTACAGTGGCGTGTAAATGGTTAGAGTATCAGCGTAATATATAAATGTTAGTTAAATAATTTACACACATTAAAAATAATTCTTTTAATTAAATGAAAAAAAAAGAAAACGTTTTAAAAGAAACTTTCCACTTTTATCTTCTATTTTATATATAATATGTATTTCATTATTAATTTGATTTTCTTGTTTGTAATAAATTTTAATTAAAATTGCTAATTCTACGCCAATGAAGTTAATAACTTACCGGTGATAGGTTGGTGTCTTCGTGACGTGACTCGTACACTTCTGAAGTTGTACACTTTAAAAATTCAGGTAAATTTCTTCTGGACTCGTACACTCTACAAATAATTACCACGCTAATTAAAGTAACTAGTAACCCTGGTTATTAGTGATCTCAAATTTTTCTGGACTCGTACACTGCATAATTTCGCAACATATCCTAAATTATACAAACAATGTTTCACAGATTTTTGTCCAGAAATAAGTTGATTGACTATTTCTTGGATCTGCCTATCAATTTCAACGTATTTAGTTTTTCGTTTTTTGCGATTTATGCGTTTTGCGTTTATGCGATTAGGTTAGGTTAGGTTAGGTTTATGCATTTTGCGTTTATGCGATTAGATAAAATATGCAGTGCACT
This sequence comes from Ophraella communa, assembly GCA_035357415.1. Classification (NCBI taxonomy): domain Eukaryota; kingdom Metazoa; phylum Arthropoda; class Insecta; order Coleoptera; family Chrysomelidae; genus Ophraella; species Ophraella communa. The sequence continues at coordinate 34,422,327 of CM068995.1, read as the reverse complement.
TTTTATAATAAAGTATAATTATATTAAATATGCAGTGTTCAAGTCCAGAAAAATTTGAGATCACTAATAACCAGGGTTACTAGTTACTTTAATTAGCGTGGTCATTATTTGTAGAGTGTACGAGTCCAGAAAAAATTTACCTGAATTTTTAAAGTGTACAACTTTAGAAGTGTACGAGTCACGAATGAATCGATAGGTTAGATTATCATTTTGCGAAGTACCACAAATTATACACGATTTTTGGGTTTTCACCATTTTCAAATATTTAAAATAAATAAAAACAGTTTATAAAGTTCACTTGAATACACAAAAATTCAGGAAAAATCGAACAAAGCGCTAATCAACTCTAGACAATAACAAACAAAGGCACTGATGCCAAATTTTCGCTGTGGGTATTTCATACAATTGGCGCAGAGCTTTTTTATTAGTATTATCGAATGGTAAGAAAGTGAATATTAAAATGTATTAAAGAATATTTTCTCTGACTAAAAATCTCCACTTAAAAGTAAAATAAAATTGTTGTAAATTATACTATTACGTTTTTGTTTCCTACTTTGTACTTACAAAACACAACGTCTGGAAATGCTCTGCTGGTAAACAAATCTCTCTCGACGACAAGTAGTAGGAAATATGCCTACTCTATGTTTACTTATTACTCTGAGGGATTTTCTAATATTTTTTGAAATCTTAAGCAATTTTGGACTAATTTTATCATATGGGCATGAATCTAGAAATATAATATCCTTTTCTTTAATAACTGAATTACTTAAATAACTTTTTAGTTCCTTAATCTGTTGCCATTTTTAAATTAGCTGGAGCTCCTTTGAATTTTATGGAGGTAATTAGCACTTCAGTATCCTGTACCCATTCTAAACATTTCTGGACTAATAATGCTATTCCAGATCCCCTAATACCATCTAAAAACCTCTAGGTGTCTTCCAGAAATTGTTTAAGGTAAATAATATAAATACAAGCACTTGCCAGTACCGATATTCATATAATCATAAAATTTTTTCCCTGTCCATTTAATTTGCTACAAATTAAATTTATACACTCCCTTACTTTTTGGAAGTCCATCTTATTAAGAATAATAAAAAAACTCTTCGTTTGAACGTAACTTCCAAGTTTATAATTCTATGATACATATATTTTCAATTCCAATGGACAAAATTAACTTTGATAAAGAAATTAGTATCATAAAACAAATAGCTACGTCTAATGGCTATCCAATTCATTTAATAAATAAATTAATTAATTAATAAGAAAGATCAGAAAGTGTCACTACAACTAATATTTCCTAAACAAACTAAAGAAATTAAAAGTTATAAAAATATTACATATTGTGGAAATATTTCCAATAAAATTTCAAAAATAATATCTTCGGCAACATCAGCATTAATATCATTTAAAACACAAAATAATGTTGGTACAAAATTGTTAAACGTAAAAACAAAATTACCCAAATTAAAAAAAAAAACTGGTGTTTACAAAATTAATTGTCCAAAATGTAATGCTGTATATATAGGTCAAACACAAAAAAATGTTGAAGATTCAATGAGCACATAAGAGCATATAGATTAAAACAACCAGATAAGTCAAATTATGCAAAACACCTACTTGAACATCCAACCTAACTCTTACACACCAATGACATCCAAATACTACACACTTGTGATAAAAAACAAAATTTAGATTTCCTTGAAGAAATTGAAATAAAAAGGCCTCTAGCAGATCCACAATTTAAAGTTATTAATGAACAAATAAATCTTGGAAGTTCTCCACTATTAAACTGTTTACTTTGATTGAGTTTACATTTTATACATAGATAAGACGTAATTGTAAAACACAAATATATTAAGTTATTGTACAGATCAGCATGATATAGTTTTTTCCTGGTTTTTCTATATCATTGCACAGTTATACTGATCTTACAGGGAAGTACATCCAGGATAATCCCTTAGGGCTAATCACATCTAGGCTTTAATATTGTTATGTCTTATTACTGCCATACTTGATCTAGCCTTAATACTACCTAAACAACATCAGGTACCTACCTACAAACAAACAAAATATAACTTTAATGTCAATCTGACGATGCTAATCTTAACGAAACGGCCGTCATTGTAATTTAAAACCTAATTTTTTCAAATAAACTTGGAAGTTTTTTATTATTCTTGCTACAAATTACTACTTCATCAAAAACCAGCTTACATACAAGTTTTGTTTTGGTCTTTAGCTTATGGTGGTGATTGCTTAAGTGATACATATAACTTTGACAAAGTTGTTGTGTGAGATAGTGGTTTGTTAGATGTTTTTCTCACAAAATTATAAGTTTTTGTTAAGAAGAAACTTAGTATAATAGCCAAAAATCCAAGTGCACGTGTATACTTTTGTGTCAGCATTGTATAAAAAAAATTGATATATTCTGGTAAGGAGGTCTAAAAAATAATATAGTATTAATAATATAAGTATTTTTTAAAATTTAATGAAAACTGAATTTTATTTCAAATTAAATTATAAATAATTCTCATTTTCAACAAGGCTTCACAATTTTCTGCGCACAATGGTTTTTGTTTTAATAATTCAATTCATGAATAAAGATGTAATCCTTGATTTCAACCTTCTTACTGATTGCTGTAAGTTTTAAGTATTTTTTCTTTAGCATACAAAAGTATTTTTTAAAACTGAAAATTATATTCGCTTTCCTTCGGGTGAAAAAGTTACTACTATAGTACGTTTGAAAAATAAGGCGGAGTAAATTCTCAGAAAAAAAAACTAATTTGTTATGCATATTGTAGTACGTGTGCTTATTTATTTTATTATTTTAGCTTATTCTACATTGGGTTCTACTATTTAGATAGAAACTTTGCCACATCATACGGACTATCGTAAAATTTTGTTAACTGCTATTGTTACAATAGGCTAGGGATTATTCAGCTGGTCATAGACGTACTTTAAGGGAATTACATTATTTGTTTCGGTTTATTAGATATTTATAAACTAACCATTTTTAAAGAATTTTATATTTATATAAATCTGTTTATGAATAGTAACCTTATTTATGGTTATTTTTGTCGTTACAATAATGACCCATTAAATAACAAGAAATAAAGAAACTGTAAAAATGAATAGGTATTTAGTTTTGATAATTTAGTAAGAAATTTCCGATAAATGTGAAAGCTATTTTAAATAGTATGAAAACCAATGATTAATAAAATGGTTAATTGTCTTTAAATAGTCATTCATTAATATCAGAATATTTTTGTTCAGTCGATTATAAGCGAGTGAAGAGATCTGACACAGTTGTTTCTTGAAAGAGTGAATAGAATATGGAATTAAAAAATTGTTACTCATATAGGTAGTATGAATGGGTTTCTTAAGGAGGGTTTACTTCTGTTTGAATCAAAAAAGACCTGTGATTATAACGAAGAGATGAACGGAGACGTGTTCCCACTCTAGATTAGTTGAACGTTTACCAACTACTCAATGGTGGTAAGATGAAATTGCAATGTGGTTTACTTCTAAGAATTTAATCTTTCTAAGAACAATAAACAACTGAACAGTTAAACTAAACTTCCACCATTTATTAGAAAAATTCGCTTTAAAATTCAATTACAGCTGTTTCGCTATAACTAGCATCGTCAGATTGACATATTGAAATTACAGTTTGTTTGTAACTAGGTACAGTCGGCTCTAGAATAGCATATACATGTTAAATGTGAATTTCGTTTACCTACCGAAGTTATAAAAACGCCCTTCTTAAACAACAAAGGAATGAAAATTTTTAAAACGCCTACATTAATGGTTTTGGGGTATTAAGTTTATTTACAAGGGTAGGTCATGTCCCGAATAAATAAGTTTTTTTCGCATTTTTGCACTGATATAATAAAAAAAAAGGGATTTTAATCCTAAACAAACCTTTATTATCGAGGGTTCCAAACTAAGTGAAGATGTGGGCGTGGACAACTGTTTAACTGATTTCAAATTTATTATTATTTAAACCGTGATTGGTTACACAAAATAAAAAGGCTGTCTATTCAATGTAAGCGATTTGAGTTTGAAAATGTATATGCAATTCTGAAGCCGATAGTACTTGATGTTGATATGGAGGTAAGGCTAGACCAAGTAAGGAAGTTATAAGACATAACAATATTAAAGCCTAGATGTTATTAGCCCTAAGGGATTATCCTGGATGTATTTCCCTCTAAGATCAGTATAACTGTGCAATGATATAGAAAAACCAGGAAAAAACTATATCATGCTGATCTTTACAATAACTTAATATATTTATGTTACAATAATGTCTTATCTATGTATAAAATGAAGACTCAATCAAAGTAAACTTGGAGAACTTCCAAGATTTATTTGTTCATTAACTACTTTAAACTGTTGATCTGCTAGATGTCTTTTAATTTCAAGTTCTTCTAGAAAATCTAAATTTTGTTTTTTATCACAAATGTGTAGTATATGAATGTCATTGGTGTGTATAAGTGAGTTTGGATGTTCCAGTAGGTGTTTTGCATAGTTCGACTTATCTGGTTGTTGTAATCTATATGCTCTTCAAAATTTCTTTGTGTTTGACCTATATATACTGCATTACATTTTGGACAATTAATTTTGTAAACACCAGATTTTTTTAAATTTGGTAATTTTGTTTTCACATTTAACAATTTTGTTCCAATACTATTTTGTGTTTTAAATGATACTAATGCCGATGTTGCCGAAGAAATACATCCAGGATAATCCCTTAGGGCTAATAACATCTAGGCTTTAATATTGTTATGTCTTATAACTTCCTTAGTTGGTCTAGCCTTACCTCCTTATCAACATCAAGTACCTAGTTACAAACAAACAAACTGTAATATCAATATGTCAATCTGACGATGCTAGTTATAGCGAAACAGCTGTAATTGAATTTTAAAGCGAATTTTTCTAATAAATAAACGCAGTAAAACAATTACGTACATGTTAGGCCATTGTAGTTGCCTATAAATTTTAATACTTCACAATGCAATGGTAAGAAAATAAGAACCAAAACCTAAAACTGCTAGTTCTCTTCAGAATGTATGTCTTTACAAAATATGGCGATCAGATCTAAAAGTTCAAATTTCTCTTAAACCCTTAATTTTATCGAGTTCAAACAAGAGTACATTTTCATTAGTAAATGGATTGAAAAATTTATTTTTGAAATTTAAATATTATTCAGATGGTCCCTATTAAAATGACGGATTATTAGCCAATGGGCACAAGCCGTCTCTGCTTATCTGTACGTAATGTAGATTCATTTATACCGTCAAACACAGGACATGGATGTATGCAATCCGTCACTGGAATTTTATAGTATAGTTTAGAAATTATGACAAAACAAAGGTTTTTATTTCGAAACTTTAGAGGTCTATAACTCGGAAACGAAGGCTCGTATGACAAAAATTTATTTGAACTTCTAACATTATTTTGACCTCTTCTATTTGCTCCCGAATTTTTGGCATTAAGTTCCTGGACACCCTGTATAAAAATGAATCCCTGTTTTTTATTGCGACATCACGCGTGAACGGCTGGACCGATTTTACTTTTTTTTGTTATGTTTGTTATTGCCAAGAGATGGTTCTTATGAAAGAAAAAAATTCGAAAAATTGCGCGGAAAATTAGAAAATTTAAGGATAATTATTTAAGAATACTTCTATCTAACCTTAGCGCTTTGGACAAAGGGTACATTCAGGAGGTCCCAGCGGCTGAAATCGCTTAGTAAGGAGTCTCTCTGAATGTAGCGCTGCTTGAAAGCTATTCAACAGCGGTTGACTGTTTTGCTCAGCGTAGAAATTTGTCGCTTTCTAAAAAGCGCATCGCGATTTTGACATTAATGACATATCGAAATTGGGTTATGTAGGTTTGTGTTGATCTTAATTATATTCTAAGGTGTTGATTGTTGGGATAAGATTTATCCAATTGATAATCGAAGATAATTATTGTAGTTTTGTACATAAACACAATAGACATATAAAAACCAAAATAAAAATTGGGTTATGTTTTCAAATGTTTTGACTTTTGTTGCGCTGTCAGTGAGCCACGCATTCAGGCGAAACGAAGGCGCTTATTAACAGCGGCCACAGCATGCTGAGTGGCTAGATCTAGCCGCTGGGACCTCCTGAATGTACCCAATGTTAACTTTTTTAATGTAACATTATATAATTTGACATATAATTGACAGGTTGGCAAATGACGACGAGATTACATCAAAAAGTTGGTAGATGGCAACAAATATGTAATACGAGGGTAAGTTGGTAGATGGCGGACGGATACTATTTAACAAAAAATATAATACGAGTCGGGTCAACTAGTATTTAAAGATTTATTAAACTTGTCACAATACTCACACAAAATACTATAAAAATAACTATAACCATAATTTCTCATCTACAAAACTACACTTTCTTATCTAGGTAAAAAGTTAATAAATATGACAGCGTTGCCGAGTACTGATAGTGTTTAGTGTAATGTGGAAAGATACCTACCTATACTAAATTTACAAATAACGAATGACTCATGCAATTATAAGGCTTTGTTGATAATTATTGAATTATATGATTCGATATGTTAGTTAATAGGTCTTAGGTTGCAAAATATGAAGTAACATTTCAAGACATTTCATATAACAAGAAATTTTAACAATAGAACACGGCAATATTTGAATGTACTGAGAATGTAACTGACCTATTCCAATAATTTTGGCTTCACAATTCTATGTAAATAAATAAGTCTATCTGAGCTTATAGTCGCCATGGGTATTCCCCAAACAGAAAATGGATGCATGTACAATATGTTCTCTAAGAGGGAATAAAAATCAGTGTGAAAAATGTCACTATAAAAAGCGTGGTGGTCATAGGATGTCCAAAGGGAGCGGTGCTCTCACCACTACTGTGGAGCTTGGTCTTACACTCCTTACTCAACCGCCTGAGTAGTGAGAACTTCTACACTAAAGCTTATGCAGATGACTTAGTGATTCTGCAAACAGGCAGTTTTGAGGAAACTCTGCTACAATGCAAGAGGCCTTTAATATCGTAGAACGCTGGTACAAAGATCACTCACTGTCAATAAACCCAAAAGAGACAGCGATGGTCCTTTTCACAAGAAAAAGGAGGCTTGTGAACCTTCGGGCTCCTAAACTCCTAAATACTGAATTAAACTTCTCTGCAGAGGTGAAATACCCAGGGATCACTCTTGACGGCAAGTTAAGATCTCTCATCTAGAAAATAGAGTTAAAAAAGCATATATTGTCTATGAACAGTGTAGGAGGCGGTTTTGATGACCATGCTACGGCTCCGGTCTACTGGAACACATCCTGACAAAGAATCTTGTTTGTATTTAATTTATAAATAATTGAGTTGCTAGGCAACAACTTGGTAATAATAGGCATAGCTTGTGGGATAAAATCTGGAGGTGTTTTTATCAAAGGTAATACCACAAGTCCTTAAAATTTTATCGATAAAGTTTGAGTCTAGAAAATAAAAATTTATGTAGTAAAATTTTACAGGACGAATGGTATTTGAGATTATTTTTTGAACCATTCTGTACAAAAACCACTTTATTTAATAATTTATCGTTATCTTTTCACTAATTTTCACTATTTTACTTTTCACTATTTTCGCTGTTTAATTGTTCAATATTGTTATTGAATTTTTGACAGTTCTATAATTTTATCAATACTGGTAAAACGACTAGTGGTTTTATCAGTATAAAAAGGAATGATTGGCTAGCATTTAGCACAGAACATTGAAGATTAAGCGTTTTCATTGGACGAAATCACAAAACTGTGATATTTTGACTGGTGAAAAAATAATCAAGGGTAATACCACGACTCCTTAAAATTTTATCGATAAATTTTTAGTTTCGACGAAAACACTAACAATCCAAAAATGAATATTGTAGCCGTAGTAAAGATCCAAATTTTGCGGATTTTGGTTCTTGACATTCTTTACGACTGGTTACGATGCCTAGGGTACGGAGGCCTGTACGTGAAGACCGTGAAGATCGCCGCCTAAGATTATTGGCCCTAGGGGACCGTTTCTCCACTACCAGGTCTATTGCAAATGAATGGTTTGCAGAACACGGAAGACTTATTGACATGCGAAGTGTTTACCGACGAATAAGACGTTTTGGCCTGTTTTCATACCGACCACAATGGGTCCTCCCTTTAACTCCAGAACACCGTCGTAATTGCCTTGAGTGATGCAGAGAACGGTCACTCTGGGATCAGGAATGGAACAGTATTATCTTTAGTGACGAGTCTCGATTTTGTTAAGGTCTGCACCCTGGTCGAGCGAGGGTTAGAAGACGACGTGGTTAAAGGAGAAATCCATGGTTTTTTGTTGAAAGGCATGTTCATCAAACTGTTGGAGTTATGGTTTGGGGTGCTATAGCTTATGGTTCGAGATCACCTTTTATCTTCATCAGAGGTAACATGAACGCGCAGCGTTATATCTAAGAAGTTTTAGAACCCCATCTTTTACCCTATCTTGACACCCTGGCAAATTCAACTTTCCAACAAGATAATGCCCGACCACATGTCGCAAGAGTCACAATAGACTTCTTTCAACACAATGATGTCACATTGTTACCTTGGTCACCAAGATCTACCGACTTATCCCCAAATGAGCACGTGTGGGATATGATGGGTAGGAGATTGCTCAATTTGCAACGTCCTCCTCAGACTCTAGAAGAACTTCGAGTGGAGTTGCTGGTTGCCTGGAATGAGATACCACAGGAGGACATTGACCACCTGATCAGAAGCATGCCTAGGCGCGTTGAAGAATGCGTAACACATCGGGGTGCATCCACATATTATTAAAGGTAAAAGGGCTTTAAAGCAATGCAATCATTATGAAATTTTTATCATTTACTTATTATGCTTCAATAAGTACTCATACAAAATTTTATAAAAATAAAATCATTTAAACTGGGTGTTCATATTTTTATGTCACTAAGTATATTTATACCAATATTATTTATAAAATATCACGAGCTACTGAAAGTGTGTACCCTATAACACACAATTCCCACGAAATACAGTTGCAAGTATTTTTAACATTTTTATCAAGTAACAAAAACTGAATAGGAATACTCTATACAACGTCCAAGAAAAAATTTTATACTGGGTACTGAGTTACAAGAAGCCCCTAGCCTAGTAGATGGCTCGCATTCACTCACAGAAACCAGTCGAGAGAACAGAATAATGACGTTTTTAAATATTTTTACGTCTGCTGTGTTCGCTATTCTCACGAGCTAGGGGAAGAAATTGGAAAAATTACTTTTTTTTTAAATTTCCTGACCAGTTGGTCGTGCTATTCGATTCGTGCAAAGACATTTTTGAGAATAATAAATGACAAAAAGGGTCTTTAATTTTATACGTTAACTGACGATCAGTTACTTTTTACGAATCTGTTTTGAGGGTCCGATGAACAATGTAGTACAGTGACGATTATTTCTGAGGTCGAAAAAACGTATAACAGGATAAAACCTATTAGGTGTTTTCTCTTTTTTGAAACCTTTTTTTTTAAATCTTCTACAAAAACATAACATACTTTGTGAGGAACCCAATATTTTTCTTGATTACAGATTTATACATCAAAAGTCAATAATGTTCCTTTGATGAAAATTACTCCAAATTTTCTGATTTAAAAAAACTGTGCTGATGTTACCATAGAGAGATCCGGTTTTCGAGGAACAATTTCTTTGGATATAAAGTTTTTTCAGTACACATGTTTAATTATTAAAATATTATACAGGGAAATAGATCATCCATGTATCAAATGTGACAAACCAATGAATAAAGGAAAAATACCAAAAAAAAATACAAAAAACTTCTGCATGATTTTTACCTCTCGCCTTTGTTTTTTATAGCCTGATGATGGCCTGCTTATAGGCCGAAACTAGTCGCTGTTCCTGTAAACGTGTACTTTTTATAATAAAACCTGTGACACTGATTTTGGTATTTTCTTTTATTTATTATACAGGGTGTGTAAATATCGTCGATTTTTTTAATGGAACACCCCATATATTTTTATTCTATCTGAAAGACGAACTCTTTCCCTTTGAGAAAATGTATAATTTGTTAAAGTTTAGGCGAAAAATAATTGAGTTATTTAGATTTTAATAATTGTTTATTAGATAGAGATGTCTACACAAAAATTAAAAAAGAAAATAACAAAACAAATTTTATAAATTATCTAGGGTAACAAAAATCCACAAGCTGTTCTAAGTGTTGTCCATTTTGGTCTATACATTTTTGTAACCTGAATTAAAAGTTCTGAAAAGAATTACGCCACATTTCTGGGGTAATTTCTTCGAATGCTCGGACAATGTTACATCTCAGTTATTCTAGAGTCTCTGGAATAGGATTATAACACCTATATTTGATAAAAGACCATATAACAAAGTCTGGAATCGTCAAGTCCGGTGAGTAAGCAGGCCACTAAATTGGTCCAGCTCTGCCAATCCACTTATCTCCCAATGTTTCTGTTAAAGAATTTCTAGCCACAAGTGAATAGTGTGGTGGTGCACCGTATTACTGCCATCTTGTTCCAGTTGTGGATATACGTAATTTTGTAACATGTCTGTGTAGACGTTACCAGTAATTGTAGTTTCTTAAAGGAAGAACGGCCCATATATTTTTTCTTTAGAAACGCCACACCAAACGTTCAACTTTGGTGAATCTCTTTCGTATTCCTCAATTACCCTTGGATTTTCAGACCCCCATATGCGACAATTATGTTTATTGCATCTCCCGTTTAAATAAAATCCAGCCTCATATGACATCATAAGTAAAACATCAGGAACTTCTCTAAATAAATCTAGTAATGTCTCAGAAAAAACAATTCTGGTTTAAAAATCTCTTTCATATATTTTTTGGGGTAATTGTATTTTATAAGGAGTTAACTTCAATACCTTCATACATATCTGAACTTCGGATTTTGAAATTCCAGTTGTGGATGATACTTTGCGAAGAAATATTCGATTATTATCTTCTTGTAATGTTTCCTGAATATGTAAGAGTCTATTTAAACGTGTTTAATATTTCTTTCTTTCCATAGATCCATTTTGAAGAAATGCAGGGTACCATTTTTTAATGCTATTTTAAGGTGAATGTTTCCTAAATACCTAACGAAATCTTTTGGTAGAACAACTGATTCATACTTAGCAAACAATAAGAAAGTTTTTGATTTTTCACGTGAACTAAATCGCACCATTATTGAAAATAAGTCGAAAACAAATCGCAATGAATTACTTTGACAGTTGAATCCATAAAATCCCAAAAGCTACTTTTACATTGAATTCCGTAGATGCCTACACAACAGCCTATCCTAAAAAATCAAATAGCTCACTCATTTTTCTTCAAAACTTTAACAAATTATACAATTTCTCAAAGGGAAAGAGTTCGTCTTTCAGATAGAACAAAAATATATAGGGTTTTCCATTTAAAACAGCGACGATATGTGCATTTAAAAAACACCTTTTTTTTAAACACCCTATAAAAAGAAATTGTTCCTCGAAAACCGCACCTCTCTCTGGTTTTTAAGTTCCGATATATTTGCAGTTAAAATGGGTCAGAAACTTCTGGGACACCCGGTATTATCATAGGAGCTTAAATTATTTCCGGAAATTTTCTTGAGGGCACGAATATTATTCAGAGTCCCGAAGCGACGAGGGATAATTTTCAAATTTAATCATTTAAGGCTTGCGTGCTATTCGGTAAGAAAATTTCACATCATAACTTGGAAATAAATTATTAAAATAGTAATATTAAAAATATTACCAACTTTAGTTACACCAAATGCTAAAATTCAGATGGGTATTAGTTCAGTCTATCACCCCCCTTTCATAATTTTATGTTTCTAAAAATGGTAGAAATGTATTGTTGTAGATCATATCCATTACATTTGGACAAATAATATTTTCTAAAGAAATTCAAAGTTATAAAAATATTAGTTACATATTAAAAAAATAAAATCTTCAGTAACATCAGCATTAATATCATTTAAAATAAAAAATAATATTGTAAAATGCAAAAACAAAATTACCCAAATTAAAAAAATCTGGTGTACTAAATTATATATATGAAGAACCGTCATCTGATTATAAGGATTTAGACAACATCAGAGATGTAGGAACAAGAAACGAATCTTACTTAGGTTTTTTGGCATTATTAAGATCAGTAATTAACTGTGAACGTTTTCAAAACAGTTCAAAAACTAAAAAGTAAAAAGGCACTTCCATAATCTATTTACACTTTACATTAAAAATAAATTTGAGTATTTAAAAAGAAAACGTTATCTTTGCGCATGTTCATTAATTTCCGAACTTTCGGTACTCGCTATCAAGCAAGAATCGTTTTAAGGGTAATTTTACTGGTCCGCAAACAAGATGGAATAGAGAACTCTTACTAATCGAGAGTTCTGAACCAGTAATTTCAAGTAGTTGGAACGATTTATTTCAACTGCGCATGTGTATTAGTAACGTTAATGTAATTTACTGGTGGTTGGAACGAACCTAATATTATTATAATAATAAAAACACAAAAATGAATACTTATTTACTAACAAAATTAAAAGTCTTAAATGTAATGTTCTAATAGGTCAAACACTGAGACATTTTGAAGATGCAGTGTTATGTAGATTACACCAGATAAGTGGAACTATGCAAAACACCGATTTGAACACAAAGACTCACTCACACACACATTCAAATACTACAAACCTGAGATAAAAAACAAAATTTAGATTTTCTTCAAGAAATCGAAATAAAAGACAGCCAGCAGATCCACAATTTAAAGTTGTTAAAAAACAAGTAAATCTATTGAACTGTTTACTTTGATTAAGTAAATGATTCATTTTTTTACATATAATTATATAAATAAGATGTAAATGTAAAAGAAATATATTAAGTTATTGTAAAGATTATCAACATTATAGTTTTTTCATGGTTTTCCTATATCATTGCACCGTTATACTGACCTGTCACAGCAGTCATTGAGTTTTTAAAAATCAATTTTTAAAATAAAAGTGGAAGTTTTGTTCAAAAGCTTATTTTTTAATATTCTTAATAAGATGAAATTCCACAGAGTAAGGGTTAGTACATTAAATTTTATAAATAATAAGTAAACTGATAACTTTATTTGTCAACAATCAGTTTTTAACTGATGCTTAGGTAATAGGGTCATAAAATAGTAGGTAAATTAAAACCATAATATTAAGCAGATCCTACTTATGCAATTAAAATTATTAAATATCTTAAATTAAAATTGTTTTATTCTACTTTGACATAATATTTGAACTTTAAATTCGTTTCTTCAGATAGAAATTTAACGGTTTTTATATCAGAATTAATTAAATTGTTATAAAACTTATCGTTGCAATTAACTTGTAGTTTCTATGTGAATAAAATATTCAGTTATTTTTATGTACAAAATTTAAATGCTTTTCTAGCGTCACCCTGATCCTTATCGAAAATATCCACAAAGCTACGATTCTCGCGCTTATTGATCCAGTGGGACACGGTGGCAAAAGTTATCTTCGTCTGTTCCGTTTCCAAGTCACAGCTATACACATTACCCACGGAGTCTAGACGGGATTCTAGACGAGAATTCAAACCACCCTTAGAAGCGATAGAGCCGTCTAGAGATGCGGGAAGGTCACTAACCTTAACAAAGAACATTTCAAAATCCATGATTTCAAAGATATTTGGCCGAACAGGTAATTTACAAATAAAATATTTCTATGAAATGTTAACAAAGCAGCACTATTCTAAATGTAGCAGAAATATTTTAAAACATAAAAATTTTATTATATAACAATGATTTGTGGAAGATCCTGTATTTAAATATAGATTTTACAATAACGTACCTATAATTAACTATTAACCCCATTGCTTTGTGACCTAATAGAATGTATGAATATCGCCTATTATTCAAATGAAGTACAAAAACGTATGCATTCTCCCGAGAAATCTCCAATTCAAATACGTTAATACGTTAGCATATACGATGCCTTCATTATCTTCGATAGTAATCATTTTTTGAAGATCCTAAGACAAAAGACGACAACCGGTGCCAACATTTGCACTAATTACACTTTAAAAATAAATCTCGTCAAAGATCAATATGTACGGATCGGATATAATCGGTTATTATCGGAGAGATGTACGCACATACTTTTAAGTATGTGGATGTACGGTTAAATAGACCAGTAGAAATAAATTAAAAAATGTAGCAAGACAGCAAGAGTAGTTGTTTTTTGTGACAAGTAATTTTGAACTGCAACAGGATTAGATTGTTTTCTTACAGGATGCGCTAAAATTAAAAGTGGAATTATTCTTTTGACTGTTAACGTCTTTCTGAAAAGTGTAGTTCTTTTTAACGGGTATGAGGACAGGCATATAAAGAAACCAATCAAATTTTAGCCGACGTTTCGTCGATTTATTTCGACATCTTCAGGGCAAAAATTTCGGTGTTGGTAATTTCGCCACCAAGTATCCATTAAGGCGTTAGTACTACAAGTAAATTCGCCACCAATCTTTAACCACTGCACTTCTGAGAATTATTATCCTTTCACCTGATTTAATTGTTAATTGCATACCTACCTATTTTGCTTTTTCTGGTAATTTCCTTGGTAGACTATTCAAATCAATCGCACTGCACATGAAGTAAACATATCTATTGGTAGATACTTCGTTATTGTTTTATGTTAACATAATGTGACATATAAAGGGAAATGAAAGCAAGAGTATGTATAGTCTATATAGAAAGGACAAGGAGTAATAAATCATTCATTTAAGTAGATTTCATAGACGTACCAAAATATATTTTAAGAGGGTATACCGTAAGGTACATTTTGTATTGAACGAATGAGTTGCAGCTATGCTAAAGAATATACGATTTAGGTCAGAGGTAACGGGATGTACTAATTTTAATAAAAAAAAGTGATAGAGGTACATACATTTTAGTAAGTTTGATAAAGAACGGCAACACAGTTTATTCATAATAGAAAACAAACCAATCTGTAACAATAATTATTTTATATATTTTTGTTCTTTTTGTAAGAAGATTAATTCAAACTTTGAATATTGTCACAAATAAATTACAATGAAATATATTTTTAAAAAATTAATCAAAGTCAAGATAGCAAGATATCGTTACAATTTTTATTAAATTCAAAGAAGCAAAATGAATATTTTTTATTTGTATTACTCCTATATGTAGTGTTTGGGGAATTTTTCTCAGAAATTTTAAATGGCAAGTGGTCTACTGTAATCGGCTAAATACAATTACACCTATTTACAGATTATTCGATTATTGAGAGAGATTTTCCAAACAACCCAGTTTTCTTAGAAACATTATCGGGAATATTATTTTAAAAGAAAGTAGGTACATTAAATCAGTACATAGTATTAGTTCTTTGAGTAAAGTTGTATGAAGTTGTATGGTTTTCATAATATTGTAAACAGTTGGAATATATTTAAAACATTTGTTGAATGTTAATTGTGCAAGTACCAAACAATGTCGATAAGCCAAGGACCATCTAAACGACCAAAAACAGGTCCATTATCTTTAAATGAAAAAACTCTGATATTGAATTGTTATATATCATTGAAAAACAAGGATCCAAGTGCAAGTGTTGATGATATTGTGGAATTAACGGCTGCTATGTTGTGTGTTGCTAAATCAACAATTTATAGATTACTAAAAGAAAGCAAGAATGGAACTCTTCAATCCCCTAAAACTCCTTCAGGCCGAAAACCAATTGAGATCGATTAGTCATGAAAACAAAGACTAAGGCGTAAAGTCCATGGATTTTACTTACAAAATTATGACATCAGTGCAAGAAGATACGGAGTATACAAAATTCTCCAGAATGACATTATTCAAACTTTTGAAAGATGTGGGCTTCAGATATACAAAAAAAATATTAGAAAATCTCTCTTGATAGATAAACCGGAAATAGTTTTTCGCAGAAGAGACTATTTAAGAAGCATTCGACATGCCAGAGAACAAAATTTGAAAATCTTCTACTTAGACGAAAGATGAATAAATGCTGGATATACAGTTTCCAAATCTTGGCAAGATGAAAACATTAAAAGCGGAAGGCAGGCATTCGTGGAAGGTTTGTCGTTAGGTTTGCAGCCACCATCTGGAAAAGGAAAAAGACTTATCATTGTCCATGTTGGAAGTTCTGAAGGTTTTGTTGATGGTGGATTATTAACTTTTATTTCAAAACGCACGGGGGACTATCACGAAGATATGAATGGGGATGTATTCGAGGAATGGTTTGTTCAAATGTTGGATCTGATTCCAAAAGGGACTGTTATTGTTATGGACAACGCAAGTTACCATTCACGGTTACGAAAAGCATTGCCCACAAGTCGTTGGCGTAAAGCAGAGCTTTTGGAGTGGCTTATTTCGAAAAATATTAAGTTTCCAAAAGATCCACTAAGGAAAGAACTTTACAGAATGGCAAAAATGAACAAGAATAAATACAAAACCTACATTGTAGAAAAAATGGCTTCTTTTCGTGGTATATCAGTTTTTCGACTTCCCCCTTATCATTGTGAACTTAATCCCATAGAATTAATATGGGCTCAGGTAAAGGGGGAAGTTGGAAAAAATACTACTTTTAAAATAAACGATGTTGTGAAATTGTTTGAGAGTGCTGTAAGTCATGTTAGTAAGAAAAATTGGACAAACTGTATCGAGCATGTTATCAAAGTAAAGGCAAATATGTGGAAAATTGACAATATTTGTGATGATTTATTCGACCCTATTATTATTAATGTCAACAACGATTCTTCCTCTTCCGAGTCGGATATAGAATAAAATGTAAGTAATAAATGTATTCCAATAATTCTTTCTTTTCATTTTTTATTATATTATAATTTAAAACGTATTTTTTTCCAAAATACACACCACTGCATTGCGTTATTGCTTAATGCTAATCCTTTAACAATGAAGAAACCCTAAACTTTGCTACAACTGAAACAAATACGGGGTAGATCTACCTGGTTTTTAGAATTACGGAAGAAATGTAATTTAAAGTAAGAGATTTATCAAAAATTTCATGGTGCTCCCTCTGTAAAGGTTTTGCATACTTAATTAGGGTTTATTACTCCTCGTACTTTTTGTACATACTATAGGTAGTATAGTTTCATTGAAAAAATACAAAAATACAAAATGAATACGAAATTATAGGACAACAGATTCCAAAATAGGTTATGTTAGGTTAGGTTAGGTTAGGTTAGGTTAGGTTAGGTTAGGTTAGGTTAGGTTAGGTTAGAATAGGTTATCTTAGGTTAGGTTACAAGAAGTACTGATGATTTGTCGGTTCAAAATAATCCATCCTTATCAAGAAGGAGCGTCATTAATAAATCATGAAAATATCGGTGGCAGAGGATTTACAAATTTACTAGTGGTAAAATTACCTGTGCCCAAAAATGTATTTAAGATTTCTGCATAGGAGTAGGAAAATGGTTTTCGACCATATCTTAAAACTGAGAAGTGGTACGCAGCCCGTCAATAACACAAAAATTGTTATTTAGGCACGAACGCACATGTGTTAAAAGGCGACTTTGAAGTTATTGTGAATGTCAAAATTCGTGCCGACTTGGCCAGCGAATTGGTTTCGAATGTAGTCTAACGCATGCGCACACATTTTTTGTTTATGAAAGATCCTATTAATAATTAATATAAAACTAAGTGCTTTTGGGTTACAAAAACACCACTGAGAGAAAAAATTTAAATTGTATAAAACATTACAACCGTCAAAAACATACAATACTTAAATGTAAATAAAATCATAAACCTTAAAAATTAGTACCATAAATAATAAATAAATAAAATCAACCACCGCAATTGTATTGTTAATAAAGGAATGAAAACCGAAATCATAACTAAAATTAAAGAAGACATCAAATTAAAAATAGGTATAAGACATTGGAAGTGACTATTTTAACATTAACATTTTAACATTAAGTTGATTACAAAAACGGGAAATAGTATATTTCTTAACTAGTGCGCAAAGTAAGTCTTGTTCGCACCCTGGCTGCAGTTGACCGAACGACGCGAAGCGGAGTTAGGAACAGTATTTTTTCTACGAGCGAGAACATTAATAATAATGTCTTTATTTCCATTAAAATACAGAAAATACAGAAAAAATCGGGCGAGATTCAATTTGTACATAGTTGTTGTTAAAGACAAAAATATACATCGGCTCTTCCACCAATAAAAAAAATTAGACAATCAATTTATAATATTATATTCATAACAAAATACTAAGCAACAACTATATAACAAAAACTAATTATTTCATTTAATTATTATTAACTATATTAAAAGTAAATGAACAATGTGAAGCATTATGCAAGGTTAATGCTAAAGATGCGGTTCCTTCAATGGAGAAAATTACTTGTTTTGTATTGTTTTTGTAGGTTTCGTCGGTGCCAGTTGGAGTTGAAATAATATTTCCAATGTACAAATTTAACTTGATTTTACACATAGTTTTCAGAACCGAATACTAGAAACATAGCGTTGGGGGCTTATATTTTTCCGACTGTTCCGATAAATAGGCTAAGAATACTTCTTCTCTAAAGGGCTTCACTTTATTTATATCACACCATTTGCTACATTTTGCATATTGCTTTTCATATTTTTGGGATGACCTTTGGGGTATTAAAGTATTGCAGGTACCTGCGGCTTTGTCTAAAATATGAACCGGTATTATTTCCTCATTGTCTTCTGCTTCAATGTTTTCCATTGTTTTTTAAAAAATCTGGGCTAAAAATTTGAGTTGTTAATTTTTTTAATCTCGCCAATTAGATCTAATACAAAAATTAAAAACTATAGATTTATTGAATACTTCAGTAGACAAGTAAAATTATTTTATTTATAAATAACTCAGATATTAGGTACCTAAGTTATAGTTACACAAAGAGTAAATGTTTTGGAAATGTATAGGTACAGGCCCTGGGTGGGCGTGTCCATGTCGCTGTAGTTGTATTTTCGATTAACAATCGATATTACAATCATCTATGCAAAAACAAAAATCGATAAAAATGATTCGAATTTACGATTTAGATTATTAGAGTTTGTCAAGGTTTCCAAAAGTAGTGTTGTCTAAATAAAGTCTTCGACCCTAGTCAATATGGAAAATCCCCAAAACCAATATATTAATAAAATCATTCGGTCCTAATATTATATCGATTATATTTACAATAACTAACATAAAATCGTTAACATTAGCTCGTGATTGGCTAGTTGCGATAACCTTTCTTTTAATTCTATCGCCGTAGTGTGATGTAGTGGTGGAAGCACAAATGTGAAATATCACCATATTTATATTTCTACAAACAATATTATTTCGAAACGAAAACTCACATAGGTAGAAATGGAGAAAAAAATTGCGAATAAAAGGATATTAAAATAAGAAACAATCTATAGGTTTTAATAAATTGATATTTGCAAATTGACAGAATTAACTATTACTTTTTATTTTTTTTTTGTAAACGGGGACCTGTCCTAAAAATAAATAAAATAATTTTATTCAAAAATAAAGGAGATAATAGGGAAGAACTAAAAGAGTGCACCAAAAAAAAATAAACTTATTTTTATGGGTGCGGCATTAGTGCGAGGAAGTCCAATTACTCATTTGTGGTAAGATATACGAAAAAAAGTTATTTAGATAAAAGTAGGGGAATTTATAGGACCACACTTTAAAAATATTTTCAAATATACAGGGCCACCCATTATGATAGGGTGGACCAAACTTATCTTTTTTTAAATGGAACACCCTGTATATTTTTACATTGTTGGATTCCTTAAGGTCTTTCCTTTTTGGCAATATAGGGTTTTGTAGTGTTATACAAGGTGATTCAAGAAATAATTACGTTTTCTTAATAATTTCGTGGCGGTAATAACACCCTGTAGAATTGTACAGATTTGACATAAAAAAATCTATTTACCGTTAAATGGTTTTTAATATAGTCTTCCATTGTACAAAATTATCAACATAGCAAAAAATTTAATTTTTCTCTTCAGAATAGGTCGAAACTTGGAATGATTATTTTCTGGGTTTTCTTAAATGGAACACCCTGTATTTTAATGTTGCAATGAAATGGTCTTTTATAGTACTTTAATATTTCATAAATATTCCCTATATCTAATTGCCTTAGTTTGTGATTTATTCGTGATTTTTTGAGCCAAACAATAATTTTATTAGGTTGGCTGTGGTTACAGGGTGTTCTATTTAAAAAACATAAGTTTGGTCCACCCTGTCACAATGTGTGGCCCTGTATATTTGAAAATATTTTTAAAGTGTGGACCTATAAATCCCCCTACTTTTACCTAAATAATTTTTTTTCGTATATCTTACCACAAATGAGTACTTGGACTTTCTCGCACTAATGCCGCACCCTGTATATTTAAATTTAAAACATAATGCAACCTTGCTGTGCAATACATATTAGGTGTACACATTTCATTTAAGAAACCCTCTTAATTAAAGCCAGAAATTTATTATTTTATTTTTAATAATTTTTAAAAACTTTATTTTTTTATTATTTTGAAAAATAAACTGAATTGTCCCATTAAAGATATTAGAGATTTTTTGTTTAAACGTCTTTGTTTTTTATAAACTTTTGTAATTCTTTTAATTTTCAAATCTTCTGATCACCCTCTTTACTAGTTTGTATTTATTTATTTTATTTTATTTATTTAAATTATTACATTAATTTTTATTTTGTTTTAAAAAATTTAAAATCCTCAAAGAAACTTTTAATATTTTTTATAAAATTTGACACTCATCTACTTTATATATATATTTATAATTTTTGTTCGGATTCGGAGTTTTCTTTTCAATGTCTGCAAAAAATTAAATTATTTTATTCATAAATAGCCGAAATATTAGGAAAACGCTAAAATAGTGCACCGATAAAACAGCCTTAACCTTTATTTTATTGAGCTATTTTCGACCCGAACAAAATAATTTACGCTCCTTCATGGACCATAAAACCTTTATATTACAACTCTCAACTCCTTTGTTATAGTAAAACTGAGCTTTATGCAATGTATGAATCTCTTAATTATATCAATAGGTCCAATTACCTCATTCTAACAGACTCTCTATCTTCCATTACTTCAATGTAAAAGTCATATCCAACTCATCCCTTCGAAAAAATATTAACTTATGCACTTTAAAATCATTCAAGAGGATTCAAGAGATACAATAAATTGATCTGGATACCTTCACACATTGGTATTAAAGAAAATGAAAGCGTTTTACAAAAGCAAAGTTTTCGGTAAATGGCAAAGCGAGTAGGAATGCACACAAGCCAAGTCATTGGTAACCCCCTAGAAAAATTATCCTTTAAATGGTTTCAGTCAGGTAATACTATCCAGATTACGATTGGGACCGGTGGGTGAATACTCGACGCATTTTACCCCAATTACCTGCTAGAAAGAAAAAGGTTCATAATCCAACATGAATATTCGACACAGAATGTTCAAAAAACATATTTCCTTAAGGACGGGGTATCGCTGTACATCAGAATGGCACCTGCAGACCAAAAGTTTATTCTAACTTTCTCCGTTATTATAACTCAAATCGTTTTATTTTTTTCACTAAATTGCATATAAAGGTCTAACTTAGGTAAGGATTACATTTATTTTTTGTTAATTAATGGTTTAATATTGAAAAAGAGCTGTTGAATGCGAACTATTTTAGACCTTTACATTTGTATAAATAAACAACAATCTAAATAAATTTTCTTAAAATGAAACTAAACCTTTCCTAAGTTGAACATTTTTCTATCAAATAGCCCAATCAGAATTTTCTAAAGAGATCAGACCTAAGAAATAGTTAGAAACTAAAATCATGCTGCATTTTATTTTTATTTTTTCACTTTGGATCAAAAATGGACGTAGTTAATGACGAAATAATTGTACTTTAGTTTATAACTTTTATCATAGATGGAACTAGGCGCTATGTATTTTTTTTATTAACGAAGTCAAAATAAATTTTTGTATTATAAATTAATGTAACGTTTTTTAAATATTTTACGATATTTACAAAACAATTATTCAATAAAACAAATTAGTAAAATGAAAAAAAGAATACTGATTTGCGGATATTGATTGTCAGCAGACCAGTTATATCATTGTTATATCTTGAAGAAATTTTAATTATAATATGCCCAGCGTACGGCTGGCCATCTATAGTTATATATGAGGGTAAATAAAATTATTGTTTGTGTGCCGAGCGATCGCTTACAGAATAAGTGTTTATTATTCCATTTTCCCAGCACAATTAAAAAACCATTAGACACAGAATAAACATCGTTGTAAATAAATATAAAAATTATAAAATTGTTAATAACAAAAAACTGTAAATTCAAAATTCTTGAAAAAAATACCAATTATTGGTGGCCATATAGACACTTCTTGGTCAAATTTTGGAAGAAATCTGGTCACAGGTTTCTGAGAGAAAAAAATGTTAGCGTAAATTTTGTATACGTGGTATTCTGAATTAAGTAAAAAGAAAAACCGGCATCAAAATATTTTATTTAAAAAATATACTTTTATTATTATTACATTTAAATATTTTCTGGTGGATCTTTATATTTTAATCTTTTGCCTCTCCTGTTTAAAATAACTTCCGGCCCAACGCAATCCTCATAGAATCGTCTCAACTTTTCTACCATATTGTTAAAAAAAGTTTCGTTGAAATTTATATTTTCGGTAAAAAGTGGATTCATATCTCCAGTATAAATAATAAAATGGCATGTTTTTCTTCTTGTGATGCCGAGTTGTCCTTGTATCTAAAAACAATAATTTGTAATATTCTAAACAAATTAGTAAAATGAAAAGCCAGTAACAAATCTTACCCGATAATAATAATTGTGGTTTTCCTTCAAGTGAATTTCACTATTTTCAATTTTTAAGCAAGGAACCATACGCTTTTCTACGGCCTCTCTCAATGATATTTTTGATGTGACTACTTTTAAAAAACATTTTACTTCAACAAGTTCATCCTAAACAACCTAAACAACCTAAAATATAATAAGTTATTAAACTCTGATATGTATATAATAGTTACAATAATTCGTTTACCATCAGGCGATGCACCTAAGAAACCGTATTTCAAGTCAACAAATAATCCTGAAGGGTTAACATTAGTTTAAATCCAGCAACGTTCTAGAAAACATCATTATTCTTCATAAGTATCTAGTCTCCGAATTTTCGACGCAAGTAAATAGGTATTACAAAATTAAAATATGTTGACCACTTTAATGTGTCATTTGTAAATGCATCGCCTCTAAGTTAATAATATTTTATTAATTTTTTGACACTTACCTAGAACTGATCTAAAAAGAATCACATAAACTTATAAAAATAATAAACTTACCCTACCGGTGATTAGGTATATATATATAGAATTAAAAATACAAATAAAAAATGTTTTTAATAAAAACTAAAGATAAAAGTAATAATTACTATAGAGATTGATAGAGATAGAGATTGATATTACTAAATGTTGATCTACCCTCGTTCTTTCCCGAGATAAAATACAAAATATATTTTGTTGGCTGGCAAGGTCTAGAAATAAGAATTATATAACTAGTTTTTAGCCCTAAAACATGTGTTTTTAGCAGGTAAAATTTTTTCCGATGAATAGAGCTATTTAGTGAAAGGATTCTATTATTATTTCTGTTAGTTTATCCTATTACTAAGAGATGTCTGCACTTCATGGACAAAAAAATCATTGACACATTTTCGTTTCCGACTGCATGGGATACGGGCTCCTTAACCCCTTTATTGCCATCTCCCTTCCAGTTTGATATTTTTATAATTAACAGGTAAATTTCTTACACTTAGGTACAATTTTTTCAGTTTTGTTTATAATTAATGTTGTTTTGTTAAAATAAGTATAATTAAAAGTTATCGTAATAGAGATTTGCTATTATTAGAAAATTATACATTTTCTAAAAGTAGTGGGTTAGGTTAGGTTAGGTTAGGTTAGATACTTATATAAAAATAGTCTTAGCAAAACAGCAAAGATTAAAGACAAAAATAAAATTGCGTTTCTAGAACGAATGATTTTGTTACCTACTTACCTGTCTGTAAGTACCTAAATTCTTGTGTCGAAAATTCCTGTAATAAAAACATAATATTTCTAACCGTGCGTCGAAAGTTCCTGTCCCAAAAATGTACCTGTTTTCTTGCGTCGAGAATTCATACTGTTCTTTCGCTGTAAACTGTTCTTTCGCTTCAAAAAATGCTACTTTCGTCACTCGTTAAACAATATACTATTTTTATATCCGGTACTGTTTATTTTGGTTGATACTGTAGTATTCCAAATTTTGTTGCACCATATATTAGACTTATTAGAGAATAGTTATTTACGTTACAAGCCCGGGAAGTGACTTATTACAGTACGAGATAGATGTTTATGGACGAGGCGACGAAGGGGCCCAGTCAAGAATATCTAATCGAGTACCCTAATAATCACTTCACGGACGTGTATCGTATTATATTTTTTTTCATACTGTCTTTGGTTTTAAACGCAATAAACTATGAAACTGAAATGACATATTATCATTTTATTAGAAAGTTATGTAGACTGCTGTGAAAAAATTATGTTACTTGATTTATTCTTAACATGGTTGATTTGCTTTATAAATAAAAAATAAACAGCGCTTACCAAGTAACAGTGTAAATAAAGGCAGACATATTGAATTTTTCTGCATACACGAAATATCTGCGGAGAAAATGGATCTGAAGTTAGATGAAATTGCTGAGAAAACTGCGGAAACGATAGGGCAAATCATTCCAGTTAATTCTGCGAAAAGATATGAAATATGCGCTGTTTTGCAACTGGCGTGAACAACACAATTTGAAAAATAGTGCTGATGAAAATGTGATGTTGGCTTACTTTTTATGTGACAAGAACAGTTTTTTTAAAGAATATTCTTTTCAACAGTTTAAATTTTCAGTCAAAAACATTCTTCATTATGGTCCAAATACTCGATGGTAAAATCAATGATTATGGTTAATGAGAATGTCAACATATCAAGTTTCCCAAAGTTGATAGCTTTTTTGAAAAAACAAAATGTAGACCATCAGCCAAACCAGTCGAAGGTGCTGACAAAGCAACAAATTGAAAGCTTCATGAGGGACGCTCCAGATGAAGAGTATCTATTACTCAAAGTCATAGCATTACTTGGAGTTGCTGGAGGTTACCGAAGGAAAGAGATCTATAATTTAGAAGTTAGTGATGTGGAGGATACGGGTACTCAGTTAGTAGTTAAGATTAACCAGACAAAAACGCATATTCGACGAGCTTTCACTGTGATTAACAGTGATGAGGTTCACTATTTGGGTCTGTTTAGAAAATACATGAATTTACGGCAACACGTCTCCCTGAAAGCTCTTTTGGTGGGTTATAGATAAGGAAAATGTCTGTCTCAAAGAGCTGGTATGTATTCTGTTGGCGGAGCACCTAAGAAATTAGCTGAGTTCTTAAAACTAGACCTACTATAAAAGTATACAGGTCATTGCTTCAAGAGGACATCCTCAACGTTGTTGGCCAATGCTGTAGGCTGGAGCTGACCTTAATATTCTAAAACAGCACGGTAGATGGAAGAGTTCTTCAGTTGCAAAAAAATTATATAGAAGAATCGATTGAAGGCAAAAACAAGATTGCCAGAATGATCCAAAGGGGCGAAACTTTTGTTGAAGTGCTAAATCACAGCCACACGTCTTCCGCGATTACAGAAAACACTGTAAATCAACTCATGTTGATTACACTCTTCAAAAACTATAATAAAAGCTTAGTTCATGTTGATTCACTTATTATTTCAAACAACATTGGGAGAATTAAAGAGTACTGTACAATAGGAAAAAAAAAATATTTACAAAAGGGATACAATTTTTCTGACTTGCTATAATATTTCCTCTGAGATAAGTGTAATCGTTCAACTTACTTTAATTCAAAATGTGTAACTTTTTGGCTGTAACATTAGATTTAATATCTTGCTATGACTTGAAAAGTGGAGGGGTTATTCCTTTTAAGCACCTCGGTCCCATTGTTAGCTATTTTGTAGCTACTCAAATAAAGAGAGAAACTCTTTTATTTTCGAAAGATATCCAAAACCAATTGAACACTAATACGTTTTCTGTTTTTTATTAAACAGCATATAAAAAGAACATTAAACGTACCTACTTACATAAAAAATAAATTTTGAATTAGTACCTACTTTTATAGACCCATTTGTACTAATTTTAAAGATTGAAAACATGTTTATATTCTTTTATTGGTTTGTACATTACCCTACTGGGAGAATTATAATATACATACCAAAAAAATCGTATGCTATTTAGGGCTTAAATAAAACGTGCAACGCTGCATTTCGCAATCTATCCCCTCAATTCGTTCGTCGTTGCATTCTTATCTGAAACAGAGTGAGACGTCGAGGACGAGGAGGACGACGAGAGAGTAAAATAAATCAGCTTGGCTGGGGTCGCAGTTTAGTTGATGCACCGCAGTACCTATTACCAGACACGCTAGGGGGCGCCAGACTCGCCATATTGCTTCGATTCGACTCATTCCGCGACTCGCGACGATATCTGCACTTACTTCCCAAATGCATATAACTTGCAATGCGACGGACAAGAATGTCTATGATTACGTTACGTCTGTATTTTCGGATTTTCGTTCTTTAAAATTAGCGTATTCCGACAAAATACCAACAATATTTAAAAGTATTTATCAACTACGAGGGTCGTTGGTAACCCAAAGAATTTCGTTTATTTTTTTTTTGTTTTCTCAAAAGTTAGTTAGTGGTACAAATAATAATTGTGAAGTTTTAATGTGGATACGTAATTTGTGTGTCGGGCGTGATCAAGGTAAGTTTTTTTGTTTTCAATTTAAATTGATTTTCGATGTTTACCCTCAAGAAATACATACAACTAGATTATGTCGATAATATCAGTCTATTAATCATAATTCTCGAACTTGTCATGCAATTATAATAATCAAACGAATTAACATTAAACATTTTATAACCTTTCAAAATATCTTTTTAGTGATGCCGGAATAGCTCTTATATTATTTTAAATAAATTTGCTTATTGCTCTTTGTCATTATCATGAACACAAAGCTTTTTAGAAGTAGTGAGTTGGCGTATTTGGTTTGACATAATTTTTGAACTATGCGTGGTCATTTCAAAATATATACGAAACTCAATTTTAAAGAATTTTTTATATTTTCTACTAAAGATTAGGGTCTATTTTTGGTCTAACTAACTGGATAAAGTATATTCAGGTGAATAAGGGAGTTATTATTAAATGAACAAAATTTAGTTTTAAAGTCTACATTTAACAAAAATTTTAATAGGTACGTATTTAGTTGTGTACGTTGATTCACTTCCATGATGTCTTTGTTCTTTTGTTTGTTGCACTTGCGCGTATTAATTATCCGGCACACTTTGGTTAAATACCTTATTATCTTTAATTTTTAATTCCCAAGAAAAATAATGTTAAGGTTGTAATAGCGTACATTTAATACTAATTTTTGTTGTTGTCAAATCTAGAATTCTTTTCTTTATTAATTATTATTATTTCTCCTCACTCTTAAGTCTTTATTTCTTTAGTTACCTTCTCCAATAGAGGAGATAGAAAAGATTGGAAACAATAATTACATTTTTTTCACCAGTAACATCCAGTCTTGTATTCCTAAGTTGGCACTAATGCAAAATTGTAAAGTAAAAAATTTTTGGATCATTTTCCAAAACATTAACAAGATCAATATATATGTCTTACTTTTTATTAAAGCGGTGGCAAGGGAAGTCCATGGTGAGGATTTACATGAACTTAGAGATCAAAATAATCGTCTAATAACCTATATCTATAAAAAATGTTTCACTTGGAAAATTAAAAAAGAACCTTTTATGACAAAGGTTGTTTCAAGAGATAAAGTTAAAATTTTCTTACAAATATTTCCTAGTTAAGATTGGTATTGGTATTTTGGTAGATACTCATAGAAAAGTTGTATTTTCTACGGGGTATAAACTGGTTATTTATTAATTACGTCCTCGATTACGTCTTTCTGATACCGAACAAACTGGAAGTAAACATTTACGTACTGTAGCTGCAAAAGCAAAGCTGATTCAAATTGTGAGATAAATACGCCCACATGTATTTCAAGTGAATATTATAACGATTTTTTCCTATTGTGTAGAAAACATACCTAGTCCACCTGAGCCAGATGGAGTGCATTGAATTTGCCAAATTTTGATTATACCATATCGGATGACAACACAGGATCTGACCCAGTGACTTAATAACATTTTAAGTTTGGTGTGGAGGAGAAAAAATTCTATCCTTGCAGGTAGTAGTATAAATAATGAGAGAGAGAGAGAGGGTATTTTCAAATATTTAAAAATTGAGATGAAGATTTCATCTTCGGAAATCATTACTAAAAGTAATAGATAATATTTACTACGGTCTAAAATAAATAGCTTACTCATCAAAAAGTATTAATCTATATGATTTGAAACAGTAAAGTACCTAGGTACTTTCTTTTTCTTTTAATGTTATAGAAATAAAAATTGAATTATTATTTTAAACTCAGCTAGTTCATAATTAATGTAGGTAGTTGAAAAAATTTTTGTCCACGACTGCCCTATAAAAGCTTAATTATCGAAATAACTACCGTTAGATTAGATTAGATTAGTGACGGAGTGGCTTTTTGTGTCCTGTCCCACTGCGACCTTTGCAGATCTATTGTGGTCCTCCCTATATTTAGAGTACGTTTTTATTAGACCTATTAATCTGGACGCCACCCCCTTTGTATAGCTCTCTCTCCTCGGCTTTTCTTCTCCGAATAGGTGAAACCACACCCTTGCTAGACCTTCTCACTCACAGAGTATGTGCTCCGTAGTTTCGTCTTCTTCCTGGCAGAACCTACAAAGGCTATCGTCTGCTATGCCGATTTCCTTAGCCTGCAATGTCCTGTGAGGATACCCACCATCATCCTCGTCGTTTCTCGACTTTGAGATAGCAGGTCACGTGACAGTTTGACCGACGATCCTTTAAGGAATAGTTTAGCGTGCCTTATTCCTGGGGTTTCAAGCCACCAGCGCAACACTTGATTGTTTATCCATTGTTGGATGCTCTCCTTAACAAGGCATTTGGCAATTCCACTTAAAGGTTCTGGCCCTATCATGACCTCAGTCGCTCCTTGCTTGGCTAAATCATCAGCTTTTTCGTTGCCTTTTATTCCTGAATGGCCTGGCACCCAGACTAGGGTCACTCTGTTTTGACTGCCTAGTATGTTGAGGGCCTTGCGACACTCCCACACCAGACTTGACGATGTCCGAAATGAGCCTATCGCTTTTAGTGCTGCTTGGCTATCGGAATAGATGACGATTCTTTGGCTTTTTACCTTCCGTCTCATTAACTCTTCTGCACAACATTGCACCGCATTACCTCTGCTTGAAAGACAGTGGCATGTCTTCCAAGGTTCAGAGAGATCGTGATCCTTTCTTTCCCCCGTATATTCCGGCTCCTACTCCGGCTTCCCAGTCCTTTCTTTCTGGAATGACTACTGCGTATTCGTTTTTAAAACTATATTGTGGGGCAATTTGATCCATTGGCATTCCTAGAATTGGATCTGCCTTTAATTCTTCATATAGCTATTTCTAGACCTTACCTTGTTCTTGGCTTATCGGAGGAGGCTCCTGTAGTAATCTGAGGCTAATAGATCTTGCGTTGCCTTGTACAAAAATATGCAGTGGTGGTAGGCTTAGTAATACCTACAGGGCTGCAGTCATCGTCGTTTTCATGGCCCCGGTGATACTTAGGCACGCTTGCCTTTGAATACCACTTAGCTGTCTCTGCGCTCCAACCTGTAGTGTCCCTAAAGCCTTGTTCGCACTAGGCTAGTAATTTAGTCGAGTGGCGAGTAATTTAGTAACTAAATTTGCGAAAAGTGTTCGCACTTCAGTCGAGTATAGTACATTAGTGGGATAGTGATATTTTTAATTTTCGATTTAATCTATTTTTCACCAAGTCCAACTATCTTCATTGAATTTTCCAAATCAAGATAGGCAGATTGCTTGATTTGTTTATTTTTATAAAGCGGAGACTTTATGTTCCATAGGCACTCATGTTGTAAATATTGTGAAACAAATTTCACAGTTGTATCATCACTCCAACGATAAGACATTTTATTTTCGCGTTACAACCCCGTCAACTAATGAACTATACTAAATCCAACAGGTTCGCACTTGTTTAGTAAATAATTTATTGAAAAATAAAGCGTGGTGGGGGCGCTACTCGTCTGTAAAAATAGAATAAAATGGATTGACTCGACTAAACCGTTTACTAAACTACTCCACTAAAATTACTGTGTTCGGACACATTTAGTTACACTCGACTAAATTACTAGCCTAGTGCGAACAAGCCTTAACTCGGAAAAGTTTCGAAAAATATCAAATTTTTTATACCATCTGATTCTATTTTAAATCTCGAAGAAAACTGTGGTTGGAATTTTCCGATCCAATTATTCCCTATGGAAATTTTCCATTTTTTCACCCCGAGTTTTTGAAATTTTTAAACTTTCACTAAAAATCCAATAAAGCACAAACGGTAAGAGATATTGAAATGTAACGAAAACAGTCATCTTCGGCTTATCGAGATCTATTAGAAACAGTGATTACTCTTTTCAAAATATTAAAGGCCTTTTCGGTATCGTCGTGCATGCGTAAACATTTTTTTCGATGGTGCATTTTTTACTTAATCCGATCCTGAACAAAAACAGCGAACTGTTATTAAAAGTTATCTTAAATCTTTTTTTGTAATTATCAATTACAATTATTACAATTTTTATAATTATCAATATGGTATGATTTTTTTTTATTTCCTTTTATTTTACCCCTTCCACCATCGAACAAAGTTAAAAATTAAAAAATTTGAGGGATGATGGTGACCAAATTATCAACCCCATCGAAATCGGACCACCACAAATCCCCTCCCCATTAAATTCAGTATAAAATAGACTGCTTAAAATTTGAAATGAACAGTATAATTTATGTATTTATTTTAAATTAAGATAGTTATAATATTAATTTGTTATTATTTTCATAAAAAAATAGATTTTTTATAATTATTATTATTTCTAGTAAATTTTATTTAAAAGTGGTGGACAAAGTATAGTATTCTACTCGGATATAATGGCTGTTATATGCTCGTTGAATAATATACTATTCTCGATACTATTATTTTTGTATTAATGAAAATAATTCTTTTTTAACTTTGTTAACTTTTTATTAATATTAGACCCGATATTAGATAACTAATCCTACATACATATAATTGCCAGACACTCCTTGTGGAAGTACGGATGGATCAATCACCATCTTCCATTAGGTATTTTGTGTTCATGGTTCCTCTACTTCCTTCCTTCACGTAGAGGGTCTGCCATACGTCTTTTTTTTTCTTTCCGGATCCCACTGTAGCATGGAATTTAGTAGCGTTTTTGGGCCAGCCATTTTACTCTCTGTATTTTTATCTTTTTTATAATATTTTCTCCGTTTAATTCTGTTAAAATTTCATAATTGATTCTTTAACTGTACTCATTTTCCTCGATCTTTATTGCTCCCAATATGGTTCTCATTATTTTTCTTTCCATTATTTTTAACTCTTCTTCTTCTTCGTTCTTGTCACTGTCATCGTTTTTGCTGCATACATCACTGTTGGTATTGTAATTGTTTTATATATGCTCATCTTTATTTTCTTTGTTAATATTTTGCTTTTTAGTAGTTTTTTCTTTGCATAAAATTATCTGTTGATGGTAATTATTCTTTATTCGATTTCACTTCCTCTATCCCCATTGCTGTTTATCATGATTCCCATATATTTAAACTTGGCTACTTCTTTAAACTCGGATTCGTTTAGTTATATTTTGTCTTTTCCGAATCTCATTATTTTTATTTTATCTTTAGTCCCATCTTATTTCCCTCGTTTATTAATTCTGAGAGTTTTTTCTTCATCATTTCCCTGTTTTTGGTAATGATTACTATATCATTAGCTTAAGCTATTAGTTGATGACCACTTGTTCTTAAGTTTCCCTTTGGTATTTTTCTAATTACATACTTATTCTAATGCTAAATTAAAAAGTGTTGCCGATAATGAGTCTCCTTGTCTTCAGTTTCATTTTTTTGGTTATAATACTGACCCTTGAATGTTCCATCATCATCTTAATAAGTCCTACTGAACTATCGTAACTATGACTAAGACTGGTTACAACTGTAACAAAGTGTGTTTAGCAAATCAATATTAATATAAATTGTGATTGGTACCTAACAAACCGAATTCTACAGAATTCAAACTCTTTTTTATTAACAAACTAATTTTGTAATAATTACCAAACGATTTCGATAGACATTTTAAATCTAACAGATTTCTTTTCGCCCGGAGTTTTCCACCAATTACAAGGAACCCTATGATCAGTCGATCGACCGTACGAATTAAAACAAAATGACGAGTAAATGTACTATCGGCTTCAGAATAGCATATACATTTTCAAACTCAAATCGCTTACAATGAATTAATTTTAAGGACGGCCTATTTATTGTGTATAACCAATCACGGTTTACCTAAATAATAATAAATTTGAAATCAGTTAAACAGTTGTCCACGCCCACATCTTTAATGTTTGCAGCATAAGGTATTTTATTGACAAATGCCTGTCCCTCTGTCCCTTGTAAATAAACTTAATCCCCAAAAACCATTTAATGTAGGCGTTTTAAAAATTGCCATTCCTATGTTGTTTAAGAAGGGCGTTTTTATAACTTCGGTAGGTAAACGAAATTCACATTTAACATGTATATGCTATTCTAAAGACGACTGTACTATTAAATTAGTTAGATAAGGTGTAAAGGATGCGATAGAGAAAACGTGAAGAATTCATTTTTATCAAAGTGTTTGTGTTTAATTTATCTGTGGAAGATTTAATAAAATTTTTGGAGTTAGAGGAACTATCAGATATAATGTAAAGGCAATAAAACTTTCTTCTATAATATACATAGGTAATGTTTATATCAAGATTATCATGTTAACCTGGTTTACATGTTAGCCGGTAAAAAACTAATTTGTGTACACTGTTCTTTTAAGACCGCTGTTTCGCTAGAATTAGCATCGTCAGATTGACATATTGCATTTGAAAAAGTATTTTACGAATAAATCGTGAAAGTTTAATTCAACCTTTTAGTTGTTTACTGTTCTTTTTATTTATTTATTTATTTATTTAATCAACAGGAAAGAACCCCATGCAATAAAAATTTATCATCTAACAAAAATAAAATAAGAAAACGCTTGTACATTATGCAAGTAATTTATAAAAATTAACGATATTTAAATAATGTTTTTGATTTATTTTTAACAGAATATATTGAAGTCACATTTGGATCAAACCATAATGCAATATCATTACCGAGATCATTACAATGTTTTGATAATCTGTTAATAATAGATTCAAATTAACCTGGTACATTTACATAATTTGACATCAGTTTGAATATAAAAATAATACCAGCTCTGTCCATGACTGATTCAAAGGTAGCTGCAATGTAGATATATTCTATATGCAGTTTAAAGTTTTGAATCAAAAATCACTCCCAAATCCTTGATAGAGTCACAAAGGGAAACAATATTTTGATTAAATGAGTACCTATGGCAAAATATGAATATTATTAGAATGGCCAAATCTGATATGATGACATTTACTAATGTTTTTTATTAATTCATTTAATTTACATACCATTGTTGAAATAACATTAAATTTTTTTGAAGTATACATATCCTCATATGTATAAATAGCTTTAAAAAGTTTTGCATCATCAGCATACAATAATATTTTACAATTTTTTAAATTTTGTACCAACTCAATAAAAGCAATAAATAATATTGGTCCTAGCTGAAAACCAGAGAAGACAGAAAAAATGTATAAATAACAATTGCCTATTTTAACTAATATTGTTTTCTATTTGTTAAGTAATATTCAAGCCATTTTAACAAACTACCATTAATGCCATATGCATACAATTTCTTAATCAATAGTTCAGTATTAACTACATCAACAGCTCTAGATAGTACAGTATATATGGAATCCACTATAGCACCTTTGTTTAAATTAGAAACAATGTATTCATGATAAATAATTAAATTTGTTACTGTAGATTTACCTTTCATAAAACCATGTTGTTGATCAACAATAAATCTATTAAGATATACTTGTAGATGATTGTAAACTAATTTATCAAATATCTTGGCCAAAATGTTATATTTACTTATAGGTGTATAGTTATTAATATCAGTAATATCCCCACCCTATAAAAGAGGAAGGATGTATGATAGTTTCCATAAATCTGGAAAAGACCCAAATTTCAAAGATAAATTGTATACTTCATTTAACCATGGCACAATGCTGTCAACAGAATATTTTAATATGTATTCCATCAAGCCCTGGACTACTCTCAGATTTCATCTCAAGAATAACATCTCTTACTTCTCTCTGTTTGAATAATGTCATTATTAATAATTAATAATTATTAATAAATTGAAAAAAAAACGTGTGCTTTTATAGAAAACCACTAACCACCATACATACTACCATAGAACACAAAACATACTACTTGACATCTAACATATATGACATGACAGGTCTTAATTTTAAAGTGCATCCAGCCACCAACAGCCCCACTTAATCTAACACAAACTCAAAAGATAAAATTAGTTCGACATAAATTTTCTTAAATTTCCAAAGACCTCTGTTTAGAGGTTTTGTTAAGATGTCCACAATTTGCTCACTGCTTGGAACGTAGGCCAACTGAATAATTTCTTCCTGAATTTTTTTCTTTCAAAAAATGATATTTAATATCAAAATGTTTGATTCTCTTAAACTGTTCCAATGAGAGCATGAGCGAATTGCTGATTGATAGACTACAAAACTAAAATCTTTAAACAGATGTAATTCCCTTAAATTCCCTTTAAAATGCCAATTTCAATATTGAATATTTAAACTACAGTTTCACAAATATTTAAAATATCTTTATTATTAAATTACAATTTATAAAAGAATAAATAGGAGTAAAATAATAAAAATTTATTGTAATACATAATTTTAATTAATGTTATTTACAAGTTATTTCAAATCTGCTAGGTATGTAGAATACACTACCTATTAATTATTACATGTAATAATTGAGTAGTCTCTGATTGATTACTGTCAGGGTATTTGTTGTTGCTTTTTGACATAAGTACAAAAGTTTTTCTAGTTAATAACTCAAAATAAATAATAACAGTTTCTCAAAAATGGCTGATATGCAGTTAGTATTAGGTAAAGATTTCAATATGAAAATAGCGGTTAAACGTATTACTATCATCTTCTAATTAGGTGAATGTGAAGGAAATGGTGTGGCGGCTGCAAGGCGCTATGCTGATAAGTTCCCTAATAGAAATGTACCGAAATTTAAGAGAAACAGGCACTTTAAATAAACAAGTTCTTTGTAATAGTGGTCGTCCAAAAGACCTTGCGAATGCAGATGATATAGAAATTGTTGACGAACACCCGGCCACGAGCATGAGAAAGATAGAGGCTGAATTAAGAGTATCTCGTATGAAGGCATGGAGAACAGCTAAGGACCAGTTACTTCACCCCTTCAATATCACAGAAGTTCAAGAATTACTTCCCAAAGACTATGCAAAGGAAAAAGAAGAAAATAGACGCAACAGAAATTTTATAAATAATATTTTATTCACTGACGAATCTACTTTCACAAGAGATGAAGTTACTAATCACCATAACATTCATATCTGGGCTGATGTAAATCCCAAAGTTAAAAAAGTGCGTCATCATCAGGTTAATTTTAGAGTAAACGTTTGTGCTGGAATAATCGATAACTATTTAATAGGGCAAGTGTTTCTTCCAAACAAATTAAACGGAGAACATTATTTATCATTTTTACAAAATGATCTACCAATTTGCTTAGAAAATGTCCCATAGCAATTAGACGAAAAATGTATTTTATGCAAGATGGTGCGCCACCACATTTTAGTAACGCCGTTAGAGCTTTTTTATTTCGAGAATATCTAGGAAATTGGATTGGAAGGGGGCTAGATGCACCAATTGAATGGCCACCGCGCGGTCCATGTTTGAATCCATTAAATTTTTGTTTCTGGGGATATATGAAAGAAAATGTTTATTCTGTGGAAATAACCAGTAAGGATCAACTGAGGCACCGAATTTTACAAATTGCTAACGAGTTTCGACAAAAACATTTAATTTTTCCAAATATTCGGTATTCCTTGTTGAAACGATGTAGAATTTGTATACAGGAAGGAGGGGGTCATATTGAACACTTGTTGAGTTAAGGCAAATATCTTGTTTGTTTATTAATTGTAGTTTAATTATAAAGATGTTTTTAATATTTGTGAAAATGTAGTTTAAATATTTAATATTGAAATTGGCATTTTAAAGGGTGGCTGTATCAGAGAGACACAAAAGTTTAAGAATAGACGTTTGATTCCAGTGGCGGTCCGTATTTTGTTAAATTATAGTTCTAAAAAAAGTTGGAGGGTGAAAGGGGTGTTGATCCCCCATGAAAATTCATAAAATTAAAATAATTGAATGCTGTTTCCAATTTATTGGGTATTCTCTACTAGTATTTCCTATAAATTTTCATACATTAACGTTAAACCGTTTTAGAGTAATGTTAAAAAAAATTATTAAAATTTTTAACTTTAGCACCCTGTAACTTTTTTTGTGTGCACTATTGTATATAGGTAAGTGGGGTTCAATCAACATATTTTTGACCCCAGGATTTGTGGTATAATTTATGACTATCTCTTCGGGACACCCTGTATTTTAATAATCTTTTTAAAGCACAAGTGATTCGTTGTTTTCAAAATGTTGGTATCATGATAAAATACTTATCCTCAAATTTTTGATACCAGTAAAGCGGTGCCTTTTTTAAACCATAAATTGCTTTATTTAACTTATCCACTTTACTCTCAGCTTTTTGGCAAGAACATAAATATATCTTAATTTTATTCTCCGTCTAAAAAAGCATTGCATACATCCATTTGATATATGGGCCTGGTTTCTGTATTAAATTCCAAGTGTCATTTTCTTGAAACGCCTTTTTTTCTTCATCCATTGCTTCCTTCCATAGCTTGTTCATAAGTTGTTGGTTCATCAATATCCAAACTAAAATAGCTTAAGTCATAATCGCTAAAGTTTGAGGAACTTTTAATACTCTTAATGGTCGCAGTCCATTTTCCTAGAAGCAATTGAATTTTCGTTATTTTCTTCTTCTAATTCTTGTGTAGCTTCAGTTGAGTCCTCCACATATTTTGTATTGTCCATATTTTCCATATTATTATCCTCACTATTTCCTGAATAAACATTATTTGTTTTTAAGTCCAGTGAAACAATCTCTTCTTTAGAATCTTCTTCCAATACAAATATTTTTCTCTATAGCCACTTTCTTATTTTGTTCATAGTATACTCTATATCCTTTTATGTTTTAAGAATAACCCATGAAGATACCTTCTTTACTTTTCATATCTAATTTTTTATTGTCTTCCTTTGGTATATGGGCCCAAACCTTCCTTCCAAATAGTCCTTTAACTGTTCCCATATTATAACTTTTATTAAATAGGGCTTTAAGTGGTGTTACCGGAATTGTACCAGCTCTATTTAACTGGCGGCTTCTGCCCAAAACCTCTTTGGTAACTTAGTTTCTGCAAGTATGGTTTTTACAGCTTCAATCATGGTACGAAACTTCCTTTTCGGGATTTTATAATAGAGTAAATTACCTCAGTGTTATTAATTATTCCGCCATCTACTGTAATAGAGCAAAATTGCTCCCAAGAACGCTAGTTATAAAACCATTTTGCTTCAGACTCTCTGCATAAAGGGATCTTACAATAAATTTACCAATTTGAAGAGTGCAAGAGGAACTTTTGTAAGGAGTTTAGCCTTTCACGATTTTTAGTCTACATTTTAATTCAAGCCAATTGCTTACTGGCATACTGAATTGGGATCATCTATGCAACGTTCCGACCTAGTTTTATGCCACTATAACGTCCTCTTTTTTCCCAATTTTCAGGGATATTAGTAATTTGTTTTTCTCCATTTCTATAGATTGTACTATCGACAGTATCGTGCAACAATAAAAGTTACTGTTGCACAATAACTAGACCTAACCTCAAAATTAGTAAGAACAATAAATAACTGAACGGTTGAACCAAACTTCCACTATTTATTCGAAAAATCGTTTTAAAATGCAATTACAGCTGTTTCGCTAATAACTAGCATCATCAGATTGACATATTGAAGTTACATTTTGTTTGTTTGTTGCTAGGTACTTGATGTTGATAAGTAGTTAAGGCTAGACCAAGTAAGGAAGTAATAAGACATAACAATATTAAAGCCTAGACGTTATTAGCCCTAAGGGATTATCCTGGATGTATTTCCCTCTAAGATCAGTATAATTGTGCAATGATATGGAAAAACCAGGAAAAACTATATCATGCTGATCTTTACAATAACTTACTATATTTATGTTACAATAATATCTTATCTATGTATAAAATGAAGACTCAATCAAAGTAAACAGTTTAATAGTGGAGAACTTCCAAGATTTATTTGTTCATTAACTACTTTAAACTGTTGATGTCTTTTAATTTCAATTTCTTCTAGAAAATCTAAATTTTGTTTTTTATCACAAATGTGTAGTATATGAATGTCATTGGTGTGTATCAGTGAGTTTGGATGTTCAAGTAGGTGTTTTGCATAGTTCTACTTATCTGGTTGTTCGGGTTGTTCTAATCTATATGCTCTTATGTGTTCATTAAATCTAACTTCAAAATTTCTTTGTGTTTGACCTATATATACTGCATTACATTTTGGACAATTAATTTTGTAAACACCAGATTTTTTTAATTTTGGTAATTTTGTTTTCACATTTAACAATTTTGTTCCAATATTATTTTGTGTTTTAAATGATATTAATGCTGATGTTGCCGAAGATATTATTTTTGAAATTGCATTGGAAATATTTTCACAATATGTAATACTTTTATAGCTTTTAATTTCTTTAGTTTGTTTTGGAAATATTAGTTCTAGTGACATTTTTTTTGTTCTTTCTTATTAATTATTTTATTTATCAAATGTATTGGATAGCCATTAGATGTAGCTATTTGTTTTATGATCTCAATTTCTTTATTAAAATTATTTTTGTTCATTGGAATTGAAAATGCTCTATGTATCATGGAATTATAAGCTGCTAATTTATGTGATAGTGGATGATTTGAATTATATGGTATGGTTACATCTGTTTGTGTAGGTTTTCTGTATATTGAATAATTTAATGAATTATTAACTTTTTCAATTCTTAAATCTAGAAAATTAATTGAATTATTTTTTTCAACTTCTAAAGTAAAATTAATTTTAGGATGCAAGGTATTAATATAATTAAAAAATATATCTAACTGCCGTTCGCTACCTACAAAATCTGCTAACACATCATCAATATATCTATACCAAAATACAATATTGTTTTTATAACTAGATTTAAAGATTTTGTTTTCTAAATTATCCATAAATATATTTGCTAAAATTGGAGAAATAGGGCTTCCCATGGGAAGACCTTCATTTTGAATATAAACTTTGTTATCAAAAGTAAAATAATTTTAACTAATGCATACATCAAATAGATCAATTATGTCTGATATTATACCTGGATGGATATTTCTTTCATCTAATAGCTTTTTAACTAGGACTATACATTCCTTAGGAGGTATTTTTGAGAACATATTAGTTACGTCAAACGATACTAATTTAGGGGAATTTAGGAACTAATAATTAGAATCTATCTATTAGAATTTATGTTTTCTGATAAGTTCTGTAATTGTTGAGAGCATTTTTGGCACATAAGCTTTTGGAATACACCAGGCCTGTTTCTGAGTCCGAAGGGTATAGTAGTTTTCACAATAAATGGTATTGACTGAAGCATTATAATAAAACCAATTAGATCCTTAAGGTGTAAAATCCGAGATGCACATCATAAATGTAAAAGGACCTGATTCAGGTAATTTTGTTTCTCATCAGAGAGGGATTGTAGAGGATTACAGCTTACACTTCTTGTTCATTTTAGTCTTTGTATTTCATTGGAAGTGTTCACTTGTGTTACAGCGTGCTATAATTTAATAACATTTATTTGTTATTATCAGACATTAATAGCAAAGATTTTATACCCCAACGTACAGAATAGGCAGTATGTGGCGTCCGTAGATAAAAAGTAATAGTGCTTCTTCCAGTGATTCGTCAAAGAAGAATCACTTATCTTGTGACGCGAAAATCATTATAAAAAATGGGTATAGTTCCTTACTTCAGCAAGGATATAACGCGGGTGCTGCAGCAAGAGTAACCAGTAATTTGACGAAGGTGCCTCTTACTTCAGTTAGACGAATTGTTGAAAATTCTATGGAATTAAGAAAAAAGCGTAAAAAAGATTTGATAAGGCGAAAAATCTACACTATGTACAGTCGGCTTTAGAATAGCATATACATGTTAAATGTGAACTACCGAAGTTATAAAAACGCCCTTCTTCAATAACATAAGAGTTGCAATTTTTAAAACGCCTACATTAAATGGTTTTTGGGATTAAGTTTATTTACAAGGGTCGGTCATGTCCCGAATAAATAGGTATATCTACAAATTCACACAAAATAATAATATCTACACATTTTCACACCACAGAGGTAGAATCCTTGGCGTATTTTTTACGTGTGCTTTCTTGTATTACTAAAGCGAATCCAAAAACATTTTTAAACATAAATTATATTTATAAAAAAAACAAGTCTGTTGTTTATAAAAAATAATTTATTTTACACAAAGAACAATAAAACAACCCAAATATTTGATTATTATATCTATGTTTATTAGATATTTATTACATTTTTCACACTGTCGTTGACGGCTCATTTTTAAAATGTATTGGTACATTTTGATTTTTACTACCCCATTTATTTACTAAATAAAATATAAAATAAATAAATGTAGGGTCATTTTGATCCGAATGTAACAGAAAAACGTTAACAAAAATTCTTTGAGAATATTAAATTCAACATAAAAACAATTATAATTAGTACCATCAAGATTGATTAGAAACTGTTCAAGATTCAAAAATAAATATTTTTATATTTTATCTTTCATTTTATGGAATGTTATTTATTATTTCTAACAACCTACCTAAAAAAAATGTTTTGAAAAGGGATTTTAATCCCAAACAAACATTTATTATCGAGGGTTCCAAACTAAGTGAAGTAAAAAAGGAATCAGTAGAGAGGTAGAGGGACAGGCAATTTGTCAATAAAATACCTTATGCTGCAAACATTAAAGATGTGGGCGTGGACAGCTGTTTAACTGATATCAAATTTATTATTATTTAATCTGTGATTAGTTATACACAATAAATAGGCCGTTCTTAAAATTAATTCAATGTAAGCGATTTGAGTTTAAAAATGTATATGCTATTCTGAAGCCGATAGTACGATGAAGCAGCGTGTCCCTACAATCAAAAGTCTGAAACAGTAGCTCATCAATGACGAAACTTACGTCAACTGTGGCTCACTACTCTTTGGCAAGCTCTGTATGCAATGGGCTTTAAATATCGCAAAATTGACAAGAGACAAGTAATAATGGAATCCACACGTTTAGTAAACTGGCGTTCTGAATATATAACGTCAATAAGAAAAAACCGGTCTGAAAATCGACGAGACGTGGTTCGACACGCATGACACCCCTTCCAAAGGATGGTCTGATTCCTCTGATAAGTGTAAAACAAAAGCACCATCAAATAAAGGAAAGAGAATCACAATATTACACGCAGGATCAGAAAATGGTTGGATCCCAAACGCTATGTGGCTTTCTGCCAAAATATTAAGGATTATCACGTTGATTATCACGAAGATACGACTTATTGAATATAGAGTATCGTAGAATATATTTAACATCGACCCGACTGAGTGATCGATAATCAAGGATTCCCACATAATGGCCACCAAACAATCATTTATCGCTATATAATCAGCATTTTTAAAATCAAAATAAAACTGGTTCATGATTCAAACAGGCTCTAGCTGTTCGTAGAGGTGGATGATGTCTGTCTGGAGTAATCAAATCATCATCAGCTTTACTTACTACTAAATTATCCCTTGAGAATATTAAATCAAGAGTAACACCTCTGTAGTTTACTACATTATTACACTGGAAAATATTATTGTACGCTGATACATTTGATAATATTTTAATAGCTTCTGTTTGGGAAGTAGTGGCTGCAACATTGGGAGCGACAGTGGAGCACAAATTGCTGTAGGACCATACGAAGTTGGTCTGATTAAAATCACCAAGAATATGAAAGTATGGACTCTGTCAGGTCCTGGATACTTCCAATTAGATAGCCTCTTTACGACAAGGTTGAAGTCTCCTGGGTCATTTTTAGATACCCTTATTTCTTTGGGTATGTTCTTTGTCAATTCTGAAGATAAAAAATTGTTATATTGAATATCGCACTACAACAATATGCTATCGATTGAAATAAGTAGCTACTCAAACATTATACTGAACATTTCAAGTAGACCTGAAACAGTTGTCAACTCCTTATTTTCGTGTCTGATTGAATTTTTTGATCCCAAAGTAAAATTATATTTATAGTTGTTAATCAATTGGTCCGGAATAAGCTGGTCCCATTTTTTATTTACATGGAAATATATATTTTTCACATATATATTCCAGTGTAACAATCCTGCTATTGCTATGATCGTAATTAGAAATACATCGTTTGGGATAAAAACATAATAAAAAATTGTTAGTGACATTTTTATTTTAAATTTAATATTCCATTTTAATACTCTTTAATTATTCGTATTGATAACCTGGAAAATAATAACTAACTGAAAATAATGGAGTACATCGAATATAGTTCATAACTAAATGAAAAACAATTGCATTTGTCACAGTGTACATTAAAAAATGAGTTTAAAAAAATAATTCAGTTTTACCTCAATACATTCCATTTTAATACTCTTTAGTTATTCGAATTGATAACCTGGAATTAAATAACTGAAAATAATAAAGTACATCAAATGTATATAGTTCATAAAAGTACGAGGAGTAATAAACTCTAATTAAGTATGCAAAACATTTACAGGGAGCACCATGAAATTTTTGATAAATCTCTTAATTTAAATTACATTTCTTCCGTAAATCTAAAAACCAGGTAGATCGACCCCGTATTTGTTACAGTTGAAGCAAAGTTTAGGGTTTCATCATTGTTAAAGGATTAGCACCTAAGCAATAACGCAATGCAGTGGTGTGTATTTTGGGAAAAAAATACGTTTTAAATTATAATATAATAAAAAATCAAAAGAAATAATTATTGAAATACATTTATTACTTACATTTTATTCTATATTCGACTCGGAAGAGGAAGAATCGTTGTTGACATTAATAATAATAGGGTCGATTAAATCATCACAAATATTGTCAAGTTTCCACATATTTTCCTCTACTTTGATAACATGCTCGATACAGCTTGTCCAATTTTCCTTACTAACATGACTTACAGCACTCTCAAACAATTTCACAACATCGTTTATTTTAAAAGTAGTATTTTTTTTCCAACTTCCCCCTT
Organism: Ophraella communa; assembly: GCA_035357415.1. Classification (NCBI taxonomy): domain Eukaryota; kingdom Metazoa; phylum Arthropoda; class Insecta; order Coleoptera; family Chrysomelidae; genus Ophraella; species Ophraella communa. The sequence continues at coordinate 34,378,533 of CM068995.1, read as the reverse complement.
TACCTGAGCCCATATTAATTCTATGGGATTAAGTTCATAATGATAAGGGGGTTTTGTATTTATTCTTGTTCATTTCTGCAATTCTGTAAAGTTTTTTCCTTAGTGGATCTTTTGGAAACTTAACATTTGAACAAACCATTCCTCGAAGACATCCCCATTCATATCTTCGTGATAGTCCCCCGTGCGTTTTGAAATAAAAGTTAATAATCCACCATCAACAAAACCTTCAGAACTTCCAACATGGACAATGATAAGTCTTTTTCCTTTTCCAGATGGTGGCTGCAAACCTAACGACAAACCTTCCACGAATGCCTGCCTTCCGCTTATAATGTTTTCAGCTTGCCATGATTTGGAAACTGTATATGCAGCATTTATCCATGTTTCGTCTAAGTAGAAGATTTTCAAATTTTGTTCTCTGGCATGTCGAATGCTTCTTAAATAGTCTCTTCTCCAAAAAACTATTTCCGGTTTATCTATCAAGAGAGATTTTCTATTATGTTTTGTATATCTGAAACCCACATCTTTCAAAAATTTGCATAATGTAATTCTGGAGAATTTTGTATAGTCCGTATCTTCTTGCATAATTTTGTCAAGTGTTGGAATTTCCTTTCGTAAGAAAAAACCATGGAATTTACGCCTTAGTATTTGTTTTAATGACTCATCGATCTCAATTGGTTTTCGGCCTGAAGGAGTTTTAGGGGATTGAAGAGTTCTTGCTTTCTTTTAGTAATCTATAAATTGTTGATTTAGCAACACACAACATAGCAGCCCTTAATTTCACAATATCATCAACACTTGCACTTGGATCCTTGTTTTTCAATGATATATAACAATTCAATATCAGAGTTTTTTTATTTAAAGATAATGGACCTGTTTTTGGTCGTTTAGATGGTCCTTGGCTTATCGACATTGTTTGGTACTTGCACAATTAACATTCAACAAAGTTTTTAATATATTCCAACTGTTTACAATATTATGAAAACCATACAACTTCATACAACTTTACTCAAAGAACTAATACTAAGTACTGATTTAATGTACCTACTTTCTTTTAAAATAATATTCCCGATAATGTTTCTAAGAAAACTGGATTATTTGGAGAATCCCTCTCAATAATTGAATAATCTGTAAATAGGTGTAATAGTATTAAGCCGATTACAGTAGGCCACTATTATTTTATTCTCACTATTCCAGGATGTGTGCAATGTAACATTGTCAATGCTTGCTTCTGGGCAATAGATGGAATAACGACTCAATTGCCCCATAGTAAGCAGTCTTTATAAAGCGAAAGTTCATTTTTTCTGTATGAACGCTGAAATATTTTTATCCATATTAGCAGTAAACCACCCATTCAAGACATATTCCGTACTTTTGACAATATTGGATCGGTTAAAGTTAATTTAGCAATAACATCAGCTTTGATGCAGTTTTCTGGAGCAAGTTCGATCATTAATACATTATTAATTATAGTTGGACTGTTATGAATATCAGATTAGGGCCAACGTATACGACTTAAAGCGTCGGCATTGGTCATGTTTTTTGCAGGCCTATAAACAAGTTTATATCTATAATTATTAAGGAATATTGCCCACCTGCTTAATCTTGGTGAAATTAATTCTGGCAATGAAGCATTTTCTCCCAGAATTCCAAGCAAAGGTTTGTGATCAGTATATATCGTAAACTCTCTCCCACAAAGATAATTATGGAATTTCTTTACAGCTATAATGATGGCTAGGCCTTCTCTGTCTAGTTGTGAATAACGACATTCCGTTTCCGAGAATGATTTTGAGTGGAATGCAATGGGTAACTCCTTTTCTTTCCGAACATGACCGAGCACTGCTCCAGCAGCAAATGGGGAAGCATCACAGCATAATACCAATTCTTCGGATGTGCTGTAATGTACATGTAAGGGAACTGAAGTTATCAATTGTTTTACCTTTTGAAAGGCATTTTGCTCCACTTGAGTCCAATTCCATTTAACATCATTGTGAAGTGGCTTATGCAAAGGTTTGGCAACAGTAGCTTTGTCCTTTAGAAAAGAATGGTATAAGTTCAATAAACCTAAAAAAGTCTAGTTCTTTTTTGTTCTTAGGAGCTGGAGTTTCTTAAATTGATTGTACTAACCCTTACTTTTTGGAAGTCCATCTTATTAAGGATAATAAAAAACTCTTCGTTTTAACAAAACTTCCAATATTTATTTAAAAATTGCTTTTTTAAAAGACTCAATGACAGCTGTTTCGCTATGAAGCATCGTCAGATTGACATTTAAGTTACATTTTTTTTGTTTGTAGCTAGGTACCTGATGTTTAGGTAGTATTAAGGCTAGACCAAGTATGGAAGTAATAAGACATAACAATATTAAAGCCTAGATGTTATTAGCCCTAAGGGATTATCCTGGATGTATTTCCCTCTAAGATCAGTATAACTGTGCAATGATATAGAAAAACCAGGAAAAAACTATATCATGCTGATCTTTACAATAACTTAATATATTTGTGTTACAATTACGTCTTATCTATGTATAAAATGAAGACTCAATCAAAGCAAACACTTTAAAAGTGGAGAACTTCCCAGATTTATTTGTTCATTAACAACTTTAAATTGTGGATCTGCTAGATGTCTTTTTATTTCAAGTTCTTCAAGGAAATCTAAATTTTGTTTTTTATTACAAATGTGTAGTATTTGGATGTCATTGGTGTGAAAGAGTGAGGTTGGATGTTCAAGTAGGTGTTTTGCATAATTTGACTTATCTGGTTGTTTTAATCTATATGCTCTTAAATGTTCGTTAAATCTTACTTCAAAATTTCTTTGTGTTTGACCTATATACCGGGTGGTGAATGGTCGGACGCACCATAGGAAATCCAATGGAAAATCATAAACTCTTAAATTCCTGCTTCCCAAATCATTTTAGGTGAAAACTCAATAGGAACTTTTCTTTAAAGAATTAAATACTGCATCAGATGAGACTATTAAAAATATTTTTCAGCTTTTGGTAGTTGAAAAAATTGACCAATTTATTTACCATTCTTGTACAGCATCAAGACAGCAATGATATGTCAGGATGACGTTACCTTTAAAAGCTATTATCAAGATTGTCATTCTATTATTCAATTAGTGACAACAATAAACGTAAAAAATGTCGTACACCGTTTCAGAACGAGTAGAAATTGTAAAAATGTTTTATTCCGGCAATAGTACGCGCACGGTAAGTGCTTTATTTAGCGCGAAATATCCAAACCGCCCGATTCCAAGCCATACTACAATTGGAAGAATAATCACAAAATTTTGTCATTTTTATTTCTCTTTTCTCTTGTTCTATCATTACGTTCCTTTAAATTTTCGTTCCTCTTTGGTAAATTAACTTTTCTAACGCTGTCAAGTTTCCACTTTACGGAATCGAAAGTTTGTAACTTTTCTACATTTCTAGAGGCAGTTTCTACAGCGATAGCTATTTTTGTAGCTGATTCCCACGTACGTTTTGATTCGGCATGTAATTGCCTTTGTATTCCCAAGTTTTTTATACCGCAAACAAATCGATCTCTGAGCATGTTGTCTCGGTCACTAAAACTTCACTTCTCATCTAGATTTTTTATTTCAGCAATGTATGTAATTAGGTCTTCATCTTCTGATTGGTCTCTTTTGTGAAAAATAAATCTTTGTTCAATTTCTGATGCTTGTGGTGCAAATTTATTGGTTAATTTTTGAATTATTTCATTATAAGTAAAATCTACCACACATCGCTAGCAGTTAAGCTTTCTTTTTCGCATCTTCGGTAATTTCTGCAGCTTCGAACATGAATTCTAATCTTTCAGCATAATGAATCCATTTTTCTGGGCAATCAGGATTGAATTCACCTAGCACGTAATTTGACGCCATGTCCAATAGATATGATTTTTATCCTCGTCGCCAGTATTATATTTCGCAAAATAACTTTATATTAATCGAGATATTAATCTTAAATACAATTTTACAACATTATTAAAGTAAAAATGAAAATAGGAATTGCAAACGTAACTGACAAAAGCTTAAGCACTTGACAACTATTTAACAGATACCAAATACTTCATTTACAATGAAAGATGTCAAGCTACTGTTTGATCAAGCCACTCAGAAAGTGATACCCTAGAACTGGCATAGTATTTAATTTTTGTTATGCATCATGTCTATATTAAATTTTTATTTCTTTTAACATAATTTTTATGAACGCATATCCTTTTTTAATTATCCCACCTGCGGCGGTGCCTCTGGCGCAGTGTTTATCGGTAAATAACAAGAGGCAAAACCCATAATATCGACCCAAGACGGTTATCTCCCATTTATAAAACGACACAATTTTGCAATGTAAGCTATAGAAGTGCCAGAATTTATTAACGGTTCACCCTGTAGTACTTTTAAATAACTAATTAGATTTTATGAATCTATACCTTTTTGATATAGAGTACAACCATTATAGCAAGTCTTATCCTGAATATTACACTGATAGATTTCCAATTTTACAAAAACGTCATCATAATCGACACAATCGCAGCCTTATTTATCACGTTTTAAGTTAAATTAAAATTATGTTCGATCGTAAAACACATTATTTATAATGTACATTTTTAACAGCTTCTGGTATGTAGTTATTTTTAGTTTAAAACTATATTGTTAAATTGAAGTATTTTAAACCGTAGAAAAAATAATTTATGTAACTTTCATGTAATGGTTATGTGTCGTATCGTATAATTTGGTTCTAATTAATATTTTTGTATGTGTTTCGAACAAAATGTAGTAATGAAAGGAATATTGATCGGTTAAAAAGTTTACTGAAAATCTGAGCAGATTTAAAATATTTCATACCATTTATTGAATCAGCCCCTCTAGAAGAACACACTCTACGAATAGGTTGTCTTTTTGTCCCTAGCGTATTAGAAAATTTCTACCAATCTTTGAGGGGTGATACAAAATAGCAGAAGAATCCGACAATGACCAATAACAACGGCAGCTTTTCTATTGCGTTCCACCCTATCTTTGCCTAGGCCTACTGTGCCAGTTGGCAAAAGAGGGATGAGTTAAAATCGTACCATTCACACCCCTCTTGTATTTCTTAAAAGCTGTAGGGGATTAACGAACAGGGTCGGTGGTAGGGTGAGAGTTTGGTAAAATATTTCTTGTGAATTTTATATTTAAAATAGTTTTAATTGTCCTTAAAATTAATGAAAAGGTGGTAAATATGTACAAATTTTATTAAAGAATTAACAGAAATTTATTTTTAAAAACATTAACGAGAATAGGCATGATGACTGATTTTTAAAAACTGATCCACGATGTTTTCACGTATATACTTTATCTAAAATAAATGTTATTTTTGCAAAAAAAGAGTTTTTAAATGAAAAATTTACTTTTTAAAAATGCATTTTAAATTTTACGCCAAAACGCTAGAATAGTAATGGCGTCTATCTATGACATCATCAATTCGTAAATACCATTTATCTACTCCTATTAAATTATTTATTAATTATTCAACTGCTTTTGAGGAAATAATAGTATCCATAAACAAAAAGCGTGAGTTATAATAACTCTCTAGTGAGTTATTGCACCATACTGTTACGGAATCACAAATTTAGAGCAATGGAGAAGAATATTGCTACATTTTTAAAATTACCAGATAGTAATTTATATACTGGGCATTGTTTTCGCCGCTCGTCAGCAACTTTATTAGTAGATGCTGGAGGGGATATCACGGCACTGAAACGCCATGGTGGTTGGAGATCAATTAATGTTGCTAAGGGATACATTGATGAGTCCGAAAGGAATAAGACAGATACTGCAAATAAAGTATATAGTTCTATAACACCTCAACCAGTTGGTACTTCTTCTAGAACATATATGCAACAAACTCAAAACGAAACAATAAACTTGCATAATTCAGTTCCACATATTCAGTTTACTGGTTATTCTATCTTTACAACAATTAAACTCATCAATAAGCAAAATGAATAATTACTACTTAAAACTTTTATTTAATTGTTATTACTATTACGGTTTATAAATAAAGTTCTTTCTCTATACTTACATTTTAGTATTTATTGTTAAAGTCGTAGATAAAGTATAGTATTCAACTTGCGGTAATGGTTATAACTCACTTCATCTGCGTGAGTTATGACCTACATTACCGCTCGTTAAATAACATACTATTATTCTAGACTGCGACCCGTGTCATCTGTGGATTCTGTGGTAAAAACGTCAAACTTCAAACATTTTGCAGGTTAAAAGACGGTGGTTAAAAAAGTTTATTTTGTTTTTACTTATTTTGTGCGATTATAATAGTTATCATAGTCATGAATCCTAATGTGTATCGATGGTGTGCGGTTCCACAATGTAAGAATATATCAATAAAAACTCCGAACAAGATATTTGTTTATGTTCCAATGTCAATGTCAACAATATTTACGAAAGTACGACTTCACGCTCTTCTGATTGGTGTTTCAGCTAATATGGCGGATTGTTAGAGACGATTACAAAAATATCGCGACAGCTCCAGTAAAATTCGGCAGTGTGGGGATATTCGCCGACGATCTCCGATCGGCGCGAAGTCGGAGAATAATTCTAGTAGAATTGCTAAGCGGATTCCGCGCGGTGTTTGTTAGTCCCAGCGGTGGCTGGGCTGGGCCACTGGACTCTATTTCTCGAACTGGGTAATCGCTAGCGTTCGAGCTTCGAGCATATAAGGTAAAAGCACCATATTCCGTCGTAGTTTAAGGTTTTTGAGTTTGATTATAAATATCAGAGGAACGAATTAAGTTATATCATGCCTGGTATTTTTAAGGCTTGTATTGATATGTCCTGAATGATAGGCATCTATTTTTTACCAAAACGAAATGTCATTTTTAGTAAACAAAAATATTTTTTAAAAATTGTCAAAATCTCCTAATTCCGACGTATGTATATGTACTCAGGCCTTATTCCGGCCTAAGAGGTCCTTTATTCCGACGTATATTTTTATATTGTATTATTTAAATAAAAGTGGTCGTAATTAACACAAAAAATATTAAACAGAAATAGTTATATAGAATATATATTTATTTATTAAAGTAATAACAATATTTAAAATTATAAAAAAAAATTATAAAAAAAACAGAAATTTGTAACTTTGTAACAAGAGCACTTTATCATTGGTACAAAAAAACATTTACAAATTTAAAAACTTACATTAAATTAAAAAAAAAACTTTGGTATCTAAAATTTAAATTTATACATATCATTAAAAAAATATGACTCTTGTACTCTAAATCTTTTATCTCAGGGACAGAGTAAAATCCCCTCTTATTTATAAGGCTGGGAGCACTTATGCAAGAAATAATTTCATTTTTTTTATTATACTCAATGGTTGGCCATTTCCAATATATTCCAATTTTTTCCATTGCTTTGATCAAAAAATTTTTTTGTCAATAACTTGGCCTGGAAAATATGTATCTTATTCATAAACTACTATTACCTAATCATCCTATTGATAATCGCTCTTTTTTTGTAATCACTTTCTACCTGTTCCTCTTTTCGTTTTTTTCTGAAAACAATTTTGCAGTATCTTCTGCGTTTTTATCTAACTGTTCTTTCCCTGTCGTTAAATTTTCATGTTTCTTCTGCTTATAGTCGTTCTTGTTTTATTTGTTCTTGGTGTACTCCTTTTATTTTATTACCGATTAATTTATTAGTGTTTGTTATTTTCATTTTCTTTTCATTTTTTTTAGCAAGTCTATCTTTTTTCTTTTCCTCTTTTGCCATTTTTTCTTCTTCAAGTCGTGTTTGATACTCTACAAACTCATCAGCTATGGCAACAGTCGGTGTTATCTTTGTTATATTAGCCGAGCTCTAATCCAAACAACTATTAGGCTTTCTTCTTCGGCTGTTAAGATAAGTGGTTTTTCACTTGGCTTAAAAATATCTCTCTGTTATTTTTTATTCTTCAATGTAGTCTGTGGTATTCCGTAAATTCGGGAGGCCGTATTTCTGTAAGAGCTTGTAGGTACTACTGCATTATTTGAATACCTTTTTTTTGTCTTATTTTACGCTTTAGCTATTGATGTAGATGTAGATGTAGATTTTGCTAAAAAATAAAAAAATGGCTAGGCATAAAAAGATTATAAAATGTACATATTTATTTGTTTACTATTAAAACAACCAAAACAGTAACTAAGCATAGGTACGAGTCGGAATTACTTTTTGGACTAGATAAAAAGTCTCCTTATGCCGACGTAATTTTTATAAAGGTTTGTCAGATTTGTATTATTACTATTTAAAAAAAAAACCAAAAAAGGCAATTTCAAACATACTTTGCTTCTATTTTAAGAGTATTTTTATTATACAAGAGTTTTTTTTAGTATAATTGTAAACATAAAGCTTGTTGTAAGTATAACTTTTATCTAAAAACATCTTTTTCATGCATTCTTTTAACATAACATTGCTCCATGTTCTAGTGATAAATGTATGGAACGTATTTTGCTCATAACTATTATTAATGCCTAACTTAAAGTTTACATATATTTTTTGTATAATTGCAATTTATTTAGATTTTAAATTTTGATTTGAATACAACAGAAGAAAATCCTTATTTCGACGTAATACGGCGACATTAGCTCTGGTAACAAAAATGAGCCCTTATTTCGACGTATTTATTTATACGTATTTTTAACAAGTTTAAGTCACAATAATAAACCAAAACCAAACAGAAATTATTTCTAACACCTTTTCCTTCACATAAAAGAAAAATGAAACCCGCTCAGATTAACAGAAACTTTTAATTTTCAAAATATTTTAAATTATCACATTCGATCTACTTACCAAAATGACGACGTTTTTCACTCAATGTGATACCTAGACTGACCGGGTTAGAACTAAATGCAAACTAGATCGAAATAATCGTAGTTTACTTCTTCAATTTTACACAGTTGCACAATCTGATAAACACTGTAAAGACTCACATTGATTGCGCTTAGATATTTTTGGTCAATTTAAAGAAATTGACTGACTAAGTTTGCCCTAAGAAATACGGCGGGATTAGGGCTCGATTCAGCATACGTCGGAATATGGTGCTTTTACCTTATACTACGTTAGTATATATGCTCGAAGCGTTCGAGTCGACGGTAAAGATAGGTGGGAAAACTGGAGCTGTCGCGATACTTTTGGAATCATCTCTAAACTTAGTGCTTATATTTTTACTAAAATAAATGTAATCACACATGTAATATAAAAATGAATAAATTCTTTAGAATCTCCGTATCTTCTATAATTATAACAAATCAATATTTTAGTGATTGACGTAACACAAATTTAAAAACAGAAATAGTTGAATTAATATTACTGCAGCGCCAACTATCGGAAAAATTTCCGCGTTACGTCAATTTTCCTCATACTTGCGTTGTCAGAAAAGTTTTCATTTGTGGAAATGTCGCGATTTGGAGAGTCTTCGAGTGGAGAAATTGAAAAAGCCATCAATGATAATGTGCTATTTTTAATAATTGTGTTTTTAACAATTATACTTTTCCGTTAAATTAAATAAACTAATTTATAGCACTTCCGGTTATACCAGAAATTGACACCAACTTCACTATTTTAAATGGATATCTACATTTTTTTTCCTTTTTTTGGTTAGGCGATTAAATTTAAGGGCTACCTTATGTAAGGTACCAGGTACCTAAAAATTACTGTTTTAGAAAAATTTAAGTTTTTTTGAAAAAAAAATGCCAAAAAGACGATTAATAAAATGTTAATTATTTCAATTAACTATTTGATAAAATTTAAAAATTATTATTTTGCACCTAAGGGCCTAAATTATAAGTTATAGTGTTTAAATAAGAAATTAATTATACAGGGTGGTCACAACTTTGAGTTAAATTTTAACTTGAGAAAACGACGATTTCTTCGTTTTTTTTAATTGCAACTTTTTATTTAAATTGATTGTACTAACCCTTACTTTTTGGAAGTCCATCTTATTAAGAATAATAAAAAACTCTTCGTTTTAACAAAACTTCCACTATATATTTAAAAAAATGCCTTTTTATTTGATTCCTCATAGAAAAATAAGGTTTGTATTTACTTTCCTATATCAATTTTTATGCGTTTGTAAGATATGGCGGAAATTAGGTTTTTTTGGGTACCAAAATTGTAATTTGGATTTCCTTCCTATTATTGTTGATTTTATTTTATTGCAGAACATAAAATGAAATACTTTCTTTGTAATTTTTAATAAATTTTATTTTATTATTTGTTTATATCGAATAGAATGCTTCAATACATAATTTTCTTTAAATAATTTTTTTTACACACATTCAAAACTTCTTCCATTCACTTCCAAACATTTATTAATTGTGATTAATACTTGAGATGTAGTGGCCCTTTGTAAAAACTCCGGAATAGCATCGTCAGATTGACATATGTCAATCTGACGATGCTAGTTTTATAGCGAAACGGCCTTCATTACATTTAAAGTATTTTACGAATAAATAGTGAAAGTTAATTCAACCTTTTAGTTGTTTACTGTTAATAAGATGAACTTTCACGTAGTAAGGGTTTGTACAATAAAAATATATTAATAAGAATTAAAAAGTTTTATTTTTTTTCTAAGGTTAGAAAAAAATAAAATAATATTACTTAACCTCAAAAGCAAACTTTTTCATATAAAACAAAATAAAACTTCTACAAATACGACTCGAAATATTCCTTATAACGATAATAATTTAGCACTATAATAACTTTTAAACAAGAAAATACATAATA